>VDFB02086081.1:375572847-375906531 GCA_007258455.2 Sequoia sempervirens
AGGAGCATGGGGATTATGTGTAGATAGAGGATGTTTGAGTAAGTGCCTTTGTTGATCCTGACTATGGGGTATGTGAGAGGGATGTTTATGATGGATGAGATGGATAGGTGATGAATGGATGAAGGGATGGATAGGATGAGATGGAGGAGGTGATTTAGGATATAGGAGCCCAAAATAGACGTAGGACCCGGAGGAAACATGGGAACGATAGATGGAGGATTAGAGATGGTAGATGGAGGGATGTAAGGACCCAAAATAGATGGAGCGTGATGAAGGAGGAAGATGGACTTGTTTTGAGGTGATACAATAGAGGAGGAGGGATGGCCACATATGATCCGTAATGTGGAAGAGTTTATATTTCTTTTGGAAAAGGCTCAAGGAGGAGCAGAGGTTGTACCAACATTTTGGATTGCAGTCATATAGTACATCCAAGACCTTGGCATACAAATGTTCTTAGCTTGGATGGCTCTATAATACCTTGCTCATGAAGGGCTAAACCTTTTCCTTGATAGTTCATTCCCTTGAGTATTCGATCTAGGACAAGATTTTTGTTATTCTGGAAGAATGATGCGAGTTCATTATTAGGTGGAAGAGGAGGGTTGGTGTATATGCTTTGTTTTTCTTCTGCGAGGAGACCACCATGGAGGAATGTGAGAGGACCAAGGGGATATGCAAGCAGTGTGGAGATAGCATTTTTAGGTGATGATGGGGATCATGAGAAGGAGATGATGGGATAGCAACATCGAGAGGGAGAGGGCCATGATGTGATCTAGATTTGTGGTAGTAGGCTCACATGGAGATGGAGATGGAGTAGAGTGGAAGCTTGGAATGACAAGGGGATCATGGGATGGAAATGGATGGGGACTGTGATCTTGAGGTGGACTAGATGGGATGGTAGGATCTTGATCCGAGAAGGGATATGCTGGCATGCTTTGGATTAGACTCTTGGTGTGACTCATGGGTGGAGGCATGGTAACGAGTCTTGCTGGGACTCTTCAAGTGGGGAAGATGGAGGGATGAAAGATTCATGAGGTTCATTGGAATGGGTTTTGCTACAGGGAGGAGGAGTGGATTGGATTTGGGTGGATCTAGGAGTAGAGGGAGTGGATTGGAATTGGGTGTCTTTGATGGATTCGGTGGTTCTTGGAGTAGGAGATGGGGGTTCAATAGATTTAGTGGGTTCAATGGTTTCAATGGTTTGAGCAGTACTAGGGGTGGTAACAACAATAATAGGTGTGGTATGGAGAAGGGTCTCATCACTAGTGACTGTGGATGATGGATCTAGATGGCATGGTTCCATGACTTCAAGATGTGGAGTTGGGGATGGCTTCTTTATAATGAGTCCTTGGAGAACTTCTGAAATGAGAGACTTGCATATGGTTGGCTTGGCTAGGGTGGTAGAAATGGATGAGGGATTATGGATTGGTGGACTAGGGTTAGATGGAGGAATGGGATTGAATGTAGGACCATGAGTAGATGGGGGATTAGGATTGGATGGAGGACTAGGAGTAGATGGATGAATGGGATTGGATGGAGGACTAGGAGTAGATGGAGGACTAGGATTGGATGGAGGGTTAAGGTAAGGATATTGGAGTGGTGAATTAAGATAGGGGGACATGGATTGTGGATTAGGACAAGAGGATATAGGTGGTGTAGTGGGACAAGAGGATGTGGGGGATGGATTATAATAAGGGTATTGGGATGGTGGATTATGATTAGGATATGTGGGTGTAGGATTAAGGTAAAAGGGTGTGGATGTAAGATTAGTATGGACAGACTGGAAAAGAGGATTAGGATAGGGGGTCATGTATGGGGAATTGTAATAGGAATATTGTGATGGAAGATGAGGATAAGAGGATGTGGATGTTGAATAAGAGGATGATGTAGATGGGGAACATGACAAATATGGGGATGAAGAAGATACTAGATATCCATTGTCAAAGGTGGCATAAGGAGCATGATTAGGCATGGATGAAGACATAACGGGATAACTCATAGGAGTAATTGGATTTTGGAAAGTGGGTGGAGAAAGCTTACTAGATATGATAGTGTCAAGGGGATCTATGTCGTATACATCTTGATCGACAAGACTTTCGTTATCGTTATCGACGTAATTAGGGTTTCCCTTGACTACTATTGATGGAGGATGAGGATTCATGATGATGACAGGATAAAGATGATGGATAAAATATTTTGGATGGGAACAGATTAAAGCTCAAATCGAGATTTTGGTCAAGCTCAGATCATGATTGGACAAAAGATCAGATTAGGATGATTGGATGGGATTGCTTTTAATTTTGATGGGATTCGATAGACAAATGATTGGATCGGGTAGATGATTTGATGAATTTGATTAAAGTGCTAGATCAGTTTGATTGGATAGGATCAAATGATTAGATGATGTTGATTGGATAATTGTGATTGGATGAACTTAATAGGATTGGGGTGCTTGGATTGATTAGATAATTGTATGTATTTGATTAGAGGAATGAATTGGTTTTATTAGATAGGAAGAAAAAAAAAAGGTACCACTAGATAGAGTTCAAAAAATTGAGCAATTTTGGTTTTTGAATGAAGTTGATCTGATGCACGGTTTGTAAATGATAGCCCCGGGAAGTTAGTGGCATGTCCACCCTGCGATGCAGAGCGTGGCCACCCTGAGATGGTCAAATTCTTGATAGGAGGAAATGGAAGGTACCACTAGATAGAGCTTGAAAAACTAAGCAACTTTGGTTTTTGGATGAAGTCGATTCAATGTACAGTTTGTAAATGACAGCCTTGGGAAGTTAGGGGCGTGTCCACCCCGCGATGCAGGGCGTGGCCACCCCAGGATGGTCAAATTCTTGATAGGTGGAAATGGAAAGCACCACTAGATAGAGATTGAAAAACTAAGCAACTTTGATTTTTGGATGAAGTTGATCCGATGCATGGTTTGCAAATGATGGCCCCAGGAAGTTAAAGGGTGTAGTCAACTTTCTGCGGTAAATCAGGGGTGTAGTCAGCTTTCTGTAGCAAATCAGAGGCGTTGACGGAAAAATAAGGGGCATTGATAGCAAAATCAGGGGCGTTGACAGCTTTCAGGGGTGTAGACAGCAAAATTAGGGGCGTAGACTGCAAAATCAGGGGTGTTGACAGGAAAATCAGGGGCGTTGACAGCTTTCAGGGGCGTAGATAGAAAAATTAGGGGCGTAGATAGCAAAATCAGGGGCGTTGACAGCTTTCAGGGGCGTAGACAGCAAAATCAAGGGCGTAAACAGCAAAATCAGGGGCGTAGACAGCAAAATCAGGGGCATTGACAGCTTTAAGGGGCATAGACAGCAAAATCAGGGGCATAGACAACAAAATCAGGGGCGTTAACAGCTTTCAGGGGCGTTGACAGCAAAATCAGGGGCATTTCCGCCTTTCTACAACAAAAATAGGGGCGCTTTCGCCTTTCTGCAGTAAAAATAGAGGTGCTTCCTCCTTTTTGCAACAAAACAGGGGCACTTCTACCTTTCTGCAGCAAAAATAGGGGCGTCCGCCTTTCTGCAGCAAAATAGGGGCGCTTCTGCCTTTTTACAACAAAACAAGGGCACTTCCGCTTTTCTACAGCAAAAATAGGGGCGCTTCCGCCTTTCTGCAGCAAAGCAGGGGCACTTCCGCCTTTCTCCAGTAAAACAGAGCTTGGTTTTGATGGCAATGACTATGGCAAGGACTCAAAATAATAAAATAAGGCTAATGTATCAAAGATTTCACAGGTTTTTCACAAGAGAACACTTCAAGCAAGCACAATCCTATGATTAATGTTAAGGGTATGGCTAGGAAAGGTCTTAATCTAAGATGCACAAGGCTTCTAGGGAGTCCTCGATATACTCTTGGTATGTGAGGCACAACCGTGAACACCAGCCTGTCACAAGCGTGAGTCGGGAATCCCAGCGAGATACTGAAAGACTCGGACCAACTCTTCACATCTATCTAGGTATCACCCTGGCTTTGATGCTCCGCCAATTACGACGTGACTAGATTGGGGTACAACTTTCATTCTTCCCCCTTTATATACCCCACCGGTATGCGTGGTTGGAATCATCCCTTGGGGTGATGAAATCCCCAAGCAGGTTCCACTAAAAAGAAGACACTAACCGCTTCCAACTACTCCCCAGGCTCACACGAAGTGCAAGGGGAAAGTGAAAACAAATTAATGCCCCCTTTGGTGATACAAAAGTAGACAAGCACAGCAAACAATAAAGGTTACTTCCCCCTAATTAGACTATATTTGAACAACAAGGATAATTTTCTCAAAAATTTGATTAAATAGATGGCCCTGCAAGCAAACGTTAGCTATATTTTTCTTTGTTCTTAGTTAATTACACCATAATATGCTGCAAAACGTTAGCAAAAAACACTAATATTCTTGCCAAAACAATGTTAAAGGGTTACTACTTGAAAATAGCAAAAAATGAGAGCAAAAACGAAGCTAAAATGACTGTTTTACCTTCCAAACTGTGCTGATTTGGGGCGCTTCTGCCTTTCTACAGCAAAATAGGGGCGCTTCCACCTTTTTGCAGCAAAATAGGGGTACTTCCGCCTTTTTGCAGCAAAATGGGGGCACTTCTGCCTTTCTGTAGCAAAAATAGGGGCGCTTCCACCTTTCTGCAGCAAAATGGGGGCGCTTTCGTCTTTCTGCGACCTTTTTTTGCAAAATACTTAGCAAAAATAAAGATTAAATGCAAGATATAGGGCACTTCCGCCTTTCTACGATAAAAAGAGGGTGCTTCCGCCTTTCTGCAGTAAAAAGGAGGGTGCTTCCACCTTTCTGCGACCCTTTTTCTACAAAATACTTAGCAAAAATGAATGTTAAATGCAAGATATAGGGCGCTTCCGCCTTTCTATGGTAAAAAAGGGTGCTTATGCCTTTCTGCAGTAAAAAGGAGGGCACTTCCGCCTTTCTGCGGTAAAGAAGAGGGTGCTTCCACCTTTCTGCAGTAAAAAGAAGGGCACTTCCGCCTTTCTGCGACCTCTTTCTGCAAAATACTTAGCAAAAATGAATGTTAAATGCAAGATATAGGGCACTTCTGCCTTTCTACTGTAAAAAGAGGGTGCTTCCACCTTTCTGAAGTAAAGAAGAGGGTGCTTCCGCCTTTCTGCAGTAAAGAAGAGGGCGCTTCCACCTTTATGCAGTAAAAAGGAGGGCGCTTCCGCCTTTCTGTGACCTTTTTCTGCAAAATACTTAACAAAAATGAATGTTAAATGCAAGAACCCATTTGTGGGTCCCACCGGGTGTGCCAGAAATATGATCCTAAGAATTTTATCTTAATATAACATGCAAAATAACTAAGAAATGCAAGTGATAAAAGACCAAGAACACCTCAAGATTAGCCAAAAAAGTGATAAAACAAGAAGGAAAATGGACAAAACAAGATACAAACGATTTCACCTTCCTAGCTGTTGATGTCTCCTTGGTTGGCCCTTGATTTGGATGACTTTGTGTGCTCCTTAGATGGCTTCTTGAGTGACTAAATGCAAGATTGAATGTGCAAAGTGATTAGAATGAATGGCTAGATGATAGTAGATGATTGAGAATGCAAATTGGTAGCATGTAGTTATAATCCGAAGTGTTGAAAATGCCCTTGAGGAGGGGGTATTTATAGGAGAATTTGAATTCTCTAGAGAATTCAACAGTCAAGATGCATCCAACAAGGCCAAGATGAAGGGCTATGGTGGGTTGAGAACCCACAAGCCCTCACATCTTGACATGTGGATGGTGAAGTGGCCAAGAGAAGATGAGGTGTAAGTGAGGTGTCAAAATGGTACATGAGGTGGAGGAAGGACCCTCAAAAGGGATTTCTTTTGTCCCCAAGTGGGAGTGAAGGGACATTGAGGAATTTGAAATTCCTCAAAAATCTACATGGGAAAAGGAAAGGTGGTTGGGGATATAAAATTCACATTCCTAGGAGGATCTAGAGGATAAAAGGTGGGCTCCAAAAGGTGGGACTTGGTCACATGTGGAGATTCAGGACAAGTCCAAGGTTCTAGAAGCCTTGGAAGGATGGAATGTGAATTAAAAATTCACATATAAAGGAGGGGAATCTAGGATAAATAAATGTGAATTAAAAATTCACATGGGAAAGGGGGTCAATGCCAAAAGAAGGTAAATGGAAAGGATGGCTAAAAAGTGGTGCTAAATCTAGATAATGACCTTGGTTAAGGTTGTGCAAATATTGGATTAGGCTAATTAATAGAAGATTAGAGTCAAGTGGCAAATGTAGGAGGATGTGACATTAATCTTTGATTAAGAGGATGCATATCATAATCATGAATTAATTAAATTAATTCAGATTAGGGCAAGATTATGGAGGATGTGACAAGGAGAGAGAAAGTGAAAATTTTTAAATTGGTTTAAAATCAAAAGGGGAAAAATGACTAAATTAAATAAATTAGTGTATTTATTTAATTTAGAGAGGAAGAATGTGAAAGATAAAGTATTAATTATTAAATTAAATACTTTACCGATATGAGACAAAAGGTGTAATATTAATTTAGTAAATTAATATTTAATATGATAGACGAAAAGTGATTAAATTTAGATGTCTATAGGAACAATTTGAAGTTGATTGTGTCTAAACATTCTTCCCTTTGTTTGTATTGTCTTCATTAGAATCATATCCACAATATCTGGATGATTTGACAGAATCCTCATAGACTCTGACATTTGCACTCTCAAACATCTTTCTCAGTCTTTTGTTATAGCATCGATAGGCCTTGCTCTTAGTAGAATAACCTAAAAAGATTCCTTCATCGCTTCTTGCATCAAAATTTCCTATATCATCATCTCTCTTGATATAAAATTTGCTTCCAAAGATCTTGAAATATTTAACAATAGGTTTGTAACCAAACCATAGCTCAGGGTCTTACCAGAATTGCTATTAAGATTTACATGGTTTAAAGTGTACACAATAGTTCTTACAACTTCACTCCAATAGCTATGGGGCACATTTTCTTCTATCATCATTGTTCTAGCAACATCCAAGATTGTTATGTTCTTTCTTTCTGCAACTCCATTCTATTGAGGGGTTCGAGGAGTAGATACTTGTCTTCTAATTCCATGTTATTCATAAAAAGAGTTGAACTCCTTTGAGGTGAACTCACCACCTTGGTCAAATCTTAGACACTTTATTTTTAGACCTTTCTCATTTTTTGCCATAGCCTTGAAACTTTTGAACTTTTCCAGTGCTTCACATTTTTCTCTTAAAAAGGAAACCCATATCAATCTAGAATAATCATCAATAATTAACATAAAGTACCTTTCTCCATGAATACTTCTGACTCTGGAGGGACCCCAAAGGTCAGTATGTAGCAGCTTCAGCAAATCATTTAAATGAAACCATTTGCTCTAGAAATAGACTCTTGTCTATTTACCCATCTGACATTCCTTACAAATTGTGTTAGTAGGCTTCACTAACTTAGGTAGATCTCCTACTGCTTGAGTGGAACTTACCTTGACAATGTTATCAAAATTTACATGACATAGCCTCCTATGCCACAACCAGCTTTCATCTACTTGAGCAATTAAACAACTCCCACTAGCAGTATTCAGGTGAAAAATATTACCTTTTGTCTGTTTACCAGTAGCAATCATATTGCCAGAACTTCCACATATCTTGCATCTCCCATCTTTGAATTGTAGATCATAGCCTTTTCCCACCATATTTCCAACACTCAAAATATTATGCTTCAATCCTTCAACATAAATAACATCATCAGTGTTATCCTTACCACCAAGATAGATAGAACCTCTACCATGAATCACACCAACATTGTTGTCTCCAAATCTTACAATACCACCATCATACTTCTCTAGACTTACAAATTTGTTTTTATCACTAGTCATATGATGTGAGCATCCACTATCAATAACCCACTCATCCTTTTCTTCAACTCAAGCTGCAAGAGCTTTCTCATATTTGGTAGATTTAGTAGCCATAGGACTATTTTCAATGGTAGAAATGAAAACCCATTCATCTTTATTTGCAATATCTTTATTAGACTCATCATTAGTCACTACTTCAACAAAGTAGCATTTCTTTTGGAATCTATACTTGTTAGGATTAGTTCTAGGGACTCTTTCAGGACATCTTGATGCAAAATGACCTATTTTACTGCATGAAATATTTTTAATAGGTAACAGTCCTTCATAGTTACCTTTTCCTTTTCCTTCTTTCTTTACAATCAATGCTTCCAATTCTTCTACCTCTCTTTCTTTATCTTCAAGCTAATTCAGTTCTTCATCATACTTGGATATCTTTCTAAAACATTCTCCCAGACCATATCTTTACTTGTTACTTCCAAATACAGTAGCCTTGAATGCAGATTTAGTTTTCAGAATAGATTCACTAAATTCACTTAATTCAAAAGCAACAAGATTACCAACCAATGTGTCTCTTGACATCTTTGTTACTGATATGTGCTCTTCAATAGCCATCTGATCTGAGTGTCTTGGCCATAATCTCATCATCATCTAGAGAACCACTAACACATGTAATACCCATCACTATTTCATTTACTCTTTGCATAAAAGAAATGACATTTTCATCTTCACCCATCTTCAAATTCTCATACTTTCCTTTTAAACTTTGTAGCTTATCCATCTTCACCTGAGCATCTCCTTCATACAAAGTTTCTAGTTTCATCCAAATCTCATGAGCTATCTATAGTCCTCCCACATTAGCCATCTTTGAATCTGTCAGAGCACTCATCAAAGCTTCAATAGCCTTAATATTAATTTCAACATCTTTGATCTCATCAATAGTGGAGGGACCATTCTGAGGAATAACATAAGGATCTTTTGTAATCTTCTAGTAGGCTTCACCAATACACCTTAGGTGACATTGCATCCTGACTTTCCATAGTGAGTAGTTAGTTCCATCGAATCTTGGATTGTCCTTCTTGAATGTTGTCATCTCAGATCACCTCAAGCTTTTAGAATTCTTTAGAGGAACATGATATGATTCCAATTGTTGGAAAAAAAAGGACAAATAGTTGAGAGGGGGGGTGAATAATTTGTCACAAAATAATAAAGTTTTTCAAACTTAACTTAATCTCAGATCTGATGAATAAGCAATTAACACATTAGAGAGACAAAGAACACCAATATTTTTTATATGGAAACCCTATTAGGGGAAAAACCACGGTGGATGTTAGTCCATAAGATTATACCCTGCTAAAAGTATAATGGAATCAATAAAGGGGAATGGACATGCATTCAAGAACACTTCCTAGAGCTCACTACTCAATTACAGAAGGGGCTCACTACCCAACAATACATAATAGGATTAAAATCTAGAGGGTATGAACTAAGAAAATAGCTTTTCCACAAGTCTGATTACAGTTCCAATTTAGCACAAAAAACTCCTTCACAAACTACTTCACACCTCACATGATCTTCTTCACACTCTTCTTTGTAATCAAATGATATTCACACATACACACATAAGAGCACACTCAACACCTTTCCAACACACACTACACTAATGAAACAATCACTCTTATATATCTGCTACATGATATTTCATCAATAACTTAGTCGGCCAGGAAAATAAAACATATTTTCAATGTCGTCCCATATTTACAAATAAATTTTTAAAGGTGAATCCACCAAGGTTGGAAACAACATAGTGGGGACCCAAATTAACAATTTTGACACAAAAATACTTCAATTAATTTCACCTCAAAGATCCACAACATGTTGCTATTAACATGTCAGCCAAGAACATGAAAAACTGAATATACAAAGAAAAATATTTGATCACGAACACACTGATCAATGTGGATGTACCAGAAAGATAGAGCATGATCTAGAAACATCCAAGGGCACCAAGAAACAATGTAGAAACATCCACAACAACTAAGATTTCCATAATCACACAAACTTCACTCAAGAACACTAACATAGACCACAAAAACACTGTCAGACCACAACATGATCAAATCTATACACGGACCTTTGAAACTTCCAATAGATGATCCAAATAGACTCAAAAGAAAACCCTTTAGTCCACAACAACAAAACTTCAATGTAAAGAACAAGACACCTTCATGACCTGCATAGTTCCATTGGGAACCTAAAACACTTTCTGTTACAATATCCTCGACATATACAACCTCTAATACACAAAATTCTAATAGTGTTGACATCAATGACAACCACATATCAGCAACACATCCACAACATCCAACATGTTTCTCTTTTTTAGGAGAGATAAGGTGATTACATCTTACCTACATGTTGTGTCAATTTGGCCATCAACAAAACTGGCACTAGAGGGAGGGCCACTTGAGCATTTTTTGATTGTTGTGAGTTGGATTGGGTTGGATCTTGGAAAACCTAGCTTCGATGGGAATCCCTTTGTGTATTCCCGAGATTCTTAACAAAATTCCTTATCACATGCATAATGGGATTCCATTATTTTTTGCTAATAGAGGATAAATTGCTAAAGATCATGTTAAGATTTGCAAGGATTTGATGGGTCTTCACTAGATTCTTCATGAAGATACAACCTGCCAACTTTTTGTCAAAACACTCCAAGGTACAACATGACAATGGTATATTAATCTTCCACCAAATTATATTTGTTCATGGATGGAGTTAGAAATTGTATCCATGGATCAGTTTGACCCTTATGCACAAACACAAGACCCATCGTTTGAATTTGCAGCTACAAAAAGGACACCATCGAAATCAATTTACTAGTTCAATCATAGGTTTTTGTTGATGTATCAATGAGTTCAAGCTTTAAATCTATTTATTAATGATTATATGCTAAAAGAACATTACTATTGGGGTTTGAATCCTTCATTTGCAATAGAAATTAGATGTTGTGGGGATATTACCTCCCTACATGATGTATTGAACAAAGCTCTCTTATTGGCACAGGCTGGACATGACACGAGAAATTCAAGTAGCCAAAATCAAGATTGTAATACCCATGTTCTTGCAAGCTATCGTCCTTTGCAGCCTTGTGCCAATTTACCCACCATCCCTACTAGATGTAATCATTCTCACCAAGCAGCTACAACCTTCCTAATCTTCCAAACACCACATTTTTCAATGCTTAATATCAACTCTATCCCATGCAACACCAATGGAAAAATCTACCTCTGCAAAATCCAACTATAGAGGTAAGTATTCTACCTGTCAATGAAGTTGTGACTATACCATCTCTTTTCAGTCATATTCCAAAGCATAATACATTGAATAATAATGAAGTTGTAAGGGAAATAATTGATGAACAATTATATCATTTTGATGTTTTATTTAACAAAGAGCATGAAATGGATATAAATTTAAATCATAATTGAAATATTAGGTTAAAATATAATTTCATTGGAAATGTTAATACTAATGATATTAAAAGAGATGAGGTATTAACACAAGAATGTTTTCATGAAAAATCACCAACTAAAGAACCTCCTTCCAACACTTTGAACATTTCTTCTGATCAAGATGAACAACAAGACAAGGGATGAACAAAGGAGCATGGTTCATGTTGGTTGGATATACCATGTATGCAAAATTGAATAAGGGAGAAGTTGGAAGAATTAGGAGATTTGAAGCTATCAGAACTTGTTAGGCCAAATAGATGTAGGATACATCAAACAAATCAACATTCTCAGATGGATTGCCATGTTTTCCTTGGTAGGATAAAGTTATATTTCAGACAACTTATCACTGTTGAAGGAATACTTATGGAAGATCCCTGGAATACTTGTCCACTCAATGAGGAAGATGAAACAAATAGCACACATGAAAATGATAATCATTCCATCCAAAATGATGAGAGTAACTGTGAGAAGATGTTTAGTTATTCCACATCATTCGATGACTTCAATCCTTGGATTGAGATGGATTCAAAAAATAACAAAATTTCTTTACCTTGTGTATATTTACTAGATGTGGAAAATGAGTTTATTGATGCATTCATGGATTCTTGCATAACGGTAGATAAGGAAGGAACACCCGTTAATGAGTTAACACGAGGAAATAATTCTACTGATTTGAGTGATGGACACTTAGAAATAGAAAGCAACATAGTTCCAAGTGAAATTGCAAATAGATCTCATGTTGAAGGCTATAAAGCTGAGGTCCAAATGGAATCTTCAAAAGAAAAAATTCAAGTGGATCAAGGAATGTATGATGAGGCCTAGCTGGATGAAGTAGAAGAATTCCAAGAAGATGATCAAGAGGCTACCTCAGAAATTGAATTGCTTCAGCATGATGAAGAGAATGAAATGGGGGAGTGTCTCCTAAGTTTTGATTCTATTTATTCAAATGATTTGTTTGAGGAAAATCTTGATTTATCATGCATTAATGAATTTGACCTTAACAATGATAAACTTGATGTTGAATTGTACATTCTAGTTGATGATATGCAGAAACATGAACTAAAGAATTTTTTTTCCTAGATTTGACTTCGTCCATTCAAATGAGTTGTTCAAAGAAAATCCTTGTGTAATGTGTACCATTATTTCTACCACTAATGGTGATGAGCTTGATGTTAATTCTTGGGCTCTTATTGGTGACATGTTTGAAGAAGATGTTGAAAGCCATACTTCATCTCAAGAGGAAATGAGTTAATAGACTTCACTAGTTGACAATAGAGATTATTTGCTGCTAAGTCCATCTGAAGAGATCGAAGGAATCTGGGACTCTACATCTAAGTGGAATATAAAAATGTTGGTGTACATCCATATTCAAGCTGCAAAATAAATCTCACTTTAGGTGATCCATGCAGGATTCTTCCTTTCAGTTCACATTCTGAGGTAAGTTGTTCTGATCTCTTGCTATCCGAAAAGATTGCCAGGTCAAGTAAGGAAGATGTTGAAAAAAATTCTTTAGAGGTTGATGAAGGTAAAGATTTAATTGATGATTTTTTTATTTTGGAAAACATGATTGAAGTTAATGGTCCCTATGAAATCAAACACACTAGTTTTTTGTTTGAAACTAGTGTTGATTGTGATAAGGATATGCATGAAATTTTTGAACCAAGTTTGGATGTCTTGAATGCTAATGATACATTGCTAATGGATGTCCTTTATGTTGACATGTATATATTGGAGTGAAATGGAACAGTGTTTCATGAGTCAAGACCTCATGAAGAGGAGATCATATGACATGAACACCCAACAACAACTGAAGGTCTTCTAAATCAGGTGGTGCTTTTCATTACCCTCTATATTTTAATGATTTTCAGTTTGATTATGATGTTGGGGACAATAAAATGTGTTTGTGGGTAGATCATGACAAGGCTGAGAACCCACAACTGTTAATATTTCAAATTTTATACCTTCAAGATGAATTTATTGCACATTAAATTTATATTTTTGAGTATAAAGATAAGCTTGCTAGGTTCAAAACTATACCTATAAAATTAAGACTTCTACACATAATGAAAAATTAGTCGGGTCAATGTATAGGTTTTCGTTGTTTTGTGTTTTCTGAGCTCAATTTTTGAGTTAGTTTAGGATTAGGATTGGTTAGTGTAAGTTTTTAGTTTAGTTGGTTTTCTTTTTTGTTTCAGTTTCTTTTCTTTCATTATGTTGTTTTTTCTTTTTTTTGTGTCCTCTTGTTTTTGTTTTTGTTTTTGGGTTTTGTTTGTTTTCTTTTGTTGTGGTCTTTGGTTGTTTGTTTGCTGGTTTTGGTTCTTATTTTTTTATTTTGGTTTTGATGGTTCATCCTATTTGTCTGCTCTTTTCTTTTGCTCCTCTCTTTCCTTGTTCATTTCTTTTGTCTTTCTTTTGGGGGTTCCTCTCATTGACAGTGGAAATTGAGTTGTTGTATGCAAGTTATGTTGAAAGGTGAATCTGTTGAGAGTTTTTTGTCTATGTTTTCAAACACTTGATCAATCAATTGCTTTGAAAACTTTGATTTACCTTCATCCATTTTGAATTGGGGAATCTTAGCATGGATTAGAACTTGGTGCATTATGAAATTTTTGAGGATTCTTTGAAATTCTAGCATGATCTAGACATCTTAATAAATCCATTAGTTTGTTTACATTGGGTGGGGTAGCCCTATTCCAAGTGAAAAATATAAAGGGTTACATTTCTTTCACGATGTCCACTATGGTTCTCAACCCACTACTTAAGCTTCACTACTTGAGGACTAAGGGAAACCAAAGATTATACTTCAAAAGAATCAAAACTTGAGAAAAAGAGGAAAATAAAGAAATCTAAAAATGAACTCAATCAGCAAGGGTAATTCAAGTATCTCTATCGGGGCTATAGATGCTTGGTTGGTAGTAGAGCAAAGCTTAGAGAGAACATGAGGTATCTTTGTTGGGGCTATAGATGCCTGTTTGGAAGCAGAGCTATACCCAGGATATCATTACACGTTAGAAATGTAATTCAAAACTACATAGCTTGGGTAGATTCTATTCCACTTTGATCATGACAATGCTTATGGAGGGAAACAAATCATTTTCACACACAAACAGATTTTAGTTTCATCTTAGACCTTTGTGTGTCCCAATTTTGATTGTGTTTACACTTCTTAGATTGCCTTGAATGAGTGTAAACCAAAGATGTTGGGTATTTGAAAGGTTTTGTTTTCTAAAATGCTTAGAACATTTTCCTAGCCAAGTTTCCATTTGTTATGCCTTGCATACATGCCCCAAATTTTTGCTTGGAAAAGTCAGGGACCCCCTCTATTTTCCTCTTGTTTTGTTGTTTGGTTTTGTTGTGTTTGTACTTTGTCGTTCTTTTTTTCGTCCTTTCTTGTGCCTTTTTTTTTTTCTTTGTCTTTGTTGGATTCAAGTTTCGGACCAAAACTTGCACTCTAGACTTTTGGAAAGTTCAAGTTCTCATTTCTATCCTGACTTCGATCTTTGTTTGCTTGTCATCATTTTTTTGTTGGGATTGGGTTTCGAAAGGGAATCGACACCTGACACCTTTCAAGGTTTCAATTTTTGGTTCCCTCCCGACTCTAATTCCTTTGTATTTCTTTTGTTTGGTTTGGGTTCGAGTATTGAACCAGAACTAGAACAAGGAACCTTTCCAAGGTTCTTATTCTTGGTTTTGTCCCAATCCTGATTCCCATGTCTATTGTGCTTTTTGTCTTTCAAGTTCAGGTTTCAGACTATAATCGAAACCTTGCAGTTTTTGAAGGTTCGTGTTTTTTGTTCGTTCACAATCCCAATCCCCGCTTTTCCTTTGGTCGTTGTTTAAGTTCGTGTTCCTTCTACGGTCTCGATCCCAATCTTCATCTTTTTTCCTCGTCGTCCTATTTCTTTTTTTCTCTTCATTTTTCTTCATTTATGTGTCATTTGTTTTTCATTTTGCATTCTTAATTTTGAGTCTGGGTGTCATCTTCATCCATTTCTAGATTTTTTATTTTAGAGTCCCACAAAATACAAAAATAAAAATAAAAAGTGAAAAGCGTGAAAATAATAAAAAATTAAAAAAAACATAGGAAAATACAAAAACATTCAAAAATTGTAAAATTCGAAGAAAAAGGGAAAATGGAAAATTTGAAAAATAATAATAAATAAATATTTTATTTTCTAAAATATTTAAGAAACAAAAGGAATTAAACAAAAATATTTTAAATTTTAAATTTTAAAAATTAAAAACTCATAAAAAGTAAAAACAATATCAAATAGAAAAAATCATAAAATTAAATAAAAGGTCTTTTAATTTTTAAAAATAAATTTAAATTTTAAAAATCTTAAAAGGGACTTTGAAGAAAAGTAAAAGTTAAATAAATTTCAAAAAGTCAAATAAAATAATTAATAAAATGTATGGCTCGGGTATTTTATCTCACCATCCAAAATACTCACTTTTGGGTAATAGTTCGAACTTGACCCACACAACACGTGGAGAGAATAAACGGGCTTTGACCCAACCTCGAACTCATAGGGGAAAAAATAATTTAACTACAAAGAAAGGTCTAGGTTTTAGAATCAGGTAAAAGCTTGAAACCGAACCCAAATAAATGTCTATGGTTGTGTGCACTCTAATTCCTGATCCTGCATAGACCTCAGACATCGGATTTCAAAATGGGGAAGGAACTTGGAACCCAATGAATAAAAGTGCAAGGTACACGGGTAGCCTCATCCCTCTCCTAAACAAGCCTCGATCCCGACGTTGATGATGAACCACTGTCAAGAGGCGAATGAAAATAAATTTTCATGCTATTTTCTTCATTCTCGCATGAACCTACAAGCAAATTGTTTGAAATGCCTCAAAGAGACCTTGTATCGTGGAATCATGATTTTAGCGGCTACACAAAATGGATCAGTTGAAAATATTTTAGAAACTTTCAAGAAAATGCTTTTGGAAAGTGTAAAGCTGAACTATATAATCTTTGGATTTGGGTCTAAATGTCCATCAAAACACAAAGATTTGATGAAATAATGTCTCATTGAATGCGATTATGGGTTTTTCAAAAATGGGTATGTTGTAGAGAGATCTGCAAATTTTAAAGTTTATGCATAAGATCAATTTGGTGAAAGGCATCAGAAGAAGTTTTAAGCTAATGCAATCAAATTCCACAACCTTCGCAAATATCCTCCATGTGTGCACCAAAATGTGGACTTTGGGATAGGAGCATGTATTAAGTTGATTTGTTTTGGGAAGTTGTTAGAAACTTTAAAATAGAAACATGGGCACATCTGGAGGTGTCAATGATGTGCAGAAAGGCTATGCACTATTTAAGAATTCCTTCAAAAGAAATTCCCATCTCATGGAATGTGATAAGGGAGAGGGCAGTGCCATCATTGGATAATATACATTAAATGGATTTAATGAA
This sequence comes from Sequoia sempervirens, assembly GCA_007258455.2. Lineage (NCBI taxonomy): Eukaryota > Viridiplantae > Streptophyta > Pinopsida > Cupressales > Cupressaceae > Sequoia > Sequoia sempervirens. Next base: position 375,589,628 of record VDFB02086081.1, read on the forward strand.
GGTGTTGTCATATACAAGGCATGGTATGAGGGAGCTTCTAAAATTTTGAAGAATTTTCTCATTCCCCATGGGCCTAGTCTACATTTTAAAACCCTAGTCCCCATGAGTGAGTAGGGTTTTTCTTATGAAATCACTCAAGTATTCTAATCATACATTGACCTGCTATACTAGTCTCCAGTCTCTTAAGTCATCTTTTGAGCCGCAGTGCACGTTTGTTTACCAACCCCTTTGGTTAGAAGCACCAGTCACCAATTGTCCCATCAACCTTAGTCTTTTCCTAAATCAAGTTTTAATTTTCCCTGATGAATTTAGCTTAAGTCGTTAGCCTGTGAGGGTCATGTCACCGTTGTCCTAACAAAGGCCCTTTATTAAATGCTAACATTGTCTTGTGTGTAGGTTTTAAGATTTGAGGTTGTGGGAAGAGATCTTGGCCATACCTTGCCAACTCAGGAGTGATAAATGTTAGCTTGTTAAAAGATGTGAGATCAGTGAAACAAAGACATGTGTCTTCATATGGGCATGGGGTCCAGTCCCCACTATCGAGCTCATGGCCTATGGTTTCAAACCGACGGCTGAGATCAAATCTCAAGAATAATCCCCATCATTCCTTGCTAGTTCGTTAGAAAAAGAGGAACACCCATCAAAAGCAATGAGATAAGTGAGATCTTGACAAATGGATCAATCTACCCAGTTTATGAGATGGATGGAGCCCACTAATGAAGAAATTTCCATCCAAGGTGGGTTAACACCATTGGCTAAAGGTGACTAGTTACCAAATAGTTGGAATTCAAAGTTGGTCAATTCGATGCACGCCATCCATTTCACCATCTCAATAGAAGATTAATGGATGATATTTAAAGTTGGAAAATGACATGTGATAGTCGTTTCCATCTGCAACTAGCGCACATTAATGGCCATCTTTTTGCAGAAGCGATCAAATTGATCTCCATGCGTGTGTAGATTTAATTACTGGTAATCATGAAGTATGATTTTTTAGATTTCCATGCATTTGGGAATTAAGTAATGATGATACATATGCCAAAAAAGTGCCACTATTTCACACATGTGATTTTCTAAGTATTGATTTTTGTTGTTATCATATCACATGATAAATATAGCAAGAAATAACTGCTAATTGTAGTAAGAATTCTTTTGAATTGAGATAGTGCGAGACTGAAAGATCATCCTACTAAGAAGTAACTTTTGTGGAGCCAGCAAGAAGGTCAGTTCGATAGAGTTCACAAAGGCCTAGTTCTAGTGTTCCAGAGCATGCTTCAATGGTAGAAATGGATGCCCATGTTGAAAATCGCAAGATTGCACCCACAAGGTGGAGCTAGAGGTTGCAATTCCAGAGTGTTAGTGCTAAAAAGATGGAAGATAAAGGCAAGGAGTCGTTGCTATCCACTACTGGGGTAGGAAGAAAGATAAGATATAGGTGTGGCTCCTTCAAATGTGAAAACTCACCCATCAACCTCATGGATAGCTCATCAGATAATAAGATGAAGACCAATTCTGACTACTGCCAGTATCCCGCAACCTTGGGTCAAACTCTGGCCCTTGGTGAAGAGATATTTTTTATCCCTCCATTGGCTACTAGGACTCTGAATAGGTGAGATGTCATTGCATTGCAAAAGGACAAGGACAAGGAAGAAGCCAAGGTTTCTTCTCCTTCCCTTGCAACGACGTGAAGTGGGTGCATATATTGTGGTGTGAGTATTGGTAAGAGCAAGGCATCTAGTCGGTGAGAAGATGCCATGTGGGATGAAACATTTGTCTCTTAATAAATTATTGTGGTGATTCCTCTCTTCTTTGGTGTATGTGGCTATTATTTTTTGGGTCTGGTGCTAACTGTGTGTCTTTTTGGTGATGTGGATGTCTGGTTCATTGCGTACCTAGTGACAACAAGAATTTTGGTAGTACTTTGCAATTCCCTTTTGATGGTGGTACCAATTTTCCTTTCCCCATTTTCAATGTGTTCTTATAGAATCAATACGCAGGCAATTTTTAAATGTAGGTTAAATTAAGGATGAAATGAAATTTTTGTATTGAAATTGCATTTGAGCCAGTAGCTTGTTCACTCCCTTGTTCTATAAAAGGAATTCAGGGCTCATTTGCAGGGGGATAGAATTCTGCTCAAGTTTTGAGTCGAGTGCTTATCTAGGTAGAACATTAGGCATAAAGATAGTAAATAGAACAATTATCTTGTTTAGAGCTCTGATGAACATATGTAATTATCTTTAAATAGTTTTACAGAAATGACTGATATGGAAAATGAAAGTATGATTTTGATATATGTGCTCTCTGGGTGTAAACCTGTGTGAATTTTGTGTGAAATGTCAATGATGTCTTCATCCATCCTCAAATATGTGTTTGAATGTGTGTCTTTTTTTTCACTTTGATTCACGTAATCAATTAAAATTCCTAAATGGGGTCATGAATTTGCAATTATTTATAAAGGATTTGGTAGGAAGCCATATACTAGAAGTTGTGAGCTCCATAATACAAATTTATTGTGAGAGTAGTCCATTTCATCATATTTTAAATCATTTATGTGTTATTGATATTTGTATATGTGACTCTGATTCCCTATGTAACAAGGCAATGGTCTTGTTATCACTAAAATTTGCACCTTATTGAATTTAGAATTCAACAATCTAATAAGACATTGGAATGAACCCAAGGTGTGGATTGGATACCTTGAAAGAGATCAAACCTCTAGAGAAGGTCGAATTCCTATTGGTTATCACCTAAATACTAATTCTTTGTAAGGAAAAGGGAGAAGGATTTGCAAAAAATGAATAAAACTGAAAGTGGTAAATATTACTTCCTATGGTGATACACTAGACTAACATGAGCTATGAGACATTTAGGTTGACATGCACTTGAAAATTGATGATAAATATTGCACTGCACAACATGTTACTTTAACTTGATGCATAAATATTTCATGAAAAGGTCTGACTTGCATACACTCTCAAGTAGGAAAGGTAACTTTCACAAGTTGAAAAGGTATATATGCAATTTTAACACAATTCATAACCTGCATAACTTTACTTTTCCAAAAAAGGCATGATATATGAGACAAAGCTATAGGAAAATAGAGAAAATTTCACAAACTTGATCAATCACTTGGTAATGCACAATGCTTGCAAGAACAGGAAGGAAAAATATGATCATCAATGGTGTACAAGGTAAATTTTGTATTTCACACTCCAAAGTGTTGAGTTACAAAGCATGCTCAATACTATAGCAAAGGACTGTCAAAGTCACAATCTCCAAAAAATGCATCAAAGAACTAAGTTAAAATGAGTTACAAAAGGCATAAGTAGCCAAGCTCAAGTGGTTCCACCAAAATAGGAGTTGGAAGCTTCTTGGGGTTGGATGGCTTCAAAAAGCCAAAAATATAGCACCTATATTCTCTCAAGAAGAGGTCATAATGGATGAAAAAGTCATGCAAGACTTAATCAAACCAAAACTACTAAAAATGCTCTAAATGGAAATAAATAGCCTATATTCTCTCAACAAAGTGATGAATCTGTTGGTTCTTTTTTATGCTATTAACATGGTTGGTCTTCTAATCTACCTATGGAATTGCAATTCCAATCAAGGGCAGCTCGAAGGACCTGGATCAACTAACAAGGACTTTAAAAATACTCCTACACTTTAGGCTTTGCAAGACCTAGGAGGGGAATCCCTTAATGTGTTTACAACCTCTACACCATTTTTATAAACAACATTAATAATTACAGATAATCCCACTTAATAGCTCAACACAATAAGATAATATTGGATAGAATCAGCAATTCTTTGACAATATCAACTATATGGAGCATGAGATGACTACAACACAATCCATAATATATAAAATAGTCATTGATTTGCAATCTATAGCAAGCTCTAGGTAAAGACAAACTAATGTTGAATCACACGAATGAATGTAACCTAGATCAATGTCATATATCCATTACAGGAGTCAAATTCATAAGCATTTAAAGGTTTATAACAGATGAAGTAAATGACATATAAGGTCCTTGACAATATTGCATTACAATCTCATCAGTATGTATTATAACCCAATACTACTTATCAAATCCTTATACAGAACATATCTTCCTATAATCCCATTCAAGCATTTTAATTAATTCCTTGAATTAAAGCTAAAATAGAATCATACACACCACAACAGTGAGATGAATGAAACAACCCTTAGTTATTTTATTCAAAGTTCAAATATGCGCATACAATGGAGAGACATGAGCTCAAATTTATCATTTCAATTCAAATGAAAGTACTGTTATGCAACATTAAATCCTCATGAACTCAAAACCTATTACAGAATGACTCAAAACAATAAATTGCATTTCTCTCTAGAAACATGACTTTACAATTTGCTCTGCAACTTCGCCTAGACTCGATCAAAATTCTCTAACTTGATAACCCCTACTTCTGGCCTTGAAATCCTTCTTATAGAAAATGAAGGAGCAAACAAGCTTCAGGCCAAAAAGTACACATGTCACCAACCGATTGGGGCACCCGATGATATTCCAAAAATCATTACAACCACAATCATCCTAGAGCATATTCTCATTCTTCATACCAGTGGAGGAAGGTTGATGCAATAACAAAAACCCACACGAAACCCACACCGAGAAAGCCATCAACACAAAACTAGAATCCTTGTAACCATAGCATCTAATTTGCCACCTGTCGGTAGCCCACTCTTTTTACTCATCATCATTCAAATACTTAGCTACCCACTTTTGGTATTCTTCATCAGTTGGCCAATCAAAATTAATCACCTCATTTACCTTTGTACTATAAGGCATATACTTTACCACTACCTAATTTGCATCTCTTTCAAAAGACTCCAAAAATGAGCCATTACCAATAATCTTATCCATACAATTCACCAACAAATCATAATATGAGTCATCACAAATTATTTTAATTTGATTACTAATGACCTTACTTGCTTGATCTTGCCATTGTTGGAGTGTTCTGGTTTCCCCTTTCTCATCAATTATATTAGGTAATAGTGTGTTACCCCAATCATTGAAATTCTTCACCAACTCCCTAATCTTCCTACTTAAATCATCTAGTAAGGTCTGAAAACCTTGCAATGATTTTACTAATATATGAGTAGGATTCAATGATTGGGGCCTATCATTTATATCAAACCTTGAGGCTGTATTCATGATATCCAGATCATTGGCCGTAGGGATCCAATTTTCAATTATTGGAATCACTATCTCCTGATCCCTATCAATATTCCTTATTGCTTCCAATAGTAAAGAATATAAAGAATGTATAGATGGAAATTTACTCTCTAACTTTTCATTCAAGTGCTCCAAAATAGTAGTAACAATCTCCTTTTCCTTTAAAATAAATCCCTCTCTAACTTTTGTTGATGTCTATAATTCATCAATTTTCTGTATGAGCTACTTCTTCATTGGATCAACAGAGCACTATGTTTCTTCATCAATTTGTTCTAGAGTAGGGGTGAGAGTATGATTTTGAATGGGAGACCCTGGTGTGGAAACATTTGGAGAAGTAGGAGGCATTGACCTTGCTGTGGGAGGTAATGTACTGGTTCCTAGAGCATTGGACGTTTTTCCAATCTGTCTATACTTGAACCTTTCCACTTCAGTTTGCAGCTCAACATTCCTCTATTGCATTTTACTATATTCTTCAATCAAAATGTTATACTTCTCCATTAGAATCTTCCTTTCAGCCTCCTCCGTTTTAGTAGTCTTTTGGGCCAACTTGGTCACATTCACAGTTAAATTAGTGGCCTCGGTGGTTGAAGTCTTTGAAGCCCTCTTTATTATTAATCCTCCTTTAAAATTTGGATTAATATCAGCAATATCTAGTTTTCTCCCTTGTGGAGCCAGTGCCCAAATTACCAAGGTCTCATATTCCTCATTGAAGGCAGAGTTTTGTAATGCTTCCTTAACTTATTCTTCAGAATCTTGAAAAGGATTCTTGGACTTCATAATAGCATTAAAAGCCACTGCATCTACAATGTCCCATTCAGGAAAAATCAATACACCAACCTAACTCACTAGTTATCTTCCTTCTTCACGAGTGATGCTTTGAACTCTTCCATTAGTTCAGCTTTTACTTCTTCATCATTCTCCTGATCTAACCTATCAATCCTTAGTTCTCTTCTCTCCCTGCATTTGTTTTGATACTCTTCAATTTTTATTCTACATGCCAATTGCAAGAATACAGGAGTCTTTACAAATGCATTGTCATCTAATAACTCCTTGCAAGCTTCCATTCTTGCATCTTGCACACTTTTACCCTTCATATCCAAATCGGATAAAACCAATTCAACTAACCTAGGAGGGGAAGGAATACCAACCTACATGTCCTAATTAGTAACAATAATTTCATCTGCCAGATCCTCATGTGGGTGATCATTTATTTGCCTCTTAGGGCTTGGCTCAGATGGTGGTGATGGGGGACTATGTTTTGGTGAAGATTTTAATTCAATGATTTTGACTGCCCTAGGTACTTTGAATTTTGGACCTCATCGTGGAGGCACCTTCATTATCTGCTTCCCCTTTCTGTCTACTTCTTCCTCATCACTGCTACTATCCCTTTTCCTCCTCTAGATAGGCCACCTTTCTGTAGGCTGGTATACTGATTGTGTTTCAATTGGCCTAGCACTTTGTCCTTGCATACCCAGACTTAGCCTTAAATTTATCTTTTTGGTTGTCAAGGTGTCTATAATCTCCTTGAAGTTCTTCATTAGAAAATCAATTTTCTTATGGTATGGAGTGAATTCCATCAGTAGGTCATACTTCAGATCCATTTCATGCACAACACCTTGTAGCTTTCTATAAGCTATCCATTTCTCCTTGTTCAATTCCTACTTATTTAAATCAAATTCATTTTGATCAAGTCCTTAGGAATATTGAACTCATGTACAAATTTTCCACCTTTTATTCTTTGTCTAAAAAGAGAAAATAAACCTTCAGGATCATGTTGTCGCCTTGGACCAAATCTCAAATGGTAATCAACAAAGAATTTTTCAAAATGTGTCTAGCCTCCCTTTGAAAATGTAAAGTCAGACACTACTGTATAATCAGGGAAGAATGTTCCCTTCCCCTTTCCAGTAAGGTTGTCTTCATGAATACAACCCATCTGCCACATAACTTCTGCAAACCCTATTCTTGGTGGCACATTGTATGGCAATATGTGAGGGGCTCCCTAAAATCCATATACTCTCAAGACAGTGCTGACTAGATATGGGATAATGTCACCCAAGTTATGTAAAACCCTCAATTCTGGCTTCCTCTCCTTTGGCCTAAGGAAATCATGTACTCCTTCAAGGATCCTAGGTATAGTTACCATCAATCTAACCCTTAATCTAGAAGCAAAAAAATTATCAAATTGCACATAACTAGTGTTTTCCTTATTACATGATAAATCTGTAGCCCATATCTATACCGACAATCTTTCTCCATCGACTCATTGCCTTAGGTTCATCTTCTTAGAAAAGAAGTCAACATTCTTAAATATAAACATATGCATCAACATAGAATACTAAAAGAATTGAGTACCAGTATCATTTTCTGACAGCTTCGACAACCCTTCATGTATCCTCTTAGCCAAGAAAGAAGCAAAGTCATATGTCATAGAGAAGTTAGGGTGTTGTATTTGCACCCCCATGAACATGTATGCAATAGACATTATTGCACCAAGATTGAAACACAAAATTTGACATAATGAATAGAAAGTAGCCAGGAAGGGTTTTGCAAAACAATTCAATCTCAAAGGTTCCTGGTCACTAGGGCTAATATGAAATTGTGAACCTATTGCCTTAACTAGATGAGGAGGAAGCCGCTTAGCCCTAAAAAGAGATTTCAGCTTTGCATACTCCTGCTTCATTTCCTCAAGATTGATAGGAACCAAGTCATCACTCGGCTCACTCAAATAGAAAGTCTGTTGGATAACATCCCTATTAATTTCTAATAGCACCCCTCCATCATTATCTCTAATTACCCATGTGATGGGGTCATATCTCATGGCCACTACCCTAATTAAGTCCACATCAAGGTATACATTTGGTACAACTAGCTTCCCCATGTCATAAATCCATCCATTTGAAAAAGGGTGAGAAAAATTCCTCTTTCCATTCCATAATCTAAACATTTCTAAGCCAGTGAGTGGAACCCTAGCATCAACAATGTTGGAACTATTACACACCAACCCCTCCCCCAGGATTTTCTCTCGCATCAACACTACACCTTTCCTTCTATCATTCGTTGATAACGAAAATTGATCCAAGAAATCATCGTACAAGTTTCTTTTCAAATATTCAATGTGGCCAAAGTGCTGCTTGGGTGGAGCCATCTTGGACAAACTAGGGCTTCATTACAATGTTACACTTTAAGTGGCTATGACTAAGCAGAGATAGGAAATTACAAAATAAAATATTGTAATTCCTCACAATTTATGATTAAACTATAGCCCTAACAAAATATTTCTATGAGCACAATGAAAAGCATAGAAAACCCCCCTTCGCAAATTTAGGTGTAGAATGATTGGGAAGCAGAGAAAATAAACTTATGACTCTTTTCACACAAACTCCAAATTCTGGCTAAAGCTGCTCACAATTTCACCTTTGGCTTTGAAACTATTTTCACAAGATAATTGGATGCCTTGTGATACAAATGAGACAAGTAAATTGATTTTATGTTGATCAAATCTCACCAGTAGATGTCTCATCTGCCACTAAAGTTCACTTTCGGGCTGCACAAATGGCTCCAACCATACTTGATACATATGTAAATTTGAGTCGCTGATCCTCTAGTTTGATCAAATCATTGATGAACATCTTTAAAAAAGGTTGACATAATTGCCAACACGGAAATAAGGGGCCCACCATGTCATACGCCACAAAGAAATGCCACGTGGGAGTTGCCCGCGATATCACAACCCTTTGATTCACCATCATGGGATGGCGGGCAATCGTTGATCTTTCTCATCAGAGATCCTGCTCCTTCAAAAATGGTCACATCCCTTTCCTTTAACTGTCGATCAGCTTTTCCCTCAAAGTTATAACATCAGCATTGAAATAAAACATGTGCATCATACAAGCACATTAGTAATCCGTCCTTTAATATATTGAAAACTGACTAATGCTTCCTTCACTCCTTAGGCTTCAACAAATGGGACACGTGGCAGTCGCCCGTGATATCACAATCCTATAATTCCTAATCATAGGATGGCGAGCGTCGTCGATCTTGAAAAGACAACACATCAATGGTCGCGTAGATTTCATCCTTTAGGAAGGGCATGTGGCACCTACCCGTGATATCGTGATCCCATAAATCCTGATCGCAGGATAGTGGGTGTCGTTGATATCTACAACAAATGGATCAATGGTAGCGCTAATTCAACCTTTTGCAAAATAAAACATTTAAAAAGGAAAAGGGACACCACTAGGCAGATGGCAAATAACAACATAAGTTTTTTTTTAAATGATAAAGCATGGGGTCAATCTAGACTTAGGAAAAAATAAAAACTTATGGAAGCCGTGAAATTTAGAAACCGAAGGTACCAACGTCTAGACAAAACAATGGGGCACAAGATGTTTTAAAACCCTCAAAAAGGTAACAGTGAAAAAGAACCCGACCAAAGCATATCAAAAAAATACGAGTTAAGATGAAGACAAGGCTAAAATCCTAGCCCTTCAAAATTTTCAACACCATGAAAGACCAATGACATAAGGGAGGTCTTGAGTGACTAACAAGGAGCAAAATTTTGAAAGCTCCATCATAATCATTTCTAAATTTCCTTCTTATGTTGGTAAAAAAAATCCAGCTTCCCAAGATTCTTTCAAAAGCCATCAACAATAGATAACTATCTCTCTCAATTTACCAAATCACCTTTATTTGCATTAAATAAAAATAATATGATTATTAAGGCTTATAATTACACCTTAAAGTCATATATTTTATAATAGATAAATATGCAAATAAAGCTTTATGAATCTCTTAAGGTACATATAGGTTGATAAGGCACCTATGTGTTGAGGTGGCTTTCATGTATTGATGTGGAATTTATATTTCTTAAGTTGTGGAACACATAAGGCATTACATTAATTTTCCTAAGGAATGGAATACCTTTCTTTAGCCACGAGATTGTATAATTTAGCATTTGATTTTTTTGAAAGAATGGCAAAAATGCCACTATCTATCGACATTATTAGGGTTAGCAACCCTAAAATAAAAAAGAAAAAAGAAAAAAATACTCACTTCATTCATTCTTTAAAACTTCTGGAAGAAGCTTAGCTACGACCAAGCTAGGGTTTCAATGAGTCTTCACCAGAGATTTTGAGGAAGAAAAATAGCTGCTATAGTGGCACTGAAAATTGTATTTTACACTAGCAAGCCCATTTTTAATGGTAATTTTGATAAAATACTTTATTTTCAATTTGTTTTGGTATACAATCCTTCCATGGCCTCAACTCCTATAGCCATTCTTCATGTTTCTTACTTGTTTCCTTTTTTATACCCCTCATTTTAATATCTACCAGGTAAGCAAAAACCCTTAAATGAACTCTTATGCTTGAGAAAGGAAAACAAATAGTTGTGACCATGTATGTTTCAGCCTTGACTTTACATGTCTTCTCCTTTTTACGAATTCTTGTACTATTTAGAACTCGTCCTCCTTTGTTACTTATGTCATCCCCTGTTGAAAACCCATTTTGAAGCTAAAGATCTGTGCTATGAAAGAAGAATTTTTTTCCTATAGATCTCATCAAGACACTGACAACTCTGTATATAGTTATTATGTTTTCTATATTTGACCTTTGATAGGTTGAACCTTCATTCCTCTTTACATTTCATGGTATGACCAGATGTTATGCATATATTTTGGTTGTAGACATTATGCTCCTCTATAGATTAAAAAAAAAAACTCCTTTCTTGGGCTGAGCATTTGCTCAAGTTTTTTGTTAGGGAAAATGATAAGGGTTTCATTCCTTCATGACTGCCCCGTAGAAATTTATTCTTCTTTTTAGTGTTAAAATCCCAAATGGGTTCATGTTCTTGTAGAAATCTATTTTGAGTTATGTTAATAAACGCACACCAACATTGTTTCCCTCAAAATAGTGAATAAGATGCTCATTTCAAGCTCTATTAGAGGGTTCATTTCCTTTTGAGTCCTTCTAAAGGTTGTGACCATATCTTATTTCTCTCTTTATGTTGATAAATAAGAATATTCCTATGTGATCTTCCTGTGCATGGATATTCTTACTTCCTTACAGGCTGTGACTTCATTCTTTTAATTATGTGGCCCAAAATATACTATGTTCTTTTGCACATTATATCATTACTAGCACATTTGATCCCTTTACAACTCCATCAAATCACCATTTCCAGCTTCAGGATTGTATATGACACTTGCTCTATTTGCAACATAAGAAAAGACAACTTTGTGTAAAATATTGTTATTATCTTTGTGCTTGTCTTAATGGAAGATTCTCAAAATTGATCCATCAGATTGTCACTATACTTACTTCTTCTTTAAATATCTTATCATCAGGCCTTGTTTTGAGAAAAGATGTGAAATGATGAATGTATAATTGCACTCTATTTTTGCATATTTTATTTATCTATGGAGTATAATGCAGTCCTTGAGCAATCATCATTTGATACTCAACATCGTCATGGGGATATATCTTTATGCAACAGTCCTCTCATAGCCTGATTGTATAGAGCATTGTATGGACATAACACCTAAATTTTCCCCATTAGATCTACCATTACACATATTTTCTTGTTGGTGAAAAGATGCCATTTTATGCACTTTTCATGAGCACTGTAGGATTGATTCTATACTCCATTCTGGAAACATGAAATATTTCTCTGCATTTTATACTGTATTGAATTATAGGAGTCAACACTTCATTCACTATAATTGGAATTTTATCTTTCAGAATTAACAAAACTTCATTAGGAAAAGTAGAACCATATTGTCCTATCATCATATTGTCTTCACAAGCATGACTATTTTCTGTAACTATTCATTTTCTTGTACACTTGAAAATCCATATGTCCTCTATTCATCAGGAACTGTATATGTACCTCTCTTGTTCAAAACTCACTTTTTTGATGATGATTAATAATGCACTTCAGTAACTTAATCTATAATAGTGTGTACTATCTTTAAAAAGATAAATACAATATGCATTAATAAACAACTCTAATAATCTAAGAATCTTTGAATACTATGAATGAATTCTCTTAGCATATGTGTATTCAACTCTTCAGTGTTGGTGTTCATTTGTTTCCAAGCCTTTTAGGAAAGATCCCTTAATACCTAAATTTCAGGACTCAAGAGGTGGATATGTGTATGATAGGGTGAAAGTTCTGAATCTTAAGCATCTATTGGAGCATGTTGGGCTCAACCCTTGTGGGAGCCACATTTAACCCACATGTGGAAATTTGAATAAACCAAAGACATGGTTACACCTATAGTTGCACATGAAGCAAACAAGTTAGAAAAAACATCTTTTAGGTGTGTTTGATGACTTCAATGGGTTTCTGTGACAACTAAAATGTATACATAGCTTATTTAATGCACATAATGATCAATTTATATATGCATAGGGTGAATGTGTATGTAATGTTTGTAATCAGTCATTTCTTAGAGCATGCTCTAACACCATTGTTACTATCATATGCAAGACTAGGAGTAGAATGGAGCTAGAAGGGACAAATGAAGCTCAAGATAGAAGCATGATAGAAAAATCTATAAGAACCATTCATTCGTAGGAAATGGATAGTTAATTTCCTTCTATGCATGTTCATTTGTTTCCTTAACTTATTCATGTATAAATTTTTTCATAATTTGTATTGAATAATTTAAGTTAATCTAATGGCTTTTGTGAGATTATGTACACTTTTGCATTCAATAAAGATTACTTTTTTCTTGCTTGCACCCGCAATAAGCATCACTCATAATAAATTGATTGTCATCTTCAACCTTCGGTAAAACAATCAGAAACAAGTCTAGCAGATTACAAGTAGAACTTGAAAACGTCAGGTCTTAAGTCTAAGTCATGTGTGTAAACAAGTTGATCATCTCTTCATATCAATAATGCATCATCTGAATCACGTCCCATATCAATCATCCCTTAGAACACTTTGGATAAATGAAATGACGTACCGCCATCCACTAACATGTCCTAGGATGCATCCTTCCCACAATGGGAATTATTGTTTGGCAATAAGTTTCCTTCATCATCCTTAGAAAACACATCTTTTTTTTGTTAGCGGTATTGAAGAGCATTAGTTTGTTTATTCACTCGGTCTTTATCTTTTTGACTTATCTTACTTTACCCTTATTCCAAGGATGTCTCGATGATATCCCAAAACAGGGGATTTAGAGAAACAGGAATGAGGGCAATGATCATTATCTTTTGTCTGTTGTGCTTGATGGACATTCTTGCAATATAACCTTGGCGAATACTTGCTTTGTTAGGTATATGCGGAAGAATTCTAGGGCAACTTGTTGACTATTACAGGGCTAGTTTTACCTTTCCATGTTTTGGTCAAAGGTGTCTGAAACTTCTGAAGTGCATCCTAGCAAGGTTTCTGTATGTCAAGTGTGAACAAGAATAATCCTATTTGCTTGTTGAGTCAAAGTCCATCACACTAGGTACCACACCATCCTGGTCTACTATACCTTGATGCATCGTACCACGTGTGCTATCAAACATAAGAAAATTTGGTCCTTTGAAAATCCCAATTCCTCGGCAAGTAATCATCATCATCATCATAGTCATCATTTGTGCTTGTGTCATCTTCTGAAATGGCTTCTTCTTTTCTTACTAATCACACTAACAAGGTACTATGAAAGTTGATCACCATCACCATCACCATCACCGTCATTAATCCTACATCCGCAAATCATTATCACATTGCATAAGCATATCATATAGGAAAACATACATATCGCATTTTAATAGGCGCATTCATGACATCACATTCCACACATTACACGACATCTCATGGCATTACATTGATCATTGCATACACATTCATTTGCATTTCATAACCATTTCACATTACCATTACATAAATCATCACATAGTACGAGTCAAAACATCTCACAATAAGAAATAAGCATTTAATTCATTAGGCATACATATCATCCCATTAAAATATCATTACATCACATACATCATCATTTAGGATAATAATATTTGTTATTTTAAGCATCTCATACCATCATTTCATTTGCATTATATCAAGACCATCGCATCATATCACATTCATCCATAAATCATCTCATATATAAGCATTTTTTCACATCATTGCATATACCATAAATCAAATCATTTCATATATCACATTGGCATAAAATAAATCATCATATATATGACATCATTACATAAACATCATTTAAACACATCCACAAAACATCATTGCAAAGCATATAGAAATAAACCATCCATGCACAAATAAAAGTACATGGTACATCTCATCCAAATCGGCTCATATATATATATATATCATATCATCAATATCAACTGTCATAGTACAAAGAATAATAATCGGATCACTGTACATATGTGTCAATCAGTACAAAACGCCCATCGAGCTATCAAAAATGAGCCCATAAGGCATAAAGGTCTGTATCATCTAGATCACACTCGATCTCTGTGAATGCTGCCCTCACCCCTATCATCGTGACCCTCTAGTGGTTTCTGGATGGCCCACTCTGAGTACTCGGGAACCCAATCTACTCTGGGTACAATGTCATGGTAGGCTCGACGGTAGTACTCTACCTCTCAAATGACATCCCTGTAGTGCACTTTAAACACTGAGCGGCGCTATAATAGCGCCACTAGAAGTGAGCTCCTCTTTAAAAGGCTAATAAATGTGTTAAAATGAAAAAATGAAGCTTCGGTCAGGGTCACATACCATGGCACCGATGTCAGGTGGCCGCTGGTAGGTCTGAACTTGGTCTAAAATATGCAGGGGAAGCTATCATTGCACCATATCATCAGGAGGTAAGAGCTTGAATCTCAAGGTTTGCTAGCGGAGGTGTGTGAAAATGACTTGAAAGTGACCCCTCGGGCCCCTTTTAAGCCTAAAAATTAGGGTTTTTTGACCCTTTGGGACTGTCCTACTAGGGTTTTGGACCCCCCGAACCTATTTTTGTCTGTGTGAGGCTTGTTTTTCATCATTTTATTGCGTTTAGACACATTTTTAGCCTCTCGGACCCCTTTCAGACCTAATCAGTACTTTGTCACCTTTTTTTGCGAGATCACCCAAAAATTTAAAATTTTCATCCAATCTCTCGAGGGGGCATTATAATGGTATGTTTTCTCTCACCAGGTAGCAGTGGGGCAAGTTTTTAAATATCAAATTTTTTTGGCTTTGATTGAGATCAGTTATTCTTTGAACCAACACAACGAGTGCATTGATTCAAAGAGGGGCAAAATGTAGACACGCAAAATATACTGATTGACATCGTGCATTCAATACATCATTTCTTCCTAAATCATCCTTCGATCTAACCGTTTAATCAAATTCCCATATCTGATTAAATTCATCAATATTCATCTCTTAATTAAATAAATCACTTTATCTAATTAAGTCACTTTCTCCTGTTAATTAAATCAATCCACCTAATCTAATTATCCTTATTTAATTAAATAATCAATTTATTTGATTAAAATCTCTAGAGTGCATCCATTAAATTAGATAAATTAAAACCTTATTTGATTCAATTTAACACCATCTCCTTTAATTAAATAAATCAAACCTTTATTTAATTAGCCTCTTACCATATTCCTCTCTTATCTGATTTAAATAAATTCATAAATCTATGTCAAATAAGTCACATCATCAAATCTCTTATTAAATTAATTAACCCTTGATTAATTTAATCTAATCTCATGTCACATCCTCTAGATAATGCAACTTGCACATGAAAATAGATTTAATTCATTTATTAAATCCCTATTTTCCCTCACATGGCATCTTTTGGAATATTCTCTCAATTTGAATTCAAAAATTCCAAGTCAACATGTACATCCAATAAGGAAATAACTCCATCTTACATGTCCTTTTCCTTGAGCCAAGTGGCATTTATTGCATTTTTTCCCTTCCCTCTTACATTTCATTTCAACAAATTTGAATTTCAAATATTGGCATTTATTGGCACTGTGTGTGTTAAAATATGTGATCAAATCTAAATCAATAACACAATCAATAAAACATTAAATCAAATAAGCTAAAATAAAAACAGAAATAAGCAAACTGTTAATGGCCACTTCTCTGAAGTCGTCTTATTGCTCTCTATCTCCAGCGTTTCGTCTTTGCTCAAGTTACTCTCAGATTTGGAATGCCAAGCTCAACGAAGTAGGCTACTGAAGAATGAGATTAAAAATGCATACTATGCTAAAATGCAAGGATTATGAAGGGTTGACAATAGAGGAGTGTTGGATGCTCATTCCTACAGCATAATGACTTGAGGATGAAGAATGATAGAGATGGATTGAAGAATTATTTGGACAGAGTCAAGATGCTAGATGAAGATTCGATCGAAGAATGATTTTGACAGCATAAGGATGTCTGAAGATTTTATCTAAATGGCCTGTGAAAGGTTTGATTTATAGATTTTTGATGTGGACAAAGATAAGATTTGATAAGATTGATAATGATTTGATTTTTGTCAAAAGAGGAAATACAACGAGATGAGATAAGATTTTTGAAAGATAGAAAGATTTTGATTTATAGTTTTAAAGGAATTAAAATAAGATAAGATAAGATATGAAAAAAATAGAAAGATTTTGATTCTCTTTCAAAGGAAATAAATCCTGAAAAAGATGAGAAGGATAATTGATGAATTATCTAATTAAATAAATTTATTAGATGCACATGAGTTCAAATTTGGAAAGAAAGCGAGAAGATATTTTTAAGATTTATTTTTAAGATTTTAATTAATTAAACATTTAATTAACATTAGAGGAATGGATGAAAATGATTTAATTAATTAAAAATATAAATTATTTAATTAACATTAGAGGAATGGATGAAAATGATTTAATTAATTAAATAATATAAATTATTTAATTAGCATTAGAGGAAGGGATATAAATGATTTAATTAATTAAATAATATAAATTATTTAATTAACATTAGAGAAATGGATGGAAATGATTATGAATTTAATTAAATAAATAAAATTTATTTAATTAAATAGATGATGACATGGGTACCTAAGGAAAAGCATGCTACAAGATGCCCAAATGATGTAATGTCGAGACAGGTGTTGTAAGATGACAATTTTTTGATATCTACATTTTTCCCCTCTTTGAGATGATGTTCGGGATGATTAGATTTATGTCGAGTAACATCATTTCAAAGAAGTTAAGGTATGGATAGAGGAAAATGGATAATGATATAAAGATAGGATGATGATGGAATGATGATGCCCCCTCAAGAGGATAGGTGGGTTGAACAAACATGGGTAGGCTCTCGAAATTAAATGATAAAGGGAGGGATAAGACAAATGATGTAAGATAGAAAGTGGATGAAGGAGATAAATGATACGTTATGCTGCAATGAAAGTGAGCAACCATGATGTTTGATATAGCACTAGACGTTATGCACCAAGATTAAGGATCAAGGTGACAATGTGTCTTGTGCCCCAGTGTAATACAACCTTGTCTAGGCGTATGAGGAAGTAGACTTAGAGCATTAAAGTCCTAATGCACAAAAGGTATGATGTGACCTGAGATGCAAAGGATAATGCAAAAAGATATTCCAACACACACAAGATATGAATATTAGCTGGAATGATATGGATTTAATACAAATGCAAGATAAAATGATAACACACACAAGCAAGCAAGCAAGGATGCACAAATGATACAAAAACAAACAAGGAATTTCCCCTGTCAAGCTGTAAACCATTGATTGATTGATTGATGATGATAGTGTTGTCATTGTGGGGAGTGGCATGTCCCTAGAGCAACACAAGGATGATGATAATTGATTGATTGACTAGTTGATTTGGTTTACGACAAGATTAGGATCAAGACCAAAGGATGTGATTGGATAATTTGACAAGATTGATCAACTTGATTGGTATGGATTAAGGATTGACTTGCATTTGGATTATTGCTTGGATTGATTTGATTGATTTGATTGGATGCAATGGTTGAATGATTGGATAGAAGAATTGATGTGATTGGAATGATTTTGATGATAATGATTAGATTGATGAGAAGAAGTGATGTGGTTTGATTTTTTTTGGATTTTTGGGGATATTTTGATTTTGATTTTATTTTTTGGGTTTTTGAAATGTTTTGAATTTTTTTGCATTTTTGAAGTGTTTTGATTTTTTTGTATTGTTGAAATATTTTGAATTTTTTTTGGACTTTTTGAAATGTTTTAGACATGTCAAAGGATGAAAATTTGAGTAGCCTTTGTGCTAGATACCAATGACAAGGGGAAAAACCAAGTCTAGGTGCAAGGGTGATGGGATTGATGGATGAAAGGGTGGGTGATGGGATAAGGGATAAAAGGCTCATGATAGATGGATGGAAAAGATAGGATAAGTCATAGTGAATGGAATTGATGTATGCATCATAAGAGAGCAAGGATGTGATTTTCAAAGACTATGTTGCATAGGAATAACATTCCCCATTCTAGGTACAATACTTAAGATTTTTCATGACGAAACTTATGACAATAGGATAATGATAGGCTTGTTTGGAAGGATGAGGTATGTCCAGAGATACCCAAAACATGTTTCAACATTTTGCCCCTATATCTTCATCAAGATCAAAAGAAGAAGAGTGGATAAATGGACTCAATATGATAGGTATGTATGAATAGACTCAATATGATGGCTAAAGATGGCAGGTAGGATGGAAATGATATGAAATGAAAATGATAGGTTGGATAGATAAGATATTGTGCCCCCAAGTGTAAGTGACATAGAAGATCAACCTACACATGATGCCTATTTGCTAGGTTTTCATTATGGTACTTATCCAGGGCGCCTGTTTACTAGGTTTTCACTGTTGGAGGAAGGGATTTCTCTTTACTTTTTTATTTTTTCTATGTTTTTATTTTTATTTTTTCTGTTTATTTTGAATTTTTTGGATAGGAGAAGGAGAATATGGATGGGAGGGACTCAGGTGTCTAGTTCTGTGAAAGGTGATAGTCCCACTAGATATGGATTTCATTGCATGGACCATGTCAAATGTCATTATGCTCATAGATGTTGGTAAGGGATGACATGAAAGAGAAGTGGAGTAGGTAGATGGCGGATTATGAAAGTCTTATGTAAGAATGGATGGGGAATAGTGGATGATGATATGGATTGAATAGGACTTGTGAAAAAGGATGAATGAAAGGTTTATGCAAAATCATGGACCATAGGAAGATGGTGGGGGAGATATGTAGGATGGGGAGATGGAGGTATGTGGAATTGTTGTGAAATGGAAGGGAACCATGACCAATGGTTGCACACATTGTGATAAACGTTGAAGCTTTTGATGTGGATGTAGTGTAGGAAGTAATGGAGATATTTGCTTAGGAGGTGATGGATGTAGTGCTTTAGGTACCCACATAGACTTAGTATTTTTATGATTTTTATTTTTCTTATGGGTTTTAGGAATTTGAGACTTTTGAATGGAATGAG
Organism: Sequoia sempervirens; assembly: GCA_007258455.2. NCBI lineage: Eukaryota > Viridiplantae > Streptophyta > Pinopsida > Cupressales > Cupressaceae > Sequoia > Sequoia sempervirens. The sequence goes on from VDFB02086081.1 coordinate 375,609,314, forward strand.
AATGTGGGATGGAAGTGGATGGTTGGGATTTTTGTGATGTGAATGCCTCATTTGACTTGATTTATTTTTGCTTAGGTACCCAAACCATTTTAGTTTTGGCCTTTACTTTTGGAGGTATGGGCTTATATAGCTTTTTAGATGTATTTTGCTTTGAATTTTTGTATTGATGTCCTAAGGCATGAGAACCCTTAGAATTTTTGACTTTATAGGTAGAGGCATTGAAATTCTTACTTTTGAATCCCATGGGTATGGTGGAATGGGTGGAAGCTTCATGTTTAGACAATGTGTGCATTGATTGGTCATGATTAAGATGTTTAGATGATTTATGGATGGATGGATAAGAGGATTGAATGGTAGGAATATTAGGTGTTGGGAGTAAGGGTGGAAAAGTTGATGGAGAAATATTAGGAGTTGGAAGTAATGGTGGAAAAGTTGATGGAGGGATATTAGGAGTTGGAAGTAATGGTGGTAGAGTGGATGGAGGAAGGTGTATGGTCACATGCTTTTGACATTTGTAGGATGATGGAGGGGGGGTGGCAACATATGTTTTAGGGATACGATAGGATTTATGATGAAAGGAGGTGGACTTGGGATGCATGGAGGAAGTACCAACATCTTTAGGTTGTTGTCCTTGGGGTGTATGTCCAAGGCCATAAGAGCGTGGAGGGACTTTGACATGGATGGGCTCCAAAATACCTTGTTTATGAAGGTCTAGACCTTTACCTTGGTGGTTCATGTTTTGGAGTGTGCAATGGATTATGGGACTAGGTGTAGGTGGAACACTAGACACGAGTTCCTTATTGGATGGAGAAAATGAAGCAAGGGAAGATAATGGTTTTTTTTGTTCTAAGGAGGAACATTCATGAATGAGGGTGGAAAGACCATCAGGATATGATGGAGGACTTGCAATGGGGTCGATAGTGGGTGATGGAGGATCATTAGGATCTTGATGAGCATTGTGTTCACTTAGATCCAAGGTATTTGTTTGATCTTCTATGTGTGTTGGGGAGGCATATGTCTCATCATGAGAAGTGGATGTTTGTGAATCATGGATGGGTGAGGTGGAAAGATCTCGACCATGGAATGCATAAAGTTGATTAAGAGGATCATCATGGTCTTCTTGATCATAAAAGGGGTCTTGATCAAAGATGGAAGATTGATCATGAATAGTATTAGGTATGTTATGAATGGAATCATTGGGAGGGTGTTGATCTTTATGTGGATGAGAGGGTAATGTTTTCTCATGTTTAGGATTGTGCTCTTGACATACCTCATGACTTATCTAAATGGAGGTGGAAGGGGATTTCTCATGTAGAGACTTGTCATGTTCTTGATGGTCAAGAACATAGGATCATGATAGAGGGTGACTTGGACTTACGAGGGGAGACTCTGGAATTGGCTTAAGGGGTTGTGGAATTGGTTGGTTTGAAGGATTTGGAATGATGTTTGAGGATTATTTTGTATGTTTAGGTATATGTGTTGAATGACATGGCGACAGTTGATTCCTTGCTTGTAGCCCTTGGGTCACATCCCTTGGAGGTGTAGGGGTGGAAGGTATTGGCTTAGGATTTTGATTTTGATTGGATGATGGTATGATAAAGTTATAGGGTGCATGTGCTAGATTGGTATTCCCCTTGTCAAAGGTGGCATTAAGACTTGAGGAAGTTTGGCCTTGTTGCAAGGTATAACTTAAGTTCCCATGTGTTTGTTGTGATGTGGCTTGATAGGTTGATATGGCATTGACATATGAAGAAGTGGATGGCTTAGATTGGTATGGGGTGGAAGGGTGATAATGAATGGATAGGGGATGATGTTGTGGTTGTTGAATTTGACAAGTGGCAATGAATTGATTGGATTGAGCTAGGAGGTGTTGTATTTGAGGTGATTTAATTTGTTGAAAGTTTTGGAAGAGGGTTTGAAGGCTTTGTATGGTTTGGTGGTCAATGGGGTTGGGGTATTTGGTGAAGTGTTTGAAGGAGGTTTTGAAGTTGGGATGCTAGGGATTTGTGTTTGAATTTGGACATGGTGTCACACATGTGTCTAAGCTCTTGCATATTGATTTTTTCTTCAAAGTATTCAACATAGTTCATGTCATCATTAGAGGTTGTAGGAGGAGCCCCTCGAAGAATGATTTTAGGTTTTGGTTTTGTTTCATTATTTGGCCTATAGAAAGGGACTCCTTGAATTATAATCTTGGGCTTAGGTTTTGTCTCATGATTTGGCCTAGAGGGATAGCCCCCTTGAATTATAATCTCGGGCTTAGGTTTTGTCTCATGATTTGGCCTAGAGGGATAGCCCCCTTGGATTATGATTTTGGGCTTATGATTTGAATTGGGCTCGTTTATGATTAGGACCATTTTGACAAGTGGTGACTAGGACTAGGTATGTGATGGTGATGATGTGGAATAATTAGATTGAATGACTTGGATTGATTAGGGTGAAATGGATAGGATGTGGCTAAAAAGGATGATTAGGATGAAAGTGATTGGATATGAATGTGTTGGAAGAATGTGTAGAGTGACTTGTCTTTATGTGTTTGGTGTTTAGCTTGATTTGGCAATATTTAAATGAATTATCACTCATGCACACACATGAATCACACACGCAAGACACATAAGAAAGTTTGAATCTTGAAGTTTGAAGAATGTAATGATGATTATTAAACAAGCACACATGGAAGACACATCAACAAGCCCTATGACTAGTCAAGTGGGGTATGGCCAATTAGGTCTCAAGCTAAGCTACACAACATTGACTAAGGAATGATTTGAAAGCAAAATCCTGTCACACAACTGGGAGAAAGGGGTAACCCACCCTTCACCTTCACTTCCCAAAGGTATAAAGTTCTTTAGGGCTTAGCCAAGAGTGACAAAATTTTAACTTCCAAACAAGCGTGTCTTTCGATTACACTTCAATTGAGGTCATCCCTAGGGGTGATGAAATCCCCTAGTAGGCCTCCTAGAAAGGGTTTGACAAAATCAAACCAAGTGAGGTGTTTGTGATCACACACACACTTGATTCACACTCACAAGTTTTAATTGACCCTTAGAAAATTGCAATGTGTGCAAGAAAGAAATGAAGCACTCATTCTTTTTAGATCCCAAATCAAATGTGTAGGAAGATAGTGGTTAATTTTAGCCTTGATTTTTGATATGTAATTGAAAACAAGATCCATTTTAAGAGCCCAAATCCAAATGTGTGACAAACAATGATTAAGAGGTGAAAGATTAAACGAGTGCACTTGATTATTTTCGCTTTCCAAATTGTTGTTGTGAGTGATATTTCTACTACTAGAGCTCCTTATGATCACCTACAAGATAAAAAAAAAAAATATATTATAATGCAGCCAAAGAAAAAAAAAACAAGCTCAACAGAAAATTGTAATTTTAGATACATGTTTTTGACATAGCTGAATTAGATTTCATTATTTGATGATTTTATTGATTTGAAAAATGAAAACTCAAAGAAGAGATCCATACTAATTTTCTGAGAGCTTTCCGAAAATGTAAAGAAGTCAGAAAAATTCCTTGTTTTCCTCTCAGAAATGTGGATTTGTGAAAACCATATAGAAAATGAAGATTGGATTTTTTTGCATTGTATTTGACCTCCAAATTAAATTTGTAAAACATAGAACCCCATTATAAGTTAAAGAGATTTCCAAAAATGTAAAAAAATTTGAAAAATTTGCCGATTTGCATCCAAAAGATCAATTTTATGAAAAAAAATAAAATTATGATAACTCATACAAAAATGATGATAAACCCTTGATTTGTTTACTGTATCTTCTTGAGATAATGCACAAGACTCTGTAAAAATATTGTAGAAAAATTCGCAGCTTTGTAGAAGATATGAAGAAATTGGTAAAACCTGAAGTTTTTATCCAAAAACTGATAGATTTGCAAAACAAAGTCAATAAAACCTACAAAAACACCATTAAAAGCCTTGTATGCACTACATAAACCCTTGTATGCACTACAGAAACCCTTAGATGTGCTAAAACAAGATTTTTTGTCAGAAAGCCAAATTCCAGAATGCGAAATCCTGTAAGAAAACCTGCAAATAAATATTAAAAATGGGGCAAGGCCCCATGGTGGGCACCATTTTATGTGTGTGTGAAAATAAGTGATCAAATATAAATCAATAAAACATTAAATCAAAGAAGATAAAATAAAAATAGAAATAAGCAAACTGTTAATGGTCGCTTCTCCAAAGTCATTGTATTGCTCTCTATCTCCAACGTTTCATCTTTGCTCAAGTTGCTCTCAGATTTGGAATGCCAAGCTCAATGAAGTAGGCTACTGAAGAATGAGATTAAAAATGCATACTATGCTAAAATGCAAGGATTATGAAGGGTTGACAATAGAGGAGTGTTGGATTCTCATTCCTGTAGCATAACGACTTGAGGATGAAGAATGATAGAGATGGATTGAAGATTTATTTGGACAGAGTCAAGATGCTAGATGAAGATTCGATCGAAGAATGATTTTGATAGCATAAGAATGTCTGAAGATTTTATCTAAATGGCCTGTGAAAGGTTTGATTTATAGATTTTTGATGTGGACAGAGATAAGATTTGATAAGATTAATAATGATTTGATTTTTTTCAAAAGAGGAAATACAACGAGATGAGATAAGATTTTCGAAAGATAGAAAGATTTTGATTTATAGTTTTAAAGGAATTAAAACAAGATAAGATAAGATGTGAAAAAAAATAGAAAGATTTTGATTCTCTTTCAAAGGAAATAAATCCTGAAAAAGATGAGAAGGATAATTGATGAATTATCTAATTAAATAAATTTATTAGATGCACATGAGTTCAAATTTGGAAAGAAAGCGAGAAGATATTTTAAGATTTTATTAATTAAACTAATTTTGGATTTATTTAATTAACATTGAATTTATGATTTCATTAATTAAATAATATAAATTATTTAATTAACATTAGAGGAATGGATGAAAATGATTTAATTAATTAAATATATAAATTATTTAATTAATTAGAGGAATGGATGAAATATGCTTTAATTAATTAAATAATATAAATTATTTAATTAGCATGAGGAAGGGATATAAATGATTTAATTAATTAAATAATATAAATTATTTAATTAACATTAGTGAAATGGATGGAAATGATTATGAATTTAATTAAATAAATAAAATTTATTTAATTAAATAGATGATGACATGGGTACCTAAGGAAAAGCATGCTACAAGATGCCCAAATGATGTAATGCTGAGACAGGTGTTGTAAGATGACAATTTTTTTATGTCTACAGGCACAAACCCCAAAACTTGCACAACCATCATCCATTCATAGCTTGACAAGTGGCACCATATCATTGGATGAGAGTTAGTCCCACATTGCTCAAATTTGGACTTTCATCCACCTTGAAATCCTATAAATGAAGAGCTCCTCTCCTCATTTCATCATCCACAATCCAAGCAAAGTTACCATGCTAAAATACTTAGCCATTTCTATTCATCATTTGAGTTATTAGTTAGGTTATTGCAAATTTTAGGCTTGGAGCTCTCACATTCATCATCAAAGTGGATCAACATTCTTCAAAAATCATCAACTTGCATCTTATGGATTGGGAAAGGGCCAATTTTCACATCAAATTGGCACCAATTCCCCCATGGGATTAAGAGTTTGCTACTCAAATTAGAATTCAATCTTTGGTTTATCAATTTTATTGTGTTCTTTATTGGCATTCCTAGTTTGATTTGTAAATGGATTTCATGGGGAATCCTTCTTTTGGCTTATAATTTCTTGTCTAACTCATTTATTCATGTTGTTTTGCAGGTGCTAGGAAAAGGGTTCGCACATTTTCAATGATGTTAAAAGGAACAGTCGGATTTACCTTTTGATGGGCCTTTACACCAACATGATCAACTTGCATGTGTGGCTGCTCCTTGGTAGCAACTTGTTGATTCCTTGACAAAATGCGAGGCACTTGTGATGTAGATGGTTTTGTAGCTGCTGCTTTTCCTTTATCAGTTGTTTGCTCAAGCTCTAAAGCTCTTTTCTTTGCTCTTTTGTTTGCTGCAACTGAAGAATAATCTGCATTAACTCCATAGAATTCTTCTCCCTGCCAATTAAACAGAGTAGCATCATTTGTAAGCTGCTCCTACTATTGTGGAGCTCCATCATTAGGTACATTTTGCTGTGAGCTTGAAGCATTCTACACCTATTAATACCTGATTTATAAGTCCATTAGAGCATGTGGTTTGATTATGTGGTTGGTTGCATGCGTAGCACCACTCATAATCGGCAGTAAGATTATTTTGGATAGGAACAAGGTCCCTAGTTGCACTAATAGGTGTTGGATTATATGCTTGAAAAGGCCTTGTGTTCACATTACGTCTTGGACCTTGGTAATTACCTTGGTATTGTTGCTTATTGCCTTGGTACTATTGATTTGAAGCCTGGCCTTGCTATTGATAAGGTATAGTATAAGATTGTTGCTTCTCTAAACTCACCAATTTATTCCCAAAAGTTTGTAAAATATTTTCAGTCTTTTGTTGACTCTCTTTAATTTCCTACAACTCCTGTGATTGAACTGGCACTACAACTTCTTGTTTACCAACAGTTGGTAATTCTAGAACAGTAGGAAAAGGTGCAAAAGGTTGTATCTGTAGTGGACTATTAGGTTGTATATCTAGAAAAATAGGCATTGGTGGCCTAGGAGCAATCTTACCTGCTTGAATTAAACAATTTTCTGCTCTGATTGTTGTCTCATATGCATCTGGCAAAGACACTCCTCCCATTGATATTGTCATGACAACTATATCATTGTTAAGATCCTTCAAATAATATAAGAATGCATATTTAGGAGGAGGCCTCACTATAGTAGGGATTCTATACCAAGTCCTCTAGAATTGAAAATTGAAGTCTATCATTTGCTCCTAAGGAGCTCTCTTTATAGTAGTCAGATGCTCTAACAAAGAGAAATTATTTGATATATCCTGAAACTGTTTATGTAGTTGATCTCCTAATTTTCCCCAAGTTGTGATGGAGCCAACTAATAGACTTATGAACCACTGCAAAGCCCTTCCTTTAAATGATGCAACAAGTAGCCTTACAGGTATGTCCTCTTGAGTTATGTGGTGAAAACCACATAGTGAAGCAACATCCCTTATGCTCAATGGGTGTTGTCTGATCCTCCCCAGTGAAAATTGGCAAGATTTTTAAGGAAAAAACTGGGATATCATTGTGTTGTGCAAGATTTAATGGACTTACTCCATTAAATTCCACAAAAGGTTGCTTTCTAGCAGCCATTAGAGGTGGCTAAGATGGATTTGTTTGAGTCTAAACAGTAGAAATTGAAGCAGTAAAACTTGAAAACACGGGAACAACACCTAAAGAAGTAGAAAATATGATATGATTTGGGCTGATAGATAGTGATCTTACTATTTTGAAGCTTGGTGATGCAAAATGAGTATCACTCTGTCTTTTAGATGGACTACCTCTTCTCCTTGGTGGTGAGAAGAACTCTTGCCTAACACCAGGTGGTGCTAACTAAACTCTCTTTGATGGAAGAGTTCTCTTTGCTATACTGCCTCATCTTCTAGGTGGTGAAAGCTACAAATACTCAAAATCCTTGTAACTCCTTGTTTGTATTCTTCTCATGTGCTGCAGAAACACTAATTTTACTACTCTTTCACCTCATGAAGTCGCCAGATATGCTAAAAAACCTCTAAAACAGTCACAAAATTATGATATTGCTATCAGGATTCAACCGTGTAGTTTCGAGTCAAACTCATTGACCCATGTTTCATGAGTAGTGGTTCAACAAGAACCCATCTCTCATGATATTGAATGGTCCACTCAAGACTTCATTGTGGCCCAGTGATTTCACGTAGGTGAAGGCGACCGGTCCAGCCCTTGTCACCCATCCCAGTACTGCTCCAGCTCAAGCGCGCTTAACCAGGGAGTTTTCTCCAAGGTTAAGCCCGCTTGAGTTGTTACCCCATTTGCAAAACCTTCAGCAAGTGTTGTGCTTTATGAACCATTCATAATAGAGCCCCTTTAGCTCATCAATTGATAAGTTACTGGTTACACATCAAACCATCAAATTGCATTGATGGACATGTCCCACCGGGTGTGCCAAAATTGTTATCACTAAAATTTGCACCTTGTTGAATTCAAAAGTCAACAATCTGGTGAAACATGGGAATGATCCCAAGCTGTGGATTGGATCCCTTGAAAGAGATCAAACCTCTGGAGAAGTTCATCTTCCTATTGGTTATCACCTAACTACTGATTCTTTGTAAGGAAAAGGGAGAAGGATTTGCAAAAAATGAATAAAACTCAAAGTGGTAAATATTACTTCCTATGGTGATCCACGAGATTGGCATGAGCTATGAGACATTCAGGTTGACATACACTTGAAAATTGATGATAAATATTGCAATGCACATGTTACTATAACTTTATGCATAAATATTTCATGAAAAGGTCTGACTTGCATACACTCTCAAGTAGGAAAGGTAACTTTCACAAATTGAAAAGGTATATATGCAATTTTAACACAATTCATAACTTGCATAACTTTACTTTTCTAGAAAAAGGCATGATATGTGAGACAAAGTTATAGGAAAATAAAGAAAATTTCACAAACAACTTGATCAATAACTTGTTAATGCACAATTCTTGCAAGAACAAGGAAAAATATGATCATCAATGGTGTACAAGGTAAATTTTGTATTTCACACTCCAAAGTGTTGAGTTACAAAGCATGCTCAATACTATACAAAAGGAATGCCAAAGTCACAATATCCAGAAAATGCATCAAAGAACTAAGTCAAAATGAGCTACAAAAGACATAAGTAGCCAAGATCAAGTGGTTCCACCAAAATAGGAGCTGGAAGCTTCTTGCGGTTGGATGGCTTCAAAAAGCCAAAAATATAGCAACTATATTCTCTCAAGAAGATCTTATAATGGATGAAAAAGTCATGCAAGACTTAATCAAACCATAACTACTTCTAAAAATGCTCTAAATGGAAATAAATAGTCTATATTCTCTAAATTTCCTCCTTATGTTGGTAAAAAAACTCTAACTTCCCAAGATTCTTTCAAAAGCCATCAACAATAGATAACTATATCTTTCAATTGACTAAGTCACCTTTATTTTTTATTAAATAACAATAATATGATTATTAAGGCTTATAATTACACCTTAAAGTCATATATTTTACAATAGATAAATATGCAAATAAAACTTTATGAATCTCTTAAGGTACGTATAGGTTGACAAGGCATCTATTTGTTGAGGTGGCATTCATGTATTGATGTGGCATTTACATTTCTTAAGATTTGGAATGCATAAGACATTACATTCATTTGCCTAAGGCATGGAATACCTTTCTTTAGCCACAAGATCATATAATTTAGCATTTGATTTTTTTGAAAGAATGGCAAAAATGTCACTATCTATCAACATTATTAGGGTTAGCAACCCTAAAATCAAAAGGAAAAAAAACAAAACACTCACTTCATTCATTCTTTAAAACTTCTGGAAGAAGCTTCGCTGTGACAAAGCTAGGGTTTCAATGAGTCTTCACCAAAGATTTTGAGGAAGAAAAACAACTGCTATAGTGGCACTAAAATTCATATTTTACACTGGCAAGCCCATTTTTAAAGGTAATTATGATAAAATACCTTTATTTTCAAATTTTTTTGGTATCCAATCCTTCCATGGCCACAACTCCTATAGCCATTCTTCATGTTTCTTGTTTTCTTTTCTATGCCTCTCATTTTAATATCTTCCAAGTAAGAAAAACCCCTTAAATGAACTCTTATGCTTGAGAAAGGAAAACACACAGCTGCAGCCATGTATGTTTCAGCCCTGAATTTACATGTCTTCTCCTTTTTATGGATTCTTGTACTATTCAGAACTCATCCTCCTCTATTACTTATGTCATCCCCTGTTGAAAACCCATTTTGAAACTAAAGAGATCTGCTATGAAAGAAGAATGTTTTTTATAGTACATCTTATCAAGACACTGACAACTCTGTATATAGTTATTATGTTTTCTATATTCAGCCTCTAACAAGTTGAAGCTTCATTCCTCTTTACATATCATGGTACGACCACAAGTTATGCATATATTTTGGTTGTAGACATTATTCTCCTTTGTAGATTCGGAAAAACTCTTTTCCTGGGCTGAGGGTTTGCTCAAATTTTTTCCTAGGGAAAATGATAAGGGTTTCATTCCTTCATGATTGACCCTATAGAAATTTATTCTTCATTTTAGTATTAAAACCCCAAATGGGTTCATGTTTTTGCAGAAATCTATTTTGGGTTCTATTCATAAACCCACACCAGTTTTGTTTCCCTCAAAATAGTGAATAAGATGCTCATTTCAAGCTCTATTAGAGGGTTCATTTCCTTCTGAGTCCTTCTAAAGGTCATGACCATATCTTATTTCTCTCTTTATGTTGATAAATAAGAATATTTGTATGTGATCTTCTTGTGCATTTATATTCTTAATTCCTCACAGGTTGTGACTTCATGCTTTTAATTTTGTTCCCCGCAATATGCAATGTTATTTTGCACATTATATCATTACTGGCACATTTGATCCATTTACAACTCCATGAAATCACCATTTCCAGTTTCAAGATTGTATATGACACTTGCTCTACTTGCAGCATAAGAAAAGACAACTTTGTGTAAAATCTTGTTATTATCTCTATGCTTGCCTTAATGGAAGATTCTCCAAATTGATCCATCAGATTTTCACTATACTTCTTCTTCAAAGATCTTATCATCAGGCCTTGTTTTGAGAAAAGATGTGAAATGATGAATGCATAATTGCACTCTGTTTTTGCATATTTGATTTATCTGTGGAGTATAATGTAGTCCTTGAACAATCATCATTTTATGCTTAGTGTCATCATGGGGATAGATCTTTATGCAACAGACGTCTCATAGCATGAATATATAGAGCACTGTATGGACATAACACCTAAATTTTCCACATTAGATCTACCATTACACATATTTTCTTGTTGATGAAAAGATGCCATTTTCTGCACTTTTCATGAGCATTGTAGGATTGATTCTATACTCCATTCTTGAAACATGAAATATTTCTATGCATTTTATACTGTATTGACTTATAGGAGTCAACATTTCATTCACTATAATTGGAATTTTATCTTTCAGAATAAACAAAATTTCATTAGGAAAAGTAGAACCATATTGTCCTATCATCATATTGTCTTCACAAGCATGACTATTTTCTATAAGTAACTATTCATTTTCTTGTACACTTGAAAATACATATGTCCTCTATTCATCAGGTTTTGTATATGTACCTCTCCTATTCAAAACTCACTTGTTTGATGATGATTAATAATGCACTTCAGTGACTTAATCTATAACAGTGTGTACTATCTTTAAAAAGATAAACAATGTATGCATTAATAAGCAACTCTAATAATCTGATAGAGTCTTTGAAGACTATGAATGAATTCTCTTAGGATATGCATATTCACCTCTTCAATGTTGGTGTTCATTTTTTCCAAGGATTTCAAGAAAGATCCCTTAATACTTGAATATTAGGACTTAAGAGGTGGATATGCATATGATAGGGTGAAAGTTTTGAATCTTGAGCATCTATCAGAGCATGCTGGGCTCAACCCTTGTGGGAGCCACATTTAACCCACATGCTGAAATTTGAATAAACCAAAGATATGATTACACCTGTAGCTGCACATGAAGCAAACAAGTTAGAAAAAACATGTTTTAGGTGTGTTTGATGACTTCAATGGTTTTTTGGGACACCTAAAATGTATACATAGCTTATTTAATGCACATAAGGATCAGTTTATAAATGGATAAGGTGCATGCATATGTAATATTTGTAATTAGTCATTGCTTAGAGCATGCTCTAACACCATTGTTACTATCATATGCAAGACTAGGAGCGAAATGGAGCTAGAAGGGAAAGATGAAGCTCAAGACAATAGCAGGACAAAAAAACCTATTAGAACCAGTCATTAACATGCAATGGCTAGATACTTTCCTTCTATGCATGTTCATTTATTTCCTTAACTTATTCATGTATAAATTTTTTCATAATTTGTATTGAATAAGTTAAGTTAATCTCATGTCTTGTGTGAGATTATGTACACTTTTACATTCAATAAAGATTACTCTTTTCTAAAAAGATCATAATCTTTATTTTGTTACATGCATGTGTATGAATGCATTAATTTGTAATTGTAATCTTTTATGGATTGTTTCATTTATACATTTGAATGTAATGTAGGAAAGTTAATAAAATGTACCTCATTTTCTCAATTTAAAAATCACTAAAATCCACCTAATTGAGCTTATGAGTGAAAATTTGGTAATAGGTCTATTTTCAAATATTCACATAAAGGGTATATCAATTTTCCTATATAGTGACTGACTTGAAATCAAAATGTGAATTCATTTTAAAATTCAATTACAATTACAATGAGGCATGTGTATGAAGTATTTCCCTTTTTCCTAGTAGAATTATGGACATTTTCTTGAAGATTAGATTGCCTTGGAGTAAATGGTGTTGTTTACCATATATAGGAACTGATTTGTGGTTTGATTTTTCATTCATTGAGAGTGTCAAGTTAAATATCCCTTAGGAACACCCTCCTTGGTCCCACAGAGACTAAAGTGTTGAATATTCTAGTCCTTGATTGAATATTGTTAGTTGGCCATTCACTGTAAGGGTCTTGAACATAAGAATTGGCTATTCTTTAGAGATTACTTAGGTGTACTAGAAAAAACACCAATAGAATGGTGACTCTGCTGGGAAAATTCTCATTCTCCAAACATAGATGCCAAATGCAGATTCAAAGGGTTAAATGAACCTAAACATCTTGATTGAATAATAACAAATTCTTGAACCTAGCAAATACTCTAAATGCAACAAAGATTGAAGGATTTGAATGTGACTCTATTGTGGAAGATAGCCCAGAACATGTACTACTTACAAAGAAACTTCATCTAACTTGAAGTTCAACCCTCTAAAAGGAGGTGGCAACTCTGACTCAAAGAACCTATTGAAAGACATATCAATTGACCGGATCTGCAATTTAAAAGGCGAAGGATACTCACTTGTTGCAAATTACTAGGTATTTTCATAGAATTTGAAGAAATTGAAGTACATTATGGGTAGATCAAGATAAATTTTCCATACTTGAGAAGTAAATGATTCCCTAATGAGTGAATTAGCACTAGATGAAGGAATGATAACAATATTTTAGCATGCTTTTGTGTATAAGTTAAATTCCCATGTTATGATGAAAATAGCATGTTAACTTGTTAAGATCTTAGGAAGCATTTTGTAAGAAATACAAATGTCATAGGCTTGGGATAATATTTGTAAAAGGAATTGAAGTAATATTGTATAATTGTTCAGTATATTTACAATTCCTTTTCAATAATTAAAAGTAATTTGTCAATTCATGAGCTATCAACTTTGACAATGTTGTTGGGTATCCAAATATTGTACCACCAAAGATCAGGGACAAGATTCCAAGGTTCAATGGTGAAAATTCAGAATTAGCAAGCAAGCATGTACACAAATTTGTTGATATGATGGGTGATTATGAGATAGATTGGGAGGATGTGGTCATGAAGTTATTTGTTCAATATCTGAAGGGAGATGCAAGAGATTGGTTATCTTTTCTGCCCACTTCCTCTATATATGGTTGAAATGAGCTTAAGACAACCTTCATCGATCAATTTGGAGAAAGGATAAGCATTGCAAGAAGGAATTTCATGGAAATATCTAGGGATAAAGGGGAATTGATCCCTGATTTCAACCTTAGATTTGCAAAAATCATAAGGGAAATCCCTGAACATGTGATACCAAATGATGTAGAGTGTTTGGTTGTATATTTGGGAGAATTTGATAGAAAAATGAGTTTCCTGCTAAGGGATAAAGAGCTTGCTACTTTACAGAAAGCATACCAAGAAGTTGTGAATATTGAGAATAATTTGAAATACTCAATTATGAGGGGACCTGCAATGACTAGTACGACTAGATCTAATAGAATTCTAGCTATTGAAGCAAGTTAATCAAGAAACAAAAGTATTTGTCATGAAGAGGATCTTTTAGATGTTGTATCCACACTACTTCCTAGAGATGCAAAGCATGAGTGAGCATGAACCTCACATTAACCATGGATGAGAAGGAATGATTTGATTTCCTCTATCAAAAAGTTGTATGAAATGAAGAGACATGTAAATGAGTCACCATATGACTTATTTTCAAGATTCTTGGATGTGTTAATGGAAATACCTAAGAGCTTTAGGCCTAGTGATCTAATGTGCATTAATTTGGTTTGTGAAGCCTACATATCCGGATCAAGCTAGTGGACTGAGGATTAGAAGCCCCATAGCCTTGATCAGGTAGTGGATTGGATTAACATTGTGGAGGAAATTGAGCATGGTCATATGCCCTTAGTTGTTTCTCAGGATGTGGGTAATAGTTGCCACAATGAGGAGAATCAAAGATTGAAATTGATAGATCAAAGAGAAGCATCAAAGTCTGAGTAGGTAATTATTGAATGTTGTCATTTTACAAGCAACATAGAAGCGAGTGCATATGATAGTGATGAGAATGAAGAGACGAAGTGCGAAATAAGGAGATGGTACCCAATTATATTCCTTGGGATGTCATATGTTATGAGAAAACACAAGAGGTATGTGGTGAGACCCCACAAATTGAGTCAACCAGTACTCATCAAGCATCAATTTATGATGAGAATACATTTGGTCCCCGTAATACCACACAAATGAGGAATCAGAGTGATGAGATCAAGTTGGAACAATCTTCCATTGAATATGATTCTTCTTATGAAGTGGATATGGAATCCCTCGCTTCTAGTAGGGGATATGTTAATAGCGTTAAGGGTGTGTGTTTCCTAGGAAGTGATCATTTTTCCTCATATAAATAATTCTCTGAGTGTGGGTCAATTTTCCTGAATATAGATGAGGAGGAGGATGTTGAAAATGTTTCCCTTTGTCCCTCAAGCGACCACCGATTTTGAGTGTACTAATAATCAGAGTTGTTGGGATCTTGACATTAAAGATGATGAGATACATCCAACTATCATGGATGTATGGAAAAATCCTTTATTTGATGGACATGCATTGGACTAAGAGATTATAAATGATATTTCTTATTGGTTTAGAAGCAATCCTTTTTTTGAAGATGCCCCTGATGAGTATTTGGAAAGTGCTATTAGTGGATGTGTTATGGATGGTACAAGAAAATATCAAGGTGATATTAAGCTTGATAACTATTCCTTTGAAAGTATCACCCCTGACTTGATAATCTCCCAACTAAATGGAGGTTGTGACAACATAGACACTAGTGAATTGGTTTCCCAACATGTGATTGAGAAAATTGTACTTGATAAGCATCTAAAGGCCAAACCAAATGTGTCGACACCCAAGTGTATTAGTCACTCACATGATGTAGAAGCTCATGACTGTAATGAAAACTTTGAATGTGGCATAGCTATCAAAGAAGATGTAGATGCTCATGATGATTTACCTACAGTAATTTGCCATGTGCTTAAAAAAATGGATAAAATATCACCCACCATGTTAGACATGATGGCATGGGCTATGGCATCAAATAAGGTTCACTCTTTAGTGATCAAGAGGAAAATCAGGATGGATATATGGATGCTCAAATAATATCATGTCATGATGAAGAAGAGAAATATTTTAGTACTACAGGTTTATTTCATCTATGTGAGGGACAGTTGGAAGGTGTGGATAACCAACAAAATGATTCTAGTCAGTATGATGCTGCAATTTATTTTTTTGTAGATGCTCCTTACCTTATGGATCTAATCATAGAAATTCTCTCATCTCATAAAGAAAATAATTGTGGTAAATAGATTGAAGATATGCTTGATCATGTGTGTGTTGGAAAAACAAGGACAACCAACTGAGAGGGTAGGGTGAATCAGTTGTTATAGAATATTTAAAATTTTCAAGCTTTACTTAAATTAATCTCAGATATGATGAATGAACAATAAACCATGGACAAACAACACATTAGAAACATAGAGAACACCAATATTTTTTTCATGGAAACCGTTTTAAGGGAAAAACCACGATGGATGTTAGTCCACAATATTATACCCTATTAAAAGTATAATGAAAAATAATGGGAATGCATATGCATTCAGGCACACTGCCTAGCGCTCACTGCTCAAATACAAGAGGGCTCACTACCCAACAATACACAACAATTTGGATTAGATCCATAGAGTATGAATTGAGAAAATAACTTCTACACAAGTATGATTAGAGTTCTAGTTAAGCACATAAAACCTTCTTAACACTTTGCTCCAACTTCTCACTCTGCTCTGCAATCGAATGATTAGAACATTATTCACACATCTTCAATTTCTCTGGAATACATTCAATATTATGTACACACTAACTTCACTCAAACAATAACTCTTATTTATCTGCAACATGAAATTACATCAACTTAGTCAGCCAAAAATATAAAACATATTTACAATGTCAGCCCAAATTTATAAATAAATTTCCAATGTGGATCAAACACCGTTAGCTAACATCATGATGCAACCCAAAACAATATCCTTGAGTGTGCCAAATGTTCAAATTTAAATCTTCAAGGATCTGCAACACATTACAACCATCATGTCAACCAAGAACATGAAAACCTGAACATACCAAGAAAAATCTTCAACCACAAGCACACCGATCAACGTAGCCATACAACAAGAATAGAGAATGATCTAGAAGCATCCAAAAACAACAATAACTAATAGAGAATCATCCACAATAACATAAATTTCTAGAATCACATAAACTTCAATTAGGAACACTGACAAAACCCACAGAAATATTGTTAGAACACAACTGTTCATAGCACCGTCAAATCTTCATGCAAACCTCTGAAACTTTTGGTAGATGAAATAGATACTCTCAACAATAAACACTTTAGTCCACAACAACTGATCTTCAATGTACAAAACAAAACACCTTCATGACCTTTACTATTCTACTGGAAACCTGCAACTCTTCTTTTAACAATTTTCTCAATATCCTCGACATATATAGCTTTCAATACAATAATGCTAATAGTGTTGACATAAATGACAACCACATATCAGAAACACAACCACAACATCCAACAATCTACCTCTTTGGCACTGATGGTGACACATGATGTGAAAAACACCATCAACCCAACTCTTAATCAACACTTACTCCCCCTTGGATTCTAATTCTTCTTCCTTAACCTCTTATGTTGGAAATATGTGCCTCAATCTCATAGGCAGAAACCTCTGAAAGAGCCATGTCGATGTAACATATTTATTGTCTGACCGACTAGAAGTTTAGTAATCTTGTTAAAATATTTTGGTCACTATGATCTTGTTTCATTCTTGTTGAATGGACATATCATTGTGACATAATGGTCGCTATGACAATTTCTATCTCACTCCGCTCGAGGAGATATTTGGCTGATGGTTTGGTTCCACGTGTTGGTCAGGGAGACTTGTGGCAACTGTGTCATCGGAGTAACTCATATGTTTTAGTATGTAGTCTTACCAGTATGGAAAGACTCACCAATAAGTATTCACTTGGATTCTTTGGGGTAACACGGAGGCTTTTCTATGAAGTCTTAGCGATAGTTGATTGTCTCACTGATGGATGTGGTTTCGCTGATTGGTTGGTGTTTCATTGTAACCTCTTGGAAAAAGCAGTAAGTCCTACCAACATTGGTGTTTGTTAATGGGTGTCTTTAGTGAGACTCCTAGCAACTGAAGTCTTTGGCGAAAGGTGTGAGAATTCAGTATGAAGTCTCAGCGATAGCGGTAAGACTTGCTGACTACTGGACATTTCAAAATAACTTGTGAACATCAGTGTGATGTCTTGGCGAAAGATGATAGTCTTGCCAATGGGAATACTCTCATCTATGTGTCTTTGGAACTTTAGTATGATGTCTCATCAAAAACGATAGTCTTACCAAATAGTGATACAAGTGATGATCATCAGTATGAGGTCTTGACGATAAGGTGAAGTCTGAGCAATAGCTTTTTGAACTCAGTGTAACCTCTTGTCGATAGTGATGACTCTTGGCGATATTGATAGTCAGGTCTTGTGGCATCGGGGAGACATGGTTAGTGTCTCACCAACATGTGAATACAGGTTGAATTCCTTTGACCAAGTGATGACCATCCTACATGGTGAGTCTACGATGAATCAAAGAAGCTGAATGGGAACCGTTGGAAGTTAGTCTGTTGTGCTGGTTTTATGAGGAAGTTCAACAGACTAGAAGTGACATGGATATACTCTAGAATTGCAGATGATGTTCAGTTTGATGATTCATTCGACAGATGGATGTTTGATGAACAGTTGGGTGAATAGTTCGAAGGGTGATCAGTGTATGAATTTGATTCTGAGAGTATTGTAATGTGAATGTTCTATACAAGGTTGTTCATTGTGAGAGCTGATGTAATTTGACATCAGAAAGATAAGTCTAATCTTTGTATGTAATTTCATTACTGTAATACAAAGTGACTTCTCTTGGTGTGGTGGGTTTTTCTCCCGTAAGGGTTTTCCCATGTAAATCTGGTGGTCATATGTGTATGTTTAATTATTTGTTTCTATTATCTCTTTCAAGTGCATCTTAATTGGACTATAATTGTAAAATTTAAAAGTTTCTCTGGATTCTCTCTTGAATTTTTGACGTTAGGAGAGTTGTTTCCGCACCTTAGCTTTCCTTACAAGTGGTATCAGAGCGTATCTAGTTGTGTTGTCCTTTTGGGTACGTTAGGTTTTTTGTGTCAATTCTATTTAGTGGGAGTATGGTAGAAATTTTCTAGTAATTCTAATTACAGATTGAGATGGCTAGCACATTAGGAAAGATTGAAATAGATAAATTCAATGGAAACAATTTTGAGTTGTGGAAACTCAAAATGGAAGACCTATTAGTGGATTGTGATCTGTGGCTTGCTATGTTTGGAACAAACCCTATAGGAATGAAGCAAGAGGATTGGGACCTTGCATATAGAAATTATAAGGGGTTGATAAGGCTCTGTTTGGAAGACTCCATTCTCCTAAACATTCATGAAGAGAAGACTGCATCTTCCTTGTGGAAGAGACTGGCATTTATTTATTAGGGGAAGTCCTTGGTGAATAAATTGTTCTTGAGGAAGAAGTTGTATACTTTGCGAATGTAGGAAGGAGGGTCTATAGCTGATCATCTGAACACATTCAACATGTTGATTGCACAGTTAACATCTATTCGTGTGAAGATTGATGAAGAGGATCACTGTATGCTATTATTGTGTTCTTTTCTAGACTCTTGGGATCACCTGGTGATGGCTATTGGGAGTACAACATCCAGTTTCAAGATGGAAGATGTTGTTGCTTCTTTGCTATTAGAAGAGATGAGAAGGAAATCTTCTAAGATGGCAAAGGAGGCTCTTGATGTTAGAGGAAGATTGAAAGAAAAAGGAAAGAAGAAGGACAAGAAATCCAAATCTAAATCAGAGGGGAGATCAAAGTCTCTCGAAAAGAAGTCCAAGATGAAGTGTTGGAACTGTGGGAAACTTAGTCATGTCTGAAAGGATTACAAAGAGGAGAAAAAGAAGAAGAATAAGTACTCTTCCGACAATGATTCTTCTCAGAGTGATGCAGATGCCTTAATTGCAGCCTTGGCTACATAGGTATCGGATGATGTTTGGATGATTAATTCTGGAGCATCTTTCCACATGACATCTCATAGAGATTGGCTCATGAAGTATGAAGAATACGATGGTGGAAAGGTGTACTTGGAAAGTGATTCATCTTTAGAGATAGTTGGTCATGGAAGAGTCAGAATCCAATTCCCTGATGGCAGAGTGAAGGGGATCAAAGATGTTATGCATATACCAAGTCTAGCTCAAAATCTACTATCTATCAGTAAGCTGAATGATATTAGAGTGCAAGTCACGTTCTCTAGAAATGGCTGCAAGATGACTAGAGGCTCAATGGTGCTAGCAAGGGGTGCTCATATTGGTACCTTGTATAAGCTAGATGCACATGTTGTTAAATGTAATAGTGTCTCTGTAAAGTCACAGAAAGCTACTCATGGAGGAAAAGAGGGAAATGTTCCTAATTGTGTAAACTCTATGGAAAGTAAACTTCCAGTAGAAAAGACTATGCTCTGAAATCATAGGCTAGGCCACATTGGTGAGAAAGGTTTAAAAACCTTGAAGAATAAAAACTTGGTTGAAGGGCTTGATGACTGTAACCTTTAATTTGAATTTTGTGAACATTGTATATATGGAAAACAACACCGTGTTTCATTTTATTCCAGTCCTCACAAATCTTCTGGTTTGCTTGATTATATACATTCTAATGTCTTTGGTTTGGTGAATGTTCCTTTTTTTTCTAAGTCAAGGTACTATGTATCATTTATTGATGATTATTCGAGAAGAGCATTTTTCTATTTTTTGAAAAGTAAATTAGAAGTGTTCAGTCAGTTTAAGGAATTTAAGAACCTTTTGGAAAATCAAATTGGAAAAAAAAAATGTTTAAGGACTGATAATGGTAGTGAATTTTGTTCTGATGAATTTGAGAGGTACTGTAAATATCATGGGATTAAAAGACATAAGACTACACCTTATACTCCACAGCAAAATGGATTTGTAGAAAGGTTCAATAGGACAATGATGGAGAGAGCATGAAGTATGCTGAGTAGTGTTGGCTTGGAGGAGAAGTTATAGGCTGAGGCAGTTGCTACAACGTGTTACTTGATAAATCATTCTCCTAATTCTACTCTTGTTGAGAAAACACCTTTGGAAGCATGGTCTGGTTTGAAGCCCTCTTTAAGACACATTCGAGTTTTTGGTTGTGAGGCATATGCATATGTTTTGAATGAGAAAAGATCTAAATTGGAGAATAAGGCTGTTAAATGTATTTTTATTGGCTATAGTGTCGGCATAAAAGGATACAAGCTTTGGAATCCTAATATGGAGAAGGTTCTATACAAAAAAAGTGGTATCTTTCATGAGCTGAAGCCTTCTACCTTGGATCTGTAGTCAGAGACAAAGTCAGAAAACAAAAATTATGTAGTTGTAATTCCTCTAACACTAGAGAAAAAGAAATTCAAAATTCAAAATGTACTTGAAACTAAGGAGAGCTCAAGTAGTTCAAAAAGTTCTGAAGAAGAAGAACAACTTCAGCCTCAGCAATTGAGGAGGTCAACTCATGAAAGAAAGCAACTTGATAGGTATGGGTTCTCTTTGATAGATTCTACTTGTGCATATGCTTTAATTTCTAGCACTAATGAGCCTAGGACTGGGAAAGAGGCATTTAGAATGTTTGATTCAAACTCTTGGTTGGAAGCCATGAATGAAGAAATGGCATCATTAGAAAAAAATGATACCTGGAGTTTGGGGCGTTGCCTGAAGGTAGAAAAACTGTGGGTTGCAAATGGGTATTTAAGAAGAAGATAGGTCTAGATGGCAGTGTGGAAAAGTACAAGGCGAGGTTCGTTGTGAAGGGTTATTCCCAGGTAGAGGGAATTGATTATGGGGAAATTTTTTCTCCTATAGAAAAGCTGGCATCTATCATATTTATTTTGTCACTTGCAGCTGTGTATGACTTAGAGATCAAACAAATGGATGTGAAGACAACATTTCTTCATGGTGATCTTGAAGAAGAAATCTATATGTCCTAGCCAGAGCATTTTGTGGAAAAAGGTAAAGAAAAATTGGTTTGCAAGTTAAAATAGTCTCCTAGAATGTGGTACCATACATTTGATACTTTTTTATTGTCTTTGGGATTTGTAAGATCAAAATCTGATCATTGTGTGTATTATAAAGCTAAAAGTGATCAAGTGCTTATTATTGCTCTCTATGTTGATGATATGTTGTTCATAGGCAATAGTAAGTTAATGATTTCTAATCTTAAGTCTCAGTTGTCTGCTAAGTTCAAAATGAAAGATCTTGGTGTAGCAAGGTATGTTCTGGGGATGGAAATAACCAGGGACATGAAGAATAGAAAACTTTGGCTCGGTTAGAGTAAGTATATCAAGATTATTCTAGAGAGATTTGTATGAATGATTGCAAGTAGCTAGTTGTTCTAGTTTAGTAGGGAAATAAGCTATATGTTGAAGATTGTCCAAAATCTCCTACTAAGATGGAGGACATGACTAGTGTACCCTATGTTAGTGTGGTTGGCAGTCTAATATATGCAATGGTCTATACAAGGGCAGACATTTCCCAAGTAGTGGGAGTACTCATTTGATTTATGGCTAATCCTAGAAGGACACATTGGGATGTTGTGAAGAGAGTATTCAGATATTTGAAGGCCACTTCAAAATATGTGTTGTGTTACCATGGGAACTTGGTTGCATCATAGAGGACTCTCAACATTCGAGGTTATGTATATTTTGATTGGGTAGGGGAAATTGATAGTAGGAGGTCCACCAGTGGATACATTTTCATGATGAATGGTGGTGTAGTGAGTTGGATGAGTAAGCAATAGGTTCTAGTTGTTTTGTCCACTACAAAGGCTAAATACATGGCAGATACACATGCTTGTAAAGAAGCAGTTTGGTTAAAACATTTGTGTTCTAACATTGGTTTTGATGCAGGGAAAATAACAATATACTCTGGCAGTCAGAGTGCAATTTGTCTAGAAAAGAACCCTACTTTCCATGCCAAGACAAAACATATAGATGTATAGTACCACTTTGTATGAGATATGGTGGAGGATGGAAAGTTCATTTTGGAAAAAGTTGATACTCTGGAGAATGTTGTAGATGCATTGACGAAGCCAGTGAGCATAGACAAGTTTAGGTGGTGTGCTAATTCGATGGGCCTTAGTGCCCATGATTTTTAGTAGTTTTTTTGTGCTCTGGAGGTGCCTATGTGATCTTCGTCAAGTGGGAGATTGTTGGAAATATGTGCCTCAATCTCACAAGTAGAAATCTCTGAAAGAGCCATGTCAATGTGACATCTTTATTGTCTGACCGACTAGTAGTATAGTAATCTTGTTGAAATATTCTGGTCGTTGTGACCTTGTTTTAGTCTTTCTGAATGGACCTATCACTGTGACATGATGGTCACTGTGACAATTTCTATCTCACTCCACTTGGGGAGATCTCTGGCTGATGGTTTGGTTCCATGTGTTGGTCGGGGAGACTTGTGGCGACTGTGTCATCAGAGTAACTCATATGTTTGGTATGTAGTCTTACTGATATGGAAAGTCTCACCGATAAGTATTCACTTGGAGTCTTTGGGGTAACACGGAAGCTTCGCTATGAAGTCTTAGTGATAGTTTATTGTCTCGCCAATGGATGTGGTTTCGCTGACTGGCTAGCATCTTATTTGTAACCTCTTGGCAAAAGCAGTAAGTCCTGCCGACATTGGTGTTTGTTAACAGGTGTCTTCAGTGAGACTCCTAGCAACTAAAGTCTTTGGTGAAAGGTGTGAGCATTTGGTATGAAGTATCAGCGGTAGCGGTAAGTCTTGTTGATTGCTAGACATTTCAAAGTAAATTGTGAACATCGGTGTGATGTCTTGGCAAAAGACAATAGTCTTGCCGATGGGAATACTCACATCTATGTGTCTTTGGAACTTCGGTATTATGTCTCATTGAAAATGATAGTCTTGCCGAATAGCGATACAAGTGATGATCATCGATATGAGGTCTTGACAACAAGGTGAAGTCTAAGTGATAGCTTTTTGAACTCAGTGTAACCTCTTGCCGATAGTGATGACTCTTGGTGATATCGATAGTTAGGTATTGTGGCATTGGGGAGACAAGGTTAGTGTCTCACCAACATGTGAACACAGGTTGAATGCCTTTGACCAAGTGATGACCATCCTACGTGGTGATTCTACGACCAATCAAAGAAGCCGAATGGGAGCCGTTGGAAGTTAGTCTATTGTGGCCATTCTATGAGGAATTTCAACAGACTGGAAGTGACATGGATATACTCTGGAATTGCAGATGATGTTCAGTTTTATGATTCATTCGACGAATGGATGTTTGATGAAAAGTTGGGTGAATAGTTCAAAGGGTGATCAGTGTATGAATTTGATTCTAAGAGCATTGTAATGTGAATTTTTTGTACAAGGTTGGTCATTGTGAAAGCTGATGTAATTTGACATCAAAAAGATAAGTCTTGATCTCTATATGTAATTTCATTACTGTAATACAAAGTGACTTCTCTTGGTGTGGTGGGTTTTTCTCCTATAAGGGTATTCTCGCGTAAATTTGATGTTCATATGTGTATGTTTAATTCTCTATTTCTATTATCCCTTTCAAGTGCATCTTAATTGGAACTTGTAATTGTAAAATTTAAAAGTGTCTCAGCATTCTTTCTTGAGGTTTTGATGTTAGGAGAGTTGTTTCCGCACCTTAGCTTTCCTTACATCTTCTACATGATCTTCTCCCCACAAGACTCTTCAGTCTAGATAAGCAATAGTTTTTCACATGACTCTTCTTCCCCTTTGACATCAATGGAAAAGATAAGAATTATCTTCCCACATGCAAGCTCTGAACCACATATATGCACATTTGACTACTCCCCCTGAGTAGTAGCCATAGAAACATCAATCTAGATTAGGAAATATATATGAAGCACATAGATTGATGCAAATAAATGCATCTCTGGTTCATATTAGGAGGCGTAATCACCCCTAGCATCCCTTTGAGATACTCAAAAGTATCCTTTGGCAACAACTTGGTGAAAATGTTTGTAATCTATTCTTTGGTAGGCGCATACTCCAGTCTAAGTTCTTTCTCACTTACTTTTTCCCTTAAGAAGTGAAACTTTATTGATATATGCTTGGTATTAGAGTGTAGCACCAAATTCTTTGATATGTTAATTGCACTTGAGTTGTCATAGTATATGGCAATAGGTTCATCATATACTACTCTAATATCTTTCAACATCTGTTTCATCAACATCACTTGGGTACAGTTAGATAGAGAAATGGAATTTTCCTTTTTTCTCAACCAAGACACCATCTTCTTCCTTAGGAAGAAGGCAACACCACTAGTACTCTTCCTATCATCTACATCTCCTGCCCAATCCACATTAGTGTATGCATTCAAAGTAAGATCATCATCCTTAGGATACCAAAGCCCAAAGTCAATTGTTCCTTTCAGATACCTAAAGATTCTCTTTACAATAGTCACATGAGACTCTTTCGGATTAGCCAGAAATCTAGCAACCATACATACAACATTCATTATGTCTAGTCTGGTTTGAGTTAAGTAGAGAAATCCACCAATCATTGACCTGTATCTTGTTTGATTTTCCTTAGGAGAATCATCATTATGTGTTAATTTGCATCCAGTTACCATGGGGGTACCAACAGGTTTTGAATCATCCATGCCAAAATTCTTCAGCATCTCTCACACATATTTGGACTAAGATATGAAGATCCCCTTGTCTAACTAGGTAACTTGTAATCCCAGAAAGAACTTCATCTCTCAAATCATACTCATCTCAAATTAATTATTCATTTCATCAACAAACTTCATACATAGATTATTATCTCCTCCAAAAATAATGTCATCAACAAAGACCTCAATAATTAAGTCTTTGTCATGATTCAATTTGATATACAAGTTGATTTTAGTAGTACCTTTATTGAATCCAAGCTTTAGTAGGTATTTTTCAGTCTAGCATAACATACTTTGGAGGCTTGCTTTAGTACATATAGAGATTTCTTCAATTGGAAAACCATGTTTTCCTTATCAATCAGTTGAAATCCATCTTGTTGTTCAATATATACGTCTTCTAGCTCACCATTTAGAAAAGTTGACTATACATCCATTTGATAGACTTTATAGTTCTTATATGCAACATAAGTAAGAAATTTCCTTACAGCTTCAATTCTAGCAATAGGGGAAAATGTTTCTTCAAAATCAATACCTTCCATTTGCAAATACCCTTTACATACGAGTCTTACTTTATTCTAGAACAATTCACCTTGTTCATTCACCTTGTTCATTCAGCTCATTCTTGAAGACCCATTTAGTACCAATCACATTTTTATCCTTAGGTCTGGGAACAATTATCCATGTATTATTATTTTCAATCTGCATTAATTCTTCCTTCATAGCTTCCATCTAGTATTCATCATTGCAAGCTTCATTGACATCTTTAGGCTCAATCTTGGAAATAAGGCAATACTCTTTTGCAATCTTTCTTCTAGCTTGCACACCTTTATTCTTGTCTCCTATAATTTGATTTTCAAAATGGTTTATCTTTACATACCTCAAATTTTTAGGATTCTCTCAAACTTTTGGTTCTTCTGTCCTTTCTTTTGCACTTGCACTTGTCTCTTCTTCCTGACTACCTTGATTTACTAGAACAAATTTAAGTTGTCTTACTAGAACATATGGCACAATTCAAAGTTGATTATGTGTCTGAGCATTCTTACCTTTGTTTGTGTTGTCTTCTTGGTCATCTATATCATATCAACAATGTCTGGATGATTTAGCAGAATCCTCATCAACTCTGACATTTGCACTCTCAACCATTTTTTTCAATCTTTTTTTAAAGCACTGGTAGGCCTTGCTTTTAGTAGATTAACCTAGAAAGATTCCTTCATCGCTTCTTGCATCAAACTTTCCTATATTTTCATCTCTCTTGATATAACACTTGCTTCCAAAGATCTTGTAATATTTAACCGTAGGCTTATAACCAAACCATAGTTCAAGAGGAGTCTTACCAGAATTACCATTTATATTTACCCGGTTCAAAGTGTACATATCAGTGCTTATAGCTTCACTCCAATAGGTGTGAGGAGCATTTCCTTCAATCATCATTGTTCTAGCAACATCCAGAATTATTTTTTTCTTCCTCTTTGCAACTCCATTCTATTGAGGGGTTCAGGGAGCAGATAACTATCTTCTGATTCCATGCTCTTCACAGAAAGAATTAAATTCCTTGGAGGTAAACTCACCACCTCTAGCTAACCTTAAGCATTTTATTTTTAGACCTTTCTCATTTTCTACCATATCTTTGAAACTTTTGAACTTTTCTAATGCTTCAAATTTTTCTCTTAAGAAAGAAACACATTCTAGAGTAATCATCAATAAGCAACATAAAGTAACTTTCTACATGAATAATTCTAACTCTAGAGGGACCACATAGATCAGTATGCACTAGCTCCAGTAATCCATTTGAATGATGTTGTTTTCTCTGAAAAGAAACAATACATGTTTTTCAAAAACAAATCTTATTGCCTATAGGATGAAAAATTCTTAGAATTAGATATATGTTTAAATTTTATTGCCCATGACATGACAAATTCCATGAAATGATAATGTAGAGGAAAACATGACATGAAGGATGTGCATGTGCAAAAATTGACAACTTAAAGTATAATATGAGTTATACACATTATTTTTCATTGTCATCTTTATGAATATCTTGTAGCATAAAAAATAATTCAAGAAATATTCCATATTTATCCTAAACGTCTCTTTTAGGTTTATATACTATTAGAATATCATGTCTCCTCATTAACATTGTGACAAAAAAATGTTGAAAATGGTTAAGTGACGAGAAGATTGTGGCAAAAGTGTTTTATTATTATAATAGGATATATATATATATATATATATATATATAAAGTTAATTTTTTAAAGTAATATGATATTTAAATAAATAAAATTTGAAGCCACTCTTTTATTAGATATATTAAAGGGATAGTGTTAGGATATTAGAACAAATTATACATTTAATAATAAGTGAGAATTCGGTGGAATGTTGTCGCATGAGAGAATAGTAAGCTGGTATTTTGCTCTTTTGATAGTTTTGTAATATCTCAGGTTGCTTTGTACAAAGAATGACATTTTGTTAAGGTAACCTCTCTCTTAGAGGTTGGTAAATTGGTGCAGTTGGTGTGTAGTTTGCACCACCTTTGTAATCAATTTGCGGAATTATCAAACACTCAAGACACTATCAACTTACACCTATAATTTGTTGTTCAATTATAACTCCTATAAATGTCTGATAGTGTCTTGAGTGTTTGATAATTCCGCAAATTGGTATCAGAGCCTAGTTATTATGCCAGAAAGTTTTGAACTTGAGCAACAGGTTATAGATACTTTCAGAGAACCCTATTGTAAGTCTGGATTTAGCTTATTTGTTAAGATTGTAGTCATCGTTGTTATTTTTATTTTGGTTATAATTTGGGTCTTAGAAAAGGAATTGCCTCATTGAGTTGAGTAAAATCCTCTGTAAACCTCTGGAGCTAGTACAACTGAACAACGAGCTATCACCAGTAGCTGTGGACCTGCAGTAAGACCGTAAATCCCACTTTAGCTGAAGGACAGGCGTTAGGGTGAGTAGTAAGTCAGAAATTGTAGCAGTGAACGGATTCAAAGCTTCCAAGTAAGTTTATTCCTCCATTATGGCAAGTCAGCACTCAATGAATGCAAGTAGTTCTCTTTCTAATGTTATTCACAATTATTTCCAAGATAAAGATGAGTTGATAGATGACAAAGGTAATTTTAAGTTTCCAGAAGTTAAGATCTCTGATTTATATCCTGAAAAAGGCATAAAGGCTAAAATGATGCATTCTGTCAGACAATCTGAAGTTAATCTTAGAGTTTCTGGAGTTGGTATATGTCCAGTCTATCTACCATTCTTATTATCTGAAGATGTTAAAAGATGGAAGGAAAAAGGATATTTTCATGTCCACTTCTCATTAGTAGATATAATCCTTCATCCACATTTCAACTTTGATATAGGAGCTGAATATTTTGCTACTCTTATAGACACTCGGTGTACCATTTGGGATCAAGCTGTGATAGCACAGTTTAAAGGAAGATTGGTAAATCTTTTGATGAAGAAAATGGTGGTGATGCACTCATGTCAGTTCATCCAAACTTCACCATCAATCTGAATGATAAATATGTACAGTCTGCTTTTTGCTTGTTATTACAAGTCAAGGGTATAGTTTTACAACCTGAATACATGTTTTTCAAAAACAAATCTTATTGCCTATAGGATGAAAAACATGTTTTACAACCTTTGTTTGTGTTGTCTTCTTGGTCATCTATATCATATCAACAATGTCTGGATGATTTAGCAGAATCCTCATCAACTCTGACATTTGCACTCTCAACCATTTTTTTCAATCTTTTTTTAAAGCACTGGTAGGCCTTGCTTTTAGTAGATTAACCTAGAAAGATTCCTTCATCGCTTCTTGCATCAAACTTTCCTATATTTTCATCTCTCTTGATATAACACTTGCTTCCAAAGATCTTGTAATATTTAACCGTAGGCTTATAACCAAACCATAGTTCAAGAGGAGTCTTACCAGAATTACCATTTATATTTACCCGGTTCAAAGTGTACATAGTAGTGCTTACAACTTCACTCCAATAGGTGTGAGGAGCATTTCCTTCAATCATCATTGTTCTAGCAACATCCAGAATTATTTTTTTCTTCCTCTTTGCAACTCCATTCTATTGAGGGGTTCAGGGAGCAGATAACTATCTTCTGATTCCATGCTCTTCACAGAAAGAATTAAATTCCTTGGAGGTGAACTCACCACCTCTAGCTAACCTTAAGCATTTTATTTTTAGACCTTTCTCATTTTCTACCATATCTTTGAAACTTTTGAACTTTTCTAATGCTTCAAATTTTTCTCTTAAGAAAGAAACACATTCTAGAGTAATCATCAATAAGCAACATAAAGTAACTTTCTACATGAATAATTCTAACTCTGGAGGGACCACATAGATTAGTATGCACTAGCTCCAGTAATACATTTGAATGATGTTGTTTTCTCTAAAAAGAAACTCTAGTTTTTTTTCCCATCTAACACTCCTTGCAAATTGTGTTAGCAGGCTTCACTAGCTTAGGTAGATCTCTTACTGCTTGAGTGGAACTTACTTTGACAATGTTATCAAAATTTGCATGACACAACCTCCTATTCCATAACCAACTTTCATCCACTTGAGCAATTAAAAAACTTTCACTAGCAACATTTAGGTGAAAAATATTATCTTTTTTCTATTTACCTAAAGCAATTACATTTCTAGAACTTCCAAATATCCTACATCTTCCATCTTTGAACTAAAGATCATAACCCTTTTCCACCATCTATCCAAAACTCAATAGGTTGTGCTTCAAGCCTTCAACATAAAGAACATAATCAGTGTTATTCTTACCACCAAGACAAATAGATCCTCTGCCATGAATCATACAAGCATTGTTATCTCCAAATCTTACAACCCCACCGTCATACTTAGCTAGACTTACAAATTTTCTTTTGTCACTAGTCATATGATGTGAGCATCCGATGTCAATAATCCACTCATCCTTTTCTTCAATTCGGGTTGCAATAGCTTTCTCAACTTTAGTAGATTTAGTAGCCACTAGACTATTTTCCTTGATAGCAATGAAAACCTAATCATCCTCATTTCCATTATCTTTATCAGACTCTTCTTCAGTCACACCTTCTTCAGCAAAATAACATTTCTTTTGAAATCTAGGTTTGTAAGGCTTGGACCAACTCTTTCATGACACCTTGATGAAAAATGACCTATTTTACTACAAGAAAAACATTTGATAGGTAGCTTTCCTTTATACTTACCTTGTCCTCTACTTTCTTTCATTACAACCAGTGCTTCCAACACTTCTACTTCTCTTTCTTCATCTTCAAGCTATTTCATTTTCTTCCTCATACTTGAATGTCTTTCTAGAACTATCTCCTAGATCATATCTTTGTTTTTTTCTTTTGGATATAGTATCCTTAAATGCAGTTTCAGTCTTGGGAATAGATTCACCAAATTTGCTCAACTCAAAGGCAACAAGTTTACCAATCAATGTATCTCTTGTCAAGTTCATCAATGATTTGGTTTCTTCAATAGCATGAGCCTTTGCTTTGTAGGAGGGAGGAAATGATCTAAACAATTTAGCTACAATTTATTCCTCATCCAGGGTACCACCAACACATCTAATACCCATTACTAGTTCATTTAGTCTCTGCATAAAAGAAGAAATATTTTCATCTTCACCCATCTTCAAATTTTCATACTTGTATTTCAAATTGTGTAGCTTAGCCATCTTCACATGTACATCTCCTTCATAAAAAGTTTCTATATTCGTCCACATCTCATGAGTTGTCTTCAAACCTATCACATTTGTCATTTCTAAATCTGTTAGAGCACTCAACAAAGCTTCCATAGCCCTGACATTATTCTCAGCCTCTTTAATCTCATCGGCAGTGGAAGGACCATTCTAAGGAATAACATATGGATTCTTTGTAATCTACCAAAAGGGTTCACCAATACAACTCAAATGACATTCCATCCTATCTTTCCACAATGAGTAGTTTGTTCCATCAAATCTAGGACTGTCCTTCTTGTATGATGCCATCTATGATAACCTCAAGCTTTTAAACTTCTTTAGAGGAACCTACTCTGATACCAATTGTTGGAAAAACAAGGATAGACAACTAAGAGGGGGTGAATTAGTTGTTACAAAATACTTAAACTTTTCAAGCTTTACTTAACTTAATCTTAGATCTAATGAATGAAAAATAAACCATGAACAAATAACACATCAGAAACATAGAGAACACCAAGATTTTTTACGTGGAAACCCTGTTAAGGGAAAAACCACGGTGGATTTTAGTCCACAATATTATACCCTATTAAAAGTATAATGAAAAATAATGGGAATGCACATGCATTCAAGCATACTACCTAAAGCTCATTGGTCAAATACAAGAGGGCTCACTGCCCAACAATACACAAAAATTTTGATTAGATCCATAGAGTATGAACTTAGAAAATAGCTTCTACACAAGCCTGATTACAGTTCCAATTAAGCATAGAAAACCTTCTTCACACTTCGCTCAAAATTCTTCTTCACTATGCTTTGCAATCGAATGATTAGAACATTATTCACACATCTACACTTTGTTTGGCATACATTCACTCTTATGCACACACTAACTTTTCTTAAACAATCACTCTTATATATCCACAACATGAAATTACATCAACAACTTAGTTGGCCAAAAATATAAAACATATTTACAATGTCAGCCCAAATTTACAAATAAATTTCCAATGTGGATCAAACACCATTGGATAAAATCATGATTTGACCCAAAACAATATCCTCAAGTGCGCCAAACATTCAAATTTAAATCTTCAAGGATCTGCAACACATTACAACCATCATGTCAGCCAAGAACATGAAAACCTGAACATACCGAGTAAAATATTCGACCACAAGCACACCAATCAATGTAGACATACAAAAAGAATAGAGAATGATCTAGAAGCATCGACAAACAACAAGAACTAATATAGAATCATTTGCAGCAACAAAAATTTCCAAAATCACATAAACTTCAATCAAGAACACTGACAAAACCCACATAAATACTGTCAGAACACAATTGTTCATAACAAGATCAAATCTCATGCGGACCTCTGAAACTTCCAGTAGATGAACTAGATACTCTCAACAATAAACTCTTTAGTCCACAATAACTGATCTTCAACGTATAGAACAAAACACCTTCATGACCTTTATTTTTCCACTGGCAACCTGCAACTCTTCTTTTAACAATTTTCTCAATATCCTCGACATATACAACCTTCAATACAATAATGCTAATAGTGTTGACATCAATGACAACAACATATCAGCAACACAACCACAACATTGAACAGTGTGTCCTTTCCTCGATCTTTCAAGATATTGGCTAAGTGTGAGCCAGAGTGTCTACGAGGCTTTCAAGTTTGATGAGCTAGTGGAATGTGCTTTTACACTACGGGACAGTGTGGAGTATGAGAGTTTCATCTTCCCAATCCAGTTTGATGAACCTATGATGGGGATAGATAAATATGGCAATATTACTTCAAATGTCATGGGCAGTGTTAATTGTGATGGTACTAGTGGTTTAGAATTGTACAATGTCCATATGAACCCATTGCTAGTAAAACAAGCCAAAGTCTTTGATAGAGGAAAGGATCATCCTTGAATTTTGGGGGCCTGGGGCCTCCACCTTCTAGAGATGAATTGCAATGTATATTTTGTAAATAGTGTACATAAGTTGCTTTGGTTTGTTTTCTTTATGTTATGTCTGATTTCCTTGTCTGGGCATGCTCCTAGGTTTTGGTCTTCTACCCTAGTTTTCTTCAACCTAAGATTTAGATTCTCACTATACCCATTGGGGGTATATGTCCCTGAGCATGAGCAAATGATGGAGCTTCTAAATTCTAAAGAATTTTCTCATTCCCCATGGGCCTAGTCTAAATTTTAAAACCCTGGTCCCCATGAATGAGTAGGGTTTTTCTTATGAAAGAACTCAAGTATTCTAATCACACTTTGACCTATTATATTGGTCTCTAGTCCCTTAAGTAATCTTTTGAACTACAATTGATGTTTGTTTACTGGCCCCTTTCATTAGAAGCATTGGTCACCAATCGTCCCATCAACCTTAGTCTTTTCCTAAGTCCGGTCTTAATTTTCCCCTAATGACTTAAGCTTAAGTTGTCAGCCTGCGAGGGTCGTCATCGTCAGCCTAACAAAGGCCCTTTATTAAATGCTAACATTTTCTTGCATGCAGGTTTTAAGATTTGAGGTTGTGGGAAGAGATCTTGGTCATACCCTACCAACTCATGGGTGATAAAATCCGTGAGGTCAGTGAAAAAAAGACGCATGTCTTCATATGGACATGGGGCCCAATCCCCACTATCGAGCTCATGGATTGTGGTTCCAAACCAATGGTTGAGATCAAATCTTAGGAATAATCCCCACCATTCCCCACTGGTTCACTAGAAAAAGAGGAACACTTGTTAAAAGTAGTGAGATCAGGGAGATCTCAACACGTGGATCGATCTACTTAGTTTGTGAGATGGATGGAGCTCGCTAATGAATAAATTTCCAGCCAAAGTGGGTTAACACCATTGGCTAAAGGTGACTAGTTAGCAAATAGATGGAATTCAAAGGTGGTCAATTGGGTGCATGCCGTCTAATTCACCATCTTAGCAGAAGATTAACTACTAATATTCAAAGTTGGAAAATGACATGTGGTAGTCATTTCCATCTGTAACTAGTGTGCATTAATGGCCAGCTTTCTATAGAAGCAATCAAATTGATCTTCGTGCATGTGGAGATTTAATTACTGGTAATCATGAAGTATGATTTTTAGATTTCCATGAATTTGGGAATTAAGCAATGATGATACGTACACTAATAAAATTCCACTATTTCATGCATGTGATTTTCTAAGTATTTATTGTTGTTTTTATCATATTGCATGATAAATATAGTAGGAAATAAATACTAATTGTAGTCAGGAATTTTATGAATTGAGATAGTGTGAGTCAAAAATATCATCCTACTAAGAAGATGAGTAAGCCAGTAACTTCTATGGAGATAGCAAGTAGTTCAGTTCGATTGAGTTCCAGAGGCCTAGTTCCAGTGTTCTAGAGTGTGCTTCAATGGTAGAAATGGATGCCCCTACTAACAATCCCAAGATTGCACCCACAAGATGCAACCGAAGGTTGCAATTCCAAAGTGTTGTTGCTGAAAAGATGGAAGATAAAGCCAAGGATCCATTTCAATCCACTACTAGGACAGGAAAAAAGATAAGATATGGGTGTGGCTCCTTCGGATGCCAAAATTCACCCATCGACCTCATAGATAACTTGTTAGAAAGTAAGATGGAGACCGACTCTGACTACTGTGAATATCTCATGACCTTGGGTTGAACTCTAGCCCCTGGTAAAGAGATATTGTTTGTCCCTCCACTAGCTACTAGGACTCCAAGCTGGCAGGATGTCAATGCACTGCAAAAGGATAAGGATGAGGAAGGAGCCGAGGTTTCCTCCCCTTCCCTTGCAACGATGTGAAGTGGGTGTGTATATCATGGTGTGAGTGCTGGTAAGAGAAAGGTGACTAGTTAGTGAGAATATACCATGTGGGATAATTTTTTTTGCTTTTGATAAATTGTTGTGGTGATTCCTCTCTTCTTCGATGTGCGTGCTTATTATTTCTTGGGTTTGGTGTTGACTATGCACCTTTGTGGCAATGTGGAGGTCTGGTTCATTGTGTACCTAGCGACAAAGGGAATTTTGGAGGTACTTTTCATTTCCCTTTTGATGGTGGTTGCAAATTTGATTTCCCCATTTTCAACAAGTTCTTGCAAAATCAGTACGTGGGGAATTTTGAAATGCAGGTTAAATTAAGGATGAAATGATTTTTTTGTATTGAAATTGCATTTGAGTTGGTAGCTTGTTTGCTTCCTTGTTCTATAAAAGGGAATTCAGGGCTCATTTGCAAGGGGATAGAATTATGATCAAGTTTTGAGTTGGGTGCTTGTTTGGGTAGAACATCGAGCATAAAGAGTAAATAGAAAAATATCTTGTTTTGAGCTCTGATGAACATATCTAATTATCTTACATAGTTTTACAGAAATGACTGATATGGAAAATGAAAGTATGATTCTAATATATGTGCACTCCTGGTATAAATCTGTGTGAATTTTGAGTGAAATTTCAATGATGTCTTCATCCATCTTCAGATATTTGTTTGAATGTGTGTCTCTATTTTCGCTTTGATTCAAGTAATCAATTAAAATTCCTAAATGGGGTCATGAATTTGCAATTATTTACAAAGTATTTGGTAATAAGTCATATACTAGAAGTTGTGAGGTCCATAATACAAAGTCATTATGAGAGTAGTCCATTTCATTAGATTTAAAATCATTTATGTGTTATTGATCTTTGTATATGTGACTTTGATGCCCTATGTAACAAGGCACTGGACTATTTTCAAATATTCACATAAAGGGTATATCAATTTTCCTATTCAGTGACCAACTTGAAATCAAAATGAAAATTCATTTTAAAATTCAATTACAATTACAATGAGGCATGTGTATGAAGTATTTCCCTTGTTCCTAGTAGAATACTGGACATTTGCTTGAAGATTGGCTAGCCTTTGAGTAAATGGTGTTGTTTACCATATATAGGAGCTGATATATGGTTTGATTTTTCATTCATTGAGAGTGTCAAGTTAAATATCCCTTAGGAACACCCTCCTTGGTCACACAGAGCCTAAAGTGTCAAACATTCTAGTCCTTGATTGAATCTTGTCAGTTGGCCATTCACTGTAAGGGTCTTGGACATAAGAATTGTCTATTCTTTAGAGATTCCTTAGGTGTCCTAGAAAAAACACCAATAGGGTATGGGAGTAGAAACGCGACATATGAGCCATTTGAAAAAATCCCTCAAAGAAACGTGATCCCTTGTAGTGCATTGGAAATAGAGGGAAAAGCACATAAACTATTTGGAAATCTGCCTCAATAGATGTTATCTCATGAGATGTTGGTTTCCAACAAGTTCATTGAATGTGCCTTTCAAAAAAAAAGACAACCACATCCACCTGCCCACATTGGAATGGAAGGCTTTGGAAGTAAGAGGAAACTCAGATCATGGTGCTATGTTTGTAGAAATGCATAAAATGAATTTCTTCAATCGGTTTTTAGAAACTTTCAAGAAGACATTGCACACAAATCATGAAGGGCTAATAGGGCACGCGAACTGTATGACAAAATTCCTTAGAGAGATGACATCTTGTGGCATGCTATGATTGTAGAATGGCATCAAAATATGGTAGACATGCATGAAATATTTCTAAAGCATAGACTCAACATGTGAGTTGTTCGATAGATTACATGATTTGTTGAGTATAAAAAGCATTAGAAACTTTCAAGCCGAATGCAAGGAGAAGGTAAAAGTTTTGATAGAATGACTCAATAGAAATGTGGTCACTCATAATACAATAATGGAATCTTAGAAGCATATTTGGGCATTTTTTGAGGTGCTCATGTGGTTTTGGTAGTTAGGAATGTTGATGCTGGTAATATTGTTGAAGAATCTATTATCAAGGAAACTAGCAATACTAAAGTGGATGTTCTAGAGATGAATCTTAGCTTGATCTCATCAGTTCAAAATTTTGTTTCCAACTTCAAATATTTGAATCTTCCTATGAAAATTTTAGTAAATAATGCAAGAGTAATGGCATGTTTCTTTTAGCTTTCTCAAGATGGCATAGAAATGTAGTTTGCTACAAATCATATTGGTCATTTTCTTCTAACAAATCTTTTATTTGAGAATATGAAAGCTACTGCTTGTGAAATAGGCATCGAAGGGAGAGCTGTTAATGTTTATTAAAATGGGAATACATTAACTTATTTAGAAGGGATTCATTGTGATACTTGATAAATGATAAATTAGGATACTTTGCATTCCTAGCATATGGATAGTCAAAGCTTGCTAATATTTTGCATGCGAAGGAACTTGAAGAAAATGGTTGATTCTAAAATTTCAGCCAAATAAGAGAAAGAAGGTTTTAGGGATGATTTTCAAGGAGCATTATGCACTGGAGAGAAAGGAAAACCAAAAGAATAATTTCAAGTGGATCAAGATGCAAAGGAATGAGATTTTGTCAAATGTAGTTATAATTTCTTTGGAAATTAAATGAATTAATGATGAAATCCATCAATTCAATAAAAATTAATTGATTCATCTGTTTTAATTTATTTTGATTCTTACAAATGAATGAATTGATTGAGAAAATAAACTCGGCATTTTTCATTGAAGGTATTGATTCAATGCAGTAATTATTTTCTTTTGTGGCTCACAGGTAATTTCCAGATTTGAGGAGCAAAAGATATCTGGATATCAAATTCATACATAACATTGATTTAATGTTATTCTGTTTTGAAATAACAGTTAATTTAAAAGGATTTGATAATATTTCAATTATGATGGTTAAATGATTATTATACATACAATTAATTGAAATATCTTAAGATATTTAATTAGTTTTTAGAACTAATTAAATGTTATGAATTGATTAATTTTATAAATTAATTAATGCACGTTGATATTCTATAGGTATTTTTGAAGTCTGCAATCTTGGAGATAATTTGTGAAGAAAATGTGTAGAAAGAGGAGATTTTCTGAAGGAATCATCAAACTAGAGAAAAATAAATGTTTGGTGGTCCCCACCTAGAGTTATTTGTGGAAGAAGATACCATTGCACATGTGCAAAGAAAATTCTAAGAAGTAACTTAGAGTTGAAACTACAAGTTGCAACTTTGAACTGGATCTCACTAAATTCAACATGAGACAAATTGGAGAGTGGAGTTTCAAATTGAAATCAATAGAGGTCAAACAAGAGATGAAACATAAAGTTGTCTTGGGGAATTAATTCCATACACGTAAAAGCTACAAATTTTGATATATTCTTTTGGAGGGAATTATGTAATAAATGATCTATAAATTGTCAAATGAAGCTCATTCAAAAGGGTTCAAATTTTAGGAAAAATAGTTAGGCATTTTTTTTTAAAGTTGATTACAGTCTAGCAGTAGCATAGATGATAAATTTTTATGTATTCTTAGTTTAGCTGAGGTAATTTGAGGATATTGGTTTCCATACACTAGTGAATTTTCTAGAATTGTAAATGTTGTTTATTTGTATCATTGCAGTAGAAACAGTTAGATTCAAAACTATCTTGAATTGCACTCTGGAATGATATTTGTTTGGTTAATTGCTCGATTGGAAGTTTTTCAAGGAATAAGTAATTTTTTTCTTTTCTTTGTTTGAATTTTGATTTGAAATCTGCTATTAATTTCTACACTGTGAATGAATGTTTAGCTTTGTATTGATTACATGTTGACTTATTCTACTGTTTAAGTTAGGAATTCCTTGGAGAGCAACAAGTCTAGTTAACTGAGTGAATCAACATTCTTTTCTCTCTTGTTTCCTTGATCTATCTTTTTCCTTTTTTTTATACCCCTTGATTAGAATAGGTTTAGGTAGAAATTTGATCTTGCAACAACCAAGATCAATAACCAGATGACCCCTTAAACATTACAACACCATTGACCACTCAACAAAACAACAACATTGTAACCCAACATCTAGGACCTTGGAAGGTGATCGATTAAATGGTCATTTGTCTTTTTTAGGAGAGGTAAGGTTATTATATCTTACCTACATGTTGTGTCAATTTGGCCATCAACACTTCTATCCTACTTTTTTCAGCTAAAATTTATCTCAAATCTCTATTTTTGTGTTCTCTATATGTTGTTATTCTCTAAATTTTATTTTTGTATTTCAAAAAAAATCATTTATTTACAACATTGTTGCATATTTGTATTCTTAAGTTCACAATCATAAATTCAACAAAATCTAGAAAACTATTCATTGTTAGACCTGTTCGCATATAGATTTGGGAACCTTAAACAACATCCTAAATAGTCAAACTTTGAATTTCTTAAATCTTATTCAAGACACATATG
The DNA here is from genome assembly GCA_007258455.2 of Sequoia sempervirens. Classification (NCBI taxonomy): domain Eukaryota; kingdom Viridiplantae; phylum Streptophyta; class Pinopsida; order Cupressales; family Cupressaceae; genus Sequoia; species Sequoia sempervirens. The sequence continues at coordinate 375,648,682 of VDFB02086081.1, forward strand.
CCCTAGGCACCTTTGTCCTACTATTTTTGGCTGAAATTTGGCTCACATATTTTCTTTTGTGTTCTTTGTATACTTTTGTTATCTAATTTTTTATTTTGAGTGTTGTGTTGTTTGTATTTGATAATTTTTTGTTCATAGTGGGTACACTTAGCATTTTGAAACTTGCATGAGCTACATGGCCTGGTGTCCTAATCCTAATACTTCAGTAAAACATAGTTCTATACTTATGGTATCCCGCACTATTGTTATATCTGTTGAGGATTCTAATCCTTCCAACTCTTTCATGCAAGGTATTGTCAATACTCAACCCATTTTGGACTATATCCATAATGCTATAATACCAATTCCAACTTTACAATCAATATTTTAAAATGTTGATATTGTTGTTTCCCATGTTCCCAAAGATAAAATAAAATAATTGGACAAAGATTTAGAAAGATTAAATAATATGTGAGCACTAAATTCCTAGCTAGCATAGTGTGTCCCTATAGTAGATAACATGAGGAAATTGATTAGTGATGTTCAAGGATTAGAATTTTTGTGTAGCCTAGCCCATATAGTTGACACTAACATACCTACAATGGCTATTTGTGCTCAAGCTTTGGGATACATTGAAATTCAAGGAGGAATTCAAGTCTCCCTCCCTACAACTATAGGCTCTATTCCCACATACACAAACCCAATTGTTGATTCAATGATACAACAAAGTATTGGTATCACTCCAACCTTGGGTCTCTCCACTAGGAACCCTTATAGTTTTGTGTCCTCACATGTCACACCTCAATACTCATCGCCTCTCATTAACTTACTATTGATGTTATAGAGATGGGTGCTATCCTTCACCCCATGTGTATATTAAATAATAAACAAATAAATAAAGCCATGGCTACTTATTTATTTGTAGCCGACTTTAACGAAGAGGTGTTTCTATACAAACAATGATTTATATTTTTTTGTTTTTTGGCTGACTAATCCAAAAGTCACCTTAAACAAAGAGATACATTGGTTTATGAAGAATACAACTTAAATAAAGGTTTTCCACCCTTGGAAAAGACATGTTACATTGAAGGAGGTTGACTCTTCACAAAGAGTCACTTCAATGTTTTTATATACAAGGAATTTCATTCTTCTTTGGCATTCATTATTATTCAAGTTCACATAAAATTATGAAGGATTTCAATAGCTACATCAAATTGACTTGAGGAGAAGTTTGATATTCTTCATTGTTATTGTATTTGCATCAAGAAGTGGTTCCATTGTCATTGCCTCATTTTGGCCTTGTGATTGGCCTCATTGTAAAGCTTATTGTTGTTATTTTATTCAATAAATAGGGGATATATTGTTACTGGGTTTTTCTTCCTCAAGAAGGAGGGTTTTCCTAGGGTATATGTTGAGTTCTATTGTTTGAATTGTTTTATTTTTTATTAATTTAAATCTAGTTATAAAACTAGCATGTTATCAAAATGGTGAATGGACTCAAGGTTGAAGATAGACTTGATGGTGCATCTAACTTCACCTCTTGGAAGTTTAGAGTTCCTATTGCATTGGATGAGAATGACATTCTTCATTTTGTGGAGAGTGAAGTTCCTGAGCCTTCCGATGAGGTTGAGAAAACTCAATGGAGGAAGAATGGTATTAAAGATAAGAAGATTTTGATTGATTCTAAGAAGGATCATCTTCTGCCAATTATATCCAAGATGTTGATATCCAAGGACATGTTCGAGACTCTCCAAGGCTTGTATGAGATCAATAACACCAGTAGAGCTCTTTCCTTAAGGAAAAAACTTCATCATATAAAGATGGCTAAAGGAGATTCAATCATCTCCTTCTTCATGAAGATCACTGAGTTGAAGGATCAACTATATGCCATTGGAGATATAGTTGATGATAGAGATCTAGTCATGTTGGCACTAAATGGTCTTCCTCAATCTTGGGAGCCCTTCATCCAAGGTATAGTGGACTATCTAAATTACCTAATGTTGATTGTCTTAGGGCTAATTGCATTCAAGAGGAATCAAGATTGGGAGAAAGAGGGAATGGTTGAAGCTCTCACAATGAAGACAATCATGTTCTTTCTGCTCAAAATTCTAGAAGGAAAGGAAGAGAAGGGACAAAAGGAAACTTCAAGAGGAATTGAGACATGAAATCAGATGTTGCTTCTAAATTAAATAAGAAGAAATATCTCTCTCATATTCAATGTTTTAGATGTGACAAGTATGGTCACTATGCTCGAGATTTTTTAACAAGACCAAAGCAACATGCTTCTACCACGGATTTTGGTGATGTATCACCTCAAAAGGAATCAAGAGACAACTCAAGAGGATTTTTATTCATATTTACCCTATTGAGCAATGTTCCAACTGATAGTAACACATGGTTGATTGATAGTGGCACTTCTTGACACATTACAGGATACAAAGAGCATCTTTCAAATTTGGTAGAAAGAGAAACCAACCTTCAAGTGATAATCGGAGATGATGCTTGATATTCATTGAAAGGTGCAAGAGCCACCTCTCTTCATCTATATTTCGGCATCCCTCTTCACTTGAGTGATGTCTTGTTTGTACCAGGAATCAAGAGAAACCTGGTTTCAATTTCAGCTTTGGAGGACAAAGGTTATCAAATTACATTTTATGAGGGTAAAGTTCTTGCTTGGACGAAGAACTCTAGAATCAAGATAACCCAAGTGATTGGTGTTCATCAAGCGAGTCTATATAGACTTTCCACTCATCCAGTTCAAGTATTGTTTCATGATTCTACCAGTTCGTGTGAGCTATGACATAGGAGATTTTCCCACATACATTTCAGAGCTTTCCCATCCATGGAGAAGATGGTTATAGGTCTACCGAAGCTTAGTCAAAATCATGATGATACTTGCAAAGGTTGTGCAATGGGTAAGAATACTAAGGATCCTTTTCACAGTAGTGAAAGTAGATCTGATGCAATTCTAGATCTTATTCATTCTGATTTATGTGGTCCTATGTATGTGGCATCTTTGAGTGGTTATTTTATATTATGTAATTTTCATTGATGATTACTCTCAAAAGACTTGGATTTATTTTTTGAAGTCTAAGGAATCTAAAGAAGTGCTTGATAGATTCAAAGAATTCAAGGCTCAAGTTGAAAATATATCTATAAAGAGGATCAAAATTTTGAGATCTAATAATGGAGGAGAATACACTTTTAGAGGTTTCCATAAATTTTGCATTGAGGGAGGGATTAAGAAATATTTTTGTGTTCCTTAAAATCCACAATAAAATGGAGTTGTAAAAAGGAAGAATAGATCCATAGTTGAGGCAGCCAAAGCTATGATTCCTGATCAAGAATTACAAACCTTTGGGTAGAAGCATTCAAAACTACAGTGTATGTTTAGAATCGAATCCCTCATTGAATATTGGAGAATATGACTCCTAAAGAATCTTTCACAGGTGTGAAACCTAAGGTTAGTCATTTAAAAGGATCTTTGGTTGTCCTGTGTACATTCATGTGACTAAAGATAAAAGATCTAAGTTAGAACCTTCAGGCATGAAAGGAATATTTGTGGGCTACAGTGAAACTTCTAAGGCCTACATGATCTACATTCTCGGATAGAAAAAATTTGAGATAAGCAGGGATATCACTTTTGAAGAAGAGGTTCCATTCAAAATATCTATGGGTTCTTACATGGAGATAGATAGTGAAGAACAAGACTCACCTTAGGATATGGACATTTCTCTTGATCATACTCCTGAGATTCATAGGGAGTCTACTAAACTAGAAGAGGCTAGTGATCTAGTTGATCCCATAGAACCTACTAATGGTCTAAGAGACATTGCTATAGGTTGTAAGAGACCCCTGTGGGCTAGAAAGACTATGCAAGAGGCAAAAAATTATGCAACTCCTAGAGGAACATTCAGAGAAAGCAAGAGACCACAAAATTTTCTAGGCTATGTAGCATTGATGAGTCATATCATTAAATTTGAGCCTTCCAGTGTTGAGGAAGCATCTAATCAACAAGAATGGAGAGATGCTATGAAAAAAGAGTATCAATCTACTATCAAGAATTTTGATTGGGATATTGTACCTAGACCTGAAGGGAAATATATTGTATCTTCCAAGTGGCTTTTCAAGATCAAGCATGTGGATGATGGGAGCATTGAGAAGTACAAAGCAAGATTTGTGGCTAGAGGATTCTCTCAGAAAGAGGGAATAGACCATGAGGAGACATTTTCTCTTGTTGCTCGATATACATCTATCAGGACTATCATTTCTATTGCATTAGCTAAAGGATAAAAGCTACATCAGATGGATGTAAAGACTAATTTTCTCAATGGTGTGATTGAAGAAGAAATTTACATTGAGAAACTAGATTGGTTCATGATTCATGGGAAGGAGTATCATGTATGCATATTGAAGAAGGATTTGTATGGCCTTAAGCAAGAACCTTGAGCTTAGTATGAGAGAATTGATCAATACTTGATGAGCTTGGGATTCTCCAAGAATGATGCAGATTCCAATATTTACTTCAAGGTAGTGAATGGTGAAGCTTTAATATTGTTTCTTTATGTCGATGATCTATTTCTTACTAGAGTAGAATATCTCATTATCAAATGCAAGAAGGAGTTAGCTTCTAAATTTGAGATGAAGGATCTAGGCTTTATGCATTACTTTCTAGAATTGGAAGTATGATAGAGACCCAATGAGATTATTCTAAGTCAAGGGAAATATACCATAGATATCTTGAAGAGATTTGGGATGATGGATTTCAAATCTATGTCTACACGGATGGAAACAAATTTGAAGAAGTTGAGTGAGTTTGTAGCTAGTTCAAATTTGGTAGATCCCACCATGTATAGGTAGTTGATTGGATCATTGATGTATCTAGTCAATACTAGACCAGACATTTTCTATGCAGTGAGTGCACTCAGTAAGTTCATGTGTGAACCAAGGAAAAATCATCTAGTTGCATCAAAGCATATCTTGAGATACTTGTGTGGCATAGTTGGATATGGGTTGAGATATTCTTCCAGTGTAGATCTAAAGTTACAAGGCTATTTTGATTCTAACTGGGTTGGGAGTGTAGCTAATAGAAAGAGCACATCTAGATGTTGCTTTAGCTTGGGGACTACCATGATTTCTTGGTGTAGCAAGAAGCAGTCCTCAGTGGCCCTAAGCATTGTAGAGGCTGAATATATTACCACATGTGTAGTAGCTTGAGAAGCAGTGTGGCTTTAGAAGCTCCTTGCAAGATTGTTTGGACAATCATTGGAGCTGACTATTATTCATTGTGAAAATAAAAGTTGTGTGAAGCTATATGTCAATCTAGTGTTTCATGACAGAAAAAAGCATGTACAGATCAAATACCATTACATCAGAGATATGGTACTGAGGAAAGCCAACTGAGGTATATTTTCACTGATGAACAGAAAACTAATTCTCACCAAGCCTCTCTCCAAAGTGAAGTTTTTACACTTTCGAGACAAGCTTGGAGTTGTGGAGAATGAAGCCCTTGCTAAGATGGAGACTCAACATCAACGATATTTGTTATCTACTATAATGCTTCTCTAAGATAGAGAAATTTGAAGTGAAAGCCCTTGTCCATATCTGAGATAGAGATTTGCTTCTTTCTACCCTCTAGGAGTAGCCATGGGGGATGTCATGTTGAGAGACTCCATGACAACATCACGTTAAGAGACTCTGTGATGAATTCCTTGTAATTGTGTTTTTCCACTCATCGGAGTAGCCATAGTGGACATCATGTTGAGAGACTTAAGGATGACATCACATTGAGTGACTCCATGATGGGAACTATTGATGGTCAAAATAGCACAACAACATTAAACAAAATATTGCTATTCTATTTCTCCTGAAAGAGAAATATAACACATGGAGATCTAACTCCCAAGTTCCTAGTAATTGGTTCTCAATTATGCTGATTTCACTCAGTGGTTGATATAACTATAATGTTCAAGGGGCCTTTGCTAGTAACAAAGAACAAGAATTCATAGCATCAATTAATCTACGTTTGGTGGGTTTTAAATAAAAGATAAAGATAAATAAGAGCTTTAAATCAAAGAAACGCGAGTAAAATTCTTACATATCCAGACATGCATATCAATAATGAGTGCTTATTTCCATCTAACCACAACCATAGCAAGATACAATCCATAGAATAAACTATGCTACTACATACATCCATAATGCTGATTCAGATACCATCGACATTCACTAAAACTACTTCAAACAAATCACTCAATTATCATCCAAAACACAAATCAAATGAATACAATAACAATTTAATTCACAAATAATCCAATGATATGATATTGAATCTAGTTCCTTCTATTGACTTTCATCAAATAAGAAACAATTAAGCATAGAAAAATCACTAGCATATGGATTGATCATGTACCATTAACCTTATCAAAATGGATCCAAACTTTAAAATCATGACATGAAAACTATAAAATAATCAAGCCTTTTATTAAACTTTTTAGAGTATCTTTCTAAAACATTGATATCCTAGATCTAGTTTCTATCTTCTATCATCAGGTGGCTAATCTTTCTTCAATTACCCAACCTTTACAAAGTATATTCTAATAGTACATATAGGGTGCCACATGAACAAATTTCTAAATTATCAATTGAGATCCACAATTCATGGAGTTGAAACTAAACATAGAAGTAGACTCAAGAACCCCTTTTTTTTAAGGCTAATCACTTTGTTGTACAAAAAATAAAATCCGATACCTCAAGAAGGAAATGAAACCCATGGATCGAACTCAAAGTTGAAATTATGTCAAAATCCACAAAAAGAGGAGAAGAGCAGATGGATTATGACACAAAGAGTTAGTCACTTTTGCACTAAATGCTCAAGAATGTACTGGTCATAACTGGAGAATATCTATTGAAGAGTATCCAAATCTGGGCCATCCAACTAGTCACCTTCAAATTTGATTCTTTAAAATTCTATAGAAACCAACCTTTGCATCTCCTTTAACTTGATTAGCTCCTTTTTAGCAATTCTTACCTCTTCCCAGATATCCATAAACTGATCTAACAATAAACTCTCCCCATCATCTCCCTTTTGCATGATTTCTTCAAACCTACTCCTCCATCTCTCCCTTAGTTTATCCAATGACATGCCTTCTTTATTAGAGGAATCTAAATTGATTAAAATGGCTACAACTACCTCTAAATCAATCATCTATTGATTCAATTCCTTACTTATTTCTCAGACTTCTTCTTGATGTCCATGCATAGCTCTTGACTTATACCTTATGATGATCACTGTTTTCTCCACAAAATATTCATTACCCTGCTCAAGAACTGAATATTCTAACAAGGTGGATTTGGGAACTTTGATGATGTCTTCAATCCTTTTAACACATTCCTTGTATTCATCATCTTGCTTATCTAGATCTTCTGCCAATTCAAGAGTAGCCTTATGAATCTTAGAGCCTTCAACAAGAACATCATCAACCTCCTGGTTGAGCTTATCCAACCATTTATCCATCATCCCTACCTTGCTTTTCATCTAAATGAAATCATTTGCTTCTCTCTTTGTTAACAAAACCAGGGATTCAGGAAGAGCATCTTGTTGAGAAATGGGACATGAAACATCTTTCAAAAAACCATGGAGCTGATCCAATTGATCCTTAAGCTCATCCTTCCTTTGATTATCCTTGATCATATAATTTTTAGTTGAAGAAGCCAAAATATCAATCAAACTCATCTATTTGTTTCTTATAGGATTTCCCAAATATACTGCCCCCAACTAATAATCAGTGATTTGTATATCATCACGACTCTTCTCCATTACAGGTATGGCACATTCAACAATGATCTCTCTAGCATCAATGAGCCTAGTAGAGTGAAGAACCTGAGCCTTCTTCAAAGGTTTCTCTTTCCCAATTTCTTTCATCATTTCTTCCCAATTCAACGGTTGTGGTTGAACAATTTTTTTTCTCTCCAAGTCTAGTTTTAACCAAGTAGGAGCAATAGGAGTAGTGGCTACCTAGGCTGAAGAAGAAGCAACAGTAGTGGAAGACAGAGGTTGCAACAATGTAAGCCTTGGTTGAGAATCAACTTCCTACACATTTTCTAGCCTCTTAGCCTCCAGCTCCTGCTTTAAGCATTCCTCTTCCATTTTCTTCTTTTATAACATTTGATCACATTGTTTCTTCAATTCTTCAACATAGTCTCATGCCTCTTTGGACTTCCTTTCATACTCAAGAATCTCACCAGCTTCTCTTTCCCTTTTCAAGTGTCCTTTCTCTTCCCTTTTTCTATAGGCCTCTTCTTGTTCCTTGAGCTTAGCTTCAATAGTTTATTTTTCTCTTCTTTGTTGAGCCTTTTCCTCTTCAAGATCATGAATTTTATGTTGCATTATCAACCTATCCCTTTCTTCTTGAATTTTGACCTCTTGCTCATTTCGTTGTTGTTGTTGAGCTAATTCATCAGCCTTAACCTTATCTTCCAACTCCTGCTTGACTGCCGATTTAGATTGTGCCTTGGCTTCCTCTTCCTATTGCTTAGCTAATGCCTCATCTTGTTCCTTTGCATCAACTTCCATTTTATCATCTTCAAATAGTTTCCATTGATCTTCTTCAGTCAATATGTGATCAATTCCTACAACATTTGTCATATCAAAAGATGTTAATGTCGGATGCTCTTTATTAGATGACATCTTTTCTAAATTTATTTCTATATTATGTATCTCAATCTAATACTCAATTTTTTTTAAAACCTTTGCTTCATCATGGAGAGCTCCCTTTGTTGATTCTTGACCTAACTCTTGTGCATTAGAGGGATGAGTAGGTACCTCTCCTTCAACAGATGTAGAAACACCCACCTTCATAGTTGTTTCATCTTCTTGTACCTCTGGAAGGTCTTGAGGAACCACCTCCTCTTCTTGTGCACTAGAAGGCATAAACTCTAAAGGTTCCTTAGGTTCCATCCTTCTTTTTCCCCTTTTCTATTCTTGGGTGGTACCTATAGCCTTCCTCTTCTTAGATGATGTAGCCTCAGTCTGATTAGCTCTCAAACTCATCCATTGAATAATCCTATTGAGCACTAGTCTTGTAATCTGGATTATGTCAATTGTCTCATCCACACTCCAATCTACTGGATCAAGATCCTTAGTTCCAAGATTTTCTGCATCATACCTAGGATCCAAAACTATCCCATCATCGGATAATGTGTCAGGAATTTCTTCTTTTATCTCAAACTCAATCATAAGTGGGATAGGTATCCTTTCATAATTCCTCCTCCTAAGGTCATATTCATCTTGCAAGTCCTCTAAAAAATACTCCAACAGATTGAATTGCTTCTCAAATACACTGGGGAGCAAAGCCCTCATCTTGTGTTTGGGGTCATAGCATTTCTTGGCAGTGTACAAGACCAACTTCAAATAAACTAATTCATCACAAACAGTCTTAGCTGCCTAAATGTGTGGACAACAAAAGGCCCCCAGCTTCATTGGAAACTCATGGCACCCAGTCTTATGTTTGTTGCCGAACTAGAAATTCACAACCAAGGCTTGATAAATAAACTCCATTAAAATGATCCCATCACCACAACATCTAGGTAGCAAATGGGGGTGACCATCAAAGCATGCTAACCTAAAATAGGTGAATGTGGGGTACTAAATGAACCAATTCCCCCATTCATTCACAAAATCCATTTCCTCCCTACTAAGCCTATACCCTACATCCCCATTAAGCTTGTTAATAATGACATAAAGAAAGAAACCATTAACCCTTCTATAATGTTTCTCTAATTCCTGCAAGGTGAGTTGGTTATAATACTCCCACACTTTCTTATGTCCTTAGGCTTCCCCAAATATACATAGTGTTTGAAGTCTAGGAAAAATCCCCACTTGGGCAGCTACATAAACTACATAGTAGGTCATAAAGAAATGCTTAGTTTCTCTCACCTTTATCATCGGATTGTGAATGTTGTCCAATACTATCATTGACCAGTCAAATTGTTGCATCCCATCCAAAATAGTTTGAATGAATGGAAACATCCATTCTTTAAATACTGAAGCATCCCTTTTACCAGACACCCTAGAGAGGAACATGATCATATCTACGATCACTTCATTGAAATACACCCTCTTAGGCTGGTCTAAAAGCTTGGTCAAAGACTTCTTCTCCACCCTCATCCAAGTCTTATTCATATGAAACATATTCCTCTCCTTATTAGCACTGTAAAGCTTTAAGGCCTCTGCTTCATTCAATTGCTTAGGATTCTTGGGATCAAGTATATGAAACATGAATTTAATCATTGGAGAAGTGAAGTCAATAGTGAAATCACCCTTTACATCCACACACTGCCTAGTAGCAGGGTTATATGCTCTAGCTGCTCCAAGAATCAACTCCAAACATTGGACAAATAGGGGGAAGAGTGCAACATCTGTCAGTCCTGATTGAACAATCCTTTCTTTCCTTCCTGTGATCTGCTCCTTAGTGAATGTCTCCTCATGCAACCCTTCATAGTTGAAGGGCCCAAATTGGTGTCACTAATATCAGTCCAATCGGAGTCAATTTTGCTAGTTGTGAGGACAACCTCCCTATGCTTACATCTCAAGGTATATGGGAACTATTCAACTTTGATCTTCTTTGGCCTAACTCCATACCATGAATTTTCACCTGGCTGGCTCCTTTGAGAGGCCTCATCTGATGCTCCTCACATCTCTTAATACCTACAACAATTTCTTGTATTAGATGAACAAAGCATCTAAGTTAGTCAATCATATAATCACTACTCCATCCTCCTAAGATAACATTCACTTGGTCAAACTATTCCTTTATCGAAGGTGAAACCATAGAAGTATTAGGCACCAACAATTTCTCTTATCATGAGGCGAGGTTGGGATCGGAACTGGATATGGAGTAAAATAGTGTAAGAGGCGGAAGTGGAATAGGAACCGGACCATAACATGGCCGGAGGTGGGACCGAACTAAAACATGGTCAGAGGCGAGACCAAAACAAGAATCAGACCAAAAACAAATGTTAGCTACCAAGCTTAACTTCCTCTCCAGATCCACTTCCGGTGAGAGTAAAGATAGTCATCATAATAATAAATGGGAGTGGAATAATTCCAACTAATAGAGAGTATTTCAAACAAATCAGTCATATGAACCATAAACCTTGGGTCACATGAGCCCCAAAGGAAACTAGAAATAGCTCAGCTTAACCCTCCAACAACTCCTCCATACAAAAGTCATTAAAACCATGGAAAAGATTATATTATAAAAGCCTAATTCACTCGATACCCTATCTGCAAAAACTAGGGCACAATGAGAAACCTATACGAATATCCTAGAACCAACATGAGAAAACTAGAACAGGGTCTCAAAATGAAATGCATTACCCAAGCAAGGCAATCCCTTCAAAATCAAAACCCTAGTCAAAACTAGAGCATGACAAAAAGGACCTGTCACGAAAGTGACAACAAAACAAACAAAAAAGAAAAAATGACAAATGGAAAGACAAACCCAACAAAATAGAATGGAATGGAAAAGAAATAACCAAGCAAACAAAAAAAAAAGAATAGAAACAAACACCAACTAAGCGAAAAAATTCACAGAATAAACCCTCCTGCAAATATGCTAAAATGACACAAGTGAAAGAATGAAATGAGAGAAAGAAAAGAAAAAGAACAAGAGAAGGGCAAACAAATAGGAGAACAAACCAACCCAAGTGTTATTTGAAAACAACCAACAAAATAAAGGACAAACAAAAGAGAAGGGCAGAGTCAGAGTTGGAACACGATCCGAACTTTGAAACTTTGAAAAAGTTCCATGTTTAGATTTGGTTTTGAACCCGCCTCCGAAAAAACAAAAGATAGACTTAGGAGCAAAACAAAGAACTCCTAAGACCCAACCAAACAACCAAAGGCAACCAAAACAAAAGACAAAAAGGGGGATGCATTTTATTCCAACACAAAATGGGGTGGTTATGCAAGGCATAACAAATGGCGACTCGGCTAGGGAAAATGGTTTACCCATTTTTAAAATATTGAAGAATTCAGTTACCCCAAAACTTATAATTTATGAGACATGTTAACTTAAGTGTGATCAGAATATTTAAGTAAAGTTGAGTTGGAATCTCAAATGTAGGGCCAACATAAACTACTACTTGAATCTGAGTGTGTGCATGCTTATGATGCATCCTTCTTTATTTGAGCTTTCTCCACACCTAAACAACTATATCTATGATCCAAGCTACATGGGTTGAGTCCTTTGACTTTTGTGCAATGGAATCCTAGGTATTGCTCTACTACCAGTTAGGCATCCCTAGCCCTGATGGAGATACCTCTAGTTCTATCAAAGCATTGCTCTACTGCTAGTCAGCCAACCATAGCCTTGATAGAGATACTTGAATTACCCATTTAGTATTGAGGTTGCCTTTATTTTAGTGCTTCTCTTTTTTTATCTCTTTTACAGGCCTTACTTGTGAAAATTATTTTCAAAAACCTTCTCAATAAAAATACTTTAATAGTCTAAGATGTGTGTTGAGAACTACAGTGGATCCTATGACAGTCTTGGGGAAATGATTTTTTCACTTGAATTGAAGATATAATCACCCTGAGATGAATAGGCACTTTATAGTTGGATGTTTTATCTATTTTGTGACAGATTTCAATGATAGTTCAGGAGGTTATCTACAATATACCTTACTCCTAATAACCTTCAGACTCGTGCTAAAATGACCATAAGGCATGAATTTTAGAACAAAATATTTCAACATATATGCCTAAAAATGCCTAAACTAATTCCTCTCCTAGTTCCTACAATATATTTTGAATAACAACCCCAATGTTTTAAGATGGAAAGAAAAGAGAATCCCCAAAGAAGAAGACAAGACATACACAAAACAACAAAGGAAACAAAAAGAAAGAAAGAAACAACAAACAAACAAACAATAGAAGCAAAGAACTAGTAATTACACAAAATAAATATATACAATTAATTCTGAAAGTCAAACCTTTACGATCTGAAGTAATGCTTGAGAAACTACCCATTGACTGGCAATGGAATAGGTTCTCCCATCAAGGTGCTCAAATGAAAAACATTCTCACCCAAGATCTTGGCCACTTGATCAGACCTAGCCAAAGTCTATCAAATTTTTGGTGATCACCCTTTTTCTCCTTAGCTTTGTCCCATAGCAACACCAGATCTGAGATTTTGAATGCCTTAATCTTAGCTCTTTTGTCAAACCAACATTTGACAATAGCCTGATGTTTGAAAAACTGTTGTAGAGCAGCATCTCTTTGTTCTTCCATGTTTAAAAGGTTATTTAGTCTTACCTAAATCTGGTCATCTCTTGTATAAAAATCCTGCATGAACTTAAGAATAGGAAAATGGAGTGCTTACTAGGAAGATGATTCTTGCTGATAACAGCTTTTTCACTTCCTTCTATATTAAAATCTTGATCAAAGTGTTGACTGGGCACTACTTTTGACGAAAGGGCTTGGCTTTTGGTTTTAACAGTATTGTGTATGTGATCACAAAGGTGTCAAAAGTCTTCAAATCTTCATAACTCCATGAAATTTCTGCAATATCTTCTTTTAACACCTTAATTATTTCATTTCTGATCTCCTCAGGGTGGGTCTTTCCTATAAGAACATTTCTTTCAGGACCTGAATCAACCAAATTGATGGATTTGTACTTCCATCCTTTACTTTGTGTTGGCACTCTCTCCCGAGCTCGAGGATTAGAATCAAATATTCTTTCTAAGGCTACCATCCCCTTGGGGATGTTACTCTTTAAGTTCATTACTCCTTCCGTATCACAACCTTCAGGGTCCCATTCTCCCTTATCTCTATCTGATTCATCTATGATCTACCCTTCAAAGACATCTAAACTTTCCAAGAAGGCAAGTATTTGTTGGTCATCCTCGAAAACCTAAAAATTATGGACATTATCAGGGACTCCTGGGATTGAAACTAGCTCAACTAAAAATATTTTCAATTTGGAGTCTTGCATAGGCTCCAAAGTACTAGTAGTAACTACCAAAGAATTTGCAATTTGATTTGAAATAGGCTACCTCATTAGGGGAATCATATTCAGTGATCATGTGCTTGAGCCTAGGCTCACTTTCAATTATGATCTGGCTTGCTATTCCTTTCCAGGGCAGCCACATGTGTGAGAAATCCAAAGACAAATATCCACCTATACTTTTTATCAGGTCTCTGCTCAAGAGCATACCATAGGTTTTTTGGGATATTTGCGACTTCGATATCCACATAAGTTTGGATCCTTGGATCAAATCCAATCTATACATGGATATTTTTAAGCTCTCCTAACACATTAATTTCTATTTTATCTAACTCGATGACCTTTTTATTTATCTAGAGTGGGCTTAGACCTAACTTCCTATAAATCGAAAATGGCATGACATTCCCTGACACCCTAGAATCTAGCAGATAGTTATGTAAATTCTTTCCAAAAATTCACAGACTTAGCAAGAAAGGTGGAGTACCAATCTTACCTTTGTAGAGCACTGCATTCATCTCATTAGTAGGAGTCACCTTTTCTCTTCCTTTTGACCTATCTGCTTCCCCCAAGGCTTTTAACAAGATTTCCTTTTGTGTCGGGCACCATTTTAAAATATCAAAGAAAGACATTGAAGTCTTCTACCTCTACATCTTTGTAATGAAATCAAATTTAGAATCATTCCTAACCATATATTTAGGAATTGAAGATGAATTACCTTTTTTCTGAGAATTTGATGGTCCCTTATTATCCGCATTCTGATTTGGCAGGACCATATTATTAGGAGGGGTAGAGGTCATGAATGGCCCTCAGTTATGATTTCTAAGGAAATGGCCTCCCTTGGTTTGGAAGGCTTGGGCATCATACACATCTTCTACTACTTCATTATCTTCCTAGTTGGGAAATGGAATTTCTTCCTCAAAGATATCATATGCCATGGCAGTATCAGTTGATCCACCAGATTTGTTGGATGCACCCTAGAATGGAGCATTGGCTTAGGCTATCTTAACCATTTTTTCCATTTCTAGGAAATTTACCTCAGAATGGACTATTGTATCATGTATTATACACCGATTGGTCATAAGGCGGAGATCTGCCATGTTGGCAGTGTGTGGCTTTTCATCTCCCGCTTGATAATTGTGAGAAACTCCTCGGTTATTGGGTCCAGTATTCCATAGCCTATTGTTGTTAGGCCTTTGATTGTATCCTCTATTTTGACTTTGATAGTTTTGATTAGAGGGGTTTTGGTTCTAGAAATTCCTATTGGCGTTCTGGTTGGCATTATAGTTCTGATTGGGATTTTGGTTAGGATGACCACCTTGATTAGAATATCCTCCTTGATTCTGAAAAACCTTGGTTCTGGTTGTAAGGGGGATTTTGTCTAAGTTGAGCCATGTCATTAGAAATCTGAGAAAGTGTATTTTTGAGAGTCTCCATCTCATTGGTCAGTTGGAGAGTATTTTCACTTTCTACATTCTTCACAACAAAATATTGATTAACTAAACTCGATCCTCCAACTTGATTTTGGTAATTTTGATTTTTCTAGGAAGAATCCTGGGGACCATTATTAAAAAATGGCAAGGGGGGTGAATCTTGGAATTCAGACATGGGTCTATATTTGGAATAGGAAATCCCTAGGACCGTATTGAATAGAGGGGGTAGATTGGAAATTTGGTATCCTATAGGAGGAAGAAATCCTCCTAGACTCTTGGATTGCAGACTGATCTATTGTTGCAACTGAATGGAGAGATGTTATACCTTGGCCAAAGAATCAATTTCGTTAGCATTATATGTCCTTTTAAAGAACAAACCAATCAAAGGGTCCACAACCCTTAAGTATGCCAATATGGCGATGTTCTCAGCCACCAGGTAAGGATTCTGCAACCTTCAGTACATTCTTTGGAACCTAGTGTTGAATAGAGGCAGCAGTTCATGGTGTTCTTTCCTTATAGTGGAAAAATTGTGGTAAAGGATAGCAGGGTTTACATAAACCCTAAACTAATTGATAAATACATTCTCTAAATCTTTCCAACTTAGAACTGACCCTTGGGGTAAGTTAAGGTACCAATTGTATGCCATGTCTCCCAATGAATAGGGAAACAATCTGCACACAACATCCTAATGAGCCACCTGAGCACATGTACAAGCATCTTTAAATGCATGTATGTGCTCCTTGGCACTTCTTGACTCCCCATACATGTACTTGAGATATAACCTCTCTAGTTTCTTTGGGAGATCATGTATACCTCCAGGGATAGTGCCTAATGATGAAGGGTTATTAATAAAGTAAACCATAGGTCTTGGCGGTGATACAAGATGATCAGGTTCTAGAATGGGTCAAAGTGGCCAGTAAAGTGGTGTAGGTGGGTTTGGTGGAAACCCAGGTGTGGTGAGCAGTGGTGATAAAAGTTAGATCAAGACTCTATGAGCTGAAGGCCTATGCCCAACAGGGGTTTGAGGTTCAACAAGTGGTTCAGGATTCTGAGAAGTTCTAAGAACTCTCTTGTACCAATCTAGTGAGAATGACCCAATGTGAGCCAACTTGTTCTTCAGGTCCTCCTTCTAGGGCTAGATCTATTGATGGTCAAACTAGCACAACAACATTAAACAAAATATTGCTATTATATTTCTCCTAAAAGAGAAAGATAACACATGGAGATCTAACTCCCAAGGTCCTGCGAATTGGTTCTCAATTATGCTGATTTCACTTAGTGGTTGATATAACTATAATGTTCAAGGGGCCTTTGCTAGTAACAAATAACAAGAATGCATAGCATCAAGTAATCTACGTTTAGGGGGATTTAAATAAAAGAAAAAGATAAATCAGATCTTTAAATCAAAGAAACATGAGTAAAATTCTTACATATCTAGACATACATATCAATAATGAGTGCTTATTTCCATCTAACCACAACTATAGCAAGATACAATCCATAGAATAAACTATGCTACTACATACATCCATAATGCTAATTCAAATACCATCAACATTAACTAAAATTACTACAAAAAAATCACTCACTTATCATCCAAAACACAGATCAAATGAATACAATAACAATTTAATTCATAGATAATCCAATGATATGATCTTGAATCAAGTTCCTTCTATTGACTTTCATCAAATAAGAAACAATTAAGCATAAAAAAATCACTGGCATATGGATTGATCATGTACCATTAACCTTATCAAAATGGATCCAAAATTTAAAATCATGACATGAAAACTGTATGAAAACTGTAAAATAATCAAGCCTTTTACTGAAATTTTTAGAGTATCTTTCTAAAACATTGAAATCCTAGATCTAGTTTCTATCTTCTATCATTAGGTGGTTGATCTTTCTTCAATTACCTAACCTTTACAAAGTAGATTCAATTTTTCAATTATCAATTGAGATCCACAATTCATGGAGTTGAAACTGAATGTAGAAGTAGACTCAAGAACCCCTTATTTTCAGGGTTGATCACTCTGTTGTACAAAAAAGGAAATATGATACCCCAAGAAGGAAGTGAAACCCATGGATCGGACTCAGATTTGAACTTATGTCAAAATTCACAAAAAGAGGAGAAGAGTAGATGGAGTATGATGCAAAGAGTCAGTCACTTTTGCATTGAATCCTCAAGAATCTACTCATCATAATTGGAGAATATCTATTGAAGAGTATCCAAATCCGAGCCATCCAACCAGTCACCTTAAAATTTGATTCTTTAAAATTTTGTAGAAACCAACCTTTGCATCTCCTTTAACTTGATTAGCTCCTTTTTAGCAATTCTTACCTCTTCCCAGATATTCATAAACTGATCTAACAATAAACTCTCCCCATCATCTCCCTTTTGCATGATTTCTTCAAACCTACTCCTCCATCTCTCCCTTAGTTTATCCAATGGTAGGCCTTCTTTATTGGAGGAATCTAGGTTGATTAAAATGGTGACAATTGCCTCTAACTCAATCATCTGTTGATTCAAGTCCTTACTCATTTCTCAGACTTCTTCTCGATATCCATGCATAGCTCTTGACTTATACCTTATGATGATCACAATTTTCTCCAAAAAATCTTCATTACCCTACTCAAGAACTAAATATTCTAACAAGGTGGATTTGGGCACTTTGCTAATGTCTTCAAGCCTTTTAACATATTCCTTGTACTCATCATCTTGCTTATCCATATCCTTAGCCTACTAGTCTAGATTTTCTACCAATTCAAGAGAAGCCTTATGAATCTTAGAGCCTTCAACAAGAACATCATCAACCTCCTGGTTGAGCTTACCAACCATTTATCCATCATCCCTACCTTTCTTTTTATCCATTGGATTCAAGAAGAGCAGCTTGTTGAGAAATGGGACTTGAAACATCTTTCAAAAAACCATGGTGCTAATCCAATTGAGCCTTAAACTCATCCTTCCTTTACTTATCCTTGATCATCCAAGTTTTACTTGAAGAAGCCACAATATCAATCAAACTCATCTATTGGTTTCTTGTAGACTTTCCCAAATTTACTGCCCCCAACTGATAATCAGTGATTTTCATATCATCACGACTCTTCTCCATTATAGGTATGGCACATTCAACAATGATCTCTCCAGCATCAATGAGCCTAGTAGAGTGAAGAACTCAGGCCTTCTTCTTAGGTTTCTCTTTCCCAATTTCTTTCATCATTTCTTCCCAATTCAACGGCTATGGTTGAACAACTTGTTTTCCCTCCAAGTCTAGTTTTAACCAAGTAGGAGCAAGAGGAGTAGTGGCTGCCTGGGCTGAAGAAGAAGCAACAGTAGTGGAAGAAAAAGGTTGCAACAATGTAATCCTTGGTTGAGAATCAACTTCCTACACATTTTTTTGATCACCTCGCT
This sequence comes from Sequoia sempervirens, assembly GCA_007258455.2. NCBI lineage: Eukaryota > Viridiplantae > Streptophyta > Pinopsida > Cupressales > Cupressaceae > Sequoia > Sequoia sempervirens. The sequence goes on from VDFB02086081.1 coordinate 375,667,515, forward strand.
CCCTTTCCTGTGCTAACCTTTCTGCTTCCTCTTTATCCTTTTCATCTTGCAGTCTCTTAGCCTCCAGCTCCTAGTTTAAGCTTTCCTCTTCCATTTTCTTCTTTTCTAACATTTGATCTCGCTGCTTCTTCAATTCTTCAACATAGTCCCATGCCTCTTTGGACTTCCTTTCATACTCAACAATCTCATCAACTTCTCTTTCCCTTTTGAAGCATTCTTGATCTTCCCTTTTTCTATAGGCCTCTTCTTGTTCCTTGAGCTTAGCTTCAATAGCTTCTTTTTCTCTTCTTTGTTGAGCCTTTTCCTCTTCAAGATCATGAATTTTCTATTACGTTATCAACCTATCCCTTTCTTCTTGAATATTAAGCTCTTGCTCCTTTCATTGTTGTTGTTGAGCTAATTCATCGGCCTTCACCTTATCTTCCAACTCCTTCTACTTGATTTCCAATTCAGATTGTGCCTTGGCCTCCTCTTCCTGTTGCTTATCTAATGCCTCAGCTTGTTCCTTAGCATTACCTTCCCTTTTAGCATCTTCAAAGAGTTTCCATTGATCTTTTTTAGTCAATATGTACTCAGTTCCTACATCATTTGTCATATCAAAAGATGTTAATGCCAAATGCTCTTTATTAGATGCAGTCTTTTTCTAAATCTATTTCTATATTATGTGTCTCAATCTAATCCTCCACTTTTTTAAAAACCTCTGCTTCATCATGGAGAGCTCCCTTTAGTGATTCTTGACCTAACTCTTGTGCATCAAAGGGCTGAGTAGGTACCTCTCTTGCAACAGATGTAGAAAAACCCACCTCCACAGTTGTTTCATCTTCCTGTATCTCTGGAAGGTCTTGAGGAACCACCTCCTCTTCTTGTTTACTAGAAGGCATAAACTCTAAAGGTTCCATAGATGTCATCCTTCTTTTTTCCCTTTTATATCCTTGGGTGGTACCTATAGTCTTCCTCTTCTCAGATGATGTAGCCTAGATCTGATTAGCTCTCAAACTCACCCATTGAATACTCCTATCGACCACTGGTCTTGCAATCTTCATTATGTCAATTATCTGATCTGCACTCCAATCTATTGGATCAAGATCCTTAGTTCCAATATTTTCTACATCATACCCGGGATTTAAAACTATCACATCATCGGATAATGTGTCGAGAATGTCTTCTTTTATCCCAAACTCAATCATAAGTGGGATATGTATCCTTTCATAATTCCTCCTCCTAAGGTCATATTCATCTTGAAAGTCCTCCCAAAAATCCTCTAATAGATTGAAGTGCTTCTCAAAGACACTGGGGAGAAAATCCCTCATCTTGTGTTTTGGGTCATAGCATTTCCTGGCAATGTACAAACCCAACTTCAAATAAACTAATTCATCACAAACATTCTTAGGTGCCTAAATGTGTGGACAACAAAAATCCCCCAGCTTCATTGGAAACTTATGGCACCCAGTCTTATGTTTGTTTCTGAACTGGAAATTCATAACAAAGGATTGATAAATAAACTCCATTAAAATGATCCTATCACCACAACATCTACGTAGCAAATGGGGGTGACCATCAAAGCCTGCTAACCTAAAATAGGTGAATGTGGGGTACTGAATAAACCAATGCCCCCATTCATTCACAAAAGTCATTGCCTCCCTGCTAAGCCTATACCCTACATCCCCATTAAGCTTGTTAATAACGACATAAATAAAGGCATCATTAACCCTTCTATAATGTTGCTCTGATGTCTGCAAGGTGAGCTGGTTATAATACTCTCACACTTTCTTCTATCCTTGGGCTTCCCCCAATATACCTAATGTTTGAAGTCCAAGAAAAATCCCCACTTGGGTAGCTGCATAAACCACATAGGAGGTCATAAAGAAACGCTTGGTTTCTCTCACCTTTATCATCTGATTGTGAATGTTGTCTGATAATATCATTGACCAATCAAATTGTTGCCTCCCATTGAAAATATTTTAGATGAAAGGAAACATCCATTCTTTAAATAGTGAAGCATCCCTTTGGCCAAACACCCTAGAGAGGAATATGATCATATCTACAATTTCTTTACTGAAATCCACCCTCTTAGGCTAGTCTGGAAGCTTGGTCAAATACTTCTTCTCCACCCTCACCAAGTCTTATTCATATGAAACCTATTCCTCTCATTATTATCATTGTAAAGCTTTAAAGCCTCCACTTCATTCAATTGCTTAGGATTCTTGGGATCAAGTATATGAAACATGAATTTAATCATTGGAGGCATGAAGTCAATAATGACATCACCCTTTACATCCACACACTGCCTAGTAGCAGGTTTATATGCTCTAGCTACTGCAAGAAACAACTCTAGACATTGGATAGATAGGGGGAAGAGTGCAACATGTGTCAGTCCTAATTGAACAATCCTTTCTATCCTTCTTGTGATTTTCTCCTCAGTGAATGTCTCCTCATGCAACTCTTCATAGTTGAAAGGACCCAAATTGGTGTCAGTAATATCAATCCAATTGAAGTGAATTTTGCTAGCTGTGAGGACAACCTCCGTATGCTTACATCTCAAGGTATGTGGGAGTTGTTCCACTTTGATCTTCTTTGGCCTAACTCCCTGCCATGAATTTTCACCTAGCTGGCTCCTTTGAGAGGCCTCATCTAATTCTCCTCACATCTCTTAATACCTACAACAATTTCCCATATTAGATGAACAAAGCATCTAAGTTAGTCAATCATATAATCACTGCTCCATCCTCCTAAGATAACATTAACTTGGTCAAACTATGCCTTTATCAGAGGTAAAACCATAGAAGTATTAGGCACCAACAATTTCTCTTATCATGAGGTGGGGCTAGGATCAGAATTGGATATGTAGTAAAATAGTGTAAGAGGCAAAAGCAGGACAAGAATCACACCAGAACATGGCCGGAGGTGGGACTGAACCAAAACATGGTCGAAGGTGGGACCGAAATATGAATCAAACTTGAAACAAATGTTAGCTACCAAGTTCAACTTCCTCTCTAGATTTTCTTCTGGCAAGAGTAAAGATAGTCATCATAATAATGAATGGGAGTGGAATAATTCAAGCTAATGGAGAGTATTTCAAACAAAGCGGTCATATGAACCATAAACCCTAGGTCACGTGAGCCCCAAAGGAAACTAGAAATAGCTCAACTTAACCCTCCAACAAATCCTCCATACAAAAGTCATTAAAACCATGGAAAAGGTTATATTATAAAACCCTAATTTGCTTGATACCCTATTTGCAAAAACTAGGGAACAATGAGAAACCCATACAAATAGCCTAGAAATGATGTGAGAAAACCAAAACAGGGTCTCAAAATGAAATACATTACCCAAGCAAGGAAACCCCTTCAAAATCGAAACCCTATTCAAAACCAGAGCACAAAAAAAAGGACTTGGCATGAAAGTGACACTAGAACAAACAACAAAGAAAAAATGACAAATGAAAAGACAAACCCAACAAAGCATAATAGAATTGAAAAGAAAGAACCCAGAAAAAAATACAAAAAGAACATAAAAAAACACCAACCAAGCGAAAAAAATTCACAAAATAAACCCTCCTACAAATACGCTAAAATGACACAAGTGAAAGAACAAAACAAGAGAAAGAAAAGAAAAAGAAACCTACCTCAAAAAACTCCTCAAGATTGACCAGAAATTCACCAAGATTCACTCCATAATTCACCCCAACAATCAAATCAATACTCTTGAGACTTTCATGGTCGTGATTTGCTTAAATAATTTGCATAATAATAACAACGAGGTAGTTTAAGCATAATTAAACCTTTAATCAATAATTCGCGTATACAAACAGGCTGCATTTAATGCCAGAAATGTGGTCAATCGGGGATGGAACCAATGATGTGATCAGAGAGTTAATTCAAGTCAACAAAACATCAAAAGGTAAGGCAGATGTGGAGCCGGGTCGGAAACAAGATAAAGAAACTACACAAAGTTCCCTATTTCATTTCCAAAAAGACCAACCAGCAAAAGACAAAAACTGAAATGGAACCTTCACAAAGTTTGAAGTTCCATTCTAGTTTTGGATCCAGTCCTAACCAAAGGGAAAAGAACAACACAAGAACAAGGGAAGTGGGACTGGAGCGAACACTGAACCCGGCCCGAAGAACAAAGAGCGGAGTCAGAGTCAGGATGTGAACACAAAATGGAAACTTAAAACTTCCCTATGTGAGTTCTAATCCTGGTTCCGCTTCCATGTGAGCAAACAAACAAAACACAAGGAAATGACCAAAAAATAGGAGAACGAACCAAACCAAGTGTTAGTTGAAAACAACCAACGAAACAAGGGAAAAACAAAAGAGAAGGGCAGAGTTGGAGTCGGAACAAGATCAGAACTTTGAAACCTTGAAAGAGTTCCATGTTTAGATTTGGTTCCAAACCCACCTCTGATAGAACAAAAGACAAAATTAGGAGCAGAACAAAGAACTCCTAAGACCCAACCAAACAACCAAAGGTGACCAAAATAAAAGACAAAAAGGGGGACCCATTTTATTCCAACACAAAATGGGGTGGTTATGCAAGGCATAATAGGAACTTGTGCACATGTTCTTTCCATACATGGGTGTAGCCATGGTGGACATCATGTTGAGTGACTCCATGATGATATCACATTGAGTGACTCTGTGATGAACTCTTTTCCACCAATGGGTGTATCCATTGTGGGTCCCATGTTGAGAGACTCCATGACATGGATATCTGGAAGGATACCTCTCTAGCTAAGAGGGAGTGTTGATGTTATAGCAACAGGTGCTATCCTTCTCCCCATGTATATATTAAATGATAAACAAATAAATAAAGTCATGGCTACTTATTTATTTGTAGCCGACTTTAATGAAGAGGCGCTTCTATACAAAAAATGATTTATATATTTTTTTTTTATGGCCAATTAATCCAAAAGTCACCTTGAACAAAGAGATACATTGGTTTATGAAGAATCCAACTTAAATAAAGGTTTGCCACCCTTGGAAAAGACGTGTTACATTGAAGGAGGCCAACTCTTCACAAAGAGTCACTTTGATGTGTTTATAGACAAGGCATTTCATTCTTCTTTGGCATTCATTATTATTCAAGTAATTTCGCATAAAATTCTAAAGGAGTTCGATAGCTACAATAGATCAACTTGAGGAGATGTTTGATATTCTTCATTGTTATTGTATTTGCATCAAGAAGTGGTGCCATTGTCATTTCCTCATTTCGGCCTTGTGATTGGACTCATTGTAAAGCTTATTGTTGTTGTTTTATTCAATATATAGGAGATATATTTTTGCTAGGTTTTTCTCCCTCAAGAAGAAGGGTTTTCCCAAGGTATATGTTGAGTTCTATTGTTTGAATTGTTTTATGTCTGCTTAATTTAAATCTAGTTATAAAACTAACACTTACAACATAGTAGTCCACCAAGTACATACAAACTTCCAAATTACTCGCAACATTCTCAAAACATGTCAAGCAATGATTTAGTCATAAACCAACTTACAAGTGTGGCATCATTTCAACAACTTATCTTAAAATTGAACCAAAGCCAAAATGGACAACCATCATAATATGTCAAAAGGAGCCCATTGTCACTTGAAATATTGAAAACACCAATTCCAAAAAACATATAAGAGATACCCTGATTTGAGAAGTACAATAGTAAAGGAGACCCTAACAATCATATATAAGCATATACTACCTTTTGTAGTGACTTCATTTTTTAGGATAAAATCTTGGCTAAACTCTTTTCTAGGTCATTGAAAGACATGGCTTTGGAATTTTTTTTTCATTGTTGAATAACTCAATCCACTCATTTAATGAATTTTTTGATGCATTCATCCAACATTTCCAAGTAAACATTGGTCCTAAGATTACCCTAACTAATTTTGTGCAATACAAAAAATTAAAAATTAAAAGGTCATAGAATTTATAGGGCAATATCAGTTACTTTAATCACAAATCAATCATACTCTCCCTGATATAGATGTTCAAAGAGTTTTAATTGAACATTTGTAACCTGTCACAAGGGAAAAAATCTTGTTGATGAAATATCTATTCTTTATACACTTGTGTATTTCCCTTCATGATTATAAAAATTTGATTAGTTGGTATGAAGAAATATCTTCATTGATTCCTATTGAGAAATCTTAATCTGTACCTTAAAATAACTATCAACCATTCAAGAGATAAAACAATAACTTTATCAAGATAAATAAACCTCAAACAACCAATCACATTGAATCTCAAGTTTTTTCCATAAGTTCAACCAAGGGAAAAATTTAGTGGTGAATCATCACCAATTGGTGAATTCTAGGAATCGGTCAAATTGAAATTGGTGAATTTCTCACACCCACAAGGTATCCAAATTGCCCAGAATTTATGAAACATAGGTCCAATGCATTTTGATTTGCCAATATTTTTTTTTATGAGGCATATTTAATCAAAAAATTCTCCATTGTCAAACTACACATTTCAAATGGACCAACTAATATTTTTGCCTGAATCCCGAAAGCATTTAATAAAAAACACCTACATATTCACCAATACTGTTAAAACGACATTGTATCAGGACCCATTTCGCCAATTAAAATTTACAAATAGTTGCTTGTGAAGACTCATTTTGAAAATTAAAATTTATAAATAGTTGCTTATGAGGACCTATTTTTCAAATAACATTAAAAAATAATTAAATTTGAGGACACATTTCACCTTAAAAATTACAATGTATTCACCAAATTTTTAATATACCGTTTACAAATCCCACATAATTTGTGAAATATGGAATCATGGATTGATATAAATACAATTGAAAGTGTCATTTATTCTTACACATTTTGTTCGATTCTGAGGTTCTACTTCTCGATTCAAAAGTCAGCGAAAGCCGAAAACGTAGACTTAAAGGTGAGTTATCACTAATCATTTCTTCATAGTGTTACTAGTTATAATAATAAGTTTTCTTTATCTATTTTCCATTCTTGCTTCAATCTTAAAGATGATATTGAGTAGGGAATGTGAACTATATTGTTATTCTCTGTCCTTAAAAAAAAGACATTTTTTTCTACTTTTTTATTCAAAGTGAGATGAATATGTCGATCAAATCAGAGATTAATATGTTGAGAAACTCGAGCAACAATGGTAAGGCTCTTGTTGCTCCTCAAGGTGGTGAAACTACTCCTGCCGCTCCTTAGGGTGTTGAAAATACTTATGCCGCTCCTCAGGGTGGTGAAACTACTCCTACCACTCCTTAGAGTTAGGGTGGTGAAAATACTCTTGCTGCTCCTATAGGTGTTAAAATTACTCCTACCTCCCCTCAGTGTGGTGAAGATCAAGAGGCTGAGAGGCCATCAAAACATCCAAAACTTAGATGTACCATATAGTCTTTGGAATTTCCAAAGCTTCTGATCGATTAGGTCAAGATGGAGCTACATCATCAACTCTTCCACCAAATATTGGTAGCATTCACAATACCTTAGCACCAGTGGAAGGTCAAGGTGAGATTGTCATTGATTTAAATCAAAATGTATCAAATTCAAATGGGGATGGAAATACCATAGAATATTCTCCAAGGGATACCCTAGTTAGCCAGAATGAGATAATTGAATTGGATGAGGATGATGTTGGTAGCAAGAAAAGGAAGAACAAATCAAAAAGGGGGCATGAGTGGGAAATGACAAGGAATTTTCAACTTGGTTGGTTGTCAAAGTACCCATTCATTGTAGCAGTGGGGGAATTAGACAATATTGAAAAAGAAACACATGCCAAATGTACGATTTGTAATTGGAAATTGGGAAAACCCAAGATGTTGCAGCTAAAGATTGACACTATAGAAAAGTATATCAACAAAGTTTATGAAAAAAAAATCATAGAAGGAAAGGACCAATTAGTCTTACAATGGAAATAAAAGGAAGAATGTCTTCATGTTAGGTATACCAAGGATTATAAAGAGCATCACCAAAGCATGTCGAAGCTTGCTGCATGTAAGGGTACACTTGAGGCTCAATTTGGAAAAGCAATGGAAGGAGCAAATATGTCAAAACTATTCAGATGGGTGTTGTTTTTCATATTTTTTCTAGAGGGCGTCCTATGACAGACTTCCCAAAATATTCTAGTTTATTATCTTTTTTGAATGTTCCTCACTATCCCTACACACATTGGTCAGTAACCGCTGGATGGGAATGGGAAAAGTGTCTTGCTGGAGTGGAAAGGGAAGATTGGAAGGAGAAAGTAAAAGAGCCAAACTTCATTGCATTATCTTTAGATGAAGTTACTTCGGTAGACAATACTTCTTGGGTCTATGTGCATTTGTATACTATACAACAACATGTTCACCAAGCTCATCTTCTCTGTGTTCATAAAATGAAGGACAATTCAACATCACATAATATATTTGAACTAGTCAAGAAATATTTGAAAGAAATTACAGGTATGAATGAGTTGACAATTGCAAAAAAGTTGGTGTGTGTAGGATTTGATGGAGTTGTAGTGATGCAAGGTCAAAGGACCAATGCTTGCACAAAGTTACAAACTACTTGTGCACCATACATGCTTGGCATTCATTGCATGTCCCACAAAATAATTTTGGCATTGAAAATTGTAAGCAAGTTTCCTACAGTATCAAAAGTTGAAAATCTAGTCCATGAGATCCACACATACTTCTTCCGAAATCCCAAACGTTTCACAGAATTTCAGAATTTTCCTAAGGGAATAACACCAGGAAAAAAGCTTCTCAAGGATTTTGATACCAGATGGATCTCCATACATGGATGAGCTCAACGAGTTCTTTCAGAATATCAATCCTTAATTGGAGTGATGTACGAAAATCGCAGGACGGTAGACAAAGCTCCTGACCTCTTACATAGATTAAGTGATATGGAGACACTCTTGACTTTATCTAGTCTTCTCTCCATGTTGGATGAAATGAACAGTCTTATGAAGAATGACCAAGACATAACTATCTATATTAATGAATATGCTAGTCTACGTAAACATACATGCTTGGCCCTCGATCATCTATATCTAGATCTAACACAAGATGGAGTAGATTATAACCTATGGCATAAAATTATTGATTTGAATGATCCTGATAATTATTTATAGTTTCATGGAAGTGGGAACTTATGTATCTATGTACGTGGATATGAGATACAAATGTACTAATGTAAGACAACCAGGTGCTCTAGTAGAGAAGTACCTGTTAACGAGGAAGATTTTAAAGACATTGTTAAATCTCTTGGTGATAATTTGAAGGAAATTGAAAAATCTCTTTCCTTAGACATTTGTGAAAGATTCCCTCGAGATGAAATACTTGAAGCTATGAGTATTGTGTATCTTCAATTTTGGGAAAATCGAGATAACCCAAGATTTTTTCATGCTCAAGTAAAAATCTTGATTGAACAATTTTTGAAAACTATAACAATCAATGAGCAAAAAATAGAAGGAATTTTAAATGAAGATAAGCTAAGAAAGCAATGTAAGGATTTTGTAGTAGCTATTAAGGACTAGTATAAATCCATGGGCAAGGACAAGGCCTTTGAACTAGGATCAATAAAAAGGGTTTGGACAAAATTAAGTCAAAGTGAAATATTGTGTGATAAGATATTAGAATATTTCAAACTTGTTGATTTATGTCAAACAATGATATTGGGGTCAGTGGAGGATGAGAGATATTTTAGTACATTAGGGTTTTTGAAATCAAATTTAAGAAACAAACTAGACAAGAATTTGGAAAATTGCTTGAGGATGAAAGGAACTGTGTATAATATCAAAAAAAATCCTTTTGATAGGGCACTCGCAATTTGGAGGTCCACATGTGAAAGAAGAGGGATCGGTCTGTGCAACACTCCAATTCCAAAGGTTGGTACTGGTGGCACTGCCATGGGTAGTAAGACTAGGACAAATGACATTGACGAAAATGACACAGTGAATGTTGAATTTGAGACACGGGTCAAAGAAGGTGAAGAGCAGACTCATAATCAAGAGCTTCAAGATGACTCTTTTACTCTTTCTGATGTTGAATGTTAGTTTCGAGACCCTGACTCCATTTGGGAAATGGAAGAAAATTAGCAGCTTTTAGGTATTTATATTGCACTACAAGATTCATGAATCAGTTTCCATTGTTCCAAACTATAATTGATGATATTTTATATTGTATTGAATGAAAATTGAAATTGTGAATCATTGCACTTCATGATATTTTATTTTATATTGCACTTCATGAATCATATTTCAAACTTTATTTGATGATATTTTATATTGTATTCCATGAAATTGTGATATTTTATATTTTATATTGTATTCCATGGTATTGAATTTGATATGTGTTTCTGCATCATTTTTAAAGAACAACACTTATCACTCAACTAATAAATTCCTATTTGCATTGCCATTCAACAGTACCCTCTCCTACAATATGCACTTAATGTGGCTGATAAGAGTATAATCTACAAACTTTGAAATATTCAAAGAACTCCTTACACATCCATCACCATAAAATCTTTATTCACAGATAAACATTCCATAGCAATGAAATTAACCAAAAATTTATCATTCCAATAATAGATAATCCACTAGAAAACTACTCAACAAAATCACAATAAATCCACATAGTACACACCATAACTCAAAGATTGTGCATGCATGAACTTCGCCATTTTCTTTCTATATTGAAATAACAAAAAAGAAGCAGAGTTTTTTTTGTCTTGATAACGGTTCCTTGAAGATAACCATTTTAGAAATTAAAATAAAAAGTATTTGAAGTATCAAGAGAGACAAATTAAAGAAAATAACATAAAAACTAAAAACTAAACATCATTGACTCCTTCGCTTTCAATATTTTCCACCTCCTTCTCCTTCAGTAACAACTCCTATGCCTTTAATCTTTCCATGTATTCTTGGTACTTGGTGACAATTGCGGTGATGTTTTTGCTCCCTGGCGTTGAAGTAATCTGTAACCTGGTTCTCCATTTTCTCAAATCCTTTTCAGAATCAAACAACATTTGAGATCTTCTCTCTTCTCCAGAATTATAAGCCTTCAGGTGGAGCTCCATTGCACTGAGTTTCGAGAAGGACTCCCATGTCACTATAACAGGATTAGATATTTCTTTATTGAATTTCTCTCTAAACTTCAGAGAGATCTCTCTTATGTCTAGAATCCTTTCATCAAACTCATCAGTAATTTCAACTCCCAGAATATGAAAATATTTTTTAATTTCCTCCAACATTTCATAATATTTTTCAAGTGTGTTCTTAATTTCATTCACCAGATTATCATATATATTCAATTTCCATTCTAATGAATCAGACAAGGAAGGGTCTAGCTCCTTAGGATTATTCAAAATTTTCTCACCAATTAATATCTTCAGATCCATAGAGTTTAATTCTTTCATTTCCTGAGAGAGAACATAGTGACTAGTTTGATCTTTTCTGACATCCTAAAGTTCTCCTACTAACTCCTTCCTCTTGTCAAGAACTCAAGTGTAAAACTGCAAAGATTTATTTAGAAAGAAGATAGCCCCTGGAGATATTGTTTCAATCCCCTCACAAGCAGCTCTGGAATAGCTCAAATTCTTTTTAATTTTCTCCATGGTGAGCACATCGATGCCCTCTACCTGAGGCTGAAAACTTGAGGCTTCATCAGATGTAGGAGGAGTGGCCATGGAAGAAATAAAGTTACACAATGTGAGGACTTGAGATTGCAGTTTTATATTTTCTTTCCTCTGTTCTTTCACTCTATTAATCAAGGTAATGATTGAATAATTGGCATGGTACATATCACCTTCTAGTGTTCTAGGGCCCATATCAACATGTGTGACTTTATATTTTGCCATTGTTATTTCATCTTCATTTAAATCCTTGACAGGGTAAGCAATTTCTAACATTTGATTTCCAGAAGTAGCATCACTCACCATCCTTGACATCCTCTTGGATTTCTTAGGTTTTGAAGAGCTTTGAAGTAAATTTGTAACTGTATCCAGTCCAAGTGTCATTGTAGGAGTATACTTTCTCTTCTTCTCAATTGCTTTTTTCAGCCATCTTGGGGAGGCTACTAACAAACCAGAATCTTCTTTTCTAGTAATAGTTTATTTAGGAGTGGTAGGAGTGAAAGGTGGATTATCAGGCAGAGAAGAGGCCATTTCAGAGTCTTTAAAAATAGGAGGAAAGATATTATCTTCAGTGGTCTATTTAAAGATAGCTTCAGAATTTGCAGTCACAAGTCTTTCTTGTTTGGTATTCTTCTTAGGGGTAGGAGAAAGCACATTGTCTTGTTCACAGATTCTCTTCAACTTGAATGTTTCTTGTGGCCTATCACCATCACCTCCTGACTGCAAATTTGCACTAGATGACCTAATAGAGGGTTTCCCCGATGATACACTTGAACTAGATACTTGCATAGACCCCTGTTCATTCTTTTGTGATGACTTCAGCTCCTGAACAAGACCAACAACTTGCTGCCATTTCCCATCCAACTAGTCTTGGGTTCTTTTAAGCATTGGGGTAGCACGAACCCTCATAACTAAAATTTCACTTTGGTTCCAATCAACCCTAGGATGGGATTTATAAGGCAATTTTTCATATCCAAGATCTAAGATTCTTGAATCCTCAACTACATTTTTAGGAATGTCAAATTGAAGATCGAAAGCCCGTATCTATTTTAGCATTAGCCTCATATAATCTCTTCTCAAAACTTCATTCTCATTGACACAATATTCCCAGAAATCTTCAATAGATGGGTGATGTCGATATGAGATCCCTCCATAGAGATTCTACTTCACAAAACACTTACTGTCAAAATTAGCTCTCATAGACAAATTTTGGAGGTTATATTCCTTGAGAAGTCCTTCAGCTCTCCTAGCCATCTGGATTATTTTGCACAAAAAAGAAGGGGTCTCCAATGGGAAGGCATACCCACATTTCCCCATGTTGGTATACTTAATATTAACTATTTCCATTTGTCGACAAACTTCTAGAAATATCATTAAATCTTTAGGATACCGAGGTAATTTCAATGGGGCTTTCTCATAACCCCCTATTCTTAGATAGGAAAACTTATCAAATTGGATATAAACACTCCCATATTTTGATACAAGAGAAATGGATTCATGGGAAAGGTGCATTTCTAGATTTCCATCTAGCTTCCTCATGGCCTCCATTAAAAATGCATCATTAACATGACAAAAATCACCCATTCCAATTTTTTAGTGAACTGAGGAAAGCGTTTATACATAGGAATATTAGAAGTTGGGGTTCCTTCTAGCTCCAACCCTAGCCAAAAGGACCTCTGACTACCTACAATGTAGGTCAAGCAAGAACACATACAGAAAGTAGCAGTCTTATGGAAATTAATTAATTGCTCATTCAAATGGAAGCAAATAACTTTAGCCCAATCAATGAAAATGTTCTCATCATAAACTGTCAAGATAAACCGATACATCCAATCCTCAAATAACTCAACTTGTGCATTCCCAACAACGCGGTGCAATAAAGTAATAGCATTTGCAATTTCTCCCTTAAAATGCAATCTTCTGAGTTTATTTGGAATTTGTGACTTACCTCTCCTTTTAGTATTCAGCCAGGTTTTGGCCATGGAGTTCTTACACCAGTCTTTATTCGCTTCAGAAAATTCACCTGCCACTGCAACAAAAATGTCTTCTAGAGGTTCCCTTTCTGGAATCCCTAACACTTGGGAAATAGCTTCAAGAGAAATTTCTGCAATTACAGTCCCGTCTATGGCTTTAATTTCCTGTGTCTACGGAATGTACCTTCTCGCATATGCACTTATCAGGTCCACACTCAACATAGATTTCGAAAACCGTCCAGCTTGAGCTAGCCTACTTTCTAAGAGTTTTATATCTAGCTCAAACTTGGCGTCCCTCTCCAGGAACACCCAAAATTCTTCTAACTTAAAAGGTATGAGCTTTGTATCCCTTATGCTGACTGTACATTCACTCTGCATGAGCACAAAATGCAAATTCGTGGATAAAGAATGTTTGCACCTCAGAAGTACTGGCCTTAGCAAAGAACAAGAATGTAGGCTAAATGTTCGAGGAAAAATAATGTTTACACTTGAGAAGTATTGGCCTTGCCAAAGAATGAGAATGGAGGCTAGATGTCTGAGTAAAAATTCACCATGCGCTTATGTTGTTATTTTTGATAGGACATGCATTGAATACATCATTCAATTTCATTCCTCAAAAATATAGCCTTGAAACATGCATGCTTCTGGAAACTAGGAACCTTAGAACCAAAGTCTGAAGTTTCAAACTTTCTGTAACCTCCAACCCACCAATTACAAAGATGGGCAAGAAACTAGAAAGACTTGCAAGTTTGCAACTCAACAAAGTGTACCAACTCATGGAATCAGGAAGTTATGAAAATTTAGAACTCCATGGAAAGGTTATAAATTATAAAACTCTAATGACTAGCAACCAATAAGGTTATAAATTATAAATCTCTGAGGACTAGCGACTAAGGTTAGGAAAAGCACCAAAACCGTGACTTTGAGTGATAGTAACCATAGCAAAGAGACTAACCAAAAATCTATCATTCCAATTCCAATAATAGATAATCCACCAGAAAAATACTCAATAAACTCATAGATAATACACCATAACCCAAAGGTTACATATGCATGAACTTAAGTTACTCAACAAAGTGAATTATACATGAATTATTAATGAAATCTGATCAATGATCTTTCATTAATCTTCTTTATCATTATGCATTGATGTATGTTCTAATTCTAGATCTAGTTTAATGAACTAGTTAAAGTACCTTGATTAAGGCATGAATTCATATAAATTTTTAGTGGATTTGATAAGTAGTACTAGTCATGGAGATTGAGTATTGATGTGTGAATTGTAATGCAATTTAACTAAGATTATGGATGCCTAGAATTAAAGTCACATTATAGTTCATATTTTAATTGTGTTAAAAGTAAAACTTGAATAGGTACTAAGCGATTCATCACTCAGCTCAATACTTAATAACATATTAGCAATAGTCTTAGTAGCATATACAACAATGAACATCAAGAATTGTTTGAAGTGTATCTAGTAGTTGAAACCACTACAAGAATTTTTCTTCAAATGAAAAAATAAATAATATAGATAATTTATTATTTAACATTGACACATTACTGAAGTCTGAGTTGGAACAAGGACAACTCTGCACAGAGCCGAGTTAGAACTTGGAAACCCATATTATCAAAAATCAAATCACTGCAACACCTTTTCTAGCAAATTCCATTGTTCAGGTGGTGGAATTGTCATTTGTTCTAACTGATGTTGTTTGACTTGAAGATTTGTTAACAATTCATGATTCAAATTAGAACCTATCTCTCATTCTTCAGTCAGTTTTACATTCAAGGTTAGCAATGGTTTGATGGAATCCAAGTAGTTCACCACATCTAGGTTCTAAGGAAACTGGCCCAAATCAATCTTCATTGCATCCTCCATCTTCTTTCTGAAATCATTTTTTCCAATGAATTGCTCATTTGTCTCAAAACCCTCTAGCAAACCAAGTTCTATGAAGTTCCTTACCTTTTCATCCACCTTCCTCATCTTTTCTACAACCAAATTCAAATATTCCTTTTTTTCACGCATTCTCAAACACTTTTCAATGATAAATGACAATGGCATTGATGTAGCAAGACGATTAGTAATCCCTTTTGATTTCAAAACATTGTCACTGGCTTTCTAGACTATTTGTTTAATTTCTTTTCCAGATTTCTCTAATGCCAACACATTTTTGTTGTCCACTAAATATTTATTGAGCTTCTTATGATTTTTTTTTATAGCATCAATCAATTGAAATGTGTCACACAAATGATCAATCCTCTGCATTATTTCATCCCAGATCTTTTGTTTCATATGGCTCATTGTCTCTCTACAAAATGCAAATAACTTATTTTCACAAGCCTCAATGTCATTTTTTGCTTCCATCACCTCTGCCACCAATGTTTCATTTCTTTTTCTCTCCAATTTTTGTTCCCACTGTGCATTTCCATTCGAGATGCTTAGTCTTAGTTTTTTTGAAGTGAATTTTTCATCATATTTCTTGTTGCTCTCATATAGCCTTTTGTTCAGTTCATTCACTACACTCTCATTCTACTTATCCTCTTTGCTTGTTAATGCAGAGGCATATTTTTTTATTCATTTTTCTAATTCATTGCTCTTGTTATCTGTTGCTTTCCTCTTTGCTTTCTCATTGTCTAGGTCTACTTATAACTTTTCGATTTGAGTCTGCAACCTTTTTTCTCTCTATCTTGCTTTAGCAATGATGTGTACACCAATTCATTGTTCTTCTTTGATACATTAATTTTGTCAATATTTATAAGTCCAAAAAATTCAATTGAATATTGTTCACCTAGAATTCAGATCGAGCCATCTAATTTGTTGGTTTGTCTTGAACTATGGGAATAAGAAATGCGTACTCCATGATTTATTTATTTGTGTAAAATGTGGGTAATACCATGGTTATGGTAGGCTCTAAAGTTACAATAGATGCACTCTCCATTAGTTGCTTCTTTTCTTTTTTATTCATGTATGATTTATTTTTAAACTCTTACATGTAATCAAAACCTAGGGACATAGGAACAATGGAATGCTTGAATGGAAAAGGAATAGGAGTAGTAGTAACTGGCACTAGGGGTTGCCTGGAAATAACTCCTTTATGGTGGATCCACTGGTAGTGTGACTTGGACCCATCAAAATCCTTTGCCTCTTTTGTATACCTTGATCACCTAGTGTTTTTGTGGTATATTGTATTGTTGTCCTCTTGTGTGTAGTTTGTTGTTGTAGCACATGTTAACCACTACTAGTACTAATACCCATACCATGGCCACTAGAGGCAGTGCTAGTTGCACTAAGCTCTCCAACATGGGCATGTCTTAGTTGTGATTGTGTGTGACCATGAGGATGAGGATTTGAAGCTCTAACAATTTGTCTTGTATGACCTAGGTCTACTTTTTCACCTCCAATCCCAAGGCCAGAAAAATCACTTGCTTTTTTATGCTCTACATCTATTACCATCCAAGGGTCTTGTTTTTGGGATCCCAAAGGACCACCTTCAGAACCCATTTTTTCAGCTATGGCTGCTCCAGTAGTATATGCTTCTTTTGTGGCCTCACTTAAACCAAGTTTAAAATTGACATGGCTTCCTTCTTCCCTATCATCATTAGTTTCATGATCACTTTCTTTATCTTCTTGTTCATCTAGATGCTCTATATTCAACAATTTGCTAAACTCATTGTCTTCTTCATTATCTCCATACTCTAGAAGAGCTCTTGGTTCACCTAGCTCCTTCCTCATAGACCAAAAGGCGGTAATTTTTTATTGTGATCAATTTTTTTCTATAATTTCCTTCTCTAGAGAACCTAACATTTTTATTCTACTACATGGTTTAGCACATTTTTGATAAAAAATATTGTACCTCCTGATTGGATTTCGATGCAATGCCATAATTTCTACTAACAATTTCTCAAAAGAAATACCATTCTCAGTAGTACTTTCTCCATTGCAATTTTGACCTCATCCCAAGAATCCTTGTTTCTCAAGTTTTCAAGCAAGGGTTTACTTTCGTGTTGAATTCTAATTGCAACATTCTTATTGAGCACAATCATTGATTTAATGGTGTCGCATGGATCATATTGCTAGTGACAGATAGCATTAAAATAAAATAAAAAATCAAAAGATTATGTGTCACACTAAATGGTTTTCTCTCGAATGTGATCCCTCCACATGAGAAAGGTAAAGAAGGAAATAAGGTCTTCTTTTGCTAACTGGTAAAGTGCAGTTCATCAGTACTCTGTATCTGCCTTACATATTCCAAAGCAAAAACCCTTTCTATTACATGTATTGAAATTTTTTATGGCTGTACTCTTGATGCATAAAATCTTAGCATAGTATATTCTTCCATTAAGTACCAATCAGCCAATTGTATTTCTTTTCCTAGTTGAATACAATTTCTACATGACATAGGCAATCTAGGCATTGGAGTATTTGTAATTACTTGATGCAATGGAGCTAAAAAGTATTCTACAAAATGAATATAGTTCCTTCAAGAATCATGCATCCTTATAACAGTGGTCCATTCATATACTGGAGCCATTTTCTTTTCCTCGGGATTACTATAGGGCCAAATCTGAAGCTTGTTGGTTTGAAACATTCATCTAAATTTCAATAGAAAAAGATAGCAAAAGTAGGTTGTGAACCTAAATGTCTTGGTAGAACCTCCTTTAATCATTAAAAATTGTTTATGCATGGATTCTACAATGTGCTCAATAAATGTATATTTGACATGTGGAACACCATAATGGATAATATACACCATTTCAAGGAGGCATGCACCCACTTCCAAATTGCTATCTAGTCCAAGGGAAAATGCTAGCATGGAAATAGTATCCTAAACCCATGGTTTAAAAATTTCCAAATCATAACGATGCTTATGATCACCTTTCAATTTGTTTCTATCCTGGACTATTCTGTTTAAGAAAGAATTTTTCTCTATGTCATCCACTACTTCATAATCACTAGCAAGATTTTCTAGGTCAATGTGGACATTTCCAAATTCTTCGGTTGTAAATGTAAACCCCAACACTTTTCCAAGTTCTTCTACATTAATGGATAAAAAATCTTCTTTGTTATCTTTATTAACAATTTCTCTTTTGTTATCATTATAATTTTGGGCACAGACCATGATAAATTCAAGGTAAGGGAAAAAATCATGTAACATCATGCACCCTAATCCAATTACCCACGGTGCATTGATACTATTAGTATTAACTTACATTTTCTTTGAGGCCTTATTCTCATATGAAAATCTAAGTTCTAAGGTACGCCTACCATAGGTTTCAAGATCATAAATATCATGGTATTCATCAGTGAAACCTAGGGTTTTAAGCAATTTTGCATAATGTAGTTTTTTATTTAACATTGCTCTAGTGGTACTACTGGTAGACATGCTTATACAATGTGAAACTGTGAATTGTCTATTAGTCCTCCTTAATTTTTCTTAATTCTTAAGTCTCTTAGCCCTAAACCCAAACTTCAAAGTTTGACAAAATAATATTTTAAGAAATGTCAAATGATGAAACGTAGCCACAGGAATTCTTTCACTTACCCAACTTTTGATTCTTGGAAAGATTAATGCCAACAATCATGGAAACTAGGTTTCTGGAATGGCTTTGTCGGAAGTGGAACTATGGAATGCAGAATAGGGTGGTACTACGGTGTGCTACAATGAGAAAACTGAAGATTGAAATCTCCCTATGTGCTGACCCTCTCACTTAAAAATAAAATCACTTAGCAGTATAAACTGAAAGTGATTTTTTTAGTCATGTATTGACAACAAATTCTAAAGAATCTAAACTATTGATCTTTGTAAATCTAACGGTTATAGGGTGATTCTAGATGTTTAGGTTCACAACCCTAACCCTTCATGCATTTCATTCTAGAATTCAACTATAGCCATACATCAAATGTTCATCGAACGGTTGAGTAATTTATGATATATATTATAAATAGTAAACATGTGTTTTAAAGTTTTTTTCAACCTTTAATGCGCTAGAATTCACATCAATGCCTTTATAAAATGAATTACAATGTCACATTAATATCACAACCATTAATAGCACAGTAACACTTAACATTGCAAAGGACTTAATAAAAGGAATTACAATGTCACATAATTGCATTAATAGCACAACCATTTATTTTTATTACAACTGAATGACAATTGTCAATTTCACATTATTACATAGTACAAATACAAATGTAAGCGCAAGGATTTTCAAGCTTCTACCATGGTCTCTGACTCTCTATCATCTAAAAACAAAATTCATGGAGGGGGGCAACCGCAAATCATGTTTTTTGAAAAATATGCATGGGGAAAGGGGGGCTAATCAAATGAGGGAAATTGGAGCTGTTAAAGAAACAAAAATTACTTATCCCCTTTGAAAATTATAGTCATGCAGAGGATGAGGGGTTGTAAAACTACTCCCATCTTCTACTTGTTGCTTCCATGCACTTGGAGAGCACTTATCTCCATCAGAGCCCCCATCCTAGCTCAAAACCTGTTTGAGATTTCTGGTCAACCAAATCAAACTCTTTCCAATTCCACCCATTCTAAACTTGAAGGAAATTGGTCTTTTACTCTGTAACTACATAACTACAAGAAGGATAATTTAGAGTATCCCCAACAATACCAGATCATCTTCTTCCTAAATCCTTATTAACCCTACAAAATGAAAACCCTTATGGCAATTCAAACATTGCACTCGAGAGTCAATAGTATAGCCTTTAGCCTTCAAAAAATTATTTTAGTTGTTCTCACTATCCTTATTTATGGGCCAACAGTGCCACCAATAGTGCCACTACTAGCCTAGTCCCTATGTACACCTCACACGTGTCACATGTGAGGTTGGGTTACTATAGTGATAATCATGATTTGCGCAAACCAAAAAACTAACGTAATCGGTTTGAGTACTTAACTTTAGTATTTGTATTGCTTTATGTTTTACTTTTAAGTTTTAAATTTGCATGCAATTATTTCATAAATAGATAATTTCTTAAAAGAAAAAAAAATGATATGAATAGATTCATCAATTGTTTTTCTGTGTTTTTTAATAGCACAATTCCTATGATTTCATCAATTGCTTTTTAATAGCACAACCATTTATTTTATTGCAACTGAATGAAAATGTCACATTATTACATAGTACAAATACAAATGTAAGTGCACACACCAAGCTTCTGTTGGACCACTGGTGAAAATGTAAATGTAATACATGTTTGTCTAAAAATAATGGGACTTTCTCTATCAACCATGGGCTCTAAAAATAAATGCATGGGACTTCTTGGATAAGCCAGTAGCTTTGAAAATGAATGCATGGAGAAAAGGGGGCCAATCAAACCGAGGAAATGGGAGTTGTGAAGATACAAAATGGACTTCTCCACTTTGAAAATCAAAGTCATGTAGAAGATGATGGGTTGTAAAATTTCTCCCATCTTTTACTTGCGGCTTCTATGCATTGGGAATGGCTGTTATACCCATCAAAGCACCTCTCTTGGTTCAAAACCTGTTTGAGAAGTCAAGTGAACCAAATCAACTTCTTTCCAATTCCACCCATTCTAAACTTGAAGCCTGAACAAAAATGGTCGTTGACTCTATGACTACATAACTACAGGCAGGAGAATTTAGAGTATCCCCAATAATGCCACACGATCTTCTTCCTGAATCCTTATTAACCCTATAAAATGAAAACCCTTACAAAAATTTGAACATTGCACTCAATAATAAGGCCTTTATCCTTCAACGAATGATTTTAGTTGTGCTCACTAGTCACTATCCTTATCTAGTTATTTTTGAAATTTTGGACCAATAGTTTCGCCAATAGTGACACTACCATCTTGGTTCCTATGAACACCTCACACGTGTCACGTGTGCACTGTGAGGTTACGTATACCACATAATCATGATTCATAATGGTGATTCACACAAACCAAAAAACCAACTTAATCAATTTATGTAATAGTAACTTAAGCCTTACATGTACAATTAAAATGTTTAATTTGATTGATGTCTGGCTACACACAAACTGTACCTCAAGCTGACAAGTGACAAGCTACCAAAATCGCCAGACTCCAGTGTCACTTGAACGATATGAATTATGAAAATTTGAAATCATTAAAAATCTTGTTTCATTAAAGCTATGAATCATGATTTGTCCAATCAATCACTTCAGATGTTCATATGGCATCAATTACTGAGCAGTACGACTACCACACGTTCTTCAAAAAGATTGAGAATTTCAATTAAATGAAATGTAATATGCTGAGTCATTGAAAAGAGAGAAATGAGCCTTGATCTTGCCATGTTTCTACATCTAACGGTTCTAGTGTTATTCTGGAGGTTTCAATTCTCAAGTCTACTACTTTAGAGATTTACTTGTAGAATGCACCTACAACCGTCCATCAAAAATTCATCGAATGGTCGTGGTTAGATTGATTTGCAACATCCTTTGTGTAAAATTTTCTTAAGTTTTTAGGCATTGGTCCTATGTTCTTCCTAGGTGGTCCATCTTTTAAAACAAACTTAATGCATGTGCATATTTCTACCACTTAAGTTCTTGTACCACTCATCGCCAAAATCCAACCTATCAAATTCATTACCACGATGATGACCCTTGATCTAGCCATGTTTCCACATCTAACGGTTCTAGTGTTATTCCAGGGGTTTCCATTCACAAATTTAGTGCTTGAGGAACATACTTCCAGAATGCAACTATACTCATCCATCAAAAATTCATCGAACAATCTTGGTCCATAATGGCGTGGTCGCTAAAATTTGCAACCTTAGAACCAAAGTCTAAAGTTTCAAATTTTTTGAAACTTCCAACCCACCGACTACAAAGATGACCAAGAAAGACTTGCAACTAAGTTACTAACGTAGTAAGGTTAGGAAAAGTACCAAAACCTTGACTATGGTGAATTAAGATAGGAAAGGTGACAAGCACAGTGCATTTATGGAGAAGGCTGGCAAAATGAGGTGTTATAATGACATTCACCTATCACCCTCAATGCTTCTTCGATTTTGAGTGTAAGGATAATAGGATTGTATCCTTTTGGCGGCGAGTGATAGGTTGGAAGCCAGTGAAATAGAAAAGAAATGGAGGCCAATTTCACCATGACATCGCAGAGGAAGCTAGACCCCTTTATTGGTAAAGGATCTGTGCAAAGGCTATGAGGTTTATTTGTCTACAAGGAAGAGCAGGTGGTGCAGGCAGTTCAAATAATATTGGGGGATGGATTAAAAAAATTGACACATAGATTTAGAATGAATATGGATATTTATTCATTGGTCATGGCTTAGGGTTTAGACTTAGGAGAACCGATGAACAAGGTGAGGAGAGTAATGAAAACTCTGGTGCATAAATATTTTTTAGTGGACATGGAAAGCATTATGCAACAGGCGATACCAAGAGTAGGGTTGGTAAAAATAGAAGGAATGGATGGTGGGGGCTTGGAGCTTGTGGATTTAAATCACCTCTTTATTAGATGGCCAAAGGGTCACACTAAAGACTGGTGGTGGGAAGGAGCCAAGCCTAGGTGGAAAGCACTTAAAATCTGTGTTGAGCTAATGGTATTAGAGGAAACAATAGAAAATCTAAAAAAAGTTGCTAGAGAGGAGATGCGCGAAAAGAAGGGACTACATCTGTAGAAGAAGCCAAAACTATTAAGGGAGCTACTACCACTGGAGATGGGTGAGTCTTCGAAGAAGAATGAGTAATAATGGTTAACATAAAGTGTAGTTTTTTGTTTTGTTTTTAGCCTCTGTGTTAGAATTTCGGGGTTAAGCCTAGATTGGCTATGAAATTGCAATCTTTTTGTGGCTTGGGTATAGGTCATTACTCATTTGGGTAGTACAAAGGTGTAGCTATTTAGGAAAGTTCTAATACTCTAGCTTTTGAGCTGGTTATTTAGCTTTTTTGGTAGTTTTTGGATGTTGCTAAGTTTGTAGAATCTATATCTTTTTCTTTATAATTAATAAAATAAACAAGTATCACCGATCAACTTTTTTGGTAGTTTTTGGATGTTACAACTTGTGAACTTTATAGAATCTATATCTTTTGCATTATAATTAACCAAATACAAAAGTATCACTAATAAAAAGAAACATTCTTAAATTTTTAAGCCTTGGTCCTACATTCTTCCTAGGCGGTCCCTCTTTTAAATCAAACTTTATGCACATGCATATTTCTACCACTTAAGTTCCTCTATCGCTCATCACCAAAATCTAACCTATCGGGTTCAATACCACAATGATGACCCTTGATCTCACCATGTGTCCACATCTAACGGTTCTACTGTTATTCTAGAGGTTTCAATTCACAAATCTAGTGCTTGAGAGATATACTTCCAGAATGTAGCTAAAGTCGTCCGTCAAAAATTCATCGAATGGTCATGGTTAGATTGATGTGCCACATCCTTTGTGTAAAATGTTCTTAATTTTTTAAGCCTTCATCCTACATTCTTTCTAGGCAGTCCCTCTTTTAAAACAAACTTAATGCACATGCATATTTCTTCCACTTAAGTTCTTCTATCGCTCATCGCCAAAATATAACTCATCGGATTAATTACCATGATGATGACTCTTGATCTCACCACATGTCCACATCTAATAGTTCTAGTGTTATTTTGGAGGTTTCCATTTGTAAATCTAGTGCTTGAGAGATATACTTTATGAATGCAAGTACAACCATCCATTGAAAATTCATCGAACAGTAGTGGATTCGCCACTGAATTTAATCGGCCAATGAATTTTTTATTAGTTTGATATTATGTTTAATTTGCCAATGTGTTTTTCTTAATCATTTGAAAATAGGTTTAATTCGCCAATGAATTTTATTTTTTAGTTTGAAAAAAAAATAATCACCAACAAAAAAAAAAAATTCTGGTTTGAAAATAGGTTTAATTCGCCAATGGAAATATTTTATTGGTTTGAAAATAGATTTTAATCACCAATGAAAATATTCTAGTTGTTTTAAAAAATTTACATTATGCCAAGATTTTCCATAGAGTTTTAGCAATTACAAAAGATTCGCCAATGGGGATTTTTTTTCATGAAAAACGAAAAAAATTTGCCTCTAAAATTAATATTTTTTCGGGAAGTATGAAAGATTCTCCAGGATTTTATAGCTTCTCTAAGGGGGGTTTCTTAAATTTTTCCCTAGTTCAACCCCATACTAATTTAGATCATGAGATAGACAATTTACCCAATTACATGATTCTCTCCATTCGATCATGTTACAAATTTTGAACAAGAACTTAATATGCTTTCCTCTTATTAGAATTGTGGACACAACCAAACCTCTACCTCTAAGTTACAATCCAAATGCCTTTTTTCAATATCATCACACAAGTGGACATGATAAAAAATGATGCATTTGTCTTAAACATCAAATGCAAGACCTGATTGATTATAATAACATCTAGTTGGGTAGTGTTAATGATCAAGGGAATAAGTTTTTTTCTTGCCTAACCAAAACTTACAAATTTTCACAGATCCAATACCAAATCATTCATCCAAATTTATACAAGATTGTGATGTTAATAATGATGAGATGAATGTTGATAAGGCTGATGATAGGAATAATGATAATGATGATGATAAGAGTGATAATGAGGGTGGTCTATAATATATGTTCATTCTCATAGACATTCAAACTTGTAAGGGACAAACCAATTTGTTACTTGATATTGCTTTCACACATATTGATTCATCTATACATGTGCTAGATGGTCCTCTCTATATCGTCGAATGTATTAATAAAAAAACCACAAATGGGATACTTATTGATCTCGTGACTATAGAGAATATGGTCATTGAGTAATTCTTGTTTGTGCATGAACTTTATCAAGATTCTTATGAACAATCAAAAGCATGGATAACAAATCTTGATGGTTTTGCTTGCCTTGTGATAGGTTTGATCACTCTTCCACTTAAAATTGAACCAAAATAATTAGATGTATCATTCTCCATCATCCCAACATTAGACCAATTCCATGTGAAGCTAGGTTATCCATGGTTATGTTCCATGGATGTCATCCCATTGGTTATTCACAAATGCATAAAGTTCCCATTTGAAAATTTTTAGTAAATAAATTGGTCACTGCAATTTATTGTAAGAAAATGACCCTAAGATACCATGTTGGGAAGTGACCAACAAACTAATAGTTTGGAGAGATTATTATTGGATTAACAATATTCCACTAAATTTTAGAGGCATATCTCTAATGCGAGAGCATTTAGGGTGTAAGCGCAATCTTGCATCAACCAAAAAAATGTTTTTTTTTCAATAAGGGCTAAATTTGGCAACGTTTTATTTTTAGTGAGTCTATATTTATGAATGTATACGAATGAAACCTTATGTAGACCTGCGAAATGGTAAATTGAAGCAAATAGCAAAGAAATCACTTCAATATCATTTATCATTTGAGAGATTAAAATTTAAATTTCTGAAAATCCTATTAAAATATTCAGTCAATTTTGAAGCACTTAGAGGCTCTAGATGGGCCTAAAAATTGTTGGAAAACAAAAGTAGTCTACCTTTGGGTACTACTATTTGGGGATGCACCTTCTTGAGATATTTTCAAAAATATATTAGAATTTAAAATCCAATGGTTAAATCAAAAGCTATGACCCCTCGAAATTGTATAGTACCAAAATTAATAAAATTTTGAAATATCTTCTTGAGGAAGTTACACTTTCTAGAAGATTCTAGGATGGTTACACCTTCCAAATAAAGGATGTGAATGGGGTGATAGAGATGAGGGTAGAAAAAAGTGGATTGTGGCTTTGATTTTCATATTTTTAGATTTATGTAATTAGAAATCCTTTCTACTATCAATTGTAATGTTGTAATTTCATTTTCATTTTAGTGATAATAGAAAAATATTTTCTTCCTTCTTGCATACTGTTTGTGAAATTCTTTTTTTTTCTTGTGAATTTTAGATTGTAAGGGGAGTGACCTTCATCAAGTGGTATCAGAGTAGGAATTCCTGAGTGTGTAGACAAATCACCAAATGTGAGGCAATTTGCACTAGGAATTGTGGTTGTGGGTCTGTGAGAAAAGATTCCTTCATGAAGAAACTATGGTGGGAGAAATGCTAGTGTAACAAAAGAGGGTTTTAGATCCCTCCAAAGAAAATTTCAAGCATTGCAAGAGGAGCTACGTAGAGGATTGAATGTCAAAAGAAGAGATGAAAGTGAAGATGAGGCTAAAAATGAAGAGCCATTCAAAGAAGAAGTATAGGATGTAATGGATCTTGGAGAAGATAGAATGATTAGGGAAATTTCCAAGATTGGAAAGAGGTCAAAGATATTAGTTTCTATTTTTTTGGAAATTTGAATCTAGAGGATTTGATTGATTGGGTCAATTACATGGAAGAATATTTTTAGTATGATGAAATAGAAGATCTAGAGAGGGTCAAATTTTAAAAGGAAAAGATGAAAGGTCATGCTAGCATATGGTGGAAAGAAGTCCATTTGGAGAGAAATTGAAGAGGTAAAGACAAGATAACTAGGTAGGACCAAATGGTGGAGAAACTAAAGAGGCAATTCATTCATGTAGATTATGAATTGGATTTACTAAATAAGATGCAAGGATTGAAGCAAGAAGGAAGATTTGTCAAATAATACACAGAAGAATTCTACAAGGTCTTTATTAGAATAGGGCATTTTGAGGCTGGCAAGAAGGTTGCCTGTTATATTAATGGGTTGAAACCAAGCATCCAAGAGGAGTTGAGTTTGGTGAGGATGACCATGATTGAAGATGCATATAATTTTTCCCTGAAGGTGGAAGAGAAGTTGAACATAATTTTTGAGAGAAAGCAAAGGGGTCAAGGTGGAAAGACTGGTGGAAAGACTTATGGTGGCCAAAGTGAAGATTAGAAGAATAATGAAGGATCCAGTATCAACCAGCACTAGAAAGGAGATAACACCTACTATTTGTGAGATCTGAATAATGGAGATCAAATAGGAAGAGGAAGAGGTTCGGGAAGAGGAGGCTTTCATGGAACCTATTTCCAGTGTGATGAAGAAGGAACCAAAGCCTTTGAGTGTCCCTGACATCAAGGGAGGACAAATAGAAGACATGAAGGAAATGCATGAGTTACGCATGTAGATGAAGATGTTGAGTCTTGAAGATGTTGAAAGAGGAGAGTCCCTTGTTGTCAAAAGAGCCTTGTTGAATGAAGAGAAGGAACCAACTCAAAGAAAGAACCTATTTTGCAATTGATGAAAGTGTGAAGGTAAAGTTTGTAATATTATCTGCAATGTAGAAAATGTATCCCTCTACATTTTCACACTTGTTTTGGCCCTCCCTACTAAAATTGGGATATTTTATGCTTTATTTGGCCTTATTTTGCATCCAAAAGCCTTGATTAATGCATATTTATAAGGATAATCCTAACATATATCAATTTACCAATCATAATTTAATTATTTTGGATTGTATGGCCCAAATTTAGTGATCTAGGATTCATACGCCACCTTGGGCATATGGGTCCCACCTAGGTTTCGGGGCCTAGATATGAATTTCACATTAAACTAAGCATTTCTTAAAAGATGTGTCCCAATCTTAGCCTAATGGGATTCATACACCACAACTGGTGTATGAGTCCCACTTAGCTTGGACCTAATTTAAATTCAAATTCTTGAGGGATTTTATTCTCCTAGATCTGATATCGGCTTGTAGTGTTGTAACTTATGGAAATTTGGCATAAACAAGTATAAATACAAGGTCTTTTCACATATTTTCTCCTAGCAACTTTAACGAGCACATGTGATCTAAGCATTTGAGAAATTCAAGAGCATTCAAGAGCCTTTAAGAGTTGATTATCAAGCATTTTGGAGCACCATTCAAGATTCAAACATCATTTCAAAGTCATCATGCATCATATTTATTTTTGAGCTAACATTTGTGATGTAGGGTTTCATGATTCAAGCAAGTGTTCAAATCAAGATCTATATCAGTCAAGCAAGAATCAAGATCTACATTCATGCTAGCCATTGCATACAAGATTGCAGCCTTTTGTTCAATGGTTTGGTGAGTTCCAACATAGCTTATTTTTTCATTCATCATTCCTTCATTCTATTTGATTTTATTTCAAGGTTTGATTACCAAAATGGGGTTTGACCAAGGAAAACCTCTATCCACTAACAAAACAACATTTTTTTCCTCTCTTTGATGTGTGGTTGCAAATATAGGTGGTTTAGGTTGAAGATCTATTGAAGAAGAAGATTGGAGAAATGTTGTCAAGTTGTCAAAGTTGTCATCTTACTTGCAAGATCACAGAAAGTCATTTATAGAGCAGAATTTAGTGTTTCAAAACTAGATAATTGGTAGGAGGGAAGCTACAAAAAAGCATTAGATGATATCAAAATTTTGGAGCAACCCTGATATTGGGACTAAATCATCACTTGTGGTGTAAGAGTCTCAGTATACCTATTTTCAAAAAAATTATGTAGATCCTAATTCAGTAGTTCCAGATTCTGATTTGGGTCTGAAACCCTAAATTAGGACTAAATCACCCCTACTGGTGTATGAGTCCCAATGTGCTTCAAAATCCAATGTTTCTAGGATTTCAAACCTTCATCTAAGCCTCTTCATTTTCTAGGTGCACCTTTGTACTTTCTCAGTCTTTTATTTTGCATTTTAGTTTCATAATCTAGGTCATATAGTTAGGTTTTGCATATCTTTTACATTTCTTGTCTTTCCAAGCTTTAGCTTGGTGGTGAACCCATCTTTAGTCTTTAATCACAACCTAGGACACCTTATTGTAGATATCTTTCCCTCATTCTATCATTGGATTGAGATATCCAAGGTATCCTTGAATGAACTAAGTGAAATAGGTCCTAAACCCCTAGTTCCATCTCCTAAAAGATACCAACACCTATTTTGGAGGTTTCATTATCACTGATGGAGGTAGCAATGATAATATTGTTTTAGAGGAAATAGTTACTAAGTTGCAATTGGAGAGAAGGCATCCAAATCCATATCAGATTGCATGGTTATAGAAGGACCATAAAGCTTTGCTCAATGAGAAATGTTTGGTAAAGTTTAAGATTGGTAACTATCAAGATGAGGTTTTGTGGGATATTATACTTATGGATGTTTGTCACATGTTGTTAGGTAGATCATGGGAGTTTGATTAGTGAGCGGTGCATGATGGACAAGCTAAAACCTATTCCTTGACAAAGGATGGTGCTCATCATATGTTGAAACCCCTGAAGGAGGCAAAAGAAAAGGTATGCAATAATGAAAAAAATTGTTTGATTGATGGAAGAAAGTTCCTAGAAGGTATGAGACATGCACATATGTGTTTTGCATTGATCCGTAGAGTTGATAAAGAAGATACTAATGAGGTACTTGTTAAGGTTTCAAATTTTTTGAATGAGTTTTAGGATACTATATCTGATAATGTACCTGAAGTTTTTCCTCTAGTAAGGAAGAATAGCTACCAGACGGGCCTAATTCCTAGAGCCAGTTTGCTAAATAAGGCAGCTCATCATATGACTCCAACAAAGAGCGAAGATTTGAATAAGAAAGTGAAAGAGTTGTTACAAAAGGGATTGATAAAAGATATTTTGAGTCTATGTGCAATACTAGCACCCAAGAATGATGGGAAATGATATATGTGTAAAGATTCTAGAGCCATCAAGGTCACCATCAAGTATAGATTTCTCTTGCCAAGGATGGATGACATCGTGGATTTTTTGAGTGGAGATGAATGCTTCACAAAGATATATTTGAAGAGTGGTTATCACTAGATCCGGATTAGAGAAGGGGATGATTGGAAGACAACCTTCAAGACCAAAGCGGGTTTGTACGAGTGGTTGGTCATGCCTTTTGGGCTAACCAATGCATCGAGCATATTTGAGTGGCTCATGAACAAGGTATTGAAAGAATTTTTGGGTAAATTTGTCATTTTTAATTTGTATGACATTTTAATTTTTAGCAAGACATTGGAGGAGTATTTGATGCATATCATTTTTTTTTTGAGAAGCTAAGAGAGGATAATTTGTTGATCAATTTGAAGAAGTGCAGTTTTGTGAAGAGAGAGTTGGTGTACCTAGGAATTTTTATCTCAATGAAGGGTCTTAAGATGGATCCAAAGAAGGTGAAAGATATTATTGAATGGCCTACACCAAGGAGTGCTACAAAGGTGAGATATTTTCATGGTTTGGAAAGTTTTTATAGAAATTTTATCAAAGGTTTCAGTAGTATTTGTGCACCTCTAACTAAAACAATAAGGGGATAGAAAAGAGTTTAAGTGGACTATAGTAGTAGCAAAATGTTTTGATATGTTGAAGAAGAAAGTTATAAAGCAACATGTTTTGGCACTTCCATATTTCAACAAGGTATTTTAGGTAGATTGTGATGCTAGTGGCAATTCCATTAGAGCTATTTTGAGTCAAGAAGGTAAACCTATTTTAGTGAAAAGTTGAATGATGCAAAGAAGAAGTATTATGTTATGATCAGGAGTTTTATACTATAGTTTAGGCTTTGAAGAAATGGAGACACTATTTTTTTCCAAAAGAGTTTATTTTATTTATTGATCATCAAGCTTTATAATATTTGAATAGTCAAGGGAAGTTGAATCAAAGATAATTGAAATGGGTTAAATTTTTGTAAAGTTATACATTTTTTTTGAAGCATAGGAGTGGAAAATCTAATAGAGTTATAGATACCTTATGTAGGAGGAAAAATTTGTTAACAAAAGTGTGTGTGCAAAAAGTTGAGTCTACTTTTTGGCGAAAAAGTGGAAGTTTTTTCCCTGATGTTTAGAATTTGTCACATTTGACCTTAAAATTTGAAGCAATTAGAGATGAAATCTTAAAAAAATTCACTAATCATAAAATTTATTACTTGGATTCTAGCTTCCAATTATCTAATTTATTTTAATACCCAGATGATACAAATTCATTTTCAATAGACATTTCTAAAAACCACTATTTAAAAGTCACTTTTTTTAACCATACCATGCATGAGTATGTCATCCATATTTTGAACTAAATAACCATATTTTTTGAATCCTTTTGGGAAAATATTTATAACATGCTGAAGAACGCTCCTAAGATTTTGTTGTAATTTTTTTTTGAATTAATTTTTTATTGGTCATATTTGTTGTTTTGAAAAATCGTGTACATCACACATAAGATGATCTAAACTTATCATTTTTTAATTTTTTTTCAAATTAAAAAGAATTGTTTCAAGTACGCTTTCATACAATTCATTCTTTAAATATTTATTTTAATAAAAAGTTATTAAAATACTAAAAAACCATGATATTTCAAGTTTATGGACCAGTTCCATCAAAAACTAATTGAAAAAAAGAAAAAAAAATCAAATTGCAAAACAAATTACATATTTGGAATCTACACTATCTCATCTATAATGGGTTTTAATTTCATCAAAAAATTGCACAAAAATGTCTTCAGGCATGCCTAAAGTCACTATTTTCTTGTGACATTGATGGTACCTTCAAGTTGCACGTCAAACCAGGTCCAAAGCTTAGGTTCAGGCTCCCAAGCCTTTTCCCAAACCGAAAATAAAAGCACAAACCTGACCAAAAATTAATATTTTTAAAAACGAGATCTCGTTTTGTAGAAATAGGATCCCATTCCAAAATAGAATCATGTTTCATAAAAAAAAAAATATGCTTTTATGAAATGGGTTCCCATTTTGAAAAGTTTCCAAAAATAGAAATTTTTAAAAACGGGATCACATTTTGAAAAGTTTACAAAAATGGAAAGGTGGGATCCCATTTTGAAAAGTTGCCAAAAATGGAAAGTTTTCAAAACAAGATCCTATTTTGAAAATTTTCCAAAAATGAAAAGTTTTCGAAATGGGATCCTGATTTTTGCAAAACGGGATCCCAATTTTTGCAAAACACGATCCTATTTTAGTTTTAGGCTTGAGATCTCAAAGCAAAACATAATCCTGGTTGCTAAAAATGGGATCCTGATTCATTTTCTTGATTTCTAGATTTTTTCTAAGGCTAAAACCCCCACCTTAAGTGGGCTCAACTTCATGCTTTCACCCATAAATGTATATTGAAGTAGTTGGGTTCAATGAACTCAAGAGCTTGTATCCTGATGATCTTGATTTTTCAAAGGCTTGGTGAGCTTGCGAGGAGCCTATCACTTTGGATAGGATGAAATGGTTGGATTTTACAATATAAGATGGTATGTTGTTTCGAGGGAATCAGTTGTACATTCCAAGGAGTTCCATGAGAGAATTGGATCAAGGAGAAACACAATGGAGGATTAGTTGGACACTTTGGTCACAATAAGACCATTTCTATTGTTGGTGAGTGATACTATTGGCCATAGTTGTAGCAAGATTCAAAGAAGTTTGTGCAGAGGTGCAAAATATGTCAGATGGCGAAAGGAACGAGTCAAAATACTGGATTGTATTAGCTGTACCTAAGAGGCCATGGGAGGACATTAGTATGGATTTTGTTCTTAGTTTGTTGAAGACACAAAAAGGTAATGATTCCATATTTGTGGCGGTGGATAGATTTTCAAAGATGGCACACTTCATTCTATGTCATTAGACCAGTGATGTTGTTCATGTTGCAGAGTTATTTTTTGGAGAGGTGGTGAGACTACATGGTCTACCCAAGAGCATAGTTCCAGATTGAGATAACAAGTTTGTTGGGTATTTTTAGAGGAAAATGTGGAAGAAGTTGAAGACTGATTTGAAGTTTAGTTCAACACAACATCCATGGACCGATGGACAAATAGAGGTGATGAATAGGAGTTTGGGTAACCTATTGAGATGTTTAGTAGGAGACCAACCCAAGGGATGGGATTTGATTTTACTATATGCAGAATTTCCTTATAAAAATTATGTTAATAGGAACACCTAGTAAATCACCATTCCAAATTGTTGAGGATACACCTTCTCAAGAGCTTTTCAAAAATATATTATAATTGAAAATCCAATGGTCAAATCAAAAGTTATGACTCTGTGAAGTTGTACTACCAAAATTAATAAAATTTCAAAATATCTTCTTGAGAAAGTTACTCTTTCCAGAAGATTCTAGGTCAGTTACACCTTCCAAATAAAGGATGTGAGTGTGGTGATAGAGATAAGGACAAAGCAAAGTGGATTGTCACTCTGATTTGTAGATTTGTAGATTTATGTAATTAGAAAGCCCATGTGTTGTCAATTGTAATGTTGTAATTTCATTTTCATTTTAGTGATAATAGAAAAATGTTTGCTTCCTTCTTGTTGTAAAGAAGGGGAATTCATTGCTCATGAGTCACTTTATTCTCAAGAGAGTCCTAAGGAATGAACTACCTACCCTCAACTACGTTAAGGAACAAAGTCATAGTTCTAGAATTAGGAGTAGATCACAAATGTTTTCTGGACAGACTGGTGAGCTCTTGGCCAAAGGATGGTAACATAGAACAGGAATGACAGTGTGGTGTGTTGGAGTCCCAGAGGTGCACTGGTATCTTGTATGGGCTAGAAACTGAGTTTATCACAAAAACCAACTAAGTGACTACTAACAATTAGATTGCTAAGAACTCTTAAGAATGTGGGAGATAATAGAAAGTAACAAAACTAAGATTAAGAAAACTAAGTGAAATATAAATGATAAAGCTAAGAGGAGGAAAGAAAATTCTTACAACCTGAGTAATAAAGCCTCCAACAAAGAAATATATTCAATATTTTTACACATAAGACCGAAGAAAAATGTTGAGGATGTTTAGGGGCTTTCCGCAGTCAAACCCCTGTTTTGGTGTTCCCACCTTCATGAACAGCTAGATAGATAGAGAGAAATAATAGACTGGAATGAAATGAATGCAAGAGTGATAAAAGCAATCCCTACTCAAGGAGGAGAAATCACATCATGAAGTAGAGATGCAATCGATATGGGATGTGAGAAATCCCAAGATGCTCAAAGACACAAGATAAGCAAGATAGATATCACCTACAAGGCTTGAAGAAGCCAAAGGGAGAAAGAAATAGTTGTGAGAGTCGAGATAGTTGTATCAAGCACTATAGGAACATGAGAATGTCATTGTAGCAATTTGTAGAGTTGTGCAAGCAAGAGAGCAAGAGAGAAGAAAGCATCTCCAAGAGAGAAAGACCAAGAATAGAAGGTAAAAGAATCTTCTTGAGTCGTTACAAGGCGTCCCGAGCCATTACCACCAAAAAAAATAGTTGGCAAGTGGCAAGGAACTCAAAAATGTTTGTTTGAGTGCCAAAATGTCACTAGACACTAGAGCATCATGCGGATATCTACGCGATGTGCTAATGTCTAGACGTATCATGCTACAAAATGACAAGAACTAGAAAAGCACGAGGTTTGATGCAAAGTTGATGCATGAGGGGTAGCTTTTGAAAAGGGGTATTGAGCATCCTAAGAGGGAAAAGGATTGATGCAAGGGCTAAAATGAGCCTATATAAGTACTAAGGGAGTGGAAACTAAAGCATATGCAAGAATGTAAGTCAAATTGCAAGGGGTGTAATTTTATGCCATTACATTTTACCGCCACTTTCGAAGGCATATGAATCTACACTAATATTCATACTAAAGAAAATCTACTAAACATAAACAACATCATGATACCAAAAGGATATTGTAGATGAAGTAGATAGCTCTTCAGACCAAGGAAGCATGCCCCCAGGCTACTAACCTACAAAACAAACATGCATTAGAAAATAAAGATCTGCACAAGGCAACAAGGTTAGAATATAAAAAGTCATTACATCATAGGGTTAGAACATATAAAACACACACATAAGCACATAACAAAATAAAGGATTTGATTCATCAAAGTGAAAGATACCTCAATGTAGAAGGGTGTATTAGTACTATGCATTGTCCCCAAATTAAGAAATAACACATAGAAGAATTCTTAAGTGAAGAGAAGAATGTAAGGATCAATTGCTTCAAGAGAATAATACACCTAAAAGTCAGGGAAGCAACCAATGTCAAAGAGAGAAAGATCATACACTCAAGATGAAGAAGATGCAGATCTTTGATTTGGTATATACAATTTGAGAAGAGAAGAGAGATGGAGGAACTAGAAAGGAATAATTTTTTTTAGAGATATGGCTCCACAGGTACTCAGTCCTAGGGAGAGTTGAACAAAAGAATTGTAGGCCATCAGACCTATAGAAAGAAAAACAAAAGGATTTATAGGTGCTTAGTCCTACAGATTAAAAAGAAAAAGATCCCTTAGGATGAAAGTGCTTTACAGGTCCTCCAACTTACAAAGGAGATGCCCCAGGTGCTCAATCCTAAGGGAAGCCCAATGTGAGAGGTTCCATAGGGTTTGATTGGTCCTCACAGGTGCTCGGTCCTACAAGAAAGGATTGATGCAAAGAAACTCTATAGGTTTTTGGTCCTGCAAAGCAATACTTATCAGAAAACCTTATGGCTACCACAAGTTGCATTGTAGGACAGTCACAAAAAAATAGGTCTAGTCAGGTTTTCCCCAAGCTAGATGCCCAGATATAAGAAAGGTCTAGTCAGGTTTCCCCTAGGCTAGATGTCAATGAATTGATTCAAGAGAAAATATTTCAAAGGGGTCCCTCAGGAACCCTTCAAAAGAAAAGGGGTCTACTCAAGGGACACTTCATTTGAAAGACATAGAGAAGAGATGGGGTCCTTAAAAGGGACACACATCTCCAGAAAAAGTTATCACTCCCCCCTAGCATATAGGGGTGGAGAACCATGCAAGATACTATAGAAGTGAGGTGTGAGAACCTCATGAGAAAATACTTAAAATGGATAGGATAGAGGTAGACCTTGCATATCACTTGTCAAGCAAAGAAAAGAGAGAGGCACATCAACAAAATGGAAGATTGATGACACTAGAATCATGAAGTTGTTGTATTTTATCCTTCAAGGCCTTACATTCACTAGTGGAATGGCCAAGCACTTGATGGCATGCACAAAAATAATGTTTTTCTTTATCATGCTTATGAAATTTCTTATGTGTAAGAGGACGAAGAGTAATTAAGTGGGCTTTTAGAAGCCTCAAAAAAATACGCTCTTGCTCAGATAGAGGATAAGGTGAAGGAAGCAACCCTTTCTCTTGTGGATAAAATCTTGACTACTCGCAAGAATAAGACATGAAGATAACAGATAATGGAAGATGAGGTTGAGTGGAAAACATATTGACATTCAACCGTGGTTTCTATTTAGATTGCTCATTCAATCAACCAAGCCCCAAATTATGCTTATGAGGTACACATTCTATAGGGACCTGAATGCCTTGTTCGTTACGCCCACAACCTTTTCACC
Source organism: Sequoia sempervirens (assembly GCA_007258455.2). NCBI lineage: Eukaryota > Viridiplantae > Streptophyta > Pinopsida > Cupressales > Cupressaceae > Sequoia > Sequoia sempervirens. The sequence goes on from VDFB02086081.1 coordinate 375,704,333, forward strand.
CATAGCCATATTTGGAGACAAGTTTAAAACTAGGACCATAACATGCTTGCAAATCATGAGGAGGAGGATCTTCATAGAGAGCATTATTCCAACAATGGGGATCACACTCCCCTACAGGATCACCATCAACCTTCTTGATAGGACTACCAACATTAGCCTCTTTAATAGAAGCGTGAACATCTTCCTCAAAAGGGGGAGGATCAACATTAAGAACATTAAAATTCGTGTTCACATTATCCTGTGATATAGACGAATAACCATCTTTGATATTAGGTTTGGATGATGTTATCAGAAGGACTAAGTGGATCAGGTTGACTTTATATTCTCCAATGAAGTATTTTGTAAAGTTTAAAGAACCCCAATCATAACCAAGACATGCATTCTCTTGAGAAGGAGTAGACTTAGGATTTTTTTCTTCAAAAGGATATTCTTCAAGGAAATCTGTCTCAAGATTATCTTATGTAATAGGTGCTACTAGAGTAGACATCAACACATTTGAAGACACTAAAGGGATAAGAGTAGGCACAACCAAAGCCTGATTGACAACTACCATCTCACATAAGTTTATAGCATTAGGGTTAGCCCTGACTGTGACTACTTGATTGTTACAAATGAACTTAATAGATTTATGCAAGGTAGATGGGACTACACCCATATCATGAATCCATGGTCTACCAAGAAGAAGGTTATATGGTAATTTTTCTGACATAACATATACAAGGGCGGGTACAATAATGGGTCCAAGCTACAAAGGTAATACTATTGTACCTATAGCTTGTTGACCAACATTATCGAACCCACAAATGACAACATAAGAAGTTGCAAGTGAAGTTGAATCAATTTTAATTTTAGGCAATAGATCAATGCTACATACATTGAGCATTGGACTAACATTAACGAGAGTGTTTTATGCTGATTTTATTAATGTTGACTATAATCATTAGAGGGTCCTCTTGCTTCTATACTTCCAGAGGTGGGAGTTGTTTCAAATAGAACATAATATTCGGTGAATTCAAGTGAATATGGGATATCAACACATTAACATTAGTTGGCCTAGAAAAAGAAGGCAAGATGATCTTTTGCAAGGCTTCTTGAAGCATACCTTGATAAACCAGAGTAGACTGAAGCAATTCCTACAGTGAGATCTTAGCCGAAGTAACATGGAGTTGCTCAACAAGATTGTAATCACTAGGTGCTCTAGTCATGGGCTTAGGTGTTGAAGGAAGACTTGGTTGGGAAGGTGGTAAAGAAGTAGGTTGATTAAAAAAAAAATATTCCTTCTAGTATTATAATTATGGGCTACCACTCTATAAGAGGGGGCCTTAGAAAGATTAGTAGAATCACTATCAAATGGAACACCATTAATAGAAAAAATCCTTTTAGGAGAAGAACTAGTTGGGTTCAGATAAATGACCAGTCTCTTAGGCTTTGTAGGCATGAAAAAGACATAGATGACATTTACGGATTCCTTACAACTTGTAGAAGAATCATTTGAAAAAATATGCTCAAAATCTATCCCTAGAGGATCTGATGTGAGAGGAACTTCATCATTCACTAATGTATCATCTTTAGAAGAGAATGCATTAGAACAAACATGAGATTCATCACTCACTAATGCATCATCTCTAGAAGAGAGTGTATTGGAATGAAGAGAAGGTAGATTAATGTTAAGAAAAGTGTCAATGATTTCATCTTCTTGCAACAAAATATACCCTGTAGGGAGGGGAATTTCATGAGAAGGTTCAAAAATATAGAATGACATAGGAAAAGCCAAGTCACCATCACATGCATGGAATGGAACATCATTAACACTTTGAATGAAACTAGATATTGAACTAATAAAAGAGGATATTAAATTCATTTTTGAAATTAATATGTTAAATATAGTAAACAAATCCTAAACAAGTCAGTCGAAGGTTGACACATCACTCTGGTAGCAAGAAATGGGGTTCAGAGCATCGACCCAAAAGTTTTTTGGGGGGACGTATTTTGATGTTGGGTTCACCAAAATGTAGAGAAGGGGGATTTTTTTGCTCACAAGTCTCTTTATTCTTAAGAGAGTCCGAAGGAATTAACTGCCCTAAACTACCTCAAGGAACAAAGTGAGAGTTTTAAAATCAGAAGGAGTAGATCACAAAGGCTTTCTAGACAAACCGATGAGCTCTCGGCCAAAGGACGGTAGTGCAAAATAGGGATGACAACGCAACACATTGGAGTCCCAGAGGGGCGCTGGCATCTTGTATGGGACATAAATTGAGTTCATCATAGAAAAAAACTAAATAACTACTAACAAACAAATTTCTAACTCTTAAGAATGTGGGAGATAACAAAAAGTAATAGAACTGAGTTAAATAAAACTAAGTGAAATATAAATGATAAAGCTAAGAGGAGGAAATAAAATGCTTACAAAAATTCGAGCAATGAAGCTTCTATCAAATAAATATCTTCAATATTTGTACACATAAGACCAAGGAAAAATGTTGGGGCTATTTAGGGGCTTGCCACAGTCAAACCCCCATTTTGGTGTTCCCACCTCCACAGATAGCCAAATAGATAGAGATAAATAATAGACTAAAATGAAATGAATCCAAGAGTGATAAAAGCAATCCTCACTCAAGGAGGAGAACTTGTATCATGAAGTAGAGATGTAATAGATAGGTGATGTGAGAAATACCAAGATACTCAAAGAAATAAGATAAGAAAGATAAATATCACCTACAAGGATTGAGGAAGCCAAAGGGAGAAAGCAATAGCTACGAGAGCCAAGAGAATAGTATAAAGCATTGTAAGAACATGAGAATACTATTGTAGCAAGTTGTAGAGAGTTGTGCAAGCAAGAGATAAAGAGAGAAGAGAGTATCTCCAAGAGAGAACAACCAAGAAGAAGGAAAAAAGGACTAAAAAGATAACTTTTAAAGTGAGAATAGGAGGGAAAAGAAACTTCTCGAGCCTTTACAAGGCATCCTAGGTCGTTACCATCGACAAAATTAGTTGACAAATGGAAAGGAACCTAGAAACAGTCATTTGAATGTCGAAATGTCATAGGACGCTAGTGCGGCATGTGGAAATCCGTGTGGCACACTAATTTCCAAACACATCATGCTACAAAATGACAAGAGCAGGAAAAGCACAAGGTTTGACACAAAGCTGATGTGTGAGGGGTACCTACTAAAAAGGGGTCTTGAGCATCCTAAGAGGGAAAAAGTTTGATGCAAGGCCTAAAATGAGCCTACACAAGTACTAAGGGAGTGGACGCTAAAGTGGATGCAAGAATGTAAGTGAAATTGCAAGGGGTGCAATTTTATGCCATTACACTTGCATATTGTTTGTGTAATTCTTTGTTGTTGTTGTGTGTTTCAGATTGTAAGGAGAGTTCCCTTCATCAAGCTCCCTCATATAATTTAATTGGTTTTGGGTATGGTTTAACCTAAAAGTAGGAAAGGAAAAGCAAACAACTGTTCATAAGGATGACACAAATACAATGGTAAATTCAGAATAATGAGAAAATAAGTGAATGACACAAAGATAATTCACTTGCACTCACAAATGGTAATGAGGAAAGAAAACAATTCCTTAAAATTATATGAACAATTCAAATTTCATAGATCTTGCAACGAACACAACCTCAATACAATATAATAGAGAAAATATGAATGAATAATTGTGAATTCACACAAGAAACTGACAATTAAAGAGAGGTTGATTGAACACACATATTAACAATATCTCCTTTACTATTTTTCAAAACATAGAGCTCCTAGACTCTTCCATGTACAAATATTAAGTTCAAAAAATAATCCCTCCCCCCATTCAAACAATAGAAAAAAAATCCACTTATAAACCACTCTCTCCCTATTTGAAAACACTTTGATAGGAATTCCAAGAGTTTCACTCTTGAATAAGACTATCATTCCCAAAGGAAAATACCAAGAGTCATCGGCTATCAACCCCTCTACAACCTTATTTCTACCCATGCACATATTGTAACTATTCAAATTTATTGAAAAAGACATTTGTCTAGTTGCTCTACCTCTCTTTTCTAACTCTTTTCTAATTCTTTTAGGAAAAAAAATTGAATCCCTTTTATTCATATGTCATAGATATGTATTAAGTTTCCTTAGCTGATGACTTGATAATTTTCAAATCTAGTAATAAGTAAATGTAGTACTAGTTACCAACCAATATAATCAATACTGCTATTTCATTTCACCCTTTCACATATGCTCATTAACAATATTTCATTATGGAATATTTTCCACAGCAGCAATATCTTCTTGTCCAATACTTTCATTATTCATTCCATCTATTCCAATGACATTCCAATCATAATATCTAGTTTGACCAAGGGAAAAGAGTTTAACTTGGTACTAAATACTTCAAAATCCACCATGAGTGGCACTAGTGGCACTACTATTATCATTCAATCTATGGTAAAATCACATTGAAATAAGAGGATTGTTACAAATATTCAAATTAAGGAAGAACCCAAAATGGTCACCTAAAAAAAAATGGATAGACATATGCATATGTTTGTTTGGCTCCATTAGAATGTATTCTATTAGCATTGTCAAGTGCATTCCTTGTCTGCTTGATCATGTCCAAGTTTGGATTTATCTCAAAACCTAAACCATTTGCAAAAAAACAAAGATTTTGTGGCATTGGTTCTATAGTTTAAACTATTTCCTTTTTCAATGTAACTTAAAACTTCATACATGCTACTATCATAGCATGCCAAATAATTTGGCTGTTCCAAAGCCCAAGGTTTCAACTCTTGCATAGATTTATAGATGTCCAGAATTTGTGGCTGAGAATTTGCATACTCAAGTGAACTTGTGACAATCCAAATATCATAAATTGGGAATCTATTTTCAATCAAAACTGCATAAGCATGTTGGTAAGAATCGATCATGTAACCTAAAGTTTTCTTGAGCAAGCAAATAATACTCCTTCATTTGCAATGAAAAGCACCAGGTTTCATATGTTTGCACTCTTGTGTTGCTCTCATAACCACTTCAAGGCCTGATGAGGTTTCGAGAACCTCATTAGGTTCCAATGAGGTTTTGGAAACCTTATAAAACTTCCACTAAAGGACACTTATTAGCAGTAAAAATCCATAACTTCATACATCCATCTCAGGCCTTGCGTAAGGCTTACCTAAGATAACCTTAGGTGTAGCATAATTTGGGTATCAGGAAAATTCATCGTCTCAAAAAATTCACCACCAACAATTTACTGCACAAAAATTCAATGCCATGACAAATTCACCTCAAGGAAAATTCACCACCAACAATTCACCTCGAGGAAATTTAATCACAAAATTTTAATTTTCCACAAGGATGAATTGTTGGTGGTGAGTTTTCCTTGAGATAAATTTGTCATGGCGATGAATTTTCCCGCAGTGAATTGTTGACGGTTTCAACGATGGTGAATTTTCCTAGAGCACATAATTTGGGCTTCCATAACTTGTCTTAATAAAATATCCATCATGCATAACATTGCTAAGAACAAAATCTGCAATCTTAACATTGCATTTTGTATTTAGCAACAAGTTCTTTGGCTTAAGATCATGATGGACTACCATGTTTATGTGGAAATATTCAATAGGTTTGATCTAATCTACTGCAAAAAGGTATTGGGTCTTGTCCTCTTGCAATTGACCTTTCTCAGCAATATAATCAAAGAGTTCCCCAAAATTTACATATTCCATGAAAACAAATATAACTAATGGAATATAGTAAATTCACCACCAACAATTCACCGACGAAAAATTCACTGTGGGAAAATTCACCGCTATGAAAAATTCACCATGGAGAAAAGTTAACCACATTAATATTTTTGCAAAAAATCAAATTTTTTGACATATATATTAAAAACTATTAATACAGTTAATTTTCTGTTGCGGTGAATTGTTGGCAATGAATTTTACTTGACAATGAATTTTTCATGGCAATGAATTTTCCCACGGTGAATTTCTGGTGGTGAATTTTTCGGTGAATTGTTGGCGGGGAATTTTCCTAGAGCCATTTTCAATAACCTCATACAAGCATATGATATGAGGATGCATGAATAACCTCAAAATTTTGATTTATTGTCACACTACTTATATTATAAATTGGAAACTCTTCATCATCGAGAAGATAGTGACCTTTGCCTCCCATTGTCTTGTGTACAATTTAGAATTTGCAACCATGACTATTGTCATAGCAATTGATGAACCTAGCCCAATTTTTGCAAGTTCTGGTCCACATAACTTTAGATGAAGAATGTGAATTGTATGTAAGCAAGAAGTAAAGATAGTGTATCTTTATAAGAGAATATTTAGAAGCATGTCCCACTTGACATTATCATTGTCAAAGTTTTCTTTTGCAACTGCCACAACATACTGCACTACTTGTTCCACAAATGGATTGCTACTTCCAATGATTTTCTACATGCTTAATTGTCTCTGTAAGTTGGTCTAGTGCCCCTTTATCTTTTAAATCCTTTAAAAATCCATGACAATAGCCCTCACAATTATATCATTTACATTTTTAAAAAAATTGACTAACTGAAGTATGATACTAGCTTTCAGTACTATCATATATCATTCTTCTTTTTTAAGGGAAAATTTTCTAGTAGAAGATTAGTGTGAATCCTTGTGTCCCATAACCAAAAATAAAGATGAACAATATTATAATAGATGAATATAATGCATATCATGTAGCAGCAAGCTTCTCACCCCTTTGAATAACATTGATCAAGGCCTTCTATTCAAATGGCACATCTCGAGGTTGGAGATACATGACATGATCCAACAAAATGGTTTTCCAAGAATATGTAGTTCCCTCTAATCTAGATACCATGTCTCTTATAGAGGTTCATGAAATAATATGCATCATCATAATTGAGCTACCCCTTGTGTGGCCTAGTCCATAGCTATTTCATTTCATTTTCAAAAACAACCCTGAATTTCAAGTAATAATATCCCATTTTTCAAAAGTGATGATAGTTATCTATTCTTCTAGACATTGTATGATTTTACAAGAGTTTCTTCATAGAAATCCATAATACAACACCTTGGTTACAACATGGAGTAAATGTCTTGAATCTAGAAATACCTTGATGCCTTCATTTTCCAAGCCAATTATTCAACTTGCACAGATTTGATCTTCATCATAATTGCCAGTTTCTACATAGTTGCTTTAGAGAATAGTTTAAGTTGCAAAATTTTTAGGATCCAAATGGAAATGCAGTGTCATATTTGATACACATGCATCAAGAAAAAAAATCCACACAACAACCATAGGTTTAACTAGCCTCTTTACATGAGATATTTTAAAAAAAAATTCAATGAAAAAAACTGGGTGTAACAATGGCTCTGATTGGGGACTATATTCTCTAAAAGGATGCAGAGAACTCCAACATCTCTAGGAAAGACTAGTGTTAATTCATTGGGCCATAGATTCAAAGGGGAGAAAAGGAGACAAGAGCAAGCCAAAAACTGAAACTAACCCACACAACCAGAAAAGGGAAAGCAACCTAAGATATCTATGTATCTAGACCAGGTACAACACAACCCAACTTCCCAAAATACTATGCAAAGCCATTAACTAGTTGGGAGAAATATATGCCAGTACAAAAGAGAGATGTCTACTTGTGAGGTGTTTGCAAGCTCAAAATTAGCTTCTTGTTCATGAACATAAACCTATTGTTTATGAAGTAAAAGATGTTCTTGAAAGATGTATCAAAGAGCCATTCTTCATCATCTACCTCTGAAGTTTGCTATGAACTATCTTCCATATCAACTCCTTTTGGAATAGCCTAAAATATTACATCATTAAAAGAATCCTCATTAAATTTGAAATCATTCTTAAACAAATTTATTTCACCTTTATCTATAGGACTTGATTTGTACTCTTCTAATGGTAGCTCTATATTTTCAAACTTGTCACTCAAATCATCTTCCTCCATAACCTGCAAAGGAGATAAAAAAAAACTCCCTCTCCACATATAAAATCATCCTTAGGGATTTCTAAAAACCCACTTGGAATATAAATAGTATGGGGCTAAGAATTATCATTTACTAAATTGGCATTACTTTATTCACGCTTGTTTGTAAATTCATCCTTCATTCCATGTTTAACAACTTCTAAATCAAACTCAAAATGGGATGACTCAAAAATAAAATAATTTCTAACCTTTTATTGCAGCCTTTCCTCTTCATTTCCTAGTGTAAAGGTTATAAAACCTTCACATTTCAATTGCACATAATCTGGAAGAATGTCTAGTGTATCAAATTGTTTACAGGCCATAGTAGAAGTTGTTAAATTTTCAAACTAAAGTTGATAACCACAAACATTTGAATAAGAAGAAGCATGATCTTCCTCATCACTCAAAGCATCAATAGATTCATCTATGTCCTCATAATGCATACCATAGACTTCAACTCTTTTCCCGACACGTGAATCAATTTGGCTATTCCTTGAAAAAATTCTTAACCCAAAACAGTAAGATTAGTGCATTCAAATGAAGAAGATGAATGATTTACCTCTTGTGGCTGCATTTTAAAACTTCTCATAAGTCCTTGATTAGAAGTTTCTTCAAATTTATTTTTTTCCCAAAGTCCACACAATATCAAATCATCTTCAATACTAATGGCTCCTTGTTTGGAAATCTCGAGCTCACATACCTTGTTTCATTTTAAGAGAAATTTGACTTTGGGATGTAACACTACAGTAAAAATGGGTAATCGGTTCTCCTTACTTGTTTGTCTATAAAGAGGAATCCTCTTTAAACATCTATTAAATCAGTCCACAAACTCTCTCATAAATTCGTCTTCTTTCTTTTTAATGTTGAATAATTGGAATAATAAAGCACCCACATCAACTATTGATTTAAATCTTCCAAGAAACTTGTTCTTCATGTTGTCCCAATTAGTAATGCATTCATCTTCTTCACAATCATCTACGACAGGTGAGTCTTCTCCATTAAACTTTGAAAAAAAAAATTGGACCTATAGGTAAGATTGAGTATTGTGGCAGCGATAAAGGCCCAAAATAAGTACCCGATGGTTGGGGTGAAACCAATTCCATAATGAAAATTTAGAAAAAGAATGATTAATTCTTTTACCAAAAATATTTTTTGAGCAAGATCCTCACACTAAAGTCACCAACCTTCATCCTTGAGAAGGTATCTTCAGATTTCTGAGGAAATATGGCATTGATACTTTGATTCTTTGTCCAACAGAGTCACCACAATTTTTTTAGTAAATAGATTTTTCACTACAGTTTATTGTAAGAAAATGACCCTGAGATACCCTGTTTTGTACAGACCAATGAACTAATAGTTTGCAGAGGGGTGGATGCATAAAAATTAGGGGCCAGAAATTGTCCACTTCACTTTTTCATACCAAAATAGTGATAATATGAGCACATTCCAATAAAGTGTACTCATGTTATGGGTTGGTAGTAATCTATCTTAGGCTTAGTCATTACCAAACCAAAATGTGAGTGTGTTATAATGTTCTCACGTTATAATTCCTTCTTGTTATAGTTTGAATTTTTAAAAATACACATTTTTTGAATGCATCATTTTGTGAATGCATGGACAAAATGTGAGTTCCTTATAACATGCTCATGTTTTGGTTTGCATTGAAAAGAATTCTTCTCATTTTTTCTCTTGCTTCCTCTTATCTTTCAGGGAAACTAGATACATCAAATAAACATTTTAGTCTGAGTTGAAATTTACATTTGGACATTTACCTTCTTATACTTTAAGGTATATTTTATCTATATAGTTTCAAGATGTTTGAGAGTGGTTTCAGATCTCTAGGAGTTATAATTCAAATTCAAGTTTTTGGAAGATCTTATAATTTTTCAAAAAGGAAAATTTTAGTAATCAACATGCTAAATTTCAATAATTAGGAGGTTAAATTTTAGTAATCAATAGTGTTCCACGGGGATGCGTCCCCCCAAAATTTCAGTCGTCCCCCCGTCATCCCCAAACTTAGACCCCTTGTCCCCTCGTCCCCAAGACGGGTCCTCGATAGGGGACGCGTCCCCTTCAGGAAACTCTATGGAACACTGGCAATCAACAAGTTGTATCATGTTTCTCTCTCTATATCACTCATTGTTCCCTTATGCTCTAAACCTCTCTCAGGCTCTCTCCTTCCCTCTCTAGATACCAAAATTTGGTTTAGGCCTGCAACTTAAATATTCTTCATAATTTGTATTCTTCATGGTCATGATTAAATAATGTCAATTATTTAATTATTTTCTATATTCTTCATTTCTTCTATTAATTAAATAATCTTAATTATTTAATTAATTCACACTTTTCTTTATTCTATATGATTAATTAAATAAACACTTTTTATTTAATTATGTTACTAATTAACCTTATCCTTCTTGTTAAATTAAATAAATTCTTATTTAATTTACTCTTTATCATACTTCAACTATAATTGAATAAATTCTTTATTTATTTAATTATTCATTTAAATCCCTTCATCACTTAATTAAATAAATCTTGTTTATTTAATTATTCTTCAAATATCAAATCTTGAATTAAATGAATTATTTAATTCATGAATTCTATTTTAATGCATTCCTCTATATTTAGATAATTTTGTGAGTTATCTAAGTATTCACTTTTACTCAACTCAAAGATCTATTCAAATCACTCAGTTAACTCTTGATTTAATGACTAGGTGGCATTCTTGAGTAATCTCTTAATAAAATCATTTAATCCTCAAGTTCTAACTCATTTGCATGTACATGTAGATTAATTAAATATTCCTATTTAATTAATTAAACCTTGTGCATGCATTCAAACAAGAGTTATTTTAATCCATCTTCATCTTTGTCATGCAAAGATAATTCTTATGTTTTCAAATACCAAACTGGAAGATTAAATCATTTATTTAATCTTTAATTCTATTTCTAATTTTTATCACTCGTGGCATTACTAACTGTTATCAGAATGCATGACTAATTAGTCAATCTCAACCGTATGTTGATCTTTCAATCCTAGCCTTCCGTTTGAATAATCAATTTTCTATAAATTGATTTGTCTTTCTTCATTCCAATTTCTCTCGAAATCTTACAACTTTTTGGAGCACTTATCTTGAATCTTCGATGTTTTGCTAAATCATGATCATAGGCTATACTTGCACGAACTTTGAAAATATGAGGGAAATTATACTACAACAGAAAAATGGAGAAGGGAAATCGAGATGATACATGGAAATACGTACAAATTTGGTGAGATTGTTCAAGTTTTATTTATGTTTTTGACTTTCCTTTGTTCTTTGTTGCTTAGCATTAGATTGCATTTAGATTTGTATTGCATGCATGCTTTTAATCTTTTCTTTCTACATGTTCTAGATGTTACACCCTCTATACTAATATTTATCTCATCTCTCTCTCTCTTCATTCCTCCCTCCTCCCCTCTCTATCTCCCCCTCTCTTTGTATCTTCCCCAGCTCTCTCTTCCTTCCTCCCACCCACCTAAATCCCTCTCTACTTCACTCTATCTAACCTATCCATCCTTGCCTCTCTCTCTCTCTCCATCCCACCCACCTTCCCCCTCTACTTCTCTTTATCTAATCTATCCCTCTTTGCATATCTATTACCCTCCCCCCTCTCTCTCAATCTCTCCACCTTCCTCCCCCCTCTCTCTCTCACTCTCTCCCTCTATCCCTCCCTCCTTCCCTCTCTACTTATATCTATCTCTTCCTCCCTCCTCTCTCTATCTCACCTCTCTCTCCCTACTTATCCCTCCCTCCTCCCCCTATCTATCTCTTCTTCCATATATACTTCTCTCTATCTCTCCATCTCTACCTCTCCCTCCCTCTCTCCCTCTCTCTCAATCTCCCAACCTTCCACTTTCCCTTTGTGTTTCTCTCTCACATAATATGGGCCTCCCCCATATTTATCTCTCAATCTCTCCTTCCCTCTCTAGTCTCTATCTCACCACTCTCTCTCTCTCTCCATCTCTCTACTTCTCCTTCTCTATTTATCATTCCCTATATACTTCTCTATCTCTCCCTCTCCCTCCATCCTTCCCTCTCTCTCCCTCTCTCTCAATCTCCCCACATTCCTCCTCTCTCTCTCCTTCCATATATACTTCTCTCCATCTCACCACTCTCTCACTCCCTCCCTTCTTCCCCTCTCTCTCCCTCTTCCTCCCACCCACCTTCCCTCTCTACTTCTCTTTATCTAACCTATCCCTCTCTATCTCACTCTCTCTCCCTCCATCCTCTCTCTCAATCTCTCCACCCTCCTCCTTTCCCCCATCTCCCTCTCTCATTCTCTCTATCTCTCTTCCATCCCTCCTTGCTCTCTAAATCAAATATCTCTCCCTCCCTATGTATCCCTCAATCCTCGACCTTATACCTTTAATTATAAACCTTGCACCTTCAACCCTCATCCCTATACCCTCAAACCTTATACCATAAATCCTAAATATTATCCCTCAACTCTATACCCTCAACCCTATAATTAAACCATAAACCCTACACTCTCAACACTTAACCCTCCTTATACCCTCAAACCCATACCCTAAACCCTATACCCAATATCCTAAATTCTAATCCCTATACACTATACACTTAACCTTATACCCTCAACCCTATACTTAAACCCTAAACCATACATTAAAACTTGTTCCCTAAACCTAATAACCTCAACCCTATACCCAATATCCTAAACTCTAATCCATATATACTATAAAGTTGTAGTGTGAGAAAATGTACTCCTTTACATTTCACACTATGTTCGGGTCCCCTAATTAAAATGGACTAATTAAGCCTCTAAATTCCTAAATTTTGCATTTAAAAGCCTAATTAATTGAAATTTTTGAAAGGGGAATTATGATTTATTTAATTCAATTATCAATTTTAATAGCCTGAAATGAATAGGTTCTAATTATTTAGTGTAATGATAGAAAAATGGTACGCTTTTACCTCGCTTTATTTGAGAATAATTAATGATAAATTGGACTTAATGTCATCTTGATTTGGTGTTGTGAGGTGTTTTACACATCCACAATAGGTCTTGGGCCCTTTTTAAGCTAAATAAACTTAACTTTTCTCTAATTTAATGTTGTAAAGTGTATTTATTGACACCTTCACATTAAATTTAAGAGGCTTGTAAACTAAGGTGGACCTAATCTAGTGTTGTAATGTGTTTTATACATTCACATGGGATTTAGGGCCCTTATAAGCTAAATAGACCCAATTTGGTCTTAATTAAGTGTTGTAAAGAGTATTTGTTTACACTTTCACATTGGATTTTGGGACCTATTGCATTTATAACCTTAATATCATCATTAATAGGCCCCTATGACCCCATATTATGCATCCCAAGGAATATTTCAATCAAAAACCTGACAAAATCAACATATGATCTTTATTTACACACTCCCCAACACTGTAGCTAGAAAAATAGCCCTAGTCAGACCGATTCACCACTTTGGGTGAATGAGTCCAATCCAGGTGGGACTCATTCACCCATCTTAGTGAATGAGTCCCATTTGGCCTATTTTCAAGGTTTGAGCAGGAAAAACTAGGTTTTAAGTTCAAATTTCTCCTATGTCAGCCTTGTGGATCAAATTAACGGTCATTTGAGTGGATTTCCTATATAAAAAGCTCTCAAATCACTATTTCAACAAGCCTACATGTTATCAAGTCAAGAAAGCAAGATTTAAGTATTCCAAGACTTTACAAGATCATCAAGATAACATTCAAGATCATTTCTAAGGCATTCAAAGGCGGAATTCTTCATCAATTGTTGCAAAAATTCTTGATATCCATCATCATGTCAATCATATCAAGCATCAAGAATGTTATTAATCTAGTGTTGTGATATAGCATTGAAGATCCAAGATCAAGCATTGTTTGACAGCTATTGTCAAGATCAAGATCTACATCCTTCATTGCCATTTCATGTTGAGTTGTAGATTTACAAGACATAATTTACAAGGAATCATTCAAATTATCATTTCCATTATTCGTGTTCTTTGTTCCATGCTTCATCCATTCATTCCATAGTTTCATCATTTGGTTTAATTACCTAAAAGGGCTTTGACAAAGGAAAACCCCCATTCCCTAACAATCAACACTTTTTCTCTCTTTGTGTGATTGTAGATCTAGGTGCTTTGAAGACTTGGAGATCATTGAATATTAGGTTACAAGCTTGTTGGAGTTGTCTCCCCATTTTCAAGGTCATAATTTTAACTAAAAGGTCATCTACAACCCTGAAATTAGAGTTTTGGATCTAAAAACCTAGAGAAGCAGATTGAGCAGACTGAGAGGTGCAGATTGGGACTTTGAATTTATAGAAAATCCAAGCTGGACTCATTCACCACAAGTGGTGAATGAGTCCCACTATAATTTTTTTCATAGATCCTTTCATATTTGGATACCTATTTTCCTGAAACTTTCCCTATGCAGAAATCTAGAACTGGGACTAGTTCGCCCAAAATGGTGAATGAGTCCCAACAGGGCCAAAATTTTAGGATTTGTAGAATTTGCAGTCTCTACAAGTTTCCAGGTGCACACATTCTATTTTGCAACTTTATTTTTTGTTTTACATACTTTTCTTGGTCATTTTGTAGGTCATTGCATCAAATTAGGGTTTAGTGTTGCATCTTACATTGCATTAGTCTTTCCAAGTTTTTACTTGGTGGTGAACCCATCTTGTAATCTAAAATCATATCCTAGGATACCTTATTGTCAAATATCTCCCTCCATTCTTTATTTTATTGAGATCTCCAAGGTGTCCTTGAGTGTAGCAAGTGTGAAATAGGAACCCTATCCTTGTGCTTTATTCCTCCAAGGTGTGGGGAGTATTATTTTTGTGACTACATTTAGGTGAGAACACATTCACCCTAGGGTGAATGGGTCCCCCTTAAGATAAAAAATTAATATTTTAAACATGTTTTTGGTGGAATATTAAGGTCCTAAATTTAATTTTTAAGTGTTGGTTTGTAATGTTGGGAATTATCTATAAAAGAAAGGTTATTTTATCAATTCAAATCCTAGATCTCATAGTCAAGTTTCACAGGAGCTAAGATTATTGTCAAAGGTGTTCAAGAGCATATTTCTCAAGAATTGTTTTCCTCATTCAAGATCTCCAGCATCACATGTCAAAGTTATCAAGCATCATGTATGTTTTTTGAGATAACATTGTGGTGTAGGTTTCAAGTTTCAAGTCAAGATTCAAGCATCAAGATCACATCATCGATCAATCCATTTCATGCAAGATGTATTAATTTTTAGTCCTTCAAGGGTTTGATGAGTTTCAAGATGATAATTATTCATTCATCATTCATTTCATGTTTTATTATTTCAATTCAAGGTTTAATTACCAAAATAGGGTTTGACCAAGGAAAACCCCCATTCACCAAAAAAAAAAAAATTCCCTCTTATGTATTTTGTAGATCTTAGGTTGAAGAAGGATTGAATATCTATAAAAGGAGAAAAATTGGAAAAGTTGTTATTAATCCACGAAAACTCATTTTCCGGATTTAATTCCAAATTTTTGACTATGAAACCTAGAGGAATTGGGAGTGTAGACATAGGACCAAAGGAATATGAAAGAATTTTTTCAACCCCTATGGATAGACCCATTTGACCTAGGGTGAATCTATCCTAGAGGACACTCAACAACAAAATTTTGGTGAAAGGTTCAAAAATACTTAACCTTCTCAGATCTTCCTAAAATTTGTAGGTTCTATTAGATGAAGGATTAATCTTGTGATTTCAAGTGTTGTATTGCATTTTTTGGGTTTATTTACTATAATTAGTCTTTCTCCCAAGAGTGTTGTTTCAATAGGACTGCCCCATCCTAGATCACAAGGAAAACAACAAGATTTCCTTCAAAGTTGACTCACCTAAGGGTTGAGAGTCAACCTTGGTTTAAGGTATCTCTTTTTCCTAATGAAATAGAGGGAGATAGGTGCATTATACCCCATTTTTAACTTTCTATTTATAGTAAATTATTGGTGAACCCCCATTTGAATAGAAAGAGTGTTTGTTTTCCACCATTTAAACAATTAACCCTATACCCTAAACTCTAAACACTATCCCTCAACCCTTAACCCTATACCTTAAACCCTAAACCCTACACCGTCAACCCTAATCCCTATACCATGTACTCTAAACCTTAAAACCCAAACCTTGAACATTATCCATCAACCCTAAATTTTAACCCTAAACCCTCAATCCCAAACCCAATACCCTCAACCCTATACCAAATATTATAAATCCTAATCCCTAATACAATTAACTCTATACCCTCAACCTTGAACACTATCCCTCAAACCTTAAACCTATACCTTATACCCTCAATTCTTATCCCTATACCTTATACCCTCAAACTTATATCCTAAACCCTAAACATTATCCCTCAACTCTATACCCTAAACCCTATACTTAAACCCTAAGCCATACACTCTCAACCCTTAACCCTAAACCTTCTACAATCAAACCTATACACTTAAACTTATACACTCAACCTTAAAAATTATCTATTATCCATTAACTGTAAGCCCTCAACCCTCAACCCTATACTTAAACCCTAAACCCTAAACCATAAACCCAATACCCTCAACCCTATATCCAATATACTAAACCCTAATCCCTATACCATAAACACTTAACCCTATACCCTCAACCTTGAACACCATCCCTCAACCCTCAACTCTCATCCCTATACCCTATACCCTCAAAATTATAACCTAAACCTTGAAAATTATCCCTCAACAATATACTTAAACACTAAACCCCACATTCAACCTTGTACTCTAAACCCTAAACCCTAAACCCTCAATCCTAAGCCCAATACTCTCAACCCTATACCCAATATTATTAACCATGATCTATATACACTATACACTTAACCATATACCCTAAACCTTGAACATTATACCTCAATCCTCAACCCTATACCTTAAATCCTACACCCTAAACCCTCAACCCTCATGCATATACCCTATACCCTATACCCTCAACCTTATACCATAAACATTGTCCCTCAAATTTATACCCTCAACCTTATACCATAAACATTGTCCCTCAAATTTATACCCTCAACCCTATACTTAAACCCTAAACCCTACACTCTCAACCCTTAAACCTATACCTTATAACTTGAACCCTATACCCTAAACCCTATACCTAATGTCCTAAACTCTAATCCCTATACCCTATATAATTAACCTTGACCCCCAACCCTAAACATTATCCCCCAACCATAAACCTGCAACCCTCAACCCTATACTTAAACCCTAAACACTACATTTAACCTTGTTCCCTAAACATTCAACCCTCAACCCTAACCCAATAACCACAACCATATACCCAATATCCTAAGCCCTAATCCCTATACCACATACTCTTAACCCTATACCCTAAACCATGAACACTATCCCTCAACCCTCAACCATATACCTTAAACCCTAAACCCTACGCCCTCAACCCTAATCCATATACCATATACCCTCAACCTTATAACCTAAACCCTAAACATTATCCCTCAGCCCTATACTTAAACCCTAAACCCTAAACCCTCAATCCTAAACCCAATACCCCCAACCCTATACCCAATATTCTAAACCTTAATCCCTATACTCTATACACTTTACCCTATACCCTCAACCTTGAACATTGTCCCTCAACCCTCAACCCTATTACTTAAACCCTACACCCTCAACCCTCATCCCTATACCATATACCCTCAACCCTAAACATTATCCTTCAACTCTATACCCTCAACCCTATACTTAAACCCTAAACCCTACACTCTCAACCCTTAACCCTATACCCAATATCCTAAACCATTATCCCTGTACCCTACACACTTAACCCTATACCCTCCCTCAAACCTATACCTTAAACTCTAAACCCTAAACCCTCAACCTTCATCTCTATACTCTATACCATCATCCTTATACCCTAAACCCTAAACATTATCCCTCATCCCTATACTTAAACACTAAACCCTACAATCTTAACCCTTAACCCTATACCTTATACCCTAAACCCTACACCTTATACCCAACATCCTAAACCCTAATCAAGCTATACCCTATACACTTAACATTATACCCTCAACCCTAAAACCTACATTCAACCTTGTACCCTAAAACCTAAACCCTCAACCCTAAACCCAATAACCTCAAGCCAATACCCTCAACCCTATACCCAATATCATAAACCATAATCCATATAACTATGAACCCCAATCCTAGACTTGCACAAACATAAAAAACAAACACAATGTTATATCCATATGCAAGTTAAAAATAAGATTCCCCATGAAATTCATTTACAATGCTCAAAATAGGAAAGAAATGAAGAACAAAACAAGAAAATAAATTATATCCTATTTAAGCATGCAAACTCTCAATCCCATGGGGGAATTGGTGCCAATTTTATGTAGAAATTGGCCCTTTCCCAATCCCTTTGTAAGATGATGATTGATCCACTTGATGATGAAGAACAATGAGCTCCTTGATGAAATCTGTAATAACCTAGCTATGATGATAGAAAATGCAATGAAAATGGATGATTTTTCTCTAACTATTAAGATAGTAACTTTTCTCTAAGTTGTGGATTCAAAATACATAACTTGTGGATCCAAAATGAGAAGAAAAGCCTCTTATTTATACATGAGAATGTTGAAGAGTGAGGAAAAATGGATGAATGTGGGACTAAAATCCAACCAATGGCCAAGTGCCACTTGTCAAGATGTGAATGGAGGAAGGTTGAGCACATTTTGATGAATGTGCCAATAAATGATATTAGGTGGATTTTGAAATTTGAAAGTTGACTTGTGGAGGGAGAAGAAAGTGTCTTAAATACCAAGTTGGAGACATGTAAGAGACAGTGTAAGATGAGTTAATGCCATGTTGGAGGACAAGTCCCTTTTGGGGGGAGATTTCAAATTTGAAGCATATTCCATAAAGATGCCATTTTGAATGAAAATAGAAGAAATAATAAATCAAATAAATTGATTTATTGTGCAAGTTGAAAAAGCTAGAGGATGTGATGGGTTTTAATTGTATTTAATCATGATTTGATTAAATTAAGAGAGATTAGTTGATGTGGCCATTTTGACTTAGATTTTTGGGTTATTTTAAATCAAAATGAGAGGAATATGATAAAGACTTAATTAAATAAAGATTTTGATTTATTTGATTAAAGAGGGATGTGATGCTAGATTAAATCAAAGGTTAATTTATTCAATTTAATAGACAGACTTTAGAAAGTAATTAAATAAAATTGATTTATTTAATTAAAGAGGGACTATAGGATTAATTAAATAAGATGATCTATTTAATTAATAGAAGAGAATGACTTAATTAGATAAAATTGATTTATTTCATTAAGAGATGAAATGTGATGAATTTAATCAAATAAGGGTTATTCTATTAAATAATTAGAAAAGGAGATGATTTAGGATGAAGCAGTGTTAGTAAAATTAGGATTAGGTGCATACGATCAATTGGTACATTTTTTGTGTCTACCTTTTTCCCCTCTTTGAAGCGATGCACCTATTGTATTGGTTCAAAGAATAAAATACCTTGATCAAAATTCAAAAAAAAATTGATTTTTAAAAAATGCACCACTACTGCCCCAGCAAGAAGAAACATGTTGCCATACTGTCCCCTTAAGAGATCAGACAAAAATTTTGATTTTTTGGATGATCTCGCAAAAAAAGATGACAAGGTGCCCGACGGGTCTAGAAATGCTCTGAGATGCCAAAAACATGCAAAAATGCAAAAAAATGATACAAAACAACATTCGGTTGGGCGAAAACTAGCTCGAGGGTCCAAAACCCTAGTTGGACGGCTAAATAGGGTCAAAAAACCCTAACTTTTAGGCCTAAATAGGCCTTAAGGGGCCACTTCCAATTCATTTGCACTTATCCTTTTGAGAATTTTGCAATTTGAGATCTGAGGACTAATCGAGATGGTGCAATGCATGCTTCCACAATACATTTCTAAGCACGTGCAAGTGTACCAGAGGCTTCCCGACACAGGACCCATGGTATGTCATCTTGCCCCAACTTTGTTTTTAATTTTTTTGTGCATTTATTAGACTCCAAAGTCAAACAAAGTCAATCGGTCCTATATAGCACAACTGAAAAGCTTAAATCGACATTGTGTAGGTTCAAACTGCATTGTAGGTGCACATAGCACCATGATGATGGAGTTTGAAAAATTAGGGTTTGGTGCAAATTGTGCCACATATACTTCGGGCACCACGGTGGTCCTCTTTGGTTTTTTAGGGTAAGGGGTCAAATTGAGTCACTTCCAAACTGCACCATAGCGGTGTAGTTTGCAAATTTTAGGCTTCTAGTGGCATAGTTTGAAAGTTTCAAATAGCAACGCAATTGCGGATAGTGACGCATTTTCTATTTCAGTTGCCCAAACTTCAAACAGGATCCCTACTTTTTACGAAACTTAACACAATGACTTTACTGATGTAGGAGGACATGGAGCCAGTCCACTCACGAGAGCACAAGTCATCCATTTTAGCCAAATTGAGACAGGATCCTCCTCTAGATGAGATACATCAGGAGCACTTGAAGGTGATCGGACTATGGTACATCGCTTACGCCCCACCAATCAAGACATATCTCGACATGATGACTACATTGGCAGAGCACTAACAAAATGAGACATCGTCATTCCACCATCCCACCGGTGAGGCCACAATGACCTTGGAGGATGTGTGGTGCATTTTACATTTGTTGATCCATGGGGAGAGAGTGATCTATGATGTGGAGGATGGTAGGGAAACCTACTACGATATCATGGGTGTGGACGAGATTATTTTTTCAGAGGGATAGATTGAGCTTGAGCGGTATAGAGCTATGGTACTGCCTTTCAAATTGATAGTAGCTGTGATCATCTTGGAACTCGTCACAGCAGACCGACGCTGGTGATACTTTAGTCTGGGATGGGGGCTTGCTTAGGAGTGGATGCTCTGATGGAGGGAGTGCTTCGCCTGGGGTCCAGTGATGTTGGCCTCCCTGTACCATGATCATCATGAGCTTGCATACATTGACAATAGGTCCATCAGTTCAGGAGTCACATTGCTACATATTTGGGTCTGGGAGCACATTATAGTGCTTCACCTTGAGAGATTTGTACTTGTAGACATGGAGTTGGATGACCTAGTTGTCTAGAGATACAAGGGTGGACTTTCATTTTCATGCACAGGAACAACAAGTATTCGACACTAGCGGTGGGTCATCAATGAGATGACAGTTTTCACTTGGAGACCCTATCTTGGCTAGCCAACTTGGTATGATGATGTACAACAACTATTCTTTTCTAGGAAGGACTGACTGATGTAGGGTCACAAGCATATGATGATCGAGAGGTTCCTGCTAGACTGAGTGGCTCAATAGTTTGGGGATGCTCAAGATCGATCCGATGACTAGTACATGGCCATCTTTGCATGTACAATGAGGGATATGACATGGGGTTAGACAATCCCAATAGTGGATGCAGTTTAGAGCTTCATCCAACTAGTGGCTAGACCATGGCCTTATGGTCAAGGATAGGTGGACCCAGGCATGACACAGGCATACAGGGATTGGTTGTGTCTATCGATCAGATTTAGAGTGCCAATGCAATAGATTCTGAGGAGGAGACTGAGAGGTCAAGGTGTAGGGCACGGGTGGGGCTGAGCAAGAAGGGGAGATAGAGACAACAACGAGGATGGTGGAAGAGGAAGAAGAGGAGGAGGAGGTGGCACACCTCCTCACAAGCCAAAACAACACAAGGATGGTCACCAAGACTAGGACAGGTAGTAAACACCACCCAAAGATGGTCATCAGGACTAGGGCAGGCAGCCGATAGCACCCAGGGGTGGTCATCAAGACCAGCCACCCATCTAGCCACCACCATAGCTAGACCCTAGGGATGGGAAAATTTTGCAGCTTTAGGCTTAGATACAGGGTCTATAGGGATAGGTTGTCACACTAACATCTGAGAGGGATCATCTGAGGACTAAGTGGGACCAAGCTATTTAGTAGAGATAGGCTATAGAGTTATAGGCAGCATAGGAGATGGGTCAAAGATAACAGCTAGAGAGTATGGTTGCATCCTCCTCTAGGAGCACAGTATCCTTGCGGGCATACTAAGATGTCTGAGAGGTAGATTATTATCACGTGCATTACCACTAGGATGTGCCCCGAGCAGCGCTAATCCTAGACTATTCACAACATATAGGATACAAGCCTCCAAAGGGTCACGGGGAGAGGCGAGGTAGTGATGGGAGTAGCCAGTAGGGCTAGCTCATTTTTATTAGAAACAGGATTCTTTTTGTGATCCATGGGTTCATTTTTTATAGCTCCATGGGCGATTGTACTTATATTGATATACACACATGATCCTGATTTTGTACCATGACAATGTATTATTTTGATGATATATGAGATGTTATGATTCAATCTAATGTATGATGTGTCCTATTTTATTTATACATTTATGGATGGATGTTTTACTTTCTATTTGCAATGGTCTATATGTGATGCAATGATTATATCTTATGTGATGCAATGCAATGCATATTTCTATATGATAATGTAGTGATCTATGGATGCATTTCTTTTTTCAATATCTTTTCTTATGCACTTTTGATGATGATGTATGGATAATGCAAAATGATATGAAAATTCTTAGACTAACAAATCTATATTATGCACTTAATGGATGAGATGTAATCTTTTTATTTTTTAGTAATCTTTCTATGTGTGGATGTGATGATGCATTTACGAATGATATGATGATGCAAATGTATGTTTTATGAGATTCTTAGAATGAAAAATCTATAGTAATGATGAAATGCAATGCACGTGAAATTATTAATGTTTCCTATATGATATGCACTATGCTAACAATTTGTGGATGCAGGATGGATACATTAGTGATGATTTTTGATTATCTGTCATGGTATCATGTTAGCATGAAAAGAAGATAGAAGATAGAAGAGGATCCATCAAGCTAAAAGATGGTGATGGTGATGATGATGATGATCTTGCTTACCAGGAATTGGGACTTTAAAAGGGTCATTTACCTTATGTTGATAATACACATAGGTATGATGCATCAAGGTATAAAGAACCAGGATGGCGTTGTACCTAGTGTGATGGAATTTGAATCAACAATTAGATAGGAGTACTCCTATTCACACCTAGTGTATGGAAACTCATTCCAAAATGTAGTTCAGATATTCCAAAAATCTCAGGCCAAAACATAGGAAGGTAAGCCTTCCTATGTGGTCAACAAGACACCTAAAACATCCTCCCTACACCCAAAAAAAGTATGTATGACCAAGTTATATTAGAAGAATATCCAACAAGAACAACAGTTAAAAAGATCATGATCATTGCCCCATTCCTTTCTCTCTAAATTCCTTCATTTGGGACATCATTGAGAGGTCATCAAAATGAGCACAAATAAGAATAGTCAAAAGACAAAGATAAAGTAAACAAACAAGCTAATGTTCTTCAATACTGCTAGCCAAGACTAAACTACGGTGATGTCCATTGTAGGAAGGATGCATCCTAGGACATGACAATATCAAATGATTGATTTAGGGTTGATTGGATGATAAACTATTGATACAAAGACTTGACCAAATTGTTTACATATTGACCTAGACTTGAGACCTTGATGATTAAGTTTTTACTTTTGACCTTCTAGAATTGTTTCCAATTGTTTCACCAAAGGTTGGGGGTGATGATTTATTATGAGTGATGTTTATTGTGGGTGAAATCGAGATGGGGATGGATGGATTTTTTCAAATATTTGGATATTTTGGAGTTTTTTGAAATGTTTTGAGGTTGTTTTTGGTATTTTTGAGATTTTGCAAATGTTTTGATTTTCAAATTTTCAAATGTTTTGGGGTTTTCTGAGATTTTGACCAAAGACCTAACCTGAAGACCTATCGTAGGGGCCTTGGGGGATGATTAGTAGATTAACCTTGCCTACATTATACATGCAGAGACCACATAGTTTGACTGACACAAACTTGATTATTGATGAGATATGGACAAAATGAATTGCCAGTTTATTACGATGAAGCCCTAAAAGACTAACCTAAGTGTCTCAAGGGAAGATGATCAACCTTTCCAAGGTTTAGAGCTTAGAGACCCATAGTTTGACAAGAAGACTTTTTTTTAGAATTTTTTGACTTTTTGACCTGTTTTGGATTTTGATGTGTTTTAAATGGTTTTGGATTTATTTATTTTTTATGAATGTTTTTGGGTTTTTTTGGATTTTCTGATGTTTTTGGATTTTTTTATTTTAGGAAGACTTCAAGGATCTACATGAATTGAATTTGATGAGAACATGCCCCCAGTGTGGTGCAATAGACTACTCTGATAAAGATAGGACAAACTGACCTTAAGAATGGACCGAGTAGTACTATAAGGGATCATGACGTGAACACAAGACCAAGCTATAGTGCGGATGCGAATGGATGATGGATGGAGATATGGGATGTTGTGGATGATGGAAGCATGATGGATGATTTAGAACAAGTTGTGAAGGTCTTGGTGGATGGAAAGTGCTTATTTACATGAGGCATCTATTTGCCAGCTTTTCAACAAGGTACTTTCCCAAAGCGCCATCGAAGAGGTTTTCACTAGAGGATGATTTTCTCTTTACTATTTTTTATCCTTTTTCTTATTGTTTTTTTTATTTTTTTCTTTTGTTTATTTTTTTGTTGCCACTAAGAAGCCTGTTTTCTAGGTTTTCATCAAGGTGACCATTTTTTCAAGACATTTTCTATTTTTTTTGTATTTTTGTTTTTATACCTAGAAGGATTAGGCATAAAAAAATTTAAGATGGGAGCTATTCATGGACTCCTATAGAGGCTCGCCTTCTAGATTTGATAACTAATATGCCCTTTACTTGTAGCTTGTTGTGATGACAAAGGGTCCCAACCAATTGGGTTTGAACTTACCCTTGCTATCTGGATTCAAAACATTCTTTTTATTTTCCTTCAACACCAGCTCTCCAACTTGGAATTTCTAACTCTTGATTTTCTTGTTATAGCTTTGTTTGAGTCAATTTTGATAGACTTACAAATGATTTAAGGCATCCATACATCGTTCATCTAGTAACTCCAACTCATTCAGTCTTGATACCCAATATTCTTCATCTGTGACAAGGTTTTGTAGTGATATTCTCAGGGATGGGAGCTCAATCTCGATGGGGAGTATGGCTTCTAATCCGTAGACCAGGGAAAATGGGACTTGTTGGTGTACGGATGTTGGTTTGATAGGTCCATAGGGTAGGGTTTAGCTATAGATGCCAGCCACGACCTATTTCATTGATTGTTTTCTTGAGGATTTTCAGAATGGTTTTCTTGGTGGCTTCTACTTGGCCATTTCCTTGGGGATAATATGGAGCAGAAAAGTGATGTTGGATGTTGAATTTTTGGCAAAGGTCATGGACATCCTGATTCATGAAAGGTGTCCCATTATCTAAGATAATGGCTTGGGGGACACCGTAGATACATATTAAGTAGTTCAGGATGAACATGGATATCTACTTTCTAGTGATGTATGTCATGGGGATGGCTTCCACCCACTTCGTGAAGTACTCAGTGGTAGTGATGATGAATTTATATCTGCTGGATGAGGTGGGGGTGATTTTTCTAATGAGATCAAGCCCCTACTATGAAAAGGGAAATGGTGTGACAATCGGATGAAGCTCCTAAGTTGGTGTATGGATAAGGTTCCCATGTTGTTGAAACTATAGACACCTTTTGACATAGTCATGTTCTTCTCTTTCCATTGTTGGCCAATAGTACCCTGTCCTTAGCAATTTCTTGGCCAAGGTCATTCTGCTCGAGTGTGAACCACAAATGTTGTTATGTATCTTGGTTAAAGCATTCAAGGCTTCCTCAAAATTTAGGAAACATAATAGGGTTCCTTCAATGCTTCTACGATAAAGGGTATCTCCTAGGATGACAAAACGGGAAGACCTTTTGACAAAAGCTCTTTTGAGGTTCTGGGTTATGTCGGCAGGGAGGACTTCTATTCTCAGATAAGTGCATATGTCATGGCACCAAGGATTATTAGAACCAATGATTTTGTAGACAAATTCAAACTCTAGTACCTCAAACGTGGGCACGAGAAGTTGCTCTATGAGGAATTCTTATTTTGGGATGTTGTGTGGGATTTCTAGGAGTGATTAGATCATAGCCATGTCATCTGCTGCTCTGTTATTTGCTCTTGGTAGCTGCTCAAATGAGATATCGATGAAGAAATTCTTGAGATTTTCCACCACCTTTTTGTAGGGAGTCAAATTGTCATCTTTTGTTTGGTACTCACCATTTACCTGGTTGATTATGAGTTGTGATTCTTTGTATACCTTAAGTGCCATTATTTTCCATTGTACTATGATCCTTAGCCCTATGACCAGAGCTTCATATTTTGTGATGTTATTTGTGTAAGGGAATTATATCTTGTATGATTTAGGTATACAATCTCCCTTTGGATTGATGAAGAAAATCCCTGCTCCTGACCTATGTTGTGTATAGGACCCATCGAAGTGCATTTTCCAATGGTCTTCCACACTCAAGTTGAAGATTGATTTGTTAGGGAATTCTGATACAAGTGGATTTTCCACATTTATGGGAGCTTCTGCCAGCTGATCTCCAATTGCTTGTCCTTTGATAGTCTTGCATTCCACATACTCAATGTCATGCTCTGTGACAATCATAACCCATTTTGTTGTCTACCATGTGAGCGTTGCTTTGGATAATAGGTACTTAAGAGGGTCTATTTTTTCAATAAGCTTGATTTGGTGTGCTAGCATGTAATGTATGAAATTTTGAGCTACAAAGACAACTGCTAGGTAAGCTTTCTCAATAGGTATGTACATCTTGTGCCCCACCATTTTTCTGCTGCTATAATAGATTTCTCTCTCTTCCATTTTTATCGTGCTATGCTAGGAGAGCACCAAGAGCTCCTGTTGTTGTTGATATGTACAAGATCAAAGGTTTTCCTAGAATGGGTGGCATGAGTATTGGTGGGTGAGTAGGTACTCCTTGATCTTGTTGAAGGCTTGGTCACATTTTTCATCCCATCTGTATGCTACCCCCTTGTGGAGTAGATGAGAGTACAGGATTCGCTTGTCTTCCAATTGTGTTATCAATCTGCGGATTGACTAGAGTCTTCCTTGTAGACCTCTTAGCTATTTCAGTGTTTCGGGTGCCTTCATTTCTAGTATTTCCTTGACCTTAGTTGGATCCACATCAATTCCCCTCATGGATATGATGTATCATAGGAGTTTTCCTAATTGGACCCCAAAGACACACTTTTTTGGATTTAAGCAAACTTCTTACTTTTCAAGTCTATCAAAGATGGCACTCAATGTTGCTATGTGGTCTCATCTTTTCCTTGATTTGGCCAGTATATCATCCACATAATCCTCCAAAGTCTTATGGATCATATCATGGAAGATTAGTGTCATGGACCTCTGATAAGTTGCTCCAGCATTCTTTAGCCCAAACAACATCATATTCCAGCAGTATGCCCCCCATGGACAAGTGAAGTTTGTTTTATGTTGGTCCTCTTTTGCTATCATGATCTAGTTATATCCTGAGAATCTGTCCATCAAGGATAACATCTCATGTCTTGTTATCATGTCCACTATCATGTCAATGTCTGGGAGTGGAAAATCATCCTTGGGACATGCTTTTTTTAAGTCTTTGAAATTTGTGCAGATACAGATGCCCCTAGTGGGCTTTGAGACAGGTACAAGATTGGAGACCCACTTAGGATAATCTATTGGCCATATGAATCCTGCATCCATGAGCTTTTGCAATTCCATTTTGACAAATAGAGCTATCTGGGGATGGATTTTCCTTAGCTTTTGTCTCACAGGTTTTGCTTCAGGATATACTGCAAGGTGATGAACCACAACCTCTGGATCAAGTCTAGGCATGTCAGCGTAGGTCCATGCAAAGTTCACTTTCCTTTCTCTTAGGAATGTACCTAGGAGTTCTTGCTCTTTTCCTAAGAGAGACTCTGCATACGATGTTATGTGTGGTACCTCTTCTATTCCCAAGTTGATCGGATTGCACATTTCTGCCAGAACCACTAACTTCTCTTGATGGATGGAACTAAGAGGAAGATTAAATCCTTCATCCATCAGTGCCTTAGAGAGGTTTTCACTATCAGATATGTCCTTTATTTTAATTTTCTTGAGTCAGAGAGTACCATAGCATGGTTTTCACTTAAAGACCTAGAGATTATTCTTAATTTTTTGCTTTTGCGACTAAAGGATTCAATCATTTCCTCGTGATAGGCGTGTGTATCCAATATGATGTCAAATATTTCCTTGTGATCTCTGTATGGTACAATATCCCATAGTCCCATGAATTCTGAGAGCCCCTCATCATTCTTGAATGTATCTAGAACCGGTGGTCCTCGTTGGTTGTAATCGATGAGATGGGGATAAACTAGGTTTATTTCATGGGTTTGACTAGTTGACTCAAATGATAAGGTACTAATCATGAGGAGAGAGGAATTATCAAATAGCATTGGTAAGTTAGTTATGGCATCTTCCTCATCATCACTGCTACTACATACATCAATTATTTCAAATGTGAAGTTGGCTATGACTCGGCCTAGATACGGGTAAGCAAAGTTCGGCTACTGATAGCGAAGGGGGAGCTCTTCCACATATGGTTACACTTGGAGGGGTTCATCCAAGGCCAATATTTCTCAAGTGTGTCTCAGGAATGATTGGTACTAGGAGACCATTATCATTCTATCCAAGCCTCTAGTTTTTGTCATAGCCCATGTTAAGCATCATTTGCAATCCTTAATTACTCTCATCCATTGGAATGTCAACTACAGGCCTATTATCTTGGTACAAGAAACTTGATATGTTTTGATATGTCTCTTTCATCCACCACTTCTTGGCTTAGGTCTCCCCAACTTCTAAATATAGAAGGGCCAGCCCTAAAAGTTTGGGGTGATGTTCCAGCTGGTTGGGGTTACCCATGGGACGTAGGAGATTGTGGTAATTCTCCTACCACAAAAACACCCTTCTTCATTTTTTAATCCCCACACCCATTGTCTTGGACAATG
Source organism: Sequoia sempervirens (assembly GCA_007258455.2). NCBI lineage: Eukaryota > Viridiplantae > Streptophyta > Pinopsida > Cupressales > Cupressaceae > Sequoia > Sequoia sempervirens. Next base: position 375,733,444 of record VDFB02086081.1, read on the forward strand.
ACCTTGATTTCAAAGATATAAGGGATGGTAGGTGTCTTGTCTCAAAAGTGGAAGCCAAGGTAGCTAGGTCTATATACGGAGTTGAAGGGCCTTCATCATTCTTCGGTACTTGGGGGAGTTTATAGTGTTTTTCTTTCAGGCTCTTGTAGTAAGAAAAGGGTTTAGGATCCCCATGAACTATGACCTCTTTGTTTTGGTATGTGAACTTGACACATTAGTGGAAGGTCGATGCCACTGCTTGCATCCCATGGATCTACAAACACCCCAGGAGAATGTTGTAAGGAAAATCAACGTCAAGGACCTAATAGGTGGTTTCCATAATTGTTGGCCCTACTTGAATAGGGAGTTGGATAGTGCCCTAAGACAATATTTCTTGATCATCATAATCCCTATTTGTGATGCCCTTTCCTTTTTCAATGGATTCCACTAAGATTCCTAGATTCTTTATAAGCTTAATAGAACAGATGTTTAAACCTACACCCCCATCTACCAAGACTCTCTTGACTTTGTTCTTATGCACTAGGACCTCAAGGTGGAGTGTGTAATTGTGAGATGGTTGGGTGGGAAAATATTGATCAAAGAATGTGAGGAGATTTAGGGTGGTGATATTTTTGACCATAGCTTGGAATTGTTCAGCATCAAGATCCGCAGAGATAGTGGATGAAGCCAATGCTTCTTCAAGGATCTTTCTATGTGCAAGTGATATCTTCAGCAACTCCATGATGGAGATTTGAGTTGGGGTTCTCTTTAGCTAGTCGAGGACATTGTATCCATTAGGGATGAATCTTGGATTGGAGGTGGATGCTCTAGATGGCTGAGATGGTCCTGCGATGGTGACTTTTCTGCCTCTTGTGGTGACTCCACAATCAGATTAGGATCCCTTGACATTAATGACAATAACCCATTCATCTAGAGATGCAACAACATGATCATACACATGGTTTACACTTTTTAATGTACCCTTTCCCTTATCATTGTTATTATTTCCCTTGTTATGATTGGGCATCAGATTCATGTAGATATTTAAGTCTTGGTTTCCTGCCGGTTGTTCCACATTTATGATTTTGTCATATATGAGGTCTTGGATCAAGTTTTTCAACCTCATGCAGTTAGCAGTTGTATGCCCCTTGATTTTGTGGAAATCACAAAGGTGATTTTCATTATACCATGGTGGTTTTACCAAGGGTTCTTGATAGTTGTCATAGGTGGGAACTGTGATGATTTTTTCCTGCACCAATCTTTTCATGATGGATTCAACCGATTCCCCAAGGGGTGTGTACTTCCTCTTGGGAGAATTTTTGTTTCGCTAAGGTGGTCTACCTTGATTTTCCACATTGTTGAATTTTTGGTTGTTTGGTTGTTGTGTGTTGGTGTTGTCTTGTCGATTGTTCTGATTGTTGGCTTGTGGTTGTTGAGGTGCTTGTGTGTTTTGTCGAGGAGCACTGATAACAACTTTGGCATCAACAACACCATCATTGGTAACGTTTCTATTTTTTTCCCATGTGTGAGGTTTGTCATTATAGGTGGTGGATGGGTGGCTCTCTTGATAAGAGGGTGTTCCCCCTTGTGAGATAAGGGCTCGATCAATATTGAGTGCCTTGGGGATCAATTGATCATAGGTTGTGATGCATTGCATCTTGAGATGGAAATACAAGAGTCCATCAAGATTTACAGTGATGGTGCACACTTATTATTCCTTAGGCATGGCCCATTTGCTTATGTTGGCCTTTGATCACCATCATTACAAGAATGGAGAAAATTTCTCTCCCTTGGATTGTTTCATGGCTCATAGTTCTTCCAGGCTCACATCCATACCTATGTTGAAGGAATAGTTTTGCACAAATGAGTCTACAATTTCCTGGAATTTCTTGATTCCTAAGAGATGAGAGAACTAGTCAATGGTGGAGCCTGCCAAGCTCTAAGGGAATAGTCACATTAGGTAGGTTTCACCGTATGTGACCTCCATTCAATGCACTTGGAACTCCCTAATGTGATCTTCAGGGTTTTCTATCCCCCGATACTTGTCAAATTTGGGGATCTCAAATCCTTTTGGGAATGGTTTCATGATAATGCTCTTGTTGAATGGATAGGGGCACAAGTTCTTTGGTGGCTTTGTGGTTTTCCCTGATTGAAGATCGATCACTTATTGTGAAAGAAATTTGATTTTTGTTTATACATCGTCTTGAGGATCAAGGGGTGGGATGAAAGGTTTTGAGGAGTTTTGATTGTTGGAGGGATTGGTGGATTGGTTGGTGTGTTCGTGGATGGTATTTGCACATTTTTCTATGAAGAGTATGCTTGTAATTGTTGTTGGTCCTATTGTTGTTGTGCTAATAATGCCTATTGTTGGGCTTCTTGTTGTTGTTGTGCCAACAACGCTTATTGTTGGGCTGATAGTTGGGTTGCTTCTTGCTACTCTTTGTATTGTTGTAATGCCATCTAGTATGCTTGTTGCTACGTGAGGTAAATTTTGCTTGCACCTATGCTTGTGCTTGTACTTGCACTTGTGCTTGTGCTTTTGCTTGTGATTTTTCTTGTGCTTGCACTTGTTGGGAAGCTTAAGCAGCTTGTGCGGCTTGTTGGGCTTGTTGTTGTTACAATAATGCTTGGGCTTGTGCCCAGGTAGCTTGTTGAGCTTGTGTTGCTTGTTGTGCAGCTTGCACTGCTTGAGTAGCCTGAGCGTCTTGTGTGGATTGAGTGGCTTGAGTGGCTTGCATTGCTTGAGCAGTTTGCATTTTTTGCACAGCTTGGTATTATTGGAGCACCTTTTGGTAGGCTTGGTGAGCTTGTAGTGCTATGTTGTACTGGCTTGCTACATTTGGATTTGGCAGTGGTGGTGGTGGATTTGGGATGTTAGATGTGGTGTTGAGTGGTTGAGATGTGTTTTGAGTGATTATGGTGGTTGGTGTGATAGAGGTTCTAGGTGCTTGAGAGACCATTTTTTGGGGTGTTGGGATTGATGTTGTTGCCTGGATGGATACCACCTATTCTTGCGATATTGATGGTATATTTAGAGGATTACATGTAATGCTTTGATTGGTATTTGACATATTTCCATGGATTGATTGATTTTTGTTAGGTAAAGGGAGAATCCCTAGACTAGGAAATGATGTTGATGTTGGTAGTGGAGGCAATGGTGGAGGAGGTGGTGGAGGAAGTGATAGAATCAACAAGATGTTCACTAGAGTAGATGAAGATGAGGCCCCAAAAATTCCACCTGGTTCGAATAGGCCTACTTGTACCAATGGGAGGGAAACCTGGGTGTCAAGGGCATATGTCGGTGTTACATGGAAATATGTGTCATTGGTGTCATGGAATGTGAGTGGGACATATTGGTGGAGGGTATTTTGGGGAATGGTGTTTGATGTACCTGTGATGGTATTGGCATCCAAATTTTGATTATTGACAAGGGGGTGTTTTTGAAGGTCATGGAGTAACAAACTCCCCTTGTTAACAATGGGTTGTGTGATGGAAATGGATGATATGGATTATGGAATGGGTTCAATGATGCTTTGAGTGGGTGAGGTGAATAGTACAAGTGGCATGAAAGGCTTCTCCACAATAGTACTCACATCAAAATTGGAAGTTTAGCTCCTTCTTTTATCAATTCAAGCATGTATTGGGAAGGGTTTAGTTTTATCATGGTCTTGACAAGTCTATGGTTGTCATGGTTTTGAAGCATTTCGCTGATCTCATCTTGTTTCATCCCCAAGTTGGTGATGTCCTCCACTTTCCCTTCCTCTTAAGGATCTTGTGTGATAAGAGAAAGATCAGGTAGTGGGTTCCTAGGTCCAACAGGATTGAACTCGAGTGTGGTTTGAATTTGATCACTCGAAGTTGATGTTTCTTTGTTGTTCTCCATGTTCTTCTTGTGTTGTGATCTCGTTTGAACCATAAAATAGGGATAAATTTTCAAGAATGTGGGAGATGAATCTCTAATTCTTTAGATTTATCTAAATTTAGGTACAAAAATAAAATCTCTAGGATGATTAAGGATCAATGGTGTGATGATGAAATGTGTGAAAGATGAATGATATAGATGATTAAAATTTGAAAAGATCTTGAGGGGGGTGCTAGACTTTTGGGAATTTTTTGGATTCTTAGATTCTTGGATTTAGATTTGTTTGATTTGGATTTTGGTTTTGGATTCTTGGATTCTTCAATTTTGATTTTGACCTTGATTTAGTTTTAGATTGTTTTGATTTTTGGAATTGGATAATGAACAAATACATCCCAAGATGTTGGATGTTATCTAAGGGATAGACTTGCTCACAAGATGAAAATTTTACTAAGTGTAGGGAGAAGGATGAATCTACCCACACCTAACCAAACAAGATGATTTGATGATAATTTAACTAATCATATGGAGAAGGATACATCTACACATACCTAGCCACACAAAATGTTTTGATGTTTGATTTCAAGGATTTTCCAAAAATTGTAGCAAAAGGATGGTTTCAAGATTTTCAAGATTTGTTGGTGAGATGATTTTGATTTGATCCTATGTGTACCTAAAAATACTCTTGTTTACAAGACCTCAGTTTTGAAGAACACTCTTTGCTTCTCATACAAGATGCTCAAATTTCCAAAAAAGATTTGGATTTTGAAAATAATAAAATGAATACAAATTGGGGTTGTTCCTTGAAGCTCTTTTGTAAAAATTAAAATTCAATCTTTCTTTGAATTGGTAGAGCATAGAAAACATTTTCTTGTGATCCTTTTGACTAAGACCTTTGGTTTTTGGTTTTCGAACTTTGATCTTTCGGGAAATCATTTGAAAGAACACATGTGTGGGGTCCAATTGTTCTTTAGCTTTGTTTAATAACTTTGTTTTACCACAAACAATTCTTGATTAGGTTTCTTCAAACTAAATGTTTAATGTACCAACTTATTATCATCCCACAAAGTGTATTATGTGGAAATCAAGGAAATCAAGGCAAAAGTTTTCTATTGTTGACTTTACTAAGAAAATTGAGATATAAATTCAAATGCTTAGAAACCTCTAAGAATAGAATCCCTAGGGAAAGCAATAACACTTGAATTTTGTCAAAGATATTTGCTTCCTAGAGGGTTTGAAGTTTGATGATAATGTTGAATTTTTTTTTCCAATGTTTACAATCACTTAGAAACGTGTTTTTGATTCCAAGAACATGCACAACCCTATGGATATGAAACACAGTATTTATTGAATCCCCACTTAGATTTCTCCAGCTATGCCTACTCTTAGCGGATGATTAGATGGTTACCACACTGGCTCCCCTCCACAACACACACTTCTTAGGTCAGCCAAGCATCAATACCCATGAAACTCCCATGACATACTTTTCATCTCTACTAAGATTCGTAAAAATGTGGGACAGCTTCAGAATGACCATTCTTGCACCAACAAATAGATTAAGGACTTTGGCCTTTCTAAACAAAGTTTCTAGTAGGGGAATTTCATTCATGGGGAATCATCCATGCAGCGAGATACCATTGCTTCCCTTCTCATCAAAACAATCCTCATTATACTTTCCTTTTGTCAAGTACCCACACTTATATACCGATTGGAAGTTGCTTGGCTTAAGCGTGTTCCTGGCTGGGTCATTCCCTTAGGTGATTACTTTTTCCCATAAGGCAACCCCTCTAAGATAAAAAAAAAAAATTGAGCAAACATATATGTAGTTCAATCGATATTTGTTGAGAAACAAAGAGAGAATACACACAATATATTCCACTCACACTCGTAAGATTTGTTCAATTTTAGAGTCCAAATTGAAGTGTGAAGATAATCACTTACACAACTTAATATCACAAAAATCATTTTGATTCTCAAGATCATCGTGAGGCGTGAGAGAAGAACATATGTCATTTAGATGATATTACTTTGGGTAAATGATTACAAAACATAAAAGCACTTATTCATTTTAAATCCTTCAAAGAAAAAATTTGATTCTTTTTTAAAGCACCAAAGGAAGTGTGAGATTTGATTGTCCAATTGTTAACCTTAAACAAAATCTAGTAAGTTTTCCTAAAGTTCTTTTTAAACCTTTTGTCTTATTCTTTTTAGAGCCCAAATGAAATTAGTGATTCTTAAAAAAGCTTGAAGGGGTAAATTCCTTAGAATTGGAATTATAATTTCTTCCAAAAGCATCTAAAGACACTTGATACAATGGATAAATGATGTTATACTTCAAACTCTCCCCTGCTTCCACCTACAAAAATTGCTTAATCCCAAAAAAATAGAGGCATAAAACAAGTCAATAGCTCAAAATGATCAAAAGAAAAAAAGAACATGTCAAAATAACTTGAAATTTTATCCTTTACCCTACCCTAGTGGTGCAACCCACATATGCGTCATAGTTTAAGGAATTCAACGATGTTGTGTAGCACCACTAGGTCTGATAGTGATACTATAGCAAAACAAAGAGCATGATTGCGGCGGTGTTTTTGTCAATGATGCAGTTTAGAATATAAAAACCCAGCATCAGAAAAAATATCCCAATGTCAGTGTTTGAAAATTTGAATTTTTGGGTGGGAATCCCTCAGCGGCAGAGTTTGGAGTTTACAGCATTGTTGTATGGCACCACTGGAAGGCTAGCATCATTGTATGCAGGTGCTTGACTGATAGCAGCGTAGTTTCCTGTAGACACAAAAAATACCAAAAACCATGAAATTTTGTCAAAAACCATGTTAAGAACTTGAGATTCACCCTCCCTCTAGCACCAAAAATGTGAACCCCAATCCTAGACCCACACAAACATAGCAAAAAAACACAATGTTAGATCCATATGCAATTTAGAACTAATATTCCCCATGAAATTCATCTATAATGCTCAAACTAGGAAAGAAATGAAGAACAAAATAAGAAAAGCAATTAAATCCTATTTAAGCATGCAAACTCTCAATCCCATGGGGGAATTGGTGCCAGTTTGATGTGGAAATTTTCCATTTCCCAATCCCTTTGCAAGCTTGATGATGATTGATCCACTTGATGATGAAGAACAATGAGCTCCTTGATGAAATCTGCAATAACCTAGCTATGATGATAGAAAATGCAATTAAAATGGTTGATTTTTCTCTAAATATGAAGATAGTAACTTTTCTCTAAGTTGAGGATTCAAAATACATAACTTGTGGATCCAAAATGAGAAGAAAAGCGTCTTATTTATACATGAGAATGTTGAAGAGTGAGGCAAAATGGATGAATGTGGGACTAAAAACCAACCAATGGCCAAGTGCCACTTGTCAAGATGTGAATGGAGGAAGGTTGAGCACATTTTGATAAATGTGCCAATAAATGATATTAGGTGGATTTTGAAATTTGAAAGTTGACTTGTGGAGGGAGAAGAAAGTACCTTAAATGTCAAGTTGGAGGCAATGTAAGAGGATTTAACACCATGTTGGAGGACAAGTTCCTTTTGGGGGGAGATTTCAAATTTGAAGCATATTCCATAAAGATGTCATTTTGAATGAAAATAGAAGAAATAATAAATCAAATAAATTGATTTATTGTGCAAGTTGCAAAAGCTAGAGGATGTGATGGATTTTGATTAGATTTAATCATCATTTGATTAAATTAAGAGAGATTAGTTGATGTGACCATTTTGACTTAGCTAAATATTGGGTTATTTTAAATCAAAATGAGAGGAATATGATAAAGAATTAATTAAATAAATATTTAGATTTATTTGATTAAAGAGGGATGTGATGTTAGATTAAATCAAACAAAGGTTAATTTATTCAATTTATTCAATTTAATAGACAAACTTTAGAAAATAATTAAATAAAATTGATTTATTTAATTAAGAGATGAAATGTGATGAATTTAATCAAATAAGGGCTATTCGATTAAATAATTAGAAAAGGAGATGATTCAGGATGAAGCAGTGTTAGTAAAATAAAGATCAGTTGTATATGATCAATTGGTACATTTTTCGTGTCTACAATAACCTATACATTTAACCCTATATCCTCAACCTTGAACCCTATACCTTAAACCATAAACCCTACACCTTCAACCCTCGTCCCTATATCATACACCCTCAACCTTATATCCTAAACTCTAAACATTATACATCAACCCTCAACCCTTAAACTTATACCCTTAACCCTATATGTAATGTCCCTCAAATAAAATTTTGATTCAAATCTAGAAATATCCTTCTCAATCAAACTCAAATTAGAGTAAATTGGGTATGCCAAAATGAGCACCAAATTACACCAAATAGAAATCGCGTAATGTGCAACTAAAACCAAATAATCTATTATATATCTCCACATGGAATTAAATAATTTTTCTATAAAATACATAAAATAATATAAATGAACAAAAATAGAAAAATATGGAAAGTTTGGATATCTTTTTATCTACCAACTGAAAATAGATGCAAATCAGGTAGGATAAAAACTTCACCAAAATCTTCTGGACTAACACAAAAAGATGGGGAAATATTGTAGAATGATTTATTACTAATTATAACATAGTTTTACATCATATTTTCACCAATATCTAGTAGATAAAAGTTGAGTAAAAATGTAGAAAAATACCCAAATAAATTCTAAAATTGGAAGCCAAAACTCACACCAAAGCTAGAGAAAACTCCACACAAACTTCATACCAATTTTCAAATAGAAAGATACATATATGAATACTATAATAAAATTTAAATATGCTTCTCATATCAGTAATATAAAACTAAACTCATAAATATACACTACTTACTCCAATCTGGATCAAACTCCTACAATCAAAATATAAAATACTGAATAAAACTTCAACTGTTTAGCACATTGGAAATATCTAGATGAAATTACACTTGGAGACCCTCAAAACCACTATATTTGAGCCTCAAATATCCATGGTTTATCATCCCTAAATATTAGTCTTCATAGGTTTAGTATCCTTTGAAGAAGATCAAACGCTCAACCAAAATTTGCAACAAGAATGATCCAAAATGAAGACCAAATTCATCTTTTATTGAAAAATATTCAATTTCCAAGTTAGTGACCCAAAAATCAGGACTAAGGAGAGATTCTATTTTGCATGTAGTGCTTGTAACCTTTGATTCCAAGTGTCCATTGATTTCTTCCATTCCCATGCAAACTTTCATGTGTTAGTTGAAGTCTTCAAACATAATTTGCCAAAATTGCTCCAAAATAACTCCTCCCAAATTCCAACACCCAAATTGGACCCAATAAAATAAAATTAAAATAAATTATTTTTTTCCCCAAATATTTTTTTATGAATTTATCTTGAAAACCCGATTTACTCGATTTATCTGTTGGTCCTGATTGATAATTTTGAAAACTGGGTTTACTAAAAATAGTAAATGTTATTTTTAGAAAAGGGGACATTATAAGTACTTCCTCCCAAAAATTTCTTTCCCTCGAGAAATTATAAACATAATACTCCAAAAACCTTATGCCAAAATGATATATCATGCAAATTACATATGAATCCCTTTTCCCATACTTGTGAAGAGTTGCACTCTTTACCAAAGAATACTATGCCAAAAAGAGGACTCAGATTATTTTATTTCATTGCTATGAGTCCAAAAAAATACCTATTAAATTTGAGCTCTTGGATGTGTAATTAATTGATGCATTCATTTTTCATACTCCAACTAAAACACATCTTCCCGCAAAGGATGAGTAAACTTGCCAAATGCACTAGCATATGATGAGTCAAACTTGTAACTTTTGAATCTTCTCCCAATGATAAAAATCTTATTTTTTCTAATTTTAGGTCTGATATATGATTTAATGCAATCACCAATACATAAAAAATAAAATTGGGAAATAGATACTTCTCTTACCTCCACAATACTAAAATATTCAGTGTAGGAATATGTAGAAAAAAGTCCATACTTTACCTCAACTTGAGAGATATTACTTTCAACTTCATGGACTGATCTAAGGAAGAAAAAGTACATTAGAGTGGAAAATCACATCATACAATAGAAACATACATATCACAATTCTCCCAAGTCTAAATTATCTAGCAACAACCTATCTGTAGTGAAGTTGTTCTTCCCGGGACTATCTGTAAGCATAAACTTATCACCCCATTTTTGTGACTCATCACTTGAAATATTTTTCCAAGGAATACCATACATTTTTAGGTACAACCAACCAAGCAACATGTTATAATCCACAATACATATAAATTTCATCAAATACTCATAGAATCCCCAAATCACACAATAATGCCAACATTGTTCTGCTCCAAACTAAAAAACTAAAGCACAACTTAAGAAGTTGATATGAATTGGGAAAATAACAATAAGAAATGATCCAAAATAGCATAAAATTGATCTATAATAGAAGAAAACTCTCCAATACACAAAAACCATATTTAATCTTCACACAACTTAATTGGATACCTGCAAACAACATACACATACTATTGTGAGATGAGGAAATATCAATGAGGGTCGATTATGCTTGACTCATGATGAATTGAAGCATAACTTCGCCAAACAAACCTACATCTACAAACAAGATCATTCAAGATGGAAAATTAAACTAAGCATTTAATTGAAAATGAAAGCTACAAACTACACAAAAATAGTTAAATTCCTAATCTAACCCATTTGAAACTTATCTCATTTTGGAATTGGTGTCATGTTGATGTGAAATGATGACCCTTTCCCAATCCCATGATCAGTGAGCTTGTTTCAGTCGATTCTATGGAAGAGAATCGATGAAACCATTGTGATTGATGTATGAAAACCTATTTTATGCTAAAAATGAACATGATGCAAGCTAAGTTACCATGATTTTATGCTAGAAATGCACTAATTATGCTATTGCTAAGCTAATCTAACCTAAAAATATGCTAAAAGATGAAAACCCTAATTCATATACAAACTAAGATGGATGCATGGAAGCCATTAATGGATTCTCTAAGCTATTATGCAATTAAAACTAACTAAAATAAGCTAAAAAGTGAGTAAATATGAGAGTAGGGATGCAATTGAATTGAACAACATGACTTTGCAATTGAAAGATGGATGCATGAGTTTCAACGGCATAAGTTTTCTTTGAAAAATGGATCCATTTGTCTCCAAATAGTGACCTATTTATAGGAGAGAAAATGAGAGGTGAAGGGTTGAGATCAAAAATATTAATCAACGGACCAAGATGAAGGAGATGAGAGGAACAGATCATGGATTCTCATCAATGGATGAAAATGCATGATGGGATTCTAATCAAGGGTTTACACTTGCCTCAAATAAACACACTTTTGACCTACTCACTAGGTCAAAGGTGACTTGTTCAACAAGTTGAAGGTTAAAACTTGCTCAAGAAACCAAGTGAAAATATCCCTTTTTCAAATGACGAAGGAATAAGAATATTCTTTTGGATTATTCTCGTGGGTGAGGAAAAAAGGAAATTTACAAATTAAAAAAAAGTTTTAATTGTGCAAAAAGGGGATAAGGAATATTCTATGGGAATATTCCCTTTTCTTAGAGGAAAGTTAGTTTTATTGCTAATTAAACAAGGTTCAATCATGCAATTAGGGGATTTAAAGTGATATTCATTAAATTAAATGATTTAATGAATGAGGGAGAGATGGAATGATATTTAATTAAATAACTTAGGGTTATTTAATTACATAAGATGACTTAGGAAATTAAATTAAATATTTTGATTTATTTAATTTAATGAGATGAAACATTAGCATGAAAAGGGATGAATTAACCTGATTAAATTAAATAGGTTAATGGATGAAAATGATGCAATTAATTAATTATCTAGGATAACTTAATCAATTAAGTGAAAAGAAGATGGGTTTAAAGAGGAAATGTTGTTAGTTAGCCAATGTGATCCATCAAGACATTTTTCAGTGTATACATTTTGCCTATATTTGAGGCAATGTATGTGTTGCATTGGTTCAAAGACTGATGTTGATTTTGACGTTAATGACAATGTAGAAACAAATATCGATGATCTCTTTGAGATGTTGATAGCCAAGCTAAATTTAATTGATTTGATTGATCGATTGATAAAACTTGTAGAGGATTCACAACAATGCAAGGATTCTATTGAATAACACAAGGATTGACAGGGAATGATATATCCCTATGATAATTGATTTGATAGATTGCTCAAGATTTTCTAGCAAGGTTAGGAACAAAGTCCATTAGATGATTTGATATCGATGTGATTGTAATATGGTTGGTTTCCCCCTCGAGAGATCGATCAGATAATAAAATGTTCTGATTGGGCTCATGATAGGTGAAAATTAGACTTATGCTTGAGATGCTTGAGATTTCAGGTTGCTTTTGAATCAATGAGCTGCAACATTTCATATTGTTGAGTTGAAGATGATATAGATGCCCCATTATTCCCATGTGGAAGAGGGATTGCTAGTGTGCTAGCTCAGATATTAATGTAGACAAATTTCACAATGTATAGACAGTCATCAACTATGGGTAGCCTCATCTATATTTCAATGTAGATCACATAGATTTGATGCTTGGATAGAAATGTTAGTAAAGATAGAAGAATATGAATAATAAGATGGATGGATTGATCATTCATTTTGATATTGATTAAAAAATATCCAACAAGTCCATGATCCATCAAGCCTTTATTAGGGATGGTGATGAGACAATGCAAAATGTAGGATGAAAATGCAGGATGATGAGATGCTCACACTTTGGGATTGGGATTTTCTATCATTCCTTATTGTTTGATATAACACATAGAAATGATGCATCAAGGTACTAATAACCAGGATGACATTTTATCTAGTGTAATGGAATTTGACTTGAAAAATAGATAGGATAGTTCCTATTCACATCTTGACATATGAAAACATCGTTGGAATGTAAGTTAGAAGCTTAGAATATACTGGACCAAAGCATATACAATAGTCAACAACATACCCTGAACGCCCTTCCTACACACAACTAAGAAAGCATGCACCAAGCCTATTTTACAAGAGTATCCACAAGCACAACAAATGAAAGATAATGATTAATTCCCAATTCCTTTCTCTTTAAATCATTTTTAGATAGACATCATCAAGAGGTCCTCAGAATGGGTCATTAAGATAAATCATAAGAAAAGATCAAAGACAAACAGTCAGTGTTATCTATAGCTCTTTCCTAGTTTAAGTTTAGCTACAGTGATATATGATACTGATGTCCATTGCAGGAAGGATACATTGTAGTACATGTTGATCAAAGGGTTGTTTGATTTTGGGATGATGATGCTAAGATGAGTCATTTCTATAAAGTTCATTGACGTATTTACCTATGATTTAGACTTTAGATTTTGACTTTTTTGGTTCACACTTTACAACTTGCTACACTTGCTTTCTATGTGAGTGAAAGCGAGATGGGGTGGATGGGTTTTGGATTTTCTAGAATATTTCAAAAAAATTTGTATTTTGAAATGTTTTGAGGTTGTTTTTGGGATTTTTGAAAGTTTATATGGATGTTTAGGATTTTCATATTTTTTGAGGCTATTTAGGGTTTTCTAAAATATTTGAGGCTTTATAGGTCTTTTGTTTTCTATTATTTATGGTTTTACAATTTTCAAATGTTTTTGTGTTTTCTAAATATTTGGATGTTTTGGTATTTTTGAGATGTTTTACAAATGTTTAGGGGTTTTATGAGAATTTCAAAATTCTGACCAAGAACCTAACCTAAATACCTATCCTAGGGGCCTCGGGCGCTAATCATAGATTAGCCTTGCCTATGTTATACATGTAGAGACCACGTAGTTGAACTGACTCGACCCATTTACAAGATGAAGATATGCATAGGTGAAAGACAATAGTTTATTATGATGGACTCCTAAATGACTAAACTAGGGTGTCTCGGGGGCACATCAATGATGGCCTTTCCTGCGTTCAAGCTCAGAGATGTAGTTCAACAAGAGGACTCTATTTTTTGGATTTTTGATGTTTGACCTTTTTAGGGTTTTTGATGATTTTTTGATGTTTTAGATTTTAGCCTTTACAATTTTTTGAATGATTTTGGATTTTAGTTGTATAGTATTTTGATGTTTTTGGATTTTTTGATGATCATTTTATGAATTTTTTTGGTGTTTTCGATAAGATTGCATGATTTTTTTTCTTTTTTTTAATGAGATGTTGGAGGTAAACGATACCTAGATCATAATGTCAGTGCCATGTTCTGAGATAAAAGACATGGATCAAGAGTTATTCAAAAACAAGAGTGCAATAACCTACCCCTAGTGTTTAGCAATTCTTGATAATGCTATGGATAACCAAGATAGGTAATGTATATGTGAAGCTTTTGGAAAAAATTTAGCATGCTAGATATGGCTATAGGACTTCATGAGATAAAATGGTAAAGAGCCTATCAAAACTTTTCCATGAGTAGAGTTGAAGTATACATTGAATCTTTGTCAAGATCAAGATAAAGTGGAATATCTGGATAAAGTTGGATTGGGTGGATGAAGGGAACATTGAATTTATCATGACAAGGATGAGATGCTTCTATCTAAGAAGGATCATATAGATGCTCAATTCTACTCATGACATCTATTTTCTAGGTTTTCATCATAGTACTTGCCCAAAGTGCCACCATAGTGGTTTTTACTGGAGGACAATTTTTATTTTTAATATTTTCTTGATTTTTTGAATTTTTGTTTTATCATTTTTATCATTTTTTTTTCCAGAAATGTTAGCCTCATGTTGAACCACCTTGTGGTACTAATGTGGATGCCACTGTCATAACATTAAAATGATACCCTACTTGAAGAAGTTGCTTCGCTAAGATATGAGCACTTGAATGCAACCTTGGAAAATTCTAATTTTACTTGTGGATACTATAATTAACCTTGTCTATGTGCACACATTGTGATAGAGTTCCTTCAAAATCCTTATGATGAAGAGTAGCTTCCAACATACAGTCAATGCAAGAATTGGATACCATGAATGGAGTGTATGGTGTCATGCATGAAGGAATAAGAGATGGATTGGTTTATGGTTTGGAACCTTTGACTCTCCAAACTTGGGAAGATGAATAATGATGGGTGGGAATGGAGGATTTCATGGAATTAGGACCAAATTCTAGATATACTTTTTTCCTTGCTTGAGAAGTTTGCTTAAGTATTTGAGGACTCTTTTGATGGATACATTTCCCTTTTTGATTTTGCCCCATAGTTTCTTTGACTAATGGAGTTTTGGAGGGATGATTTTATTTATTTTTCATTGGTATCCATTTGTACTTGACATGTCCTTTTTGCTTTACTGTTTCATTTTCTTTTATGATCTTCACCTTTCTTTGATAGGAATTCTTCTTTTTATGTTGGTCCCAATTTGTGTATGAGATGATGGGTGAATGCCAACTCATGATATGGCTAGTTGTAGCATTGACAACATTTTCATCATAAGGATTTTGTGTGCCCCATATGTTGATGTTTGTTATAGACAAGATCACCCCCAGTGTTGTGAAGGTATTATCAATACCTAATCATTTTCCCCAATAATGTATTCTCTGATCCATAGCCGCTAAATAGGACTTGTCATGAACACATGATTTTGTGATGGGTTCTTGTTGTTCAAGAATATGAACTATTTTTTATGGTTCTATGACATCATTATCTGTTGATATTGCTTCAAAAGATGTTGGTGCTGATTCAAAATATGTCGATGAGGCACAATCACTATAAGAATCAATAATCTTAATTGTTGCTTGCTCATGAACTATTTTCTTTGATTCTATGACATCATTATCTGTTGATACTATTTCAAAAGATGTTGGTACTGACTCAAAAGATGTTGATGATGCACAATCATTGTAAGAATCAATAATCTCAACTATTGATTGCTCTTGTATAGGAATATCAAGAGTGGGAGACTCATGTTTTGGATGAAGAATGTCTATATTTCCATCTAAAAGAAACATCTCAAGAGTAATATCGAGGACATATTCAGAGTTTAAAATGGTTTGCAAGATGTCCCTTAGTTCTTTTTGAAACTATGGGGATAGGGGTTCTTGATCTTGACTCGATTAGGAATAACTTTCATTATCCTCAAGAGCCTCATCTTGACATGATCCTTGGGTGGATGATATATCATCAGTAAAAGACTCTTCACAACATTTTGTGGGTATGGGTGCAATAAGTGATATTTCTTGCTCATTTGGAACTTCTTCAACATGCCCAATCAATGAGTCATATGTGGGAGAGATATCACAATCTGATATCCACTTGATGTCATTATAGTATAAAATAGTGCCAAATACTGTTGATGGGTTTGGAATTTTTGTTTAAATGGTATCTTGATACATATATGATTCCTCATAAACAACATAAACATGTCCCAACATAGTATCCTAGGTATTGTTTGAAGTTGATTCCTTTGTTGAATCTTTTGTTTTTCCATGATCAGGCATAGGGTTCATGTAAATTTTCAAATTTTCATTCCCATATTTTTGATCGACTTCAATGTCTCTTTGTTCAATAAGATCCTCTATTAAATGTTTGAGCCTAAAACAATTTTGTGTGCTATGACCTTTGTACCAATGAAATTCACAAAAGTGATCTTCTCTATAGCTACGAGGTTTGATTTGTCGCCCTTGATAGTTTGACAAATCTGGGAGTGTGATAAGGTTAGACTGTATCAACCTCTTCAACACATCTTCCATAGGTTCCCCTAAGGGAGTGAATTGATGCTTAGGAGCATTGTTTGTTCTCTATTGTTCGTGTTGAGTGTTTGCAACATTGATTGTTTGATTGTTTGATAGTAATGTGTATGGTTGTTGTGTATTCATGGTTTGGGTGTTTTTTCTTGTCTAGGAGTAGTTAAGACCACCTTTGCATCAACAACACCATCACTAGTATCATTCTTTTTCTTGGCCTAATAGTGGGGCTTGTCATTAAAACTAGTGGAGGGGCGGTTTCCTTTATACACTTGTGTGTTTCCCTATGAGATTATGGCTCTTTCAATGTTAAGGGATCTAGGGACAAGATTTTCATAAGATGTGATGCACTACAATTTTCAAGTGGAAGGATAGATCTAGATCTAGATTAGTTATGATAATTCCCACCTGTTGTTAGTCAAGAAGTGGCCACTTGCTTTTACTAGCTCTTTGTCTCCACCATTGCAAGAAATTGGAAAAAGCTTCTCCTTTTTTTTTGTTTGAGAGTATACAATTCTTCTAGGCTTATGTCTATGTCAAGATTGAAGGAGCAATGATTTATGAATTTGTTAATGATTTATTGGAAAAAATTTATGCCTGGAGGCAATTGAGAAAACCAATCCATGGTAGGACCTGTTAAACTTCATGGGAAGATGTGCATTAAGTAGGAATCATTGTAGGAAACCTCCATACACATGACATTGAATTATTTGATGTGGTCTACAGGATTTTCCCTCCTTTTGTATTTATTGATTTTTGGGATTTCAAAGCTAGGAGGGAATGGTACCATTGTGATGTTTTGATAAAATGGATATGGACATAGGTTCTATGTATGGAGCTTCTTTGTCTTTCCCATGTGAAGGTCCTACATTTCTTGTGACAACACCTCAAGTTGTGATGCTAGATCATCTTGTAGGTTTGGTGGAGGAACATATGTAGGAATGATGGATGAGTTCTAATATGATAAGGTGTTGTATGGGGTGTATGGTGGTGTGAGATTCTATGAAGGTGATTAAGATTTTGATGTATATGTTCCTAGTGTATTTGTATTGACAATGTTCTGTTGATGATTATAGCAGAAACCTTGTTGTTGTTGTTGTTGTTGGGCATACTGTTGAGCTAGTAAGGCTTGTTTTTTTGCATGGCTAAGGAAGCTTGTTGGGATTTTTTTTGTTGTTGTCCTACTAAGGTGGCTTGTTGAGCTTGTTGTTGTTGTGCTACTAAAGTAGCTTGATGTTGTTGGTGTGCTACTAAAGCTGCTTGATGTTGTTGATGTGCTACTAAGGCTGCTTAATGTTGTTGTTGTTGTTGGATGACTTGCTGATAAGCATATTGTGCTTGTTGTAAAGCTAAGGCATGTGCTTGCAATGTAAGATCAATGGATTGTTGAGATATCTATGATCAATTATGAGTTTTGATGTTTTGAGTGGGTAGTGTATTGTTGATGAGAGGTGGAGGGTTCCCTTGATTTTACATCTCTTTTAAGATGGTAGATGGAGGTGGAGGAATGTAAGTTTGAGGTCCCATTTGATTTTTCATGGTGAGAGAGATTGTGGGAAAATATGATGATGCCATTGGCTATTGTGATGGTAATGACATACTAGGACCTTGATTCCATTGATTAAAAATGTTCCCTTGTTGTATTTGAGGTGTTACCAAGGTATTACCTTGGTTGATGGGATTTGTAACCAAGGTGTTGTTTTGATTTGGGTTGATGATAGTTGGGTTTGATGTGTATGGTGGATTGAATTGAATAGCTTGGGTAAACACTTGTTTTGATGTGTCAATGGGGTTTTTGGAACCACTTGTCAAGGGTTAACTTTGCATGAGAGTGTTAACTTTCCCTTGTTGTCCTATTTGAGGCACTTGGTTCACATTACCTTGTGTAACATTAGACATACTTGGGGTATTTGTGATGATGGATGAAGATGGTTGTGCTTGAAACATTGAGATTGTTGTGGCGTCATGGAATGTAAGTTTTTTTACAAAGGTTGGTGGTTAATGGAATGGTCGTTTTGTGAATACCCAAAGTTGTGTTTTTTCCTAGACATGAAGTGAAACCAAGGTTGGTTCCCAGTTGAATTATAAGACTAGATGTTAAGGGTTGACCTGGAATGAGGGATGGAGTTGGTTGAATCATTGATGAAGTCAAGCTTTACGTCAATGATTTTGCAACAAAAGATGGAGAAATTGGAGCCAAATTTTCTAAGGCTTGATGTTCCATGATTTATTCTCTAGTAAATCCAAATGGGTTGTTCATGATGTCTTCTATCTCATATGGTCCTGATGGAGATGATGGTTGTTGTGATGGGATAGAATAACTCCTTGGATCAAATTCTTGAGGATTGACATCACTGATGATAGATGAGACTTTGGTTTTCTCCATGATTCTCTTGTGTTGTGATCTTGTTGAAACCATGGATTGTGGGTCAATGATGGGAGAGGTGTGTTGAGATTTGTAATGTTTGAACTCTCTAGTTGACTCAAATCTAGGTAAAAGAGATTCTCTAAGTCTTTGGGAGCAATTGTGATAGTGGGGGATGAAAAGATGGATGATGTGGAAAGTGATCTTTGTAACCATTTTGAAACAACACTTTTTACTTACTCTTGATGTTTTGATGTTAGGATAAAGGATGTTTATACACTTGGATATCTTTAGGGTACACTCATGACCTTCAAGATGAACTAGTTCAAGGAGGATAACTATCTTAACTAAGTACATGGAAAAGGATAAATTAAACATACAAACTAGCTAAGTTAGTAGTTTTTTTATTTTATTTTGATGTTTAAGTCCCAAAGTGTTGCTGTACTCAAAAAATTTGCAAAGTTTGGTGAAGTGGAATTTAGATTTTTGATGAAAAGGTGGATGAAATGTTTGACCCAATGTTGACCTAGAGTGAACCTTTGTTTTCCAAGACCAAGGTAGTGAGAAACATGCTATACCTCTAAAGTGATGAAACCTTTAGGACTCAAATGATTTTGGAAATAGGACCCAATGATTTTGAAAATAAAACTCAATGACTTTGGATAATGGAACTCAATGATTTTGCCAATGTTTTTATTGTCTAAAATTGATTGTGTTTGGGGAGTCAATGATTTGAACATATATCGATGTGGGGTGTTCATTTGATTTAATCTTGGATTAATGAGGTTATTTTTACCACAAAAAATTTTATTGGTTATGTTTTCAAACTAAATGTTTATGTCAAAACATCATAACTTTCACAATGTCCATTTCTTGAAAATTATGAGGTTGAAGCCATAATTGCCTATGTTGTCTTTGGAAAATATGGATTTGAGATACAAGTCAAGATATTTAGAAATCTCTAAGGATAAAATATTTTTCTTAGCATCACTACTAATGGTAGTGTCGCAGTTTGAAATTTGAAAGCATCAGACTAGTGAATTTGAGCGTAGTTGTTTAAACTTTTTGATACCTCCAGATTAAATATGCGTCACCAAATTTAAATCAATGTCAGGGGATTAATTCAGCATCAGGATTTCAAATTGTGAGGGTGTTGCTATATGGTGACGCTATTGAAATAACGTGGTTTTTTGTAATTTGGGCATCACTTGGTCCTGCAAAATAGCATAAAATAGAATTCAAGCTAAAAAATGGTTAGCTTAACGATTTTCCCTCCTAGTGCCAAAATGTGAGACAAGGAAATGTCATTGAGGGTTGATTACACTTGATTCATGATGAATCAAAGCATAACTTCGCTAAACAAACGTACATCTACAAACAAGATCATTCAAATTGGAAAATTAAACTAAGCATTTAATTAAAAATGAAAGCTACAAACTACAAAAAAAATAGTTAAATTCTCAATCTAACCCATTTGAAACTTATCCCATTTTGGAATTGGTGTCGTGTTGATGTGAAATAATGACCCTTTCCCAATCCTGTGATTAGTGAGCCTTTTGCAGTCGATTCTATGGAAGAGAATCAATGAAACCATTGTGATTGATGTATGAAAACCTGGTTTATGCTAAAAATGAACATGGTGCAAGCTAAGTCACCATGATTTTATGCTAGAAATGCACTGATTATGCTATTGCTAAGCTAATATAAGTTAAAACTATGCTAAAATATGAAAACCATAATTCATATACAAACTAAGATGGATGCATGGAAGCCATTAATGGATGCTCTAAGCTATGATGCAAGTAAAACTAACTAAAGTAAGATAAAAAGTGAGTAACTATGAGAGTATGGATCCAAGTGAATTCAATATCATGACTTTGAAATTGAAAGATGGATGTATGAGTTTCAACAGCATAAGTTTTCTCTAAAATATGGATCCATTTGTCTCCAAATATTGACCTATTTATAGGAGAACAAATAAGGGATGAAGGGTTGAGATCAAAAATATTAATCAACGGTCCAAGATGAAGGAGATGAGAGGAATGAATCATGGATTCTCATCAACAAATGAGAATGCATGATGGGATTCTAATCAAGCTTTTACACTTGCCTCAAAAAAACATACTTTTGACCTACTCACATAGGTCACAGGTGACTTGTTCAACAAGTTGAAGGTTAAAACTTGCTCAAGAAGCCAAGTGAAAATATCCATTTTTCAAATGATGAAGGAATAAGAATATTCTTTTGGAATATTCTCATGGGTGAGGAAAAAAGTTAATTTACAAGTTAAAACAAAGTTTTAATTGTGCAAAAAGGGGGATAAGGAATATTCTATGGGAATATCTCCTTTGCTAAGAGGAAAGTTAGTTTAATTGCTAATTAAACAAGGTTTAATCATGCAATTAGGGGATACAAAGTGATATTCATTAAATTAAATGATTTAATGAATAGGGGAGAGATGGAATGATATTTAATTAAATAACTTAGGGTTTAATTAAATAAGATGACTTGGGAAATTAAATTAAATATTTTGATTTATTTAATTTAATGAGATGAAACATTAGCATGAAAAGGGATGAATTAACTTGATTAAATTAATTAGGTTAATGGATGAAAATGATGCAATTAATTAATTAGCTAGGCTAATTTAATCAATTAAGCCAAAAGAATATGGGTTTAAAGAGGAAATGATTTTAGTTAGCCAATGTGATCCATCGGGACATTTTTCAGTGTCTACAACTACACTATAGGAATAACTTCCTTGCATCTTCTCCAAATAAGTGATCTAACTTGTCTTCAAAATATTTACAAAGCTTGTCTCCTAAATTATCCCATGTAGTGATATAATTCACTGCCAAACCTCTAAACCACTGCAAAGCCTTTCCTTTGATTGAGGCAACCAAAAGTCTAAGGGATACATTTTCTTTAGTAACATTATGGAATACACATAGGGAGGCCACATCTTTGATATGTTCAATAGGGGTGATCTGGTCTTCTCTATTAAAAAATGGGAGATTTTTTAAAGAAGCCATAGGGATGTCATCATGTTGTTGCAAATTTAATGGGATACCTTCATTAAAAGGTACAAAAGGCTTATTTCTAGCCATTTTGAAAAGGTTTCTTTGTGTTTGAAAAGTAGGTGTTCTAACTTGAAACAATATTCCCAATTGTGGTGTATATTGAGCCCTAGGAGAAGGACTTGACTTATATTTATTTTACTTCATCTAACATGAAACAAAGAGAGTTTATCCCTTCTTCTAGGGGAAACGTAATAAAGTTGTGTATATTGAAAAATATCTCTTGAAGAAGATCGTGTTTGGATCCTTGGCATGAATTCATAGACCTTCTTTACAATTAGGAGTCCTCCCTAGCAGAATCACCAACTTTGATGTAAAATATTCTTTTCAATGCAGAGTCACCAAGTACCTTGATTGTGTGCATCTTCAAGGCTATATTATTGAGAGAAGTACCACTCCCTCAACAATGGAAAAAAATGAAATCTCTTTCAGTCCCACCAAGTGTTCTAAAAAATGTTATGTGAAATGCACCCTACTGAACATGGATTCAAACAATTTAGTGATACAATGGAAATAACCTCAAAGTGTGTGACCTTGCAAGTGAGGTTAAGTCTCTGTAGAAGGTCAGATTCCTTTCTAAACTAGGTATAGAAGATGACTTTTATAACCCAACCTTAATAAAATTTAAACTAAGGACTTGCAAAGGAAAAGGGAGAAGGATAAAATACAAAAAATGTAATTGTAAGGTGATGCACCAAATTTATATTGTTTTTTCTTGCTTGTGATTGCACAAAGCATCAATTAAGTCACCAAAAAAGGTCACATAAATCTCTATTTCTCTCACTTTACAAAAGGGACATGGAGGCTAGGGTTTGAAAGATCCTATAAGCGGTGAAGATTACCCCCAATTAACATCTACAATAGATTAGCACAACCATATACCCTATAAAAATGATGAAATCATTGAAACATGCATAGAGGTATCAACTTATTACACATAATGCAAGCATTGAGAAGAGGTGAAAAAGGGATGATTATATTAATATAGAGGCATAAGATAATTTTATAGCTATAGAAATGTTGAAATAGCATGAGTCTTCTAGAGAAAATCTAGGGAAGAACCCCCTTAAAAATGATACAAATATTTCCTTTATAGCTTAGGCAGAACTAAGAATTGAATTCAAAAAACCTAACCCTAACCTAACTAGGGTTTATAGGAGATGAACTCTAATCAAATTCAAACATCCAAATTGCTCCCAAATGTAAGAAATAACCAAGCTATAAAGGCTCTGACATCTCTTGAGCACATCCCATAATGATGACCCTCATGAATGCAAGCATGGAGAACCCATGAAATCTATAACAAAATCTAGGAAGACATACCCTGACAGAAGAATTTGGTCTTTGTAACACACCAGGGAGTAATGGCATCAAATATAGTATTAGAAAGGTGTGAAAATAAATCCAATTTGAATCTAATCTAATCAATTAGTTGAGAATGTCATTGAGCAATTAATTTTGCATCTCCCACGAACTAGAGCAATTGATCATTGATATTTGAATGTTGTCCATTTGATTGAGTATAGATGGACAAGATCATGCTACAAAGGAAACTTTAAAATGTGACCATTGATCACTAAGGCATTCATGATCAATGACTAATGCATAACCTCAATACATCATGTCTTCCTTCAAACAATCAAGACACATAATCATGATGCACTGATGCCATGTAATGCAATAGTTAATCGACATCTAGCCTATGAATATTCCTTCATGATCCCATCGCACATCCCAAATTAATCGCTAGCTTCACAATATGAAACCCTGATGCATTAGAAGGGTGTGATAGTTTTCTGATCCTTTCCTTTAAATCAGATCCATTGAATTCCTCAATGCAACATATAAGACCATCACGCTTTTCCTTAGTGTGACATCACTCACAACTATGATGTGAATGATCTATGTGATGCTATCAAACTTTTCTACCTGTTATCTTGGACATGTCACAATATCACCTTGTGGCAAACTCAAACTTGGACCCCACCATATTGCCTTCATTTACATATCACACATAATCCTAAGTTTATTGAACATGAAACTGTGATGCACTAGAAGAGTGCAATGCAATAAATATCTTCCACATGTTACTACTATCATCACACCCCACCCCTATAGGGATAAACTGAGGACCCATCATGATACTGTAGGATAGTGGGTTGTTGCCACTTGGATATGGGAATATTCCTTTGGCATATGACTTCATCATCACACATCATAGAAATGACCCCAATGATGCAAGCAAAAACTGCAATGTGAATAACCTATGTGATGTTTGTTAGATCACTCCCTTTGAATCTGAGTCATTGATTAGTCCTCATCGTATATCACAAAAAGACTCTAGTATCCATGAGACACAAATGTGATACATTGAATCTATGTGATGACCATTGATTTCCATCTTTTATCCTAAGCCATTGATCTATGACCATCGCATATCATTCAAAGGGAACCAACAAAGGGAGAGAGAAATGTGATGCAAAGTGAGTGGGTGATGCAATAAGAAACTGCCACATGGTACAACTAAGTAGAGGAAAAAAATATTAAGTAAAACAATTAGCACATGCTTAGAAGGTTATTTTAAAAGGTTTCCATCACCTAGGTAATTGGATGATTGAAATTTTTCAAAGGTGAAGGTATACCAAGGTTGGAAAAAGAAAAATATTTAGATGCACAGTCTCAAATGGTAGCACGAGACCAGGGGACAGTAAATTGATGGCATCCTAGACACAATTCATAACTAATATGATCAGGGACTAGCCAAAGCAATTAAATGGAGAAATATAACAAAAGTATATGCTTAGATTAGGGGTTTAGGGTTTAAGAATATGAGGGTTTTGGAAGGAATAACTTGCAAAAGAAGATACCCTAATTTGATATAATTGAGGAATTTCAAAACCTTAAAACCCTAGAACATCAAAAATAAACATGGACTTCAATAGGATGCACATATAGGATCTCTCTAATTGGATATAAATGATGGGAATCCAATGGTGACATAAAATAGTAACACTACTATCATAACATTCCAAGTACTTTGGTTGTGCCAAAGCCCAAGGTTTCAACTCTTGCATAGTTTTATAGATGTCCAAAAGTTGTTGCTGAGAATTTGCATACTCAAGTGAACTTGTGACAATCCAAATATCATAAAATAGGAATCTATTTTTTAGTCATAACTGCATAAGCATGATGGTAAGAACCAATAAAGTAACCTAAATTTTTCTTTACAAAGAAGATAATACTCCTTCATTTGTAATGAAAAGCACCAATTTTCATATGTTGGAACTCTTTGTGGTTCTCATAAGGTCACTTTGGGTCCCGATGAGTTTTTGAGAGCCTCATGAGGTTTTGGAAACCTCATCAAATTTTGATGAGATTTTAGAAACCTTATAAAACTTTTTCCAAAGGATATTTATTAATAGTAAATACATATAGCTCCATACATCCACCTCAGGCCCCATGCATGGCTTACCTGAGATAAACTCAGGTGCAACATAATTTGGGCTTCCTCAACTTGTCTTAAGAAAATGTCCATCAGGCATAACATTGCTAAGATCAAATTTTTTAATCTTAACATTGTATTTTGAATCTAACAAAAAGGTATTTGGCTTAAGATCATGATGGACTACCATGTTTCTATGGTAATATTCAACACCTGATATAATATTCTAGAAAAAAAATCAATCCTTTTTCCTCTTACAATCGACCTTTCTGAATATTATATAATCAAAGAGTTCCCCAAACTTTACATATTCCATGACAACAAATCTATCTATTGGAGTTTCAATTACCTCATACAAACATATGATATGAGGATGCATGAATAATCTCAAATTTTTGATTTCTCATCGTACTACTTATATTGTAAATTTAAAAGTCTTCATCATAAAGAAGATAGTGATCTTTTCCTCCCATTATCCTATGTATAGTTTAGAATCTGCAACCATGACTATTATCATAGTAGTTGATGAACCTAACCCATTTTTTGCAATTTTTGGTGCATAAATTTAGATGAAGAATGTGAATTATCTATATCATTTATGATGCAATATATTGATGAGAAAGAAAGAAGTAAAGATAGTGTATCTTTATAAGAGAAGTTTGAGAAGCATGTAATGTTTTACATTATCATTGTTAGAGTTTTATTTTGTAGCTACCACAACATATTGTATTGTTTGTTCCACAAATGCATTGCCACTTCCACTAATTTTCTACATACCTGATTGTCTCTGTAAGTTGGGCTAGTGTCCCTTTATATTTAAAACCTTTACATGGGAGATTTCTTTTTAATTTTCAATGACCAAAAAGGGGTGTAACAAAAATCAAATAGTGCATCATAGTGGGTTCAATCCTTTGTCTTCCCATGGAAATTTTTCATTGGATTTATTTTGGACTTAACCTATGAAACCTATTAAGCCTCATGAGGATTTTTTTATCATACCAAAATTTTAAGGAAAAATGCATAGCAAAACTATCCCTTACCAATATCCCACCTAAGAATACTAGGTCTATTGTTGTTCCCCCTAATCCAATTGTTGTGGATTGACCTATGCTTGAAGCAAAATGTCTTCTAATTAATCAAGGTAAATATGTCATTGTTCCTCCACCCATATCATACAAGATACAAAGAGACAATCACATAATTCCATTTGTGCCTTTGAAGACAAATCAAGAATATAAACCAAAGGAGATAATGGTTTCCCAACCCCTGGTGGTCCCTTTCATTCCTCCCTCAAGAGAAGAAAAGAGATGTATGGTTAAAAATATTGCTCTTACACCTTCACAAATTGAAAATCATGTAAGAATAAATATAAATGCTAAATATTGTAGGCATATACATCGTGTTATTGCTTGTCAATTGGAAGAAAAGAGTATAATAACACCTCATGAAAAAACACAAATCCAAACAAAAAATTATGATCTACCACCCTCACCAAAACATAAAAATGAACCTCACATGTCTAAACCAAAACAAAAAATAAAACAAGAACATAAAATTGATATTTTCATAAAACCTCATGTTGTGAATAATTTGGATGATGAAGATGAAACTACTAAAATTTATGAAGTGTATAATGAGATGAATTTGTAGTTTTCAAAGTCTATGAATTTAGATGCGGGCAACCATGATGATCCTCTTGTTGTGAGTAACCCACCATGTGTTGAACTTGGGGATTCTCCTAGTATGACACTTGTTGTAGTCCCTTTGGATATTTGTCCACCTTTCGTGTTGTGACATAAATTTTGGGAACCTAGAATGCTTGCTCTCTTCCTAAGATTTTCCACCTAGAAAGAGAGAGATTTAGGTCCCAAAATGCTTATGTACATTAAAATTAGGATGTATGCAATGTGATATGATGTAAATGAACTAAAATAAATGAAAATGACTAATTAAGATGATCTAAAATGAATGCAAAAGTGCAATTTAAGTTATGTTTGAAAATAAACTGTGATATGCAAACAACTATAAAAGATGAAGAAATAGAAAGAAATATGCAAAACAGAAGGTACAGGGTCAAATATGAGTGCACCTAGAAGTTGTGTGAGCTTTCTGGAGTGTCTGGAATGCTGATGAATTATTTTTATTTTTCATAGTGGGACTCATTCGCCAAGGGTGGCAAATGAGTCCTACTGTTGAAAAAGTGTCAGGAACTGATTTCTGACAGTCAGGAGTTGATTTCGAACAAAATGCATATTTTTAGATTTCAAGTGGGACTCATTCACCAAGTGTGGTGAATCAGTCCTCCCCAAGATTTCCAATAAATTAGAAGACAACACTACTCCACCAGATCTGGCAATGTCTGAATGTTAGGTTGTCAGGGTTAACTCTGTAGAAAACAAGCTGAAAACACTCAAAATGTTTGAAGAGATGATGAATTGACATGAAGCTCCTAGATGACTTGAATTCCACCTTTCAAAACCTTTAAACCTATTAAATATGCAAAACAAAGCTGCAAATACACATGCATAAAGGGGAAAAATGTTTGCGGGTTAGTGAATAGGGGTTTTCCTTGGTCAAACCCCACTTTAGTAATCAAACCCAATAGAATTGAATGACATGCAAAGGAAACTATAAATAAATAAAAAATGAAAGTATTACAAACTTACCACATCCTTGAATATGCAAATCTGAAGTGATGTCAATGGCTGCTCCAAAGTGCTTGAAAGTGCTCAGAATTGATGATGTAAAATGCTTGATTGCTTGATTGAATGTGTGATTGTAGGAGATTGCTTGAATGAGTTAGGAGATGTAAAATGAGGTGAAAAATGCCTATTTATACAAATCTTGTGCCTTAGTATCCGTTCATAACTCATCACAGGCTAATATGAAGTGAATTTGAGTAAAATCTTGAAAGAAATTTTGAAATATTTTGAATTTTGGGCAAAGGGGGACTCATTCACAACCCTTGAAGAATGTGTCCCACCTAGGACCCAAAACCAAGTGTCAAAAATAATGATAATTTAATGTTGTTTGTTAGGATAGGACCCACAAATACACTTAATATAAGCATATGAGGGCATAAAGAGACAAAATAAAGCAGGAGAAGGGTGTAAATAGGGAAGATGTTCCTAGAAAAGCGTGAAATCTTGTTACAAGACTTTACAACACTTCATAATAGGTCTTGTTGATGTGTAAAATGGTGATTTTTAGGTGAATTACATTAAATAGAGTCTAGAAGAATGTAGAAATGTCTTACAACACTTCACAACACCTTCACAAGACATCATTCTTTGAGTTTTAACACCAAAATAAGCATGTTCAAGCCAAGATACATCATAAAATCAAAGCAACATAGCTCCAACACTATGAAACAAGACCTAAAAGACCATGAAAATGACAAGGGTCCTTTTTTTGACAGTACATTTAGCCCCCATTTTAGTGAAACCTACTTCCTCACACTAATGTAGCCATGAACATCAAAGAGAAGGTTTGAATGCACTTACGTTAGCAAGATGGAATACAACAAACAAGAGGGATGATCAAGCCCCCAGGATAAAGATCCCATGATGAACTGAACATAACGACAAAGAAACACACAAGTTTTGAGAAGAGATTGAGTGAAGCTTCAATCATCAATCCAACTAGTTGTGAAAAGAGATCTAGGCTAATTGTTTGAAAAAAGAGAAGAATGTGTACTCACTCTAGGGCCACGGAACTAGTCGTTCGTAGGGTGAGAAATCCCAACAAGTAAGATACATACGCTAGTTAGTATGCACTCACAAATATGCAAAAAGTGGCTATGGGGAAAAGTCATGCTGCTTGTTGGGCTTCCCGCTCAACCATGCCAAAGTTATACCCATTCAATAACTTTAACAAGGTGCCACAAAGCCAAAGAAAATGTAAATGTTAGTTTAACTTTTATAACATAATTAAAATAGGATGGCACCATAGGCATGCAAGTTGTGTTATGCAAGGTGGCCAAACAAGTAAAATAGCTCCACAGGCATGCAAGTTGTGTTATGCAAGGTGGCCAAATGAGAATACAATATGTAAAATTTTTATGTGTAATATGTTCAAAGGAGTCGTGTTCAGTTTATGCAAGGTCAGTCACTTAGGGAACATTGTGTCTAATGTCACAAAAAGAGGACCAATCAAAGAATCGTATATTCACAACTTAGGGGATGCAGTGTGTCGCATCAAACCACTAAGAGGAATGAAATATGCTGAGAAAGATCACACTAATGAAGGACATCACACCCAATGTCATCCACAAAGTGATGAAAACATCACGTAAACGACAAGGCTTCGCTAAGAATGCAAATGAAATATTGGTAATGTATGCCCCCTACTTTAAAGGAATTTCTACACATCATTCTGTGAGAAATTACTAGAAAGCAAAGAAGAAAAGAAAAAGAAAAAAATAAACAAGAGCCAACTCAGAAAGCCCTATGCCAAGTTATATGTTTTGAAATTAGGTTGTGTCATGTCAAGGAAAAATGAAAAAAAAAGAAAGGGAGTTGCCCCCCAGAAAAGAAAACACACCAACCACATAAGGGATCTATGGATTTTGGGTCAGTATGTTTGCTACTGCAATATTTTTATGAAAGAGCTCAGAACTATCATCATCCCCCAAATACACATAGAATTGGAAGAATGACACAAAGAGAGAAAAAATAAGGAAAAATAAATTCCATTTTGAGTCAACATGGAAGAGACATTACGGTCTCAATGCCTTGCATCATCCCCAAAAGGAAAACACAAGTGAAAAGAAAACAAGAAAAGTGAAAAATATTTTGGGTCAACATCGAAGAGACATAAGGCGTCTCTACGCTTTGCATCATCCCCAAAAGGAAAACAAAAAATGAAAATGAAAAATACAAGGACCTTTTGGGTCAACATGGAAGAGACATAGGGCATCTCTATGCTTTGTGTCATCCCCAAAAGGAAAACACAAAACAAAAATGAAAAAGACAAGGAGACAAGGAGAAGAATAGAGGTACGAATAGAAGTGGACAAAGAGAGGGAACATCAAACACATGATATGGGGGAACCCAATACATACATGAAAAGAAAATAGAAAATGAAGGTGAAGAAAAGAATAATTAGGCAAATTCAAGTCATCCATCAAGTCATCTACCTCCCAATCATGTTTAGTGGAATGCGAAGGTGATTGTTTGTTTATAGGAGGAATCGAAAGTGTCGAGCTAGGATTTGTACCAAGCTCTTCACTTAGCGGAGAGGATTTATCATTTAAGCTCATTGTAGATGAAAATAAAGAGTTCAAATCATTGTTTATTGTTTCATCTATGGTATCAATCGTCACATCATCATCATCATCAAGATTAATAACGATGAGAGGATAGAGGGTGATTTCTAAGGATGGGTGTATCAAGAGTGTGGGTTGGACGAGTTCATTTTGTTGCAATTGTTGGGTTGAAATTTCATGTGGTTGGTTACGACAGGGAGGATAGTTATCTAGATCTTCTATCAAGGGTGAAAATTGATTGTCATGATTGGTTTTTGTATGAGCAAGGAGATGACGATGACACCAACATTCAAGAGCAGCATGGTTTTGTTTAATTCTATTTTGGAGTTGTTGAGGTGTAAGAGTGGATTGAGTCATCATAGGTTCTTTTACTTCCAAAAGGGGAAGATCAGGAGAAACCGAAGAGGAATGATCAACCACTTTCTCTTTCACTTTATATACTTGTTTGGTTTAAGGAAGTGAGGCAAGAATTATGTCTTGTTCTCTTGGTCATTTAGACAATGGTTGGGAAGTATCAGGAGGGGATTGTTTAGAGGGTGTGATGGTTTGTTCAATATCAGGTGTAATCATGGTTTCATCGAGGATAAGATGAGTAGAGATGGATGGATATGTGTTGCGAAGAGATAATTGATCAAACTTTTTGGCTTTAAACTTTTGATAAGCAATGTAGAAGAAGTCCTTATGAGGAGTTATAGGTTCCATGGCTGTTGGTGTAATTAAAAATGTTGTACCTTGTCCTAGGTCATGATTACACCTTAGTTAAGTTTACTTAGGGACCACATAGGAGGTAGTTGGAGAATTTCCACTTTTGGTGGACTTATCATGTTATTGCTTTATCACATCCACCTTTTGTGGACACATCATGTGATTATCTCTCCACCTTTTGTGGTGATTATCACTTGTCCACTTTAGGTGGAGTGATAGCTTTTCATAGTTATCTCATGTCATAAGATTATGACACTTGTCATAATCTTATGTTCTATGTTCTCACCTTGGCGATATAACCAAGGGGTCTCCTATGTACTTTTATACTGCTCATCATATTTACATTCATTGATAAGAATAAAGTATATTCTTGTCATCTTGTTTCTATCTCTCTTATGTTTGTGCTTTATATTAGGCCTCTAGATCTTGGGTGGCTACCTTCATAGCCAATTCTTACATGGTATCAGAGATTTTGGAGAGATTCTTGGAGGGTTCCATTTTTTCCTTGTATTGCAGGTGCATTTTGGGAGCTTGTTGCATCATATCTTAGCTTTCCATTGCATCTGGAGTGTCTGAGATAGTCATATTTTCCTTTTGTTTCATCTCAGTTGGACATTGGAGGCCAAATCTGCAAAGGGTTCAAGATTGGAGGTGGTTGCCAAATCCAGGAGCTAGCTACCATTTCAGAACATTTTCAGCCAAAAAGGACATTGCCATCACTTTTAGAAGGGCCAAAAACCCCTAAATCGACTACCAAATTGTCAAATTTGGACAAGTTGCTCTCGAAGGAAAAAAAAATTAGCAGGCGGGTCGTACAGCCCTACCTATGCAGGTACGATTTTATTAAAAAAATTAATAATAATTTTTCTGCAAATTTCATATTTTTTTAATTTTAGAAATCTTTATAAAAAAATCACATTTAAAAATCCTTCATAATCATTTTTTTTATAAAAGTTCTTTTTATAAAAAAATAAAAAAAATAAAAAAAATCCTGCAGTACGTAGGGTACCCAACAGGGTACCTACGTGGCAGGCCCTGTCAGGCATCCTATGGCCCACAAGTACTGCCAGGGTTGGGAGGTGGTACTGCCACCTGCCACGACCCTTGGCCGGATAGGCGGTGGGACCCCCTGTCACCCTTTTGTGCTTTAAAGTTTTTTAATTTAAAATTTTTTTATATGTTTTTTCTTTAATTTTTTAAATTAATTTTTTAATAATGGTTTTTCTTTATTTTATATTAATTTTTTAATAATTAAAAAATCAATAGTTTTCTTTATTAAGTCTTTTAATAAAGTTTTTATCAAAAAAAAAAATTCTTTATTATTCTAATAATAAATTTTTTTAATAAATTTTTTAAATTAAGTTTTTTTTAAAATAAATCATGCATTAATAAGAAAACCTAGAGAAATTATTTTGCCTAATGATCGAGCCTTGTCTTGGACTGTTTGCTCCTTAACCAGCAGTCAACAAGGGTCACTTACTCCTACCAACATCCATCTGGAGGGCTTTCTTCATGGTCTTCAGCTTTGGGTTTCTTTTGGTTAGCTTCTTCATCAACATTTCTAGCTTTGCATCATGTTGATTATAGTTCTCCTCTTCTTAATGTTGTAATCGCACTAAAATAAAATGCCACAATCTTTCTATTTTAGTGTACTCTGTCATAATGTATACTTTGTTGGATTGATATATGTATCTAGTGTTAGTTCCTATCTACTCAGCAAATGCAGCGGCTGGTTACCCATGCATTTCAGTGAGATGGACTAGTCACCATATAGACATTTCTATTTTGAAGCACTCTACCTATCTTCAGAAGTTTGGTTCTACATCCAAAGACTTGGTGCATGGCTTTGGTGAAACTTGGATTGTACAATTTGTGCATGGCTCCAGTGAGACTTGGATTGTACCAATCTACTATTGATGAGCATTCAGTTGATGCTCACACAGTTGTCTTCTTGGTTCTGACCTTATTCCTGTTGCAGTGTGGATTCATCTGCAGTTCTTCATTGAAAATTTTTTTAGTTACTCTTGAGTTGATAGATTCAGCTCAATCACTAGTTATGTGGCATCTTTTGTAGTTGTACATGATTCTCTCTATCAGTGCTTGTCACAATTTGGCATTCTTTTGGAACAACATTTGGAGGACTCATCATCATCCTTGGTCTGCTCTACATTAGTATTCACATTTTTCTACATTATCTCCTTCTTCAGTAAAGATTGGGGACTCTTGGTATTGTGACATTTGAGCAGTGACTCTCCATTGAGGGGGGGTTGCATGGACTTCTTCATTCTTCTTATGGGGGGGCTTTTTCCTCACTCAAGGTTTTATCCTTCCTAGAGCATTTTTTTGTTTTGTTTCATCTCTCTTTTGGGGAGGAGTTTTGTCCCACTGGGTTTTCTCCTTTTCTTTGCTTTATGAGAGATTGTATTGTGTGTACATGGGTACCTAACATGGCCTAGTTGTTGGGACCCATCTTGCATTGTTTGCATTTGTGTACATTCTCCCTAAGTTGCACTTAAGGGGGGGTGTTGGTGTAATTAAAAGTGTTGTACCTTGTCCTAGGTCATGATTACACCTTAGTTAAGTTTACTTAGGGACAACATAGGAGGTAGTTGGAGAATTTCCACTTTTGGTGGACTTATCATGTTATTACTTTATCACATCCACCTTTTGTGGTGATTATCACATTTCCACTTTAGGTGGAGTGATAGCTTTTCATAGCTGTCTCATGTCATAAGATTACAACACTTGTCATAATCTTATGCCCTTCTATGTTCTCACCTTTGCTATATAACCAAGGGGTCTCCTATGTAATTTTGTACTACTCATCATATTTGCATTCATTGATAAGAATAAAGTCTATTATTGCCATATTGTTTCTATCTCTCTTATTCTTTTGCTTTCTATTAGGCCTCTAGATCTTGGGTGGCTACCTTCATAGCCAATTCTTACAATGGGTTTAGGCCAAAATGCTTCTAATGAAAAGTTACCTTTAGAAGATAAAGGATTAAAGCCACTATGGCGTATGGTGAATACCTCATTTCCATGTGGAAACTTCAAGCACTTGTGAATGAGTGATGAGACCGCTTTCATTGAGCAAAGCCAAGGAAGGCCTAGCTACAAAAAAAATTGGTCGAATTGTGGAATAATAGAAAATATTACCTCCAAAGTCTTTGATCCTATTTGCAAAGGATGTGTGATCGATCCAATTGTAGGGCATGCAAAACCATTATGTGTCTTGATCCATGTAATTAGTTTATTATAATCATCTTGATATAGCTCATGTAATACAAGAAACTCTTTTGTGATCATGTTCTCGCCACAAGTGGGATCTATTAATATCCCATTAGTGGGCTTATAATAGATTCTACCAGCAATGTAGAGAGGACCATCAGGAATTTTTTGCAATATGTATTTAGTAGAAAAATTGATATCAAGAGATTTATAGGTTTGGCCCTTTTGAGGGATAACATTTATCGCAATGACAAGTTTATCCATAGGACAAGCTTGGGAAACAGGAGGAGATCTATCAGGTTGTTCGTTATGTGTATCAACAGTCATTACATCAGACTTGGATGGTTCACTAGTCTTGACAAATGAGGTGGTGTGCTTAGGCATAGGGTTGGTGAAGATTTGAAGATATTGGTTAGGGGGTGTGGCAGACTTATTTCCTTGATCATTAAAACCCATAATGGTCAATTCACCCGAATCAATGAGGTCTTGGACTAGATGTTTAAGACACTTGCAATGTTCAGTGTCATGGACATTTTGATGATGAAAAAGGAAATAAGCATTAAGCTTGAAGCTAGGTGGTAAGGGTTGATTGGGATCAAGTGGTCGAATAGGTGGTAAGGTAAACATGCATTTTTGGATGAGTTGGTTCATTGTCTGATGGAGGGTTTCAAGTAAATGAGTGAAATTTCTATTGGATCACCATAATGATAAGGCATGACTATTTTAGAGGCAGCCATTGAATTCTAAACTTGTGAAGTTGGTTGTGGTTGGGGTGAAGGAGATGAGCTAAATTGTAAGAGGCCTTGGTTAGGTTTGCGGAAATTATGTGTGTTTTTTCTGGTGTTGATTGTTATTTTTAGTTTTGTCAATTTGGCTAGAAGTGGATTTTGACTCATGACTTGAAAATGAATTGTGATACTCACATAAGGTTGTACACAAATGCATGAATGAAGGTAATTTCATCATTGTAAGCTTATCTTGGAGGTTGGTGTGCAAATTTTCAATAAACATCTTCTGCAAATGTGCATCTGGAATTTGGACATCAACTTGAGCATATAAGGATTGGTAACAAGAGATGAAATCAGTTACTTTTTCATCATTGTTTTGTCTAGATCGCATAAGGTTAGCCATTGTCTTTTTAGGTGTCATGTGCACTTGAAAGTGATTAATGAAAGCGTCCACCAATTCATTAAATGAATAGATGGAATGATTAGGAAATTTTGAAAACCATTCTAAGGAAATATCCTTCAAGGTCCTTGGAAAGAGTTTTTCTAAAATTTTATCATCAAGGACAAAATCACAACACAAGGTAGTAAAAGCATTTACATGGTTGATAGGATCTCCTTTTCCTCCATATTTATCAAATCTCGACATTTATATTCCTTGTGGCATTAGGGTATGTAAGATTTCTAATGATAAGGGGTTGCTATGAACAAGATATGTGGTGTGAGTAGGTTGAGCTTGACTAATGTTAGCAAGTTGGTGTTAAATGGATGAAATAGTATTAAGGAGTTGTGACATGAAAGGATCAGGATAATGGGGTTGAGGTGATGGAGTGTAGGTGATATTAGGGGAAGTGAAAGGAATACTAAGGGGTGTGAAGGTGGTGGAAGGAGGTTGTGATCCCACAAAGGAAGTAGGAATGCTAGTGGAAATTAGGAAGGAAGTAGCAACATAATTGGATTGATGCATAGTTGTATGGACTTGTGGATTGGTATAAGTTGGTATGGAAGCTATAGTTGAAGGAGGAGGAACTTGAGATGCTCCTTGGGTGACCGGAATTTTTTTTGATGGATTATTGGAAGACACATGTTTATTATAAATCTCAACTATTTTTTTAGCACTTGCAAGCCATCATCACTTTCAATTAAGGGATGAAAGTTATCAATAGCAGGTATAGCAGTGGTGGAAATTTTTTCAAGTGACAAGTCTTGTTGTAAATGTGCAAAGTCCTCATGAATATTAATGACTTTTTCTTGTGGGAAGGATTTTTTTTATTGTCAACATGAATAGGATGGAAAGGTGAAGACATGGAAGTGGTATTGTCAGGGCCTAATGCACCATTTTCCATACCAGGAGTAGGAGCTCATGAGATCCCAGGATCCACAACAAAATTTCTATCATGGGATGTCATGAGTCTAGAACTTCTTCTCACTAAGGTATTATCAATAGGGCACCAAACACTCATGCAAGTACCACAAAGGAAGGGTGGATGGGAATGCAAGCTAATCTAAGAATGTAAAATGAAAATAACATAAGAGTTGCTAGTTGTAACAGAGATGCAAATATAGAAAATAGAAATACAGAAAAATGCCAGAAATAGTGCAAAATTAATGTCAAATATTCAAAGGGACTGATTCGCCTTGGGTGGAGAATGAGTCCCAGGATGCAAGTTTTTTGTATTTTTCAGAAATTTAAGAATGATTTAAATGCTTTATAGAATGCCAAAATAGGCACAAGATGTAGAGTTTTAGTTTTTTCAATGGAATTAAATGCAATAATGAAAACTAAATGAGTTTTTCACTAATGCAAAATGAAAGATACTAGAATGCAATAACAAATCAATGTCCTAATTGAATGTCCATGCAAATGAAAACTACGATAATAGATATGAATGCAATCAGAAGTTTAAAAAATTTCAAAAGTCGGGTTCACCAAAATGTGACATAGATTATGGGAACCTAGAATGCTTGCTCTCTTCCTAAGATTTTCCACCTAGAAAGAGAGAGATTAAGGTCCCAAAATCCTTATGTTCATTCAAATTAGGATGTATGCAATGTGATATGATGTAAATGAACTAAAATAAATGAAAATGACTAATTAAGATGATCTAAAATGAATGAAAAAGTGCAATTTAAGCTATGTTTGAAAACAAACTATGATATGCAAACTATGAAAGATGAAGAAATAGAAAGAAATATGCATAACGGAAGGTACAGGGTCAAATCTAAGTGCACCTAGAAGTTGTGTGACATTTTTGGAGTGTTTGGAATGCTAATGAAATTTTCTAATTTTTCATAGTGGGACTCATTCACCAAGGGTGGCAAATCAATCCTCCTACTATTGAAAAAGTGTTGGGAACTGACTTCTAATAGTCGGGAGTTGATTTCTGAAAAAATGTAGATTTTTAGATTTCAAGTGGGACTCATTCACCAAGGGTGGTGAATCAGTCCTCCCCAAGATTTTTGGAAAATTATAAGACAAAATTGCTCCACTAGATCTAGCAATGTTTGAATGTTAGGTTGTCAAGGTCAACTTTGCAGGAAGTGGGTTGAAAACACTCAAAATGTTTGAAGAGATGATGAATTGACATGAAGAGCCTATTTGACTTGAATTCCACTATTCAACACCTTTAAACCTATTAAATCTACAAAGCAAAGCTACAAATACACATGCATAAAGGGGGAAAATGTTAGGGGTTAGTGAATAGGGGTTTGTCTTGGTCAAACCCCACTTTAGTAATCAAACCCAATAGAAATGAATGGCATGCAAAGGAAATGATAAATGAATAACATGAAAGTATTACAAGCTTACCACATCCTTGAATATGCAAATCTGAAGTGATGTTAATGGTTGCTCCAAAGTGCTTTGAATTGATGATGTAAAATTCTTGATTGCTTGATTGAATGTGTGATTGTAGGAGATTGCTTGAATGAGTTAGGAGATGTAAAATGAGGTGGAAAATGCCTATTTATAAAAATCTTGTGCCTTAGTATCCATTCATACCTCATCATAGGCTGACATGAAGTGAATTTGAGTAAAATCTCTAAAGAAATTTTGAAATATTTTGAATTTGGGGCGAAAGGGGACTCATTCACCACCCTTGGTGAATGAGTCCCACCTGGGACCCAAAACAAAGTGTCGGAAATAATGTTATATTTAATGTTGTTTTTCGGCATAAGACCTACAAATACACTTAATATAAGCATATGAGGGCATAAAGAGACAAAATAAAGCATGAGAATGGTGTAAATAGGGAATATGTTCTTAGAAAAGCATGAAATCTTGTTACAAGACTTTACAACACTTCTTAATAGGGATTTTTGATGTGTGAAAAGGTGATTTTTAGGTGAATTGCATTAAATAGAGTCTAAAAGAATGTCGAAATATCTTACAACACTTCACAACACCTTCACAAGATGTCATTCTTTAAGTTTTAGCACCAAAATAAGCATGTTCAGGCCAAGATACATCATAAAATCAAAGCAACATAGCTCCAACACTATGAAACAAGACCTAAAAGACCATGAAAATTACAAGGGTCCTTTTTTCAATGGTACACATATATGATGAGAAATATTGGGATGTGAATGACCTGCTCTAGGTCAACTTGTATGTGCAATACTACTTTTTTGTATTTTATTTGTGTTAAATTTTTTTGCTTGCACATGATGTGATCTCTCATTTTGTGCTATGTGTTGTTTATTTGTTTTTATGAGTTCTCTTTGGATTCCCTTTATTTCTTTTTTGTCACAAGGATACAAAGAAAATAAATTTGTATCTCTATTCTTCTCTATATCATGAACATTGTCATCTTGTGTTTTCCTTTTGTGACAATGCAAGGCATTGAGAAATTTAGGTCTCTTCCATGTTGAACCAAACAAAAAATTGTTCTCTCTCTATGTGTCATTCTTCCATTGTGTTCATTGTTACATGAGTATTTGTGGAATGATTTAAATTTTGGTTTTTATTATGTCACCATATCAAATACATATACTAACCTTGGATATGTGGATCCCTTACATGTGTTCATCTTTTGTCTTGTTTATGGAATTGCATTGGGGTCAACCCATTATCATGAGGAAAACTTATTTGGAAACATATCATTGGCATAGGGATTTCCAAAGTAAGCTATCATTTCCTTATCGTATGGCATTTATCTTTTTCCTACCTTAAATTAATTTCTCACATCATGGTGTTTTGCAATTTTTTTAATGTGTGGGCATACATTGACATTATTTTCTTCACTTTTTTCACACATGTTGGACTTAGTGGTGCAGTAAAATTGGTATGTTTTCTTCACTTTGTTCACATGTGTTGAACTTAGTGTTGCATTGGTATAGTATCTTTATCATTTTTGGCACCTTATCAAGGTTATCAAGGAATATAAATTTTGGTATAGTTATGGGTAAATACCTAGTGAATATCGGACGTCACTAGGCCTAGTGTGTTTCTCATTTTACCTTACCTTGGGTGCTCACCTAGTGAATATCAAGCTTCACTAGCTTGTGTTGCCTTTCGATTTATGAGTCACCTAGTAAATATTAAAATTTACTATGATGTGAGTCATAAACAAATTTTGTGTGGATCCTAGCATAACATAACTTTCTAGCCCATGATTATTCATACCCTCCTTAAATGCATTTTGGCATTTTGTATACTTTTGTATGTTGTCTTGTTGCACTTCATTACATGTGCATGTCCCTTTTCTGCTCATGTTGGTTTTCCATGGGATCTTGGATCTTGGGGGCTTGCACACTCCCCCTAGATCCTTAAACATCCTATCTCTTCAACATTTGGATAATTGAACCCCTCTTGACATAGATTTTCTACTTTAGTGTGAGTCTAAGTATAAGTTCATAATCTCACTAAAGTGGGGGCTAAATGTAGCATCATAAATTATCACCCTTGACAATTTCACACTATGGTTTTCTCCCGCTTAAAATATTAAGCCTAATTCAACCCTTAATTTCCTAAATTATGCATTCTATGGCCCATTTTTAACAATTACTGATGAATTCCATGCGGGAAACAATTGCATTTATCTAATACCTTGCCCCCGACACTTAAATTCCTAGAAAATAGGGCCAATACACTCACACATTGGGTGTGAGTGTCCCCCTATTTTAGCCCCAAATTCAAATATGTTAGTGTTGGCATTTTTTAATTTTCAATTCAATTTTCCAAAGCTAGCTATTAGGATTTAATTTGAGGTAAGTTGAATAATTGCATATAAATACCTAGTTGTTGTATCATTTCAAACCTAACAAGAGAAATCTAGCATGTTACGTAAGAATTGAGAGCAAGAATTAGGTCTCCAAGTAATTCAAGCATTCAATAAAATCAAGGAAGCAAGATCCAAGACCTTATGAATTTAGTCCTTCAAGGAAGCCATTGAAGGGTGGTGAGTTGCAACACTTTGTTGATTCATCATTCCTTCCTATCATTTATCCATTTACCATTGGAATTTCCATTATAGAAGTGGAAACACTAAAACGGGGTTTGAATAAGGAAAGCCCCTAAATGGAACAACATTTCCTCTCTCTTTCAATGTGCAGGTTTTAGGCTTGAAAGAGATTGAAGGAAGTTTGAAGACCCA
Source organism: Sequoia sempervirens (assembly GCA_007258455.2). Lineage (NCBI taxonomy): Eukaryota > Viridiplantae > Streptophyta > Pinopsida > Cupressales > Cupressaceae > Sequoia > Sequoia sempervirens. The sequence continues at coordinate 375,774,456 of VDFB02086081.1, forward strand.
TTTTTCCTTGTTGCAATCAAAATCCTACATCTTTTTAACTCACAAAAACTCACCTACAACATTATCTGATAGTGATCCAAAAGATTTCAAGGCAAAAATAGAAATCCCTATTTCAACATCAAAGGAGAGTGAAGACAGATCTGGAAAAGATATACAAGGACACTCATGCCCTAGGTGGTTGTGTCCTCCATTTCAGCCCCAAATTTGAGCCACATGTGCACAGTGTCTTGCTCTACTCATTTCAATTATCTAAATTTTTCTATGAACTTTTGTGTCTTCTGTATTTATATCATAATATTAAATTACACTATTATCCTAGTTAGATCATTGTATTTCATTCCTAAATCCATCCTATATTTTCTCAAGGGCTATTTGACTCACCTTTCAGGCTATAATTCAATCACATGCTTTACACTACAAAATCACATACCTTACAGTGTCTTGCTCTGCTCATTTCAATTATCTAAATTTCTCTATGAGCTTTTGTGTCTTCTGTATTTACATCTAAATATGAAATTACACTATTATCCTAGTTATATCATTGTATTTCATTCCTAAATCCATCCTATATTTTCTCAAGGGTTGGTTGACTCATGGGCTATAATTCAATCAAAATCACCCACAAACATCCCAAGACACACTCTTTCATTGAAACCTAGAAAAAGAAAAATAAGGGGAGTGCAAACCCTCTCATTTTGGGATTCCTCCCCTTCACCACTTTTCTTTGTTTCACAAATGATATTTCAAAGAAGTGGCTATAGATTTCTCTTTTGATCCATATCTTTGGTTTTAAATTATCATGAGAAATATTATATTAAGAAAATTGAAGAGAATTGAGACTAACTAAATGATTGCATTATCTATTCTAAAATAAGAAAATATATACAACAAGGACCTAAGTCCATAAATTTAAGTAAATATTACTCCCATATTTTCATGGTTTAGAAAAAATTCTAAAAGAAATTCCTAATGAAAATAAATTCAAGGAATATTCAATATATTCCATCTAATATATACAAACAACTTCAAATTTTCAAATGAAAAATTAATTTTGGTCATATTTCCTTCAAATAATTTAAATATTTTTGGCAAATATAATTGATAATACCTTTAATTAAGCTAACGAATAATAAACTCAATATTTATTTTAAAGATCAACACTTTAAAATAAAAATTATAAAAATACTTATGAGGCTCAACTAATTTTTCCTTATAATTTTATGAACAATATAAAACTAGGTGTAAGGGTGAAACACACCAATCTTTTAACAAAAATAGCTTTCCACAATCCATAGTGATAATTGTTTGAAGGCTTCTCAATTAAATTGTGTGAATACTATTTGCATCAACGTTTTGGATCGCACTCCATGATTCATCATCAGGATGAAAATGAGAGCATAAGGATATAGTGTGCAAGAAGCATATATTTTACCTCAAGCTAAACCCAAATTTTGATTGACCAAAAATTTAGATTTGATCTTCAATTTTCCTATTTATTCTCTTAGGCCAATCTTACAATTGCAAACATAAACATGGACCAAAAATACACATGATTTTGAAGTCCAAATTATTGAGTAAATTTTAATGTAAAGATCTAGAAATATAATGGTTGAAAAATATAGTTTATTTCCACCATTAATCCTATAAATCAAGTTTGTAGTTTCTAGATCTAGCAAAATTTAAATACCATAATGGCTTATTCTATTCACTTTTAGGTAAAAATATAATAAGATAAAAAATGGAATAAGGTTAAATATAATTCACCATAAATAAGAGACATACTATATATGGGAAGAAAACTCTTTTGAGTAAATGAACCCACCCTACAAACTTCATGAAACCATTGTACTTTTTAGCAAATAAAGATATTCAATACAAAACATTAGTCTTAATATGATATCAACACCCATCTCAAATACCAATTCTTTAACTTGTAACATAATATATGCAACACCTTGTTCTTATAAACTATAATCTTTTTAATAAACACAACCTAATATCCATATTCATAGTGGATTTCTAGTAGAATTATGATGGGGTAACATTGCTCAAATTTCTCTATATGAAAAGCTATCACAATCATTTAATTTAGAGAAAATATTCTTGAGTAATACCACCAATGGTATTCAAAATCATTATAAAAATCATGTTCCATACATCAAAATTTTCAATATGCATGAGGGATTTATATGTAAAATCCAATTACCTTATTGAGGCTAAAATACAATGAAATATCACTTCTAATCTTTCACCTTCCTCAATGGGGCATAATTTTCACAAAAGGTAACTAGTAGGTCTCAAGTTTGACCTTCCAAAGTAGTAGCTCTCAAGTTTGACCTTCCAAATTAACTTCATATTCAATACACAATTATAAAGAATATTTCCAAGTTAATATAGAATAAATAAATAATTACATACATTCCCTCTCTCCCATGGGCATCCCATTTTTCCAGCTTCATGAATATTGAAGATAGATACATAATTAACCATTTATTAAAAATTAAGTTATAAAAAGATAATGATCACTTGTAAAGTAAAAAAAACATATAATCATAACACTCAATAATAAAAATGTAAGTAAATTTGATGTTGCAGACACCTAAAATTGATCATACACATTTGATCAATTTATCCCATTTTTAATATATATTACTAAAATAATATTATAATTATTAAATTAAAATTCTCAATATCCATAAACCCATCCAAAAATCATTCTTCTAATTTTATTAAGATTCTAATCTATGGTAAATAATTATTTTATTACTATTTGTTTATCCTAATATTCACCCTTCCCCAAAAAAATTAAGTAAATAGAATTATTTATTTAATTTTTGGGTGAGGAGTGAACATTAGGATAAGAAAAAAATTATTTACTATAGGTTGGAAGCTTAGTAAAAATAGAAGAATTATTTCATGGATGGGTATAGGGATATCAAGAACACTAATTAAATAATTATTTAATTAATTTATATCTATCAAAAATGGGATAAATTAATCAAACGTGAACAATCAATTTAAGTTGTCTACAATTTGTAGTATGTGAATCATAGGAATAATCCATAATTAAAAATTTGAGTGATCCCACAAAGCTGGTTTACAATTTCTAGGAGATTTTGATTTTTGCTTAAATCACATATTTTTAGGAAGTATAATGATTTAAGTCTTAAAAAGTTCCATTTAAAGCATTCCAATTGAAGAGGGTTTGATCAAATTACCTTAGATCAAACTCCCTTGGATAGAACCCCACTATTTTTAAACCATACCTATAACAGAGTCTCCTTTACACCTATCAAAATGCCGATAAAAAAACACTTTTGATTTACCTTTTGGGGGATCAAATTAATTCATTTAAAATTTATTTTTTGTAAGTATGTAGTCCTTATTATAAGCTTCCCAAAAAGTATAATTTTAATTAAATTTAATTTTATTATTATATTTATTTTTATTTCTTGTGAATGTAGGTTTTTCACCAAAAATCAAGCTTTTTGTTCTGCACATGTGAAAAAATAGAAGATTATCAAAAAAAAATGAAAAATATGAGTTCACTAGATATTGAAGTCCTTGATGCAATAAAAAAAATGAATTCTGATACATACAAAAAAAGTTGTGTTATATGGTCCGCCTATGTACACATTTTCTTAGTGGTCCCTTCTTTTTCCGCACTTGCATCCACATCTATGAATCTTATTAGAGAATAATTTTATCTTGCAATGCATCTTATTATTTTACAAATTATTTGAAGTTGAAGTTGGCAACTATGTTTAAGGAAATAACTATTGGAGAAACTAATTTCCCCTGAGCCTCCTCTCGTTGCCACCTACTTGTCAGGGGAATTTGTTGCCAGCACGGTTGGAAGATTGCTTTTTGGGGATTACTTTCCCAACTTTCTTTTAATGTGTAGCTCAGTCTGCAGAAGAATTAAATTTGTTAGGTGAGCTTGAAATTTTGGGGGGAAATATGTGTGCCCAACATCAAAAAAAAGAAAATTTCAATGTATTATTGGGTAGTCAGAAGAATAGAATGGGTTTTAATTTTTGCAGCAACAGTATGAGAAAAGGAATTTTTTTGTGGGTTCTATATGTGATTTTGAGAAGCTCTTGAACAACAACAACTGTATTTTTATTTGTATGTGTCTGAGAAGTGATTGCTCCAAGTAGAGCTCTATGTAGCTCCTGACAGTTAAACTTTTGGGTGCAACTTCCAGATAGCTGCTAACAGTTTGCAATCTGTAGTTTAGATTTTATTTTTTAAGTTTTTAAAATTAATCTTCCATAATGTCATTTCCAACTTATTGAATAGAAAATAAATTTCCATGTCTCCTTGCATTGTTTGTGCTTCCACAATTTGGTTTGATCCCAGTTATCTGGGAAATAGAATAATAGTTTTGTAGTTATTTGCACAACCCAGTCTGGGTTAGGGGATTTCATCTTGGATTTTTTTGACATGGTATCAGAGCCATAGGCCCCATTTCTTTGTGAGTTATGGAATTTTTTTTTCTGGGTTTTAAATTGTTTGTGCAGGAGACATGGCTAGAGATGAGGGGAAGAGTTGGCAGCAACCACCATCCTTGAATGGATAGAACTATGACATTTGGGCTAAGAAAACAAAGACTATTATGGTTTCCAATGATTTGTGGGAGTTTTTGACCAATGGGCTCATGGATGTTACTAACCTAGCACAGTTTGTAGCTCTCACAAACAACCAAAAGAATCAGTTGAAGGAAATGAGGAAGGATGCTAAGGAATTGATTTTATTAGAAGCATCCTTGACAAAGGCCATTTTTCCCAAAATAGTAGCAACTAAGTATGCAAAGGAAGCTTGGGAAGTCCTCTAAACCAACTACAAAGGGATTGATAAGGTCAGACTAGTAAAGCTCCAGATGCTTCAAAGAGATTTTGAGACTCTCTTGATGAGGGACAGAGAGTCCATCTCAAACTTCCACACAAGAGTCTTCGGTTTGATAAACCAGTTGAGGGTGAATGGAGAATTCATGGATGACCAAAGGATTGTGCAAAAAATCCTTATAAGTTTAGCCACAAAGTTTGATGCAGTTATGATTTCCATTGAAGAGGAAAATGACCACTCTACTAGATGAGTTGATAGGTTCTCTTCAAACCAATGAGTAGTGCCTAAATAGGTTTTCTACTTCTTCCCAAGAGAAATCTTTTAAAGCTCAGTCAAATGCAAGAGGAAGGGGGAGAAGAAACAATGGTAGAAGGAGCTTAAGAGGCAGAGGTTGTGGCAACTCCAGACAAGGAAATGTTGAAGGATAAAGCTTAGGATGAGCAAGTAGCCAAGAGGGAGTGAGTAGCTCTCAGACCTGCTCCCGACAAGGCAAGAAGAACAATAGTTTGAATCAGAAGAATGAAAAAAGCAATGTTGAATGCTACGACTATCATAAATTTGGTCATTATGCAAGTGAGTGCTAGAAAAAGCACAATAATCAGTCAAAACACAATGCAAATGTGGTTGATGTGAATGTGGCTGAAGGCAATCAGTCCACAGCCTTCATCATGTGCAAGATTGGTGAAGAAGGTAGCCCCGAAGTCTGGTATTTGGACATTGGTTGCAGCAACCACATGAGTGATAATAAAAGTTTTTTTTTCTTTCATTGATAAGAATGTAAAGTCGGAGATAAGAATGGGGAAAAATGGATTAGTTCTAATTGTGGGCAAAGGATCTATCATGATCCACACAAAGCAAGGTGAAAAGAAGGAGATTCAAAATGTTTTTTTTGCTCTTGGGTTAAAGCATAACCTCATGAGTGTTGGACAGCTGATCCAAAATGGATATAAAGTGCTAATGGAGAAGGTTCAATGCATTATTTATGACAAGAATAAGAGGATGAAAGTGTTTGTAACAGTTCAAATGACAAAGAATCAGATGTTTCCTTTGAATATTGAGACGTGTTTCTCATATCAGTCTGTAGTTGCACCTCTCATGAATGAAAAATGTACATTAGTACAGTAAGTAGCCCTCAAGAGTGCCATTCAAGACTCCTCCAAGCTATGGCATCTCAGGTTTGGACACTTAGGCTATGTTGGATTAAGTCTTTTGTCCAAGAACAAAATGGTTTATGGTTTGCTAAGAATAGTAGAGCCTAATTTTAAGTGTGGGGCTTGCATTTTGGGCAAGCAACATAGGCAACCCTTTCAATCAGGCAACTCTACAAGGGAAAGAGCACCATTGGAGATGGTGCACATGGATTGTGTAGGCCCTATGCAAACCATATCTATTGGTAAAATCCAATATTTTATGACCTTCATTGATGATTACACCCGTAGGACATGGGTCTATTTTTTCCAAAATAAGTTTGAAGAATTTGATAAGTTTTTATTGTTTAAGGCCCGGGCTAAAAAGGAGAGTGGAAACGTGATCAAGGTCCTAAGGTCAGATCAAGGAGGAGAGTATACCTCCAATCATTTTTTAAATTTTTGCAAGCAAAATGGCATCAAGAAGGAGCTAACAGCCAGTTATACTCTACAAAAAAATGGAGTGGCTAAGAGAAAGAATAGGACCATCGTGGAGATGTCAAGGATCATGTTGAATTAAAAGGGACTCCCAAATGAATATTGGGTAGAGGCTATAGCAACAATTGTATATTTAATAAATAGAATTCCAACAAAGGTGGTCCATGACAAAGTCCCACAAGAGGCATGAACAAAACACAAGTGGATAGTTGAGCATTTAAGAGTGTTCGGGTGTGTGGAATATGCTCATGTGCCTAAAGAAAAGAGGTAGAAATTGGATGAAAAGGGTGAGGAGTGCATTTTCATAGGCTATAGTCCTAAATCCAAGGCATATAGATTATGCAACTCGGTCAACAAGAAGATAGTGATTAGTAGGGATGTGGATTTCATTGAAAATGAGTCTTGGGATGGCTCGGTGGACACCTCTTTAGGTAACTCAGTTGGAGTTCCCCTTGATGGTGAAGAAGATGAGTATGAATATTAGCAAGATCTTACAGTAGTAGAGACAATTGGCTCTTAACAACTCCTAATAGCTCCTAACTCAAACAGGCAATTAAATAGATTGTCTCAAAATTCAATTGGAGAGAGTTCCAATTGGCTCCTTACAGCTCCTAACACAGGTAGACAATCAAGAAGATAGTCATAGATAGCCAGAGAATTGGCTATAGAGAACTCTTGATAGCTCCTGACATGAGTAAATAGAAATGAAAGCAACCATAGACAGCCAAAGGATTGGCTCTTGACAGTTCTAAACTTAGTCTATTTGGCATAGCAGCAATAGTAGTGAAAGTTCAAACCCCACTCTCGCCTCCCTAATGCCAAATAAGACTAAGAGTCTAAGGGAGATCTACCAAAATGAAGGGTATAATGAAGGTTTTGATAAGAACATGAATTTTGCACTATTTTCTCATGGTGATCCAATTTATTTTGAATATGTTGTGAAAGAGAAGAAATGGTGTGAGAACATGGATGAGAAGATAGATGCAATAGAGAGGAACAACACATGGGAGCTAACTAATTTTCCTCCCAGCAAGCAAGTTATTTGGGTGAAATGGGTCTACAAGAACAAGTGTAATGCCAAAGGAAGGATAGAGTGGCACAAGGCATGATTGGTGGTTAAGGGGTACAAATAACAGTTTGGGAGAGACTATGATGAGACATATGCCCTTGTTGTAAAGATGGAGACCATGCAAGCAGTCATAGCAATTGTAACCCAACACAAATGGAAGGTGTTTCAAATGGATGTGAAGTCTTCCTTCCTAAATGGAGTGTTGAAAGATGAAGTTTATGTGGATCAACCACTTGGATATGAAGTTTTAGGTCAAGAACCCAAGGTGTATAGGCTGAAGAAGGCCCTCTATGGGTTGAAGAAATCTCCACGGGCATGGTATAGTAGGATTGACTCATATTTGATGAGAAATGGCTTTAGCAAAAGCAATGGTGAGCCCACTCTTTACATCAAGGCAGCAAATGGTAAGATTTTGATTGTTGTCTTGTATGTAGATGATCTAGTTTTTACTGGGGATGATGATTTCCTCATTGTATGAAAAGAGAGTTTGAAATGATAGATTTAGGTCTCTTGAGATATTTTCTAGGCATAGAAGTAAAACAAATGCATGATGGTATATTTATCTCTCAAAAAATATATGAAAATGAAATCTTGAAGAGGTTTAGGATGCTTGAAAGAAAGCCTCTCCCAACACCAATAGTCATAGGTCTAAATTTGAGCAAGGAAGTTTGTAGCAACAATGTGCATCTGACCATGTTTAAAAGTTTGGTTGGAAGTTTGATGTAGTTGACTGCAACTAGGCCTCATATAATGCATTGAATGAGTCTTATTTCCAAATTAATGGAGACTCCAAGAGACACCCATTGGCAAGTGGGTAAAAGAATCCTGGGGTATATAAATGGCACCAAAGGATATGGAATTTTGTACACAACAGCAAATGAATTTGGGCTAGTTGGATACATGGATAGTGATTGGGTAGGAAGTTTGGATGATAGGAAGAGAACATCGGGCTATGTGTTTCATTTGGGTTTGGGAACTATCTCATGGAATTCTAAGAAGCAACCCATAGTTTCCCTATCAACAGCTAAGGCTAAGTATATAGCAGCAAATGCAACAGCATGTCAAGCTATTTGGTTGAGAAGAATCTTAGTAGATTTGAGAGAAGAACAAGAGGATGGGATAGCAATATTTTTTTATAATGTTTCATCAATAGCTTTGATGAAAAATCCTATGTTTCATGGAAGAAGCAAGTACATTGAAATCAGGTATCACTTTATTAGAGAATTGGTTGAAAATGGTGAAATTAGAATGAAATTTTGCAGGTATGAGTAGCAGCTTGCAGACATATTCACCAGGCCTTTGAGCAAGGACAACTTCGAGTGCCTAAGGAACAGTTTGTTCATTGTTGATTTGGATTAGGATTGATTTTTTTTTGTCGGCTAAGGACAAAGGGGGAGTGTTGGAGAAATTAATTTCACTTGAGCCTCCTCCCATTGCCACCTACCTATTAGGGGCATTTGTTGCTAGCACAACTGGAAGATATTTTTTGGGGATTTCTTTCCCAACTTGCTCCTGACGTGCAGCTCAATCTACAAAAGAATTAAATTTGTTAGGAAAGTTTGAAATTTTTGGGGGAAATTTGTGTGCCCAACATCAGATAAAATAAAATGTCAATGTACTATAGGGTAGTCAGAAGAATAGAATGTTTGTTAGTTTTTGCAACAATAGTCTAAGAAATGGATTTTTTTGTGGGCTCCTTGTGTGTTTTAGAGAAGCTCCTAAACAACAATCATATTTTTATTTGTATGTTTCTAAGCAGTGATTGCTCTAGGTAGAGCTCTGTGCAGCTCCTGATAGATAGAATTTTTGGTGCAGCTTCTAAATAGTTGCTAACAATTTATAATTTGTAGTTTAGATTTTATTTTTTGAGTTTTTAAATTTACTCTTTTGTAATGTCATTTCTAGCTTATTGAATAGAAAATAAATTTCCATGTCTCCTTCTTGCATTCTTTGTGCTTCCTCAATTTGGTTTGATCCCAGTTGTCTAGAAAATAGAACAACAGTTATGTAGTTGTTTGCACAACCCAATGTAGGTTTGGGGATTTCGTCTTGGATTTTTTCTGACAGTAATAGTGAATGTGGAGCTAACCCTATGAATTGGAAACTACTAAGATTAACAATCAATCATAAAGACTTTGACCAAGATCAACGATTGATATTCAAACTTTGGAATGGTTAATGAAAATTTGAATTTTTTCCCATTTGAGCCATAGCTATAGAAGTATGGATTTCTACCACACCAATGATATACATGAGTTAATTTCATTGATTTATTTGTTTATATGAGAAAAGAGTTGTCTGCATAAAATAGTTGATTCATTGGAGTTGTTTTAGAAGTTATGTCGATGAAAACTAGGGAACTTATGAAAGCTAAAAATAGGTAAATTGAAATTCTCCTTATTGGTGATCTATAAAAAGTTCCTTTTGCATGTAAGGGATAGAATTAGGGTTTCATAAATAGTTTAAGATAATTTTTCTATAAAATTTAACCCTCATTATGGTCAAATCTATAAGCCTAAATTTTATAATCAAACTTTAAAAATGAGATCAGCATCATCCCAATCTAGAATAATGAAACAAGGCTAGAGGAAGACATCATTATTCAACTCTTAGGTTCTTCCAAGAAATCCAAACATGTACAAGGGTTTGAAATTATTTTAGATATATTAGTTGATAGAATTGAGGCAATTAAGGATGCAGTCATTCCAATTCAAGGTTGGGACCTTTTCAAGTATGGTATCAAAAGGTTCAATGCTGCAATACCCATTTCAAACATTTAGAATTTGGATTTAGGTAGATTAGTAGTGTTAAATGTTTTTTCATTGTAGATATAATAATATCCATATCTAAATATTATGATGATAATTCCTAAAAAAATTTGAACAATAAATATAGTGTTATAACCATAGTAGATAAGTATTTCATATGTGAAATATTTAACCCGAATCTAGCTACAAATATTCTAATAAATTTTGATTCATTTTGAAAAGAGTGTTATAAGGATAAGAAAAATTATAGAGTTATGTGGTAACCTCATCACAAAAGAAGAAATCAAAATAGGAGACTTGTGAGGTTTACTAAAGATGAAGTAGAATCATTTAACTATGAAATATTTGAGGACTACTTCATAAACACCTACTTTACCCTCTAATATGTTTTAGGTATGGATTTGAACGTGCAAATTCATGTGCATTTGATATTTTTTGTACATGAGCAATATTTTTTGTAGATAGTAATATATAATTTGGGATACAAGAATGCCAACAAATTATAAAAGAGAGTGATAAAAATTTTGAGACCTAAGGAGAGGAAATTTGGAGTTGAAATTGACTATAATTGGGGAGACTAGTTTATTGCTTCAAACACAATAGTTATTAGAATATATGGATCTCAAGTGTAGCCTCACATATTTTATAGAATTATTAGATTGATAGTATTTTCTTCTTTGAAATAATGTGGCAATTAAATGAAGATGGTCAATTTCACCTAAGGAAAAATAATAAAGGATCATTGTTGGCCTCCATAACGGTATTTTATTACTTTATGACTACTAAAAAGGAAGTCTTAGAGTTTGTTTGTCTCTTTCTACAACCCTACAAAATGAGGGTGGATAAGAAGATAAATTATGACTGAAAACATTTCAAAACTTAAGTTAGAGAGAATGTGAGAAGAGTATATTTATATCATGAATTTGATAATTGAATGACATAATTAGAAATGAGGTTTTAGATATAGAGGTACAAAGGAGGAAGAATGCATGGGTAATAATTATTAGAGGAGAAGAGAAAAGAAAAATGGATAACACTATCTATGATTTTATAGATAAATTGAAGACCCCATTTTTAGAGTACAAATCATTCTTGACAATGTTTCTAATATTTCTCCTAGGGTTTCTATATTACCTTAGAGGTTAGTCAGAGAAGAAGAAAAACCAAAGGAAGAGGAGGTGAAAAAAAACATGCATAAATATGACATTCTAGATGGTCGCGCCCACAAAAGGATATGAAAATCACGGCAAAACCTATCCTGGGAATTGGACATTCCAGCATGCAACTAATATCTCTTCATGGTCGTTCATTTACTTGTCAAACCAGGGAAGGTGTACTTTAATGGAGTAGCACTATATGTGCACTAAGAACCAGTTTCAGTCACAACTTAACGGAAACAAATAATTGGAAAGAAATTCTACCTATGCTACATGAAGGTAATGCAAAGTTTTCTTAACTCAACCATAATTTAACCAAAGAAGAAATCATAATAGCTACGACTGAGAAACAAACTATGAACTGGCCTTATGCTGCAGAAACAGACACAGGGATGGATTCCCGATGCTGTAGGAACAATTTAAGATTGAGTTTGCATAGAAACTTCAAAGATGAATTCTAACTTATGATCAATAGAAAATGAACGGCTAACTAACTAACTACAGATACTTACTAAGTGGGCCCCCTTAGCAAGCATCAACTAATTATGTAAGTATTGAACTCAGAACTTCATCAAATTGTATTCATAAACTCAAAATGGTATACATTGTTTTGTTTGTATGAAAACTAACAAAAAACTCTATCTCTTGTCATACAAACTCTACTTTTATTATCATACTAACTTTTACATGATATCCTTTCTATCTCACTATGCTTGCTCACTCGCGCAGGAGGAACACTTATTAAATCAGGAAAACAACTAACTAACTAACCCTAACAAAGAAAGACATGGATGTAAAATGTATCCCAAAATTGAGGAACAGACTTCATAAATGAGTTTATCCGTTCAACCTGATCCAGAGAGAATCTAGCACTCCACTCTTTCCAGATTAATTGTTATTTAAAATCCTTCCCAACAGTTTCGGTCAAAGAGTCTTCTCCAGAGCTTCCTCGAAGTCATGCAGGAAATGGACTTTACTGCAAGGCCAAGATTGGTTGTGCTTGACTTGATCATACTTTCTTCAACAACCTACGAAACACAAGGTAACATATGTGAAAGAAAAGGTGCATGGCACATACACAATATACATTCATTAATCACATATTTAAATCTATTTCATCATTCAAAAACTACATGCATTATACCAATCATTTGGGGAGTCAAATGGGGTAATAAATATAGACATGTCAATATGATAGGCTACAGGAACATGAAAGTGTATTGCTACAGGATATCCCCCAATAAAAGGTTTCAAAAAATTTAAACAACCATGAACAACAAAAGTGAGGGTAGTAAAAGTACACCATGATATCCAAATTGTGAGCATATTTTGGGCTCATCATTTGCCCCCTACTTAACCCAATGTTGGTCCTCCAACATTAAACTTTCTGGTGGTCTCTCTGAAATCAGTGGTTGCGGCATGACCCTGAAATGGAGTTCCAAATTTGTAATAAAAACCTCTGAAACTCTACCACCTTTCATACCTACGAGCTTTTGTATCTTCATTAATATTTGTAGCTTGGTAGGGATAAAGAGGCCACATTAGCACAGGAGGTCTAAATGTCAAGGGTAACCACAATTCAAACCTCTTTTGAAGGCCCAACTGTATGTATCTGCTTGATCTTTTGAGAGCTGTCGTAAAATTCAGGGGACTGTGAGGCTTGGACCTTCTTAACCCAACAGTTAATCTCTCCCACCTCTTCTCAATTCTGGAGTATGACAGCTTCCAAAATGAGTATGTTTGTTCCTGAAACTCATCATATACCTGTTTTCCGAGATCAAATATTTTCATCCTAGCTGTATCATTATTAAATCCATATGCCACAGTAAGCCAGGTTTTCAACATTATATGGGGGTTTGAACTCTCAGGGCACAATGGAACAGGCTCATTCCTTTCGGCTTCTTCATATGCTTCCCATTGCCTGCCATAATTTGCTTTGTTTTCCGCCCAAGACATAAGTGATCTCAAATGGATGTTGCCAATGTACAGAAGGGGATTCCACTCTATTTCAAATGGAATTATAAAGCCATGTAAATAAAATTTGCACAAAGAATTCCTTAGCCAATTAGGAGCCGCCCGGTATGCATCGTAGAATTCTTTAGCAGTGTGAATAATAGGATCTAGATTTCTGGAAATTCTCATTAACTGGAACCACAAAAAAATTTCTTTGAGACACAGAGCATAAACTCTGGGTGGTGGTTTGCATTCCATAGTCTAACCAGTTACCTTCAGCATTTCATCCATTTTCTCCTTTAACTCCTGAATTTCCTATTTCTGCCTTTCAATTTCCTTTTTCAGATTCTTCTTTTCTTCCTCCCAAAGACTTTGTTGCATTTCAGTCTTGGCTAGGTGGTGGAAACTCATGGTTTGTAATGTAACCGATCTCCATGTAGCTTTGAAATATTCCAAAAATTTAATCAAAAATGTCTTTTTGTAGACAACAATGGCTTGACAAGTTGCAGGGGGAAATGAAGCTTCATTGGCCACTTCCAATTGTTCAGTTTGTGCCTCCTCTTGCTGCAGGATGAATTCATGTTGCTGCAGTGGAGAAGACTATGCTTCCTTTGAAATCTGCATAGTCGCAGCAGCCAAGTCATCGAGACTTGGTACCCCCCTTTCATTATGCTCAACTTCCCTTGTCTCCATTTTTTCTTCTTCAAGAATAACAAATGAACTCTATGCAGCACTCTTAGACACATTCTGAGAAACATCATATTCAAACTCTACAGATTCTTCTAAAATTATAATAACCTTAGGTTGAGGTGAAGTAGGGGAGGCTTTACATTATTTCCTTGTGGAAACTCTTCTTGGCAATGTTGCGGCTGCCGGTGGTGCTCTCGTAGCCTTCGTCTTTTTGAACTGCCTAGAGGGTTCTGCCTTATCAGAGGATGATGGTGAACTGGTGATGGCAACAGGTGTTGTTGTAGGAGAAGATGCTATAGGAGAAGAGTGTTTCCTTTTCTGAGAACGAGGGTTAGATTCTAGGGTTTGTTCCGCCCCAGATGACTCTCCTACCTTTGTTTTTCATTTTTCTATCTGACTGGTAGACTTAGTTTGCACCCGGGTAGAGGACTCTGGTGTGAGAGCTGCAGAACCAGGTACTGCAGGAGCAGATGACCCTTGCCATATTCTCCTACTGGTAGATGCTATTTCCTCTTTCTTTTTCTGAGGCCGTGGGGTAAGTGCCCTAGGGGGTTCTGGAAGTTGCAAGCTCTTTCGGGCAACAAATTCTTGCTAGGAAAGAGGTGACACATCTCTCAAAGAGCATTCAATCAATAGTTTTATAAGGCCATGGTGGGCAATAGATTTATCTTTCCCCTATTGGGTTCCGTGGTCACATTGTTCCATAAATTTTAACAAAAATTTTGAAACATTGACAGCTAACCCATGCCTCATATGACTCAGCAATTTGAAATGGTAAGAATGTAGGTAAGAAAAATGGCCTTCACATGTTAAATACCTGATTATGAAAGCAACATATTCTGGATATGGAGGAGGCAACGACACTTTCTTGCATCCCTTCTTAGAGACTTCTAAGGGTCCATCAGTGGGAATTGTAAATTCTGCCCTTGCAGAGACGGCATCCGAAGAAAAATTCTCTCCAATGGCTAGAAGCCTGGTTACCTCTGCAATTCTTTCTTCAGTTATAGCAACTGTTAGACCCCAAACTGTAGACTCTCCTTCAAAAATGGTTCTTAAAATTTCACCTCCAGCCTCCTCATTGAAAGTATCTAAACTCAAAAAGTAATTCAACCAACCACAGAGGCTGAATGCTTGGACTGTTTAAGGATTTTTCATTAATAACTCATGAGCTACAGGCTCATGTCTTACCAGTTGACCACCCATATTCACAGTTTTACCTTAGCTGAACTCAACTCTTTTTTGAAAATCCAAAAATTTCCCTTTATGTTCTGGTTCTTTTCTGTCCCGCTGTCACTTTTCTCTTCTTTTCCAAAAATGAACTTCTTAAACAAGCAGTCTTAATTGTGATTTACAATAAAAAAATATGCAATAAAAAATATGCGATCATATTTGGAAAGTACCAGAAAATAATAAAGAAAGATTATCTGAGTAGTTGTGGCAGCGGCGAAAGGACAGGTTTTAAAAATGGATTATCCTACCCCCTACTTAGAGTATGACATGTGTCCTCACATGTACTAAAGAATAGGTGGAGATCAGGTAATAATGACTGATACAGACGTAGTAGAAAATGAGTAAAATGAAATAAATCAATGATACGATAACAAAAGATATTGCATACCTTTCAATAAATGCTTGTATGTGTTGAGAAAGATGATGGCTTCAGCATGAGATGACAGTTGGGAATGAGATCATAATTAAGGGTGGTGTGGATGAATGAGGTGGATGGGTGACATGGACGGATGGAATGAATGGATGGAATGGATGGAAGATAAAGAAGTGAAATGTGGCGACAAGTGGGAATGAAGAAAAAGGGGTTTCCTTAAACAAGAAACCTTTATTATGAACATGCATTACAAAATTACGGTGAAGCTGCAGGAGAAAGGCTAAAGCCTTTGGCTGTAGGAAGATTAGTGGCAGGATCCTGAATGAACTGTTGCATGAATTCTTCTTTTGAGACTAGTTTATGGTACAACCGGAGGCGGTGTCCATTAACTAACAGCTTGAATCTAACAGGATCAATTGTAACAAGTTGAACTGAACCATTAGCAAATACATTCTCAATTTCATACGGGCCCAACCATCTAGTTTGTAGTTTGCTTGGACTGTCCTTATATCGTGAGTCATAAAGCAGAGCCCAATCTCCTACTTTGAATTTCTTTTTCTTAATGTATTTATCATGCCACCTTATTCTCTGATTTTGTATTATCTCAGTGTGTTGCAGGGCATTCTTTCGGAGTTCATCTAGAGCATTGAGCTGCATGATTTTGTCCTTTTATGCATTTGTTAAGTCCATGTCCATCTCTAATGTTATTCTTAGAGTCTTATGTTCAAATTCTATTGGCATCATAGCTGTTTTACCATACACCATTTCAAAAGGTGTATATCCTGTAGTAGTCTTCCAGGTAGTACGGTAGGCCCATATAGCTTCTGGTAACCTTGTGGCCTAGTCCTTCCTATGCAAATCTATAGCTTTAGTCAAAATGGCCTCTATGTCCCTATTGGTGACCTCAACCTGGCCATTGGTCTAGGGGTGATAAGGAGTTGATTTTATGTGTCGTATATTGTATTCATTGACTAAAGCTGTGATAAGTGTAGAAGTAAATTGTGCTCCTTGATCTGTCACTATCTCCCTAGGGACACCAAACCTAGTAAATATTTCCTCATAGAGAAATTTAGCCACTTTATTATCCCTAGAATGTTTCATAGGTTTAGCCTCTACCCATTTTGTGACATAATCTGTGCATACAAGGATGTAGGACTTACCATTGGAAGGTGGATTAATTGGTCCTACAAAATTCAGTCCCCATTTGTCGAAGGGTGTAACTACAACTTGTGGAAATAGAGGCATATCATCAGATCGGGTTGGTCTTCCCATCCATTGGCATCTGTCACATCTCCTGGTATATTTGGCTGCATGTCTATGCAAAGTTGGCCAATAGTAACCAGTATTTAAAATTTTCATTGCTATTATTTTGGCAGCAAAATGTCCACCACACGGCTCATCATGGCTTGCATGCAGTATATCATGAGTGTCCTCCTCTGGTACACATCTCCTCATAACTTGATTTGGCCCTGTATAAAACATGCAATCTGTAACCCAATAATCTCTTTTCCTTAGGGGAGAAATGAGGAGGAGTTCTTCCTGTGGCCAGATAATTTTCTATATTAGCATAACATGGGTGAATAACCTTGATTGCAAACAGGTGCTCATCAGGAAAGGAGTCTTCAATAAGCACAGATTCATCTTTCCTTTGAATTTTAAAAAGGAAATCAGCAACCACGTTGGCTTTACCTGGCTTGTCCACAATTGTAATGTCAAATTCTTGCATCAGCAATAACCATCTTACCAGTCTCCCGGATATTGAGGCTTTGTTCATGAGATACTGGATTACTGCATGATCAGGATGGATAAATATCTGATAACCAGTGATGTAATGCTTGAATTTATTGAGGGCGTAGATGATTTCCAACATTTCTTTTTCTGTAACAGTGTAGTTTAATTCAGCCCCTTGTAGATTTTTGCTTATGTAGTAGAGTGCATGTTTTGTCAAACTATCCTTCTGCCCTAACACTACTCCAATTGCATAATCTGATGCATTAGTATGAATATGAAATGGAAGTGACCAATTAGGTCCTTTCAAAATAGGTGCCTGTGTAAGGGCGCTTTCAAGTCAAGAAATACTTTTTCACATTCCTTTGTCCAAGAAATCTGCATCTTTCTTCAGTAGACTATATAAGGGGCCTACTATTTGGCTGAAGTCCTTGATGAATCTTCTATAGTATCTAGCATAGCCTAGAAATATCTGTACCTCTTTCTACTTAGCAAGAGAGGGTAGCTTGGAGATGACCTCAGTCTTAGCAGGATCAACCTGAATTCCTGCAGCAGAAATATAGTGACCAAGGACTATTCCCTCTTGCATCATCATGAAGCATTTTTGACTATTCAGCTATAGGTTGTGATCTTCACATCTTTGGAGTAATTTCTCCAAGTTGGCTTGAACTTCCTCAAATATCATACCATAAACAGTAAAGTCATCCATATATATTTCCATGCAATCATGTGAGATGTCTGAGAAAATACTTATGACTGCCCTCTGAAAAGTTGCGGGAGCATTACAGAGACCAAAAGGAAAAACTGAATAGGCAAACATTCCTCAAAGGCATGTAAAAGTAGTATTTTCTTGATCCTCATGAGCAATCTTGATTTGATTGTACCCACTGAAGCCATCTAAGAATGAGAAGTACTTTTTCCCAGCTAAATTATCTAGAACTTGATCAATAAATGGAAGAGGAAAGTAATCTTTCTTTGTTGCCAAGTTGAGCTCTTTGTAATCCACACATACCCTCCATTTTTCTCCTTTCTTAGGAATAATGACCAATTGGGAAACCCACTAACTATCGGAGATTGGGTAGATAAAGCTAGTTGTTAACATTTTCTGCAATTCTTCTTTAACAATTTCTCTCAAGGCTGAATTAATTCTTCTTTGAGGCTACCTGATAGGTCTGAAGTCACTGTTAATATATATTTCGATGTGTATAGAGTTTTGGGTCTAAACCCTTCATATCCCCATAGTCCCATGCAAAAGCTTTGTGGTGGGCTTGCAACATTGTGGCTAGGGCAGTTTGTTGAGATGGAGGCAACTTATTATTAATATGCAGACACTGGCCTAGAGATACTTCTATCTGTTTGGTGAGATCATTTATTGAGATTGCTAGTAAAGGTGGTGCCTGTATATCACATAATAGCAAATCATGATGGCTCTCAAGATTTAGTTGCTGCAGGAAACATTGCTGAGAACAGCTGTCCAAAACAGATGGGCTATTCAAACCAGAACTAAACTACAAAATGTGTAGAAGCGGGTTATCTTCACTCTGAAGCTGGGAAAATGGATCAGTTTGTAGCATCATTAACTGAGCTAATGAATTAACTTCTTTAGTTTCCTCTCCTAGATCTAGCCAAATTGGTTGAGACAAATCTGGAAAAGGTTGTGCAAGTGGGTATAAAGCCAATTTCTTTCTTGACTGACCATCAGAAATTGTCATGTCTCCTAAACGGCATCCTATAAGGGCATCAGTTGTAGCTAACCAGGGTCTACCTAGGATAATAGGATATCCTCCTAAAGTTGCCTTAGTGGACAATATGGTGAAATCAGCAGGGTATTCCCAAGATTCAAGGGTGACAATGACATCTTCTATCACTCCATCAGGTATAACCATGGAACTATCAGCAAGCTGCAGGATAGTCTGTGTAAACCGAATGTTTGGGATATTCAAACACTCCATAGTGTGCTTGGTCATCACATTAATGGCTGCACCAAGGTCAACCAAAACATTTCTTACTACCTGACCATTGATATTTATTTTTACTACAGGACTTCTAGGATCAATATATTTTGGAATGACAACCTTCCCCAACATAATATCGGCTAACTATCCTAGAACATGGATAGTTTGGGGATCCTTTTTCTTTCTTCCTTGTTTCTTTAAATAGGCCTCTTTAATGGATTTTCCATAAACTGGAACATCTTTAATAGCTTGAAAAAGAGGAATTTGAACTTGTACATTCTTTAACTGATCTAAAATATCAAAGGTAGGCTCTTCAATGGTCTTGGGTGTAGTAATTTGCAATCTCTGAGGAAAAGGTGGTGTAGCCTGAGGCTACAGGATTGGTTCCTTAGAGGCAGTAGCTGGTATAGGTATATCTTCTACATGATCAGTAGGTTGTTCAGCAGTAGAGTCTGGAATCTCTGTAATTACAGGTGGTTGTGGAGCAGGGAGAGTGGTTCCAGACCTGAGATGGATATCATTGATATTCAGGGCATATGCTAGATACTAGTTGGCTTCTGCAGAATACATAGGTTGTTGTTGTTACTGCTGCTTATTATTAGGATTTGGAAATGGTGAGCAGGCATAGGTGTTTGTTTTAGAGGGCCAGTATTTGCTACAGGTGCTGCAGGAGGAGGCATAAGGGCTGGAGGTTGTGGCTGCTGAGACTGCTTGAATCTAGGGGGTTGGTTCTGCCATTGCTAAGAACCTCTCCATTGAGGGTTCTGTTGCCAGTTACCTGGAGGTGGAGTCCATTGTCCTTGTGGCTACTGCCAACCTCCTTGAGGGGGTTGCCATTGAGGGCTTTGATAGTTAGGCCAGTATGGTTGAGGAGCATTCCAAGGTGGAGATGGGCCATATGTAGGTTGCCATTGGTTATTATAATTAGAGTAAGGATTACCAAAAGTCAAAGGATCTTGAGGCATACCTTGTCTTGAAGCCCATGGTCTCCTTTGTGCAACAAAGAAGACTTGGTCATCATCACCTTCTATCATCTTAAAATCAATAGGTAATTATTTAGCCTCCATGTTGGCCACCATCTTGCATCTACAGTCACGTTTCTTCTATCTACAATGTGGATAGAACTCATCCAGGATTGCCTCATCTTCCTCATGTTTCTTCTGAGCTTGCATGGTATCCAACTGTGTAGCCATGTTGTTTATGATATCCTACTTGAAATCTGACAACAAATTTGTGATCTCCATTCGTGAAACTCCATTAGTAGAGGACTTTCCCACTATGGCTTGATGACCTCTACCTTTCTTAACAATTGCTCAAGAGTAGTTAAGATATATTTTCTTGATATCATCCCAAGGCAGTTGGGTTATATCACCTCCTCCCATCAGGTCCAGGGCATCTATACAGGTATCACTGATTCCCCTTAGAAAAATTAGTTTCTAAGATTCTTCATTGAGAGTATGGTTTGAATTCTTTTTTCAAGGAAAACAAGAATCTTGAGATGTAGTCTTCCAGGCTTTCATCCTCCTTTTGTTGAATTCTGAATATATCGTCTCCCTTACTACCACTCTTACAATATTCCTTATATTTCTCAAGGAATTTTGTTTGCATGGCTGCCCAACTATCAACAACACCTCTTCCCAAACTCATGAACCATCTAAGGGCTCCTTCCTTCAAGGTGGAAGGAAACAACTTTAGCCTGTGAGCATCTGAAATGTAGTCATAACTGCGATAGAGGATATCAAACTCAAACAAGAAAGTTTATGGGTCCTCCATAACTAGGCCATAGAACTTGGGAAGTAATGAAGAAGGAATATTTTTAAGGTTATCAGTATCTCGTTGGGCAACAATGGGAAACTCAAAAGCAGGAAGTGGATTAGGTGGATTTTGTGCCATATTTGCTTGTTGTAGTATCAGAGCAAATGGATTTTCCTCAGGTTCTTCGTCAATTGGGCCGAATAGCAAGTCAGCACATAAATCTTCAGCAAATGGGTCAATATCTAAGTCTCCTTCGTCCTCAAATAGGCTATAAGTTGGTTTGGTTTTCTTAGCAATGGATGGCAAGTTAGGGAGAAATCTTCCCAGCGTGTCTCTTCTTCTATGCATGCAACAAAAATGGATGGTGATTTGAAGTATTTTGAAAATTCTTGATTAACAAACTAAACTAATGCTAAAAATGACTTCTGACAAGTTCTTAGCTTGACACCATCCCAGGCAACGACGCTAAAAATGGTCGCGCCCACAAAAGGATATGAAAATCAAGGCAAAACCTATCCTGGGAATTGAACATTCCAGCAGGCGACTAATATCTCTTCATGGTCGTTCATTTACTTGTCAAACCAAGGAACGTATACTTTAAATGGAGCAGCACTATATGTGCACTAAGAACTAGTTTCAGTCACAACTTAACAGAAACAAATACTTGGAAAGAAATTCTACCTATGCTACAAGAAGGTAATGCAAATTTTTCTTAACTCAACCATAATTTAACCAAAGCAGAAGTCATAATAGCTATGACTGAGAAACAAACTATGAACTAGCCTTATGCTGCAAGAACAGACACAGGGATGGATTCCCGATGCTGCAGGAACAATATAAGACTGAGTTTGCACAGAAACTTCAAAGATGAAATCTAACTTATGATCAACAGAAAATGAATGGCTAACTAACTAACTACAGATACTTACTAAGTGGGCCCCCTTAGCAAGCATCAACTAATTACACAAGTACTGAACTTAGAACTTCATCAAATTTTATTCATAAACTCAAAATGGTATAAATTGTTTTGTTTGTATGAAACCTAACAAAAAACTCTATCTCTTGTCATACAAACTCTACTTTTATTATCATACTAACTTTTACATGATATCCTTTCTATCTCACTATGCTTGCTCACTCGCACAGGACGAACACTTATTTAAATCAGGAAAACAACTAACTAACTAACCCTAACAAAGAAAGACGTGGATGTAAAATGTATCCCAAAATTGAGGAACAGACTTCATAAATGAGTTTATCCATTCAACCCAATCCAGAGAGAATCTAGCACTCCACTCTTACCAGATTAATTGTTATTTAAAATCCTTCCCAACAGTTTCGGTCAAAGAGTCTTCGCCAGAGCTTCCTCAAAGTCATGCAGGAAATGAACTTTACTGCAAGGTCGAGATCGGTTGCGCTTGAATCGGTCATACTTTCTTCAACAACCTGCAAAACATAAGGTAACAGATGCGAAATAAAAGGCACATGGCACATACACAATATCCATTCATTAATCACATATTTAAATCTATTTCATCATTCAAAAACTACATGTGTTATACCAGTCATTTGGGGAGTCAAACGGGGTAATAAATATAGGCATGTCAATATGATAGGCTACAGGACATGAAACTGTATTGCTATAGGATATCCCCCAATAAAAGGTTTCAAAAGAGTTAAACAACCATGAACAACAAAAGTGAGGGTAGTAAAAGTACACCATGATATCCAAATTGTGAGCATATTTTGGGCTCATCACTAGAATTATCAAGTCTCCCATGAATGGCTCCTCCAAAAATACCAAGTGTTGTAAGGCCCTTGTTGGATTACTCAATTGATTATTCAAAGATAAAATAAATTGGAGAGAACATGTCAAATCTTAATGAAGTAAACTAGGTCCTCATTTATCCGCCTAGGATCCAAATGAAATATCCATTGTAGGACATAATACTAATCAACAATACAAATAAAAATGTATTAAATGATGGTATAGCATTGTCATATACCAAATTTCTCTTCCATGATCAATATGTGAAGTTTATAGGAGGCCATATCTAATATAAACCAAATTTATCACCTTCTTAAGATGATTTCATATTATATATGAAAATTGGTCATTCACAAGGCCTTCATAGTTCAAAATTCCTATAGTTTATACATCAATTAAATATATAGTGTATCTCACTCACTTATACTATATTATTTTATTTCTACATTATTTTTCTACCTTTTGGTTAATCTCCATTGATAGAGGTGTAGCAAAGCCAATCAAAGTCATTACCTCCTCCTTCAAATTGATATATGAGAAAGAAAGAAAAAATTACTAGTCCACCGTGCCACTGAAGGGGACCCTTATATTATTAATTCTCTATTACCCAAGAATTAGAAAATTGATTTATTCCTTAAAATAATAAGCCTATAGATAACTAAAATTATTAGCTTAGAGATATTTATTTTAGTCTAGAACCATTTAATGACATACGTATAAGTATTATTTTAAATTTTTATAAATTTTTATTTCAAATAAGACTTATTTTTGTGTGGTAAATATCACTATTCAATCCACATTGATATTTTCTTCATCAATGTAAACCTTGTTTAAATATAGGTCAAATATTCCTAAATTATGTAGTAAACACATAAGATAAAAGATGAAGAAAAGCTAGGAGATAATGATGTATTCTAATTTACTAGTATACTTTACATTACAAACATAAAAAAGAGTAGAAATAATAGTATTATGTTGTGCATCAAGGATCCATCTAGGTATGGACTTTTATAGTCAACATTATATGTTATAATTTATGTTGGTTTTAGTAATTCCATCATATATATTAATTTATATCTTACTTAAAATTATAAGTTGTCAAAAAAAATATTATTATTATTATTATCTAAATGTTGAACTAATATTTTTAAATGTTTAAGCCTTAAAAAATATTAAAGAGAATTAAGGATTGTATGTTGTAATTTTATCTTCATTTGAACATATTTTAATTTTTATCTTATATAAATTTATAAGTTATTAAAAATATTAAATAATATTATTAGTTAAATAAAAATAATACTTGCCAATAGTGGTATGGTGTGATGGTTAAGTTGTTGTGTTGTTATTCTTGTCATCAAGGTTCAAACCCCATTAGAATGTTATTGTTGAATATTTAAATTCGGGATGAAATCCTCTATTTGTGACCTCACCGGTTCATAGCTATGGGTCAAAAAAAAATTACCCCTTTAAAAAAAATTAAAAAATAAAAATAATATTTAAATCTTACAATGAAAATTTTAAAGATAAAAATGTATAAATTTTATTCTATTTCTTAGTGATATTTAGATCTTACAAGTCTTTTTTATTTAATAGCTTTAAATAAAATGGTACCTTGATTAAATTGATAATATTGTTTAAAAAAGTTAATTTTTTGATAAAATATCTTGTGATCCTTTCTTAAATTTGTATATGATATTTTGAAGATAATAAAAATAAATATCAAAATTTTGAAATAAATTTCTAAAAAACTACTAAAATTACAATATATTAATGAGATAAATTTATAAAAAATAATTAAATATTTTGAATGTTAATTGATATTATTCTTCAAAAGAAACCTAGTGAAAATGTTAAGACAAACCTAGAGGGGAGCTTTGCTAGGGTTTGTGTCTTTTCTGAAGTTCATTGTCAACATTATCTTACTCTATACCTTTGGTGCCAAAAATATATCATTCTTCTTTATTTATCGTGGGTGTTTATGGTCTTCCCTTATATATATATGAAATTGTGCCATCTAGACATTTTTTTATGGTTTGGTGGTTGTGGAAAATGGTATAATTGAACAAGAGTCTCTAAAAGTTTGTCCTAGTCTTCCATAAGGCAAGCCTTTTGATCCTCTAGTAGATTTGGTGTTACCCATTATTAAATTTCATAATGCATGAAAATGGTTAGAGGTTTGTAAATTGATAGAATTTTATTGGGACAACTCTAAAAATTATGCTTTGTGAATGGGTTAAAATGAATTAAACCCAACATGGCATTTCACTTGATGTTATTTAAAACCTTTCCAAAAAGAAATCATTTTTATTTTGTTGTGACTAGTCATGCAAAGTCTATCCTTAAACATGGCTAATGATATGTTCATATGTTTCTCTTTCTTATTTATCCATGGATGCATGGATTTTACATCTCAAATGAAAGGACACTTCATGTGATTTTTTTGGCTTAAATTTATAGGGTTACCTTTTCCCATTCAAAATTTTTAACCATTATCACTACCTCACATAAAAAAAATCATTTGTACTGAACTTGATAGATTCTAACAATCGCGTTTATAAAAGTGTGTTTTTTTGTTAAGATTTATCTTTCTAAGGATATAAAAGATACTATAGATATCAAGATTATACATTCCACACCTAACATTAGTTTTACGTTGATTTACCCAATACATTTTTGGTGTCAAATAGTAAAGGCTATCCTTTAAATATTTCTTGTAATAATCCCTCCTCCTAGCCTATTGAGGCTCCTCCTTAAAAAATTTGTGAAGGGCGAACTATGGTTGGGAATCACAAAATAGAGATACAAATATTGTTTATTCTCAAGAAAAAACCCTACATAATTCTAACCACCCAACTTCTCAAGTGTAAATACCTGGCTATCTTCAAACCATTCTAATAAGGGGAAATATTTTGTTAATGGAGAGCCTCCCAGTAGGAAATAATTATCCAAAATTCTATAACCAATGTCTAATTTATCCTCATAACTAGAGAGAACTATTCATTCTCCCCATTCTATTGTTTCAAGAATGATGGTGTTGTCATTGATGTCAATAGAAAGTCTATTGACTGGTGTTATCATTGATGTCAACTATGGGATGAAGATGTTGAGGATATTGAGAAAATTGTGAAAAAGAGGAAATATGTTGTGCGTGTGTAGTTGAGACCTTGAGGAAGTTTTGTGAGTGCATGGATCTATCCTTTTTGTTGCAAAGTCTGAAGGTGAGTTGGAATGAAGTAATGAGCTGAGATGATGTCTCTAGTACTTGGTTTCCAAGTGCTTTTGAGAAAATTTAATAAATAATAAACTGTTTGTGCAAGTGTTCATAGTGTGCTCTAGTATTGTGCTTTGCATTCTTTCTGTGTTGATGTATGCCTATGCGGATCTTATAGGTTATTCAAGGTTGTCAGATGTTGCTATATTCAGAATTTGGGTTTCTGGATCATTGTACAATGTGAGATATTTTCACTAGTGTATGAACCAGTTGTTCAGTGATGTTTTATGTGGCTTGGGAGAAATATATTTTCTCCACATTTCACCATTTTTTTTATTTAGGTTGTGTAGATTTTGGAATTTGATTATAATTCTTTTATCTTTTTATATTCAAATTTTTACTTGAGTGGTGTAGTACAAAGTGAGTTTCATCTACCAATATGCAAATAAGGGTTACTAGTAGTTCTGAGTTGAAGTATTTTTTGATGTGAGCTTGGATGAAGTGTTTGATGAATCCTAAGTAGTTCACGGATTATTCTAGATTGACTTCACGTGAATTATGTTTTCCAAAACTTTCAACTTTTCGGATTGGTTTAAGGAAGCATGTACTTAATGATTATGGTGTTTTGCATGGGTGTTGGTTGACCTTGTGTTTAACATTGCATTAAAGGATTGTGGAAAAAAATTTAAGTGTGTTGGGATCTATTTGGGTCCTAATTTAGGAGTTATGTAGGTATCCTTTCATTCCTATCCACCACAGGAATTTTTTAGGTGCCGACCTATTTTGAATTTGTATGTATAACTACTAGTGGCCAGTATTGGATAAAGTTTTTGAGGTAGAGGTTGATATAAATATGTATGTTGTTGATGCAAGTGAGAGGAGATAGTGTAAGAAGTAAGATAGATGTGAAATTGATGCGAGTGATGTCTATGATGCAAATTTGAGCAGAGCAGTGTGAACTTCGTGTTAAGGTTCCCGAAGGCAGTGAGTTGAAGGCATTCAAAATATTTCATGTGAGACTATGAAAGTGTACAATAAATTATGGTGGACTCCTTGTTGCATTGAGAAGTGTTCTTTGTGTAACATTTTCCTTCTATCTTCTTGTATTCTTTTTGTGGTAGCGAGCCCTAGAAATGAGCCCTTTTGGACAATGTGTTCTATTCTGGAAGTGAGCCCTTTTGTACCATTTTTTCTATTACTTATATTGTGGGCTAATCCTCACTGTGGTTTTTCCCTCATTGGGTTTTCCATGTAAATCTAGTGTTCTCTTATGTATGTTTTGTGATTTTATTTTATGTTATCTGCATTTCATGTTTAATCAAACTAATAGAATAAGGGTTTAATGAATGTTTGTGGATCTAATTACTGTTGAGGGTTTTGAAGGTTTAATTTGCTACAACTAATTCACCCCCTTCTCAATTGTCTTGTTCATTTCAACATCTATTGGGTATTTTCATTACTATCATAATCCACCAAGTTAGCTAGAGGGAGGGTGTATTAAGAAAGAATATTTCAATCCCCAACATTCAATTGGATTTTTGTAGATAATAGTTTTTGCAAAATATATATTCCTCCCTTGAAGAGTTGGATATCAATGGTATGGATTTTGATTCTCACCAATAAATTTTGTCTCCTATAATGTTCAAGGTCTCATGGACCTCCCCAATATATATTTAGTGAGATATTTTCCTCATAAGTTTCTAGCTTTGGATGTTCTTTCCTTATATGAGGTCAAGATTACTATTTTTTCCTTTCAAATGCTTGTCATGTCATTTAGCTAACTAGTTTCTTTTTTTTAATAATCATGATGTCATATGTGGATGGGGTTATCACCCTGCTCTCTCCTAAGTGGATTCAACATATTTTGGTTGTAGCAATAGCATGACCTAGACCCTCCTAAATGTTGAATATCATTTTTTTGGTATTATTAATATCTATGCTTCCAATGATGCTATAGTGAGATTTTTATTGTGGTACTAGATTGCTATTTCATTGCATATTACAACTTGGGTCATGTGTAAATATGATAAATATGAGAATTTACCTATGCACTAACCATTTGGTGAGAGGGAGGCATGATATTGCGTGTAATAAATTGATTATATTTTATCCCAATATGGACCACCACCACAATCATCCTTAATAGTATATTTGGAATATTTTTTTGGTTGGACCTGATATAGTTTTTAAATGCCTCATTTTTTCTATGGTCTCTAATCAATATTTATTTTCTTTTACTGATTGTTTTTTCTTCTCATCAAGACCTTGTTGGATGCCACTTTATTTGACCATTGTCTCATTAGATTCATTATTTAGTGATAACTAGGTACTCCCAAGGATATCAAATATTAATTTTTTAATACTTCATTATTGAATCACCATCCCATGTTGGCCCACATTTTAAGGGTGTGGAATTTTGAGGTTAGTCCTTAGATGGAAAAATGGATTTCTTGGTGGAATAAGGGTATTAGGCATACTTTTTGATTTATTTACATATATGGCTACTAGTTGGCCATTTCTCATCTTCATACATATGAGGCTACCACCTCAAATATTTCTAAGCTACAAAAATAATCAAAGTTGATCCTTTCTCTTAATTTTTAGGTTATGGTGTGCTACATCCTTAATATTAGTGTACATGGGATTACAAATAATTTACTTGTTGCCATTTTAACTCTTAATTAAATCATATTATCATTATTATATTTCTATTTAGTTAATCATGTTGGGATAAGGATTATATAGGGTTATCTAGGTCAGCCTGGGTGATATCCGAGGCATAAATAAGGTATATATAGGAGGTAGTGAGTCTTATTTCATCATCAAATTGTGGATTGTACTCTCATTGGAGATATTTGAAGGTTTTCCACCTCAAAGTGTCTTGTTATTATCAATTATTATCAATTATTTGTAGCATTTTCCATATCATAGTATTCTATTATGTTATTTATTTCACACCAAGTGAGATCAAAGCATGGTCTCGACATCATGATGAAAATATATTTTTTTCAATTTTAGAGGTTATTTTATGGAATGCACACATCTTCCATATTTTGGATAATTTTTTATTTAATTTTTAAAGGGTTTTTGAAGAGAATATTCAAATATTTATAGTCCATATTTTAGAGGAATTAGATTATAACTGAGTTATTTATTGTAGAATCAGGCACATATCAGGGTTTTTTGTAGAATTGATTCTTATTTTATTGTGGGTTTTTTATGAAATAAGAGAGAATACTATATTAAAAAATTACAATTAATTGGATCATAATTAAGTTATTTATTGTATAATTTTAGTTTCCCAACAAAATTTCTCTCAAGGTTGCAAAACACTTAATTTTTCAGAGAATTTTCTCAGAAAGTTCAACCTACATTGTAGTAGGTTATAGTAATTTTTTAGATTATTTTGACTTTATTTGTGTGATTTATCATAAAACTATTTTTTTGCATCATGGTAGGGCCTATAATAAGAGGCAAAAAGAATGTTGCCACACCAAGGAAAACTTTAGGTAAGGGTGATATAGAAATTAAGGATATTAACCCTAATGATGAAATCAACAAAGTCAAGGGTGAAATTTCATCATTGAAGAAGATGACTGAAGAAATTTTATCAATAAATAGGGACATGTACAAGGATATGAGTGAACCAAAATCACTTATTCATGGTATGAAGTATAAGGGAGAAGATTCACCTAGTAAGTTTGAAGTGTAGTGTCAAAAATTGTACACCCTTTCAGGTGAATGTACAATTTTACACTCTATATGGAACCAAATTTAGTGACCTTTCACATCAATGAATTTATATATTCCCTAGCCTAAAATTTTCCTGTCAACATAAGATAATTTGTGTCTATACTACCCTAGAAAATTCTTTATCAATTAAACATCACCAAATTTACTCTGATAAGTACTCTCACCATAAAAAGTCTTGGCTTTAGTACACCCTAAACACCCAAATAAGACTTTGTTGGTTGTGACAAATCTAGCCCTAGACTAACTATTTTCCTCGACATTTTTTTTCCCCATTTTTTCAATCTCTAATTTTGGAGATGTATTTTCAAATTTGGGCCTTGGCAATAATTTAATCCTGAAAATTAAAATTAAAATGAGTTGGCCTAAAATTTAATTTATTCTAAGTTCCACTATATAAAAATGAATTGTTATTTTAAAATTAAGGAAGAGAATTACAAGACATTTGTACACTACCAAAATATATTTAAATCTATAAGTTTTCAAGAAGAATTTCATATTTAATCAAGTTTGCAATCACATTATTAGAGTTGATGCGAATGAAAGAACATGATGAAATCTAGGTTTTGGATATTTCTTTGGCCCTCTTCAACCACCTAGTGACATATTTTCAAATTATTCTCATCTTCAACTTTTGATCTACTTGTTTCCCTAAGCAAGGTATTATTGTATTCTAGATTTTCCTAAGGGTATTTAACTTTTTCTTTGACTGGTCTCATTTATATCATTTAGGAATCCTTCTCTAACATATTTGAGTAGTTTTTTTAGTATTTTATCTCATTACAACCTTAGATGCACTTAAGGTTCATAGAACACACATTATTTCAATCAATCAATTAGTTATTCATGTAGGTAGAAATACCAAAATGGGAGTTTGACTTAGGAAAATCCTTATATAGCCACTCCTCACCTCTCCTTTATTGATATTTTTTCAAGTCGAGATCTAAAGATAGAGATTTTAGGACATAGTTGTAGAATGTAGACAAGAATTTATAGGATTGTGAAGTTAGATCCAAAAAAGAGGAGCTTAGTCTAGGGTGTATTGTTCCCTAGAATGGTTGATTCGGCCCCCAAATTGTAGTCAAAGGTGCACATTACTCTACCCTCCTCAAATATTTTTTTTATTTCCCATCAATTCAATTTTATTTTATAAAAAAATTATGTTTTCATGTTAGGTCTTGTAGTCAAATCAATTTGATATATTAACATTAATTTCAATCAATTTCCAAAGTAGATAGACAACTAAATCCAAGGTGGGTTGACTCACCTATTAGGTTGAAATTCAATCTTACACCCTTTCCAATTTGGATTCAAATATTTATTGGAAAAGGATTGATCTTGGTGAGGTTCTACACTAGCCCTAGGACCCCTTTTTTAGTAGAATATTTTGGTGAACCTAACCTTTCCACACTAAATGAACTTTTTATTTGTATTTTGTAGCTCTGAAATACTAAGTAAAAAATTTAGAAATTTCAAGATCATATTATTTTTACTTGCAAAAAGTGTGTTTGCATTTGAAAGGGTCTTTTTACTTAATTTTGTTTAATTATTAGGAAATTTGTTCATTTTTAGTTATGAAAACCATTATATTTGTAGGCTAATTGCATAAATGTTTCAAGATATTATATAATTGGGTTACAAATAACATCTTTATAAAATTTTAAAACCCTATTGCTTTACATAAGGTCACATTTCATAAAATTGGGGAAATAGTAACAATTTTAATTTTGGATCTAACCAATACTATCCCAAACCTCTTAAACCTATCATTAGTATCTCAAAATTTGAAATTTTTGATAAAAATCAATCTAGAATAGGGCTTACTATACCCAGACCTGCTTATTTTAGCTTAGATTTCAGTCATAGATTGATATCTATTAGGGTTAGAAAGGAATATATCTAATAATTAAAGGCAGATTTAATTAAAACAGAGAAACTAAAACACACATAGAATAAATTATAACACAGATAATTTAACGTGGTTCACCCAATTCAGGCTACATCCACCAAACCGCAGCCATCCAATAATTTTATTATCCAGTGCAAAAACCTATTACAATCTTGTGAATAATCATTTTTTCATCATACTGTAACACCCATCTGAACCCCTTTTTAACAAGCTTAGAAACTTCCAGATTTTAGGTTCTACAAAATTAGATTTTTCCTTTTTCATTGATTTTTTCCTTTTTCAGTGACAACGTGAAAAAGTAGGAGGAAAATTTTTCTTGAGGGCTGCCACCCCTAAACCCTCGCCCGGGGCTCGACCCGGCCCTAGACCCTGGCAAGGATACATGTTGGGGCGTATAGTATACCATGGGCTATACAGTATAGCATGATCAGTCACCACATACCAACAATCTCTCACTTGGAGACTGATTAGGCTCCACACCAACACAATCTCCCACTTGGAGATTGATCTTGGATGACATTGTTGCAATTACAACTCCCACCGGAAATAAGTACCTTGGGACCTACTACTCTATTATACTTGAATTCAACCTTGAAGGCCAACCAAAGCTGAAGAGGAGCTCAGCTTCTCCCTTGTCACCACCTTCGTAAACATATCTGTTGGATTGACATTTGTATGTATCTTGGCCAGCTTGACTTGTCCATCCTCCAACATCGGTTGAATGAAATGATATCTCAACTGTATGTGTTTTGTTTTAGAATGTAAGGTAGAATTCTTTGCAAGATGTATAGCACTCTAGTTGTTTGTAAACAAGTAATTTTTAGCCTGTTGTTTTCCCAACTCATCCATGAAAAGTTGCAGCCATATCATCTCCTTTGTCACCTTTGTTGTAGCAACATACTCGACCTCTATGGTGGATAAAGCAACCACCTTTTGCAATTGATAAATCCAACTAACTGTTGTCCCACCAACTGTAAATACATAACATGTGGTAGTCCACCTAGTATCTATATCCCCTACCAAATCTGAGTCAACATAGCCTTTTAAATCAGTATTAGAGCCCCCAAAATATAAACATTTATTAGATGTACCTCTCAAGTACCTGAGAATCCATTTTACCACATTTCAATGCTCAACTCCAATATGACTCAAATACGTGCTAACAACTCCTATGGCATGTGCAATATCTGGTCTCGTGCATACCATGGCGTACATTAAACTGCCTATAGTTGAAGCATATGGTACCTTGGACATTTTTTCTTCTCCCTTTTGTGTCTTTGGACACATTTCCTTGTCAATTTAACATGACTAGGCAAAGGTGTGTTGACAGCTTTTGCATTCTCCATATGAAATCTTTGTAACACATTTTTAACATAATTATCTTAAGATAAAAATAATTGTTTGTTTTTCCTATCTCTACAAATTTTCATACCAAGGATTTGTTTTGTTTCCCCCAAATCCTTCATAGCAAAATATTTTGCTAACTGTTGTTTTAGCTCACTTATGTGATCCATGTTAAACCTTGCTACAAGCATGTCATCAACATATAAACATAAAATAATGTATCTTTCATTATCCAACCTCTTAAAATAAACACAATGGTTAGAATTAAACTTGTAGCCTTTCTTAGGCATAAAACTATCAAATTTCAAGTACCATTGCCGAGGTGCTTGCTTCAAGCCATATAAACTTTTCTTCAATCTGCACACTAGTTTCTCCTTACCTTTGACCTCAAAACCTTGTGGTTGTTCCATATATATTTCCTCTTCCAAATTATCATGGAGAAAGGTTGTTTTAACATCAAGTTGTTCTAAATACAAATCTTCAACAGCCATAATACTTAAAACAATATGAATAGAAGTCATTTTAACAACTGGAGAAAAAATCTCATCAAAATCAATACCCTTTTTCTATGCAAATCCCTTTACAACTAATCTGGCTTTAAATCTCTTCTTACCTCCATCCTCCTCTTTCAGCCTATAAATCCATTTGTTTGGTAAATCCTTTTTACCTATAGGCAACTTGCATAATTCCCAAGTCTGATTTTTCAACAAGGAGCCCATTTCTTCTTCCATTCCATGCTCCTACTGAACCTTGGTATCCACCTACATAGCTTCATCATAATATTCTGGTTCACCAGTATCAGTTAACAAAATAGTATACAAAGAGGGAGAGAATCTTTATGGAGGTCTACTTATCCTTGAAGATTATCTAACAGTAGTTTGTGGTATTTGTTGTTGTTGTAGAGAATGAGGAACCACTAAAACATCATTGTTTGGAATATCATCCAACACTACATAATCATTTCTTTCTTCTCATGTTGCAGCAGTAGATCTTTGTACAATACTTTCTCATTGAATATGACATCCTTGCTTCTCACAATTTTCTGATTTTCAAAATCCCAAAGCCTATAACCAAATTCATCAATGCCATATCCAACAAATATACATTTCTTTGATTTTTCATCAAGCGTGGTTCTATTTTCATAATCTACATGTGCAAATGCTTCACAACCGAAGGTTTTGAGAAAAGAATAACTCACCTTCTTACCTTTCCATGCTTCCTCTAGAATACCACAACCCAAAGGATTAGAGGGACCTCTATTAATAAAATAAACAGCAGTGTTTACAATCTCTTCCCACATTTTTAAAGGCATCCTAGCATGCAATCTCATAGTCTGTGCATGCTCCATTATTGTTCTATTCATGTGCTTAGCCACTCCATTTTCCTTGTGGAGTCCTTGGAACCATTTTTTTCCTACGAATACCATTAGAGGAACAATAATCTTCAAACTCTTTGCTGCAATACTCATCACCATTATCAAATCTAAGACATTTTATCCTTTTACCCGTCTCATTCTCAACCAAGCTTCTCCATTTTTTAAAAGTTTCAAATACATCAAATTTTTTCCTAAGTAAATAAATCCATACCTTCCTAGTTGCATCATCAATGAATGTAAAATAATACAGAGAGCCACCGAGAGAAGATACCTGATTTGGTACCCATACATCCATATGCACAAGCTCCAATTTCTCATCTTTCTTTTGTTTCCCATCCTTGAGAAAAATTACTCTCTTTTGTTTTCCATACACACAAATTTCACATAAATCCATATTAACACATTTTAGACCTGGTAAAACATTATTTGAATGAAGTAATTTCATACCTTTTGCACTCATATGCCCAAGTTTATTATGCCACAATGTCGATTTAGAGTCCACGGCAACTGTATGATCATCTACTTGCTGAATTGCAATAATTGTTCCTGAAAATTCACCTTTTTCCATAACAATTAAAGTAGAAGGAATAGTATGACCTATACAAAGATATAAGGTGCCTACTTTCACACCTTTTTCTACCACTAAGGCACCCTTTGTGACCTTCCAATTTTTATCACTAAATGTAACAACACAACCTTCATCATCTAGTTGCCTTGCAAAAATTAAATTTTTGCTTAACTTTGGAACATGCCTTACCTTGCGTAGTATCCATTGATTCCCATTTTGCAACTTAATCTTGATTCTTCCCTTTCCAAGAATCTGACAGGGTTTGTTATCTCCTAAATAAACTAGCCCAAAATCCCCTTAGACATAATCAAGAAAGTAACTTCTATGGGGGGTAGCATGAAATGAAGCCCCTGAATCTAACACCCAAGAATCATCAGCATTATCAAGGGAAAGAATCAAAGCATCCTCATCAGATTTATTACTTACCACATTTTCCTCTTTACTTTATTTTTGTCTCCATTTTTTTTTTCGAGACCAACAATCTTTCTTTAAATGACCTAGCTTACCACAGTACCAACAATCCCTCTTGTCTCTAGGTTGGGACTTTCTATCCTTTGATTTTCCTCATGACTTCCCATGATTTTCAGAACTGTTTCCTCTCTCCTTTATTTTTCCCCTGCTTTCTGCATTCAAAACACTACCTGATGTGGATGTTCCACCTGAGATTTTTCTACGAATTTCCTCGCTCAAAATAACACCAACAATATCATCAAATTTTAATGTATTCGAACCATAAATAGAATTGCTAATAGCCATTACCAAGCTATTCTAGCTTTCAGGCAAAGAACACAAAATCAAAAGAGCCCTAACTTCTTCATCAAATTTTACTTTTACAGAAGTTAATTGACTGGTGACCATATTAAACTGATTTAAATGATCAGTAACTGACCCACCTTCTACCATTTTCATATTAAATAAATGCTTCATAAGAAATACCTTATTTGAAGCGAAAGGTTTTTCATATAACTTCTCCATGGTTTCCATCAACTCTTGAGTTGTCTTTGTTGTTGTAATATTAAATTCCACCGATTGTGCCAAGCATAGAAAAATACTACCAAGATCCTTTCTATCCAAAATTTCCCAGTCCTCATCAAACATTGCTACGGGTTTCTTGGTTTTCCCTTCCAATGGCTGCCATAAATCCTTCTGATAGAGATAGTCCTCCATCTGCATCTTCCATAACTAATAGTTCTACCCATTAAACTTCTCAACCTTCTTACCCTCATATACCATTACTCCCACTCAACTGTGAGACCTTCCTACAGACAGTAATCAAAACACAACCCACTCTGATACCACTTGTTAGGGTTAGAAAGGCAGATATCTAACAATTAAATGCAGATTTAATTAAAATAGAGAAACTAAAACACACAGAATAAATTATAACATAGAGAATTTAGCATGGTTCACCCAATCTAGGCTACATCCACCAAACCGCAACCATTCAATAATTTTATTATCTAGTGCAAAAACCTTTTAAAATCTTGCAAATAATCGCATTTTCATCATACTGTAACACCCATCCGAACCCCTTTTTAACAAGCTTAGAAGCTTCTAGATTTTGGGTTCTACAAAATCGGATTTTTCTTTTTCGTTGGTTTTGTTCCTTTCTCAGTGACAACGTGAAAAAGTAGGAGGAAAATTTTCTCAAGGGCTACCGCCCCTGAACCCCCACCCAAGGCCCGACCCGACCCCGGACCCTGGCAAGGATACATTTCGGCATGTATAGTATACCATGGGCTATATAGTATAGCATTTTTAGTTGCCACATACCAACAATATCTATGTCCTTTCTAGAAATTTAGATTCTTTTTTTAGTTCTATTACTGTAACAAATTTGAAGGATTAAATTTGACCATAGGTAACACTAGCATACATAAACACAAGTTGAAATACATAATTAATGTCATAACTAACATCTTGGAAAAAGTTTGGTAATTTGACCATGTTAGATCTCTTTCTACAAGTTTCATACATATACTTGACTATTCTTTTAGTTACGATGATTTTGATATGTTAGATGAGGCCTTTGAGGATTTCATCTCTCCTAAATTTTCCACTATTACTTGTAAGATTTCAACATGTCAAAGAATAATAAATGCAATTACACCTTCACTAGTGATTTACCCACCTTCAAATCAACCTCAACTGTAAAAAAAAAAATTCTTATCATAGGATAACTATCAAACAAACCAACATCACCTGGTCATATCTTAAACTTTGCAATACAATTAACTAAATACAACCATAGATAATGAGATGTATGGAAACCACAACAATACCATGTTGTTGCTCATTCATACAACACATGAAACAACAAGCAAATAAAATAAGCACAAACCATCCCTACATTAATTCTTGTTTCACAACCTATCCTCCCTATTGTACCTTATTTTCCTCAGCATAATGGTAAGGAATTTGATCTTTTGGAGTAGCTTCGTGCTACTCTTGCTAAGATTTCATTGTGGGATTTGACTCAAAAGTCACAAATTTACCTTAGCACGCTTCAAGAAGCTTTACAAAAAAATGATGTGCCTTTTAGTCCTAAACAAAATGATGTAGCAATAACTCTTGAGGGTATGAATTCTACAAATATGTATATTTTCTTTCATTAGAATGAATTTTACCCCCTCTTGAGATACAAAATAAAAATGATTCCTTAATGGTAATGGTTGATATTAACAAAATTGGCATTCAAAGAACCCTTATTGATATTGGGTCAACTCTTAATATTTTTAGTGCGGATATTTTAAACAAGTTGTGTATGGATAAGTCCCTTATTCAACCTAATACTCTTGCTATCTATGGCTTTGATGATGTGGGTAGATAGTTTTTAGGAATGATTACATTACCTATTAAAGTAGGCCCTATTGTGTTACGTATTGTCATTCATGTTATGTTGGATACTCTCTCATATAAACTTCTTTTAGGAAGACCTTGGATCCATGAAATGATGGGAGTTCCTTCAACTCACCATTGCCTCATGAAATACATATACAATAAGGTTTACACGGTGAAAGTTGATCCTAAATCTGAAAATTATTTGTAAACATAAATAGGGAAAATAAGATCCTTTAAGTACACTTTGATTCCAACTTCAAATGTGGGACCCATGCATATTGAGCACAAGGAAGAATGTGTTTAACCCATGACGAAATTATTATATGATGATTGGACGTCATTATATTTTACACCTACTTTCATAGGGGAATATAAAATCTCACCTTCAAAATCTGAAGAAGTAAAAGAAACCGTTGTGGCATCAACACAAACTCTCATATATCTTCCTCAAAGATCCAATTTTACAACCGCTAATAATTAAGAAAACACTAGTTACACATTGGCCTATGATGAGAATGACTATTAAAAATAACCTTCTTCTAAGGAATTGGAAGCCCTTTATGGAAGAGGCTATAAAATCCTTTCCCAGTTTGGATATAATGGTAAGGGATGTGGTGTAAAGGAATAAGGAATCAGGATCCCTATAGAGTTAAACACACAAAACCAAAAATGGTCTCCATTATCATCATTAAAAAAATGATAAGGATTCACAAAGAAATTCACTTAATGTTAACACAATAACACAAGACTCTCTTAAGGTATCTCTCAACTTAGTTTATTATGAATTGATAGATAACACAAGCAACAATATAGCATTGGATGTTTTTCAAAATGACAATTCTTTGGTGGATTTTTTTGGAGCTTATGATAAGTTTCCTAATTATCATCATAATTATTAATTTCCTCATTATTTAAGTGCTAAAGCATATTTTGGGAAAGTTATAGAAGTATTAAATGATAAGGTAGAATCTGAAGACTTACCCCAAAAACTCCCTAATACTCCAAATCATAGTACATTTCTCGTAGGAGATACTGTTGATGTCTTAATGGACCCATTTAATAAGTACACAACTATTTTAATAAGAAAAATCCTTGATTCCAATTAACAACAAGCACATGCAATGTTATTACGTGATTTTCCCAAATTGTTTGCATGGTCTTATTTAGATATTTTTGGCATAGATCCTTAGGTGGTAACACATAATATTGTATTAGAGGATGATGCTAATCCAATAAGATAAAGGATTCATAAAATAATCCCTAAGGTGGCTTTGTTGGTTAAGGTTGAGATTCAAAAGCTTTTACAAGATGGATTTTTCTGCCCTATAGATTATTCACCTTGGATATCTAGCATAGTGGACATTGAAAACCAAATAATCACATTTGAATGTGTACAAATTTTTGTGACCTTAATAAAACATTTTTGAAAGATGATTCCCTCTTCGAAACAAAGACATAATTGTGGACTCAACTATTGGGCATTCTTTGTTATTATTAATGGATGGATTTTCAAGATATAATAAAATTTCTATCAACCCTCAAGACCAATATAAAACAAAATTTATTACACCTTGGGAATATTTTGTTGGTTAGTCGTTCCATTTGAATTAATTTTGTTGAAGAAACATATCAAAGAACCATGATGTTAATCTTCCATGACTTAAAAAATAATATTCTAGGGGATTATGTCAATGATATATTAGCTAAATCAATAACACATCAATATCATATCAAAATCCTTCATCAAATCTTTGAGCAAATTCAAAAATATAATATGAGATTGAATCTTAAGAAGTGTGTATTTGGTGTGGGTAGTGGAAAATTATTATATTTTTTTATGTCACATCAAGGCATAGAATTGGAAACAAATAAGATTGAAATGATAATAAACATGCCACCTCCTAAAAATATTTCTCAACTAAGTAGCTTGTACATGGAAATATTTAGGATATTTGTCATTTTGTAGCATCATTGGCACATTGGACTCTTCCCTTTACTCAATTATTGAAGAATAAATGTTACTTTAAATGGAATTAGTATTGTCAAAAAGCATTTCAGAACCTAAAATAATATTTAACTAATCCTCCTATTTTACAACCAGCAACAATCAGGATGTCCCTTTTATTCTTTACACTTTTCTTTGAATCAAAATCTCTTACAACATTACTCGCACAACAAGATGTGAATGGTAAATAATATTCTATCTACTACATTATTCAAACATTCATTTATTATAAGACATGATACACAAACATTGAAAAATAATATTTGGATCTTGTGTTTGTTGTAAATAAATTAAGACATTATCTCTTGAATTTTGAGGTGCATGTGGTAAAGAAATTTGATTTTCTAAAACATTTCTTTTCAAAAATTGATTAATAAGGATGCTTAGCTAAGTGGGTTATGTTGTTAATATAATTTGACCTTAAGTTTATCTCTCAAAAAGCAATTTAAGTTCAAAAATTGATTGATCATTTAGCTCAAGCTCGCTCACCACTAACATTACCAAACCTAGACTCATTTCCTGATGAACATGTGTTAAGACTAGAATAAGATATAACATGGGATTTGTATTTTGATGGTTCTAAGTGTCAAATAGGCTTTAGTACTAAGTTAATCATGTTACCTCCTTCAAGTAATCCAATTCCCTTTTATTAATATCCCAACTTATTCTGTACAAACAACATCGTGGAGAATGAGGCTCTTATTGCTAGTTTGTACGTGGTATTATCTTTGAATATTAAAAATATTCATTTATTTAGAGATTTTGAATTAATCATCATATAAATCAATAGATCATATCAAGCAAAATAGGAGAAACTATCCCAATAATATGATTTGGTGTTAACAATATTAAAGCATTTTTCCTCATACACTATAGATAATATTCCATGCAAGGATAATCGACATGTGAATGTGATGGAAATGAATATTCCCTTATATCCATCAATAATTCTTCCATGGATTTTAAATCTACCATTTATAATCCCACATCACCATCAATCGCCGATAACATGAAATAAGAGATCATATATCATGTAGATAAATTGGATGAATGGAACTCGCGCATATATCAATACCTACCTAAGGGTATTTTTCCCAAAACTAGTACGAAAAACACTTTCACTCACCTTTGAAATCTTGCAATATAATATATAATTTTGGTTAATGTTTTATATCAAAGATCATATAATCTATCTCCTTTGAAATTGCCTTAACAAGTCTGAAACCCATGTGGCTCTCAAGGAAGCTCATTCAGGATCATGAGAGGAACACTTTGGTGGTCAATATTTAGTTCAAAGGCTAATTCATGGGATATTATTAGAAAAACATGGAACAATATTATTTTTCCTTTGTTAAAAATTATCCTAAATGTCAAAAACATAACAATTTGATTCATGCTCCAACTCATGAACTTCGTGACAAAGTAGCTATATGGCCATTTTTGTGTGGGGTTCGGACTTCATTGGGAATATTACTCCTCCCTCATATTTAGGACATACTTATTATCACAGATATAGATTGATTCACAAAGTGGGTCAAGGCAATTCCTCTTCA
This sequence comes from Sequoia sempervirens, assembly GCA_007258455.2. Classification (NCBI taxonomy): domain Eukaryota; kingdom Viridiplantae; phylum Streptophyta; class Pinopsida; order Cupressales; family Cupressaceae; genus Sequoia; species Sequoia sempervirens. The sequence continues at coordinate 375,815,931 of VDFB02086081.1, forward strand.
TTCTACGATGGTTGAGGTTATTTGTCGATTTATTTTCGACAATATAATATCACAAAATTTCTTCCTTCAATTATGATTATGGATAATGGTACATCATTTAAAAACAAGGAAGTAAATAATTTATTTTTTTTAAATCACATACAACATCATTTTTATACACCATATTATCCTCAGTCAAATGGTCAAGCAAAAGCAACTAACATAAAATTATTTAATGTCTTATGCAAAATCATTAACAAACATGCTAAAGATTTGCATACACAAATTTCTTATGCATTATGGGTTTATTGAATGAGTGTTTGCATAGCTATGGGTAATACTTTGTATAATATTATCTATGGTTTTGATGTTGTTTTACCATTGAATTGCAAAATTAGTCACTAAGAATCTCCCTCAGTAGCATTATTGATGATAATTCTTACAAAGAAAAATGACTTCAACAACTTTAAATGTTTGACGAATAGCATATGCTCACTCTCGAGCATCTTCACTAAGTATCATTACCCATTTAGCAATCCTCCCTGTTAGAGCTGCCTTTTTCTAATAGATACTATAAGGGATGCACTTTTGATATCATCTTTACTTGCCTATTTAATATGTAGTGCCTAAGCTTTTATGCTACAAAGAAAACAAATAAATGTGCTCTTTCTATTGGTGTATAGTTTAATTCATAACCCACTAGGGTTTGGTTGATATAGTATACAACTCTTTCCTTGTTCTGATCATCTAGTTATGCTAACAGAGCTCCTAAAGTTTTCCTTGTTCTAGATACATACATAATCATTACCTTGTCCCGAATTGGATACATCAACACTAGGGGAGTGAGACAATAATCCTTGACCTATTGGAAATCTTGGTCATACCTGCCATCCCACTTGAATGTTATGTACTTATTTAGAAAATGGGTGAATGAATGGAACTTGTTTTCTAACTATGTGATGAACCATCTAATGGATTGAAGTTTACCTTGTAGACTTTGCAACTATTTCAATGTTTTTGGAGGAGGCATTTCTAATTAATATAGCTTTGAACCTCGATGCCTCTTCTTGATACAATATAACCCAAAAATTTTCCTGATGTCACACTGAATACACACTTCTTTGGGTTGAGACATAGGTTGTATTCCTCTAGTTTGTCAAATACCTTGGCTAATTTAGCTAGATGATCTTTTCTTTTGATTTATTTTGCTAATATATCATCCACATAATCCTCCATGGTAATGTGCAACATATCATGGAAAATGGTGCTCATTTCTCGTTAGTAGGCTTCCCCCACACTCTTTGGACCAAATGACATGGCATTCAAGAAAAAGGCTCCCTTGCATAGGTGAAAGTTGTTTTATGTTGATCTTTAGGGTCTATCTTTAATTGATTGTATCTAGAGAAATCATCCATCAGTGAGAGAATTCCATGCCGTGTAGTTAGGTCCACAATCATGTCGATGTTGAGTAGGGGAAGTCATCCTTAGGGAATGCTTTGTTGAGATCCCTAAAGTCGGTGCATATCTGTATACCCCCAGTGGGTTTTGACACTAGTACAAGGTTAGATACCCACTCAAGATATTTGATGGGTTTGATGAAGCCCACATCTATAATTTTTTGAAGTTCTACTTTAACCAACAATGTTATCTATGGGTACATCTTGTGTAGCTTTTGTTTGACGGTTTTAGCTCTAGGGAACACTATTGGTTGATGTAGTACCAAAGCTAGATCCAGCCCTAGCATGTCTGCATATGTCCATGCAAAGTTGATTTTCCGTTCATTGATAAATGTTGAGAAGTTTACCTTTTCGTCAAGATTGAGTGATGTCGTATGATATGTTATTTTTGGTGTCTTTTTTGTGCCCACTTTGATAGGTTTGAAACCTTCAACCAAGAGTGGTGATTTTTCTTGCTATTTTGTAATAGGGATATTGAATCCTCCATCTTTGGGAACCTCAAATAGGTTTTCAATACTCTCTTGACTTTATGTTTATGGACATAAACTTCTAGATAAAGAGCTTGATTATGGAATGATCTTTATGGTAGGTATTTCTTATAAAATACCAAATGATGGGTGGAGATGATGTTACCAACCATTTCTTAAAACTGATCTACATTGAGGTCATTAGGGACTAATATTTTAACAAGAGATTTCTCCAAGATTTCTTTGTGTTGGTGACAACTTCAAAAGCTCAAGGGTGGAGATTAAGGCATGATTTTTCTTTCACTATTCTACAATGTTGTAGTCATTTGATGGCTTACTTGTGGATTTTTCTTGGGGTGGGGCTCCTTGGATTATAATTCTCCCTCTTTGTGTAGTTACGTTACACTCAAGATCTTTTCCTAGTATAGTTACAATATTGATGGTATGATATGCTTGGGAGATGTTTCCTATGAGTTCATCATAGGTGAAGTTGGCCTTATGGTAATCTTTCCCTTTACCCTTGTCATTTCCCCTAGAATGGTTGTGCATTGGATCCTTATATAATTTTAAGTCTTTATTTCTAGGACAATGTTCTAAGTTGGCATCTCCTTTTCTATTAGGTCATGGACAATGTTTTTGAGCCCCATGCAATTGTTGGTGGTATGACCCTTGATCTTGTGAAATTTGCATTGGTCATTCTCATTATACCAAGGGGGCTTGAATTTTGGCTCCTCATATCTTGTTATGTCAATAATCTTGATAAGGTTTGTTTGGATCAGTTTACGCATAATTACTTCAAGGGGTTCCCCCAATGGAGTAAATTTTCTTCTAGATTGGTCATATTTCCTTGGTGGCCTCCTTTCATTATCATGTCCTTGATTTTGTTGTTGGTTGTTTGGTTGGTTGTTCTAAGGATAATTGAGTTGGTTCTTTGGTGTTTTGTTTAGAGTATAGCTTTATTGTGTTGTTTGAACATGGTTTTGTGGCACATTGGGATTTGTCTATTTCATACAACTTTAGCATCAACCACTCTATTATTGGTTACATTTTTGTTATTTTCCCATATCTTTGGTTTGTCATTTGAACTAGACGGATGATCCTTAGGGTTGTAGAGTTTAATTAATCCCCTTGTGATGAGGGCTCTTTCGATTAGCAAACCCTTTTCAATAGTCTCCTTGAAGTTACTAGGGCATAATACGATGAGTTGGTAGTTGATGTCCATGTGTATGTTTGAGACAAAGATGTCTACAAGTTCTTTCTCAGGAATGGGCCATTTACATTTGCTAGCTTTGTGTATCCATATCTATAGATACGAGGCAAATGATTCCCTTGGAATTTGTTTAATTTTGTAGAGATCAGGGATGGTTATATCTTTCTCTATGTTGTATGATAAATGATTTACAAATTTCTCTAAAAAATCATCAAATGTTTTGATACCAGGCGATAAACCAGAGAACCAATCGATAGTGGCCCCACCGAAACTTTGTGGGAAAATCCTCATTAAGTAGGTATCATGTGTTGGAAATACATGCAAGTGACTAAGAACTTGCGCACGTGCTCTATTAGATCCCCTCTTCCCCTATGTTTGTCAAATTTTGATATTTCAAAGCCTTTGGGGAAAGGTATCATGGATAAGTTTTAATCAAAAGGATATGGACAAATATCTTGTAGAGCATAGCTCTTCTTTGGATTTCCAATTTGGATGTCTAATATTTTGGTTGATGGCTTGTAGTTGCATGTTTATGTTATTAGTTGGTGTGCTTGCTTGAGGATTTTGTGCATTGTAGCCTTGTTTTCCTATGACATTTCTTTGGTCATGAATGAGATATTGTGTAGGTATGGGACCTTGAGGACCATGTTGTGTGTAAGGAAGATTGGGTCCTTGTTTTTTTTTGTAGGCATGTGGTACACCCTGATATTGATTTTGAGGTACCCCTTGGTATTGATTGTTTGGAACTCTTTGATATTGATTTTGATGAATATCTTGGTATTTTGTTTGAGGTACAACTTGTTGCTGTGGAATAGGAGTTTTAGTTTTGGTTTGTGGAATACCATGATGTTTTGTTTGGGGTATACCTTGGTAGTATGTCTGGGGTATACCTTGGTGTTGTTGATTTTGAGGAGTACCTTGGTAGTGTGTTTTGGGTACACCTTGGTGTTGTTGTTGAGGAATACCTTGATGATGTGTTTGGGGTATATTTTGATGTTGTGGATTTTGAGGAGTACCTTGGTGGTGCATTTTGGGTACACCTTGTTTTTTTTGTTGAGGAATACTTGATGTTGTGGAACTTGAGGAGTACCTTAGTAGTTCATTTGGGGTACACCTTGTTGTTATGGATTCTATTGAAGGTTACCTTAGTATTGTGCTTGGGGTACACCTTGTTGTTGTGTAACTTGAGGAGTACCTTGGTAGTTCATTTGGGGTACACCTTTTTGTTGTGGATTTTGTTGAAGGGTACCTTGATATTGTGTTTTGGGTACACCTTATTGTTGTGGAACTTGGGGAATACCTTGGTAGTTCATTTTAGGTACACCTTGTTGTTGTGGATTTTGTTGAAGCATACCTTGGTATTGTGTTTGGGGTACACCTTTTTGTTATGGAACTTGAGTAGTACCTTGGTCATTCGTTTGGAGTACACCTTGTTGTTATGGATTTTGTTGAAGGGTACCTTGGTAGTTCATTTGGGGTACACCTTGTTGTTGGAGATTTTGTTGTGATTTCCCTTGTTGATATTGTGCATTATTTGAAGGGTCAATATATGATGTATGTCGTGACATGTATTATTCTTGTGATGGGATGTTACCTTGTTGGTCCATTGTTGGAAGGCTTCCCATATTTTGCATAGTGTTGTGTTGTGGCATGTTTTGAGTTGAATTTCCTTGATATTGTTGAGCTACCATTGCTTTCTCAATTTGGGATGGTTTCCTAAACAATGGGTTTTCCATAGGTTGTGGTTTAGATTGATCATTATTTTGTGAGAAAAAGGCCAGTATGTTGGGATCCATCATTGGTTTTAGTATCTATCTAACCATTGATTGGTCTCTTAATAGAATGATATTAGGATCCTAAAGAATGTCTACATTAAAGTCACTGGGTATTTTTGCACCACTTTGTGCTACTATAAGGAAATACTAGTTTGTGTTCTTCCCAAGAATTTTATCCATAATTTTCTTTATCTTAGAATCTTGGGAGTAGGTTAAGAGTTTTTTGTCGGTAAGTTCCTCATCACTATCATATTCTTCAATGATGACACTAGGATGTTGGGTTTGTCTAGAAATCATGTTTTGATGTTCAAGCAATATTTCCTCATCACTAGGTGGTTGATTTTGTGTACCTTTAAACGTGGATTCTCTTTGAGGAGTTGAAAGGTCATTTGGATTGTAACCCCATGATTGAGGTTCCTCATTAGAGATTTTTGTCATGGGTTCACTATAACTACTCTTGTTGGCTTCCATTCTTTTCTTGTGTTGAGATATTGTTGTTGTCATACACAAGTTCAAAACCTTGGTGAATTTTGTGATCACTACTTATGGGATGGTTTTTTGTTTTTGATATTTTTTTGTTAAAATAACATATGGTGATGATGTGTGAAAAAAAAATTATTCAAAGGTGTTGATGGTTTTCTATGGATTGTATGTTTGACACTCAAGACCCTAGCGTATGAGTGATTTTGGTGGATGTTTTGATATGACACTAATTTTGGGACACAAATTGTACAAGACTTGAACCGATATTTTGTTATTATTTTAGAGGATATTTTGATGCTCTACTTGAACTAGCCTTGAGGTTACAAGAAAATTTTGATGTTAATATCCTAGAAAATGAGAGCAAGAGGATAATCCAAGTCATTGTGTTTGATTTGTGTCCTAAAACTAGGTTAATGTTTTGATTTGCTAATGGATATGGAAAGATGTTGATATTACTCGGTGTAGGTATAATTGTTTGTGTTTTAAAGGATGATGGATTAACCAATTTTGGACCAATTTCTAATTTGCACTAGGAAATAGGATAGTAGTGGTCTCTGTTCAAGATAGTAGTAGCAATTTTTCAGGGCAGTAGTGATTGAATTTTTAGAATTACTATAAAAATATTCAGCAATAGTGGTCGTTGTTTCAATCTGTGACTAGTAAACAAAGATGACAATAGCAAAAAATTTGAAAGAAGCAAAAATTTCTAGGACAGTAGTGGTTTATTTTTCATAACAACTACAACAAGTTTATCATATTACCAAACATTTATCTAAGACTAGAAAGATTTAAATATTCTTAAATATTCTTGTCCCTACTCATGTCTACCACTATTTTTGTTGGGTTCACTCCAAACATTCTTCATTATTTTCTTTGGTTTTCTTATGAAAAATATCAACATTTCTAATATGTGTCTTGAGAGATTTTTTATCTTTTCCATGAATTAGTAGGATTGGGATTACTCTCTAATCAACACCAAGGTATGGCCCTCTACACTAAGTGGATCATTTATGTTCGTTATTAGAATAATCATGTATTAGCTAATAACTAATTAATCTTTGATTGATTATTAGGCTAATTCATTTCATAAACTTAAACTGACCTTAGGATTGTTTTTTTCTATTAACTAGAGTGAGCTTTTATTAGATCAGTTTATCTCATCACATAGGATTATGCTACTTGTCATGATCTAATCCATTTATTATTTAGGGTTTCTCTTATGAAGCACTCTCCCTCATTGTATTATCTCATGAAGACTCTTGAGGTTCATTATGTAAGTTTTTCTTATTGAGAATATAGTAGATTATTTTTTCTCTCTTGCGTGGAAGGTGTTTTTTTTTATCTTGTATCTTATTTTCTTCACAATTCTAACATGGTATTAGAGCGTGGATTCAATGAACCTCTTCTCCAATTTTTATTCTTAACTAGAGTTACAGGAGTAATTTCGGAATCTTCATTACTTTTTTTGTAATTATTTAAGTTGGGTGATTTTTGGTGTATTTTGGCACAAAAAGGACCTCACCATTGCATTCAAGAGGCTGAATTGATGAATTTTGACTATAAATTTGCCCAATTTTGGCATCGGGAGGGTGATTTTTTTTAGCAATACATTGCATTTATTCTAGCCAAAATGTTCAACCATCTAGAAAGGAAATTGATCTTCATACCCTTTTTTATTATGAAAGATTCTATTCAAATTTAAGGGATCATTATGATAAATAATATTTAGAGGACTTTACAAGTAATTCAAGTCTTTGGCTACTCTAGAACAATTATAATTTTTGCATTAGAGTATTTTCATGAACAAAAAAATTATTTGGTGGTGTCTTCTTTTAAGTGTCGAAATCATGCTCTTCTAAAAATCCTTGGGTTTATGCTTTGAGATTTTTTAAAAAGGAGATCAAAAGAAACTTGGGTATTTTCTCTAGAACTACTAGGAATCTCTTTTCCTTGGATTAATTCAATGCTAAATTTCAACTTTCCAATCAAGATCATGAATTTCTTTTATTTAATTATAAATCATCCTAGCTTATATGGTTCATAAAATTGATATTAGATCCTACAATTCTTGGTGAAAAGACTAGAAATGGTATTTAGATATTTATTTTCAAAATTATAAGCCTCATCAAGGGTATCATTGGCTTCTCATAAATTTTTCATGGCACCCACATTGAATCAATAATGGTATTTTTAGTCACTAGTTTCATTTTAGTAATGCAAGTTTCACACCATATGATTAGTAGTGTTAGAGCCCAAATTCACTCACTTTATTTGATGTCTTATTTTTTAAGGAATCTGTATTAGTTCCAAGTTATCACATTTGGGTGTTCTAATCCTTGATGTAATTTTTGTGGACTTCAATAGTATCTCAAACATCTCTTCTATTTTTTTCTTAGAGCTCAATAATTTTGGATCTAGATACATGACTTCTTCAAGTTGTTTAGACTTGAGCCTTTTTTATTACAATATGGTTTTGTAGGGTAGGGGGACCAACCACACCAAGGCTCTAGGTCATCAAGATCCAAGATCAGAGGGCTGCCCTATCTTACCTCAAGATACTAGGTGTTTAGGACAAGAATCAAGAATGAAGAGCACTCTCAAGTGCTTCTGTCACTCTATGGATCCGAAAGTATAAATGAGGATAGATGAGTCAGTTTTTGGATTCCAAACTATACCTCAAATAGCTCTCTATCTGACGACAATAGTGCGGGTCTGGGATGACATCACTGGCATCTCTTTGGTGCGTTGGGGTCTGTACAGCCAAAAAACGTGAAATAATGTATGGAAAGCAAGAAAACCTACTAACTTTCTAGTTGACTAATTTCAATGAAATAAATAGAATAACGAAATATGAAAAAATAGTTGTGTAAATGATAAAGGAGGTAGATGAAGATAATGGTGATGAATATCAACTCACTAAAGCTCTAGTTTTCGAGCAAGATCCACACATACGTTCACCTACACACAGTCAAGAGAGGGAAAAATGTTGGATTGTATAGGGGTTTGCCTCAGTCAAACCTCCGCTTTGGTGTTTTCACCTCCATGGACAACCAGGAAAGCCACGAAGTAGAAAATGTGATAAAGAAAAGAAGAATAGAGAATACTAAATACTACAAAAGATACAATGCTACTCTATCAAACCACAACAAGAAAGGAAAGTGAAGCAATACCGCCTCCACCCAAATGCTCTCAAGGCCAATGAAGGGACAACAAGCTTGGAAAAGTCAACATGACCGCAACAGTGATGAAGGGAGGTCTCACAAGACTCCAAACTCGTAGCTTCTATGGTATCAGAACACGTACAAAGATGAAATTGATGGAGTAACAAGTTGTTGCAATTCTCAATGGAGTTGTAAAAATTACTAGAATTGTGAAGAAAATCATGCAGAATGCTCAAGAGATGCTAAAGATATTGTAGCTGATGGAATGAATGAGGACGATAGGAATTTGAAGTGAAATAAAGAGGGAAAGAGTCATTTTCGGGTTGGTTGGTCGACACACAAGCATTACGCTTCATGCCCAATGGAGAGTGTAATGTCCTTGTGGACACTAGAGGAAAGAATCTATCAAGGATGATAGTGCATTGTGCAGATGTCTACGCACCACACTCTCATGCCCAATAAATATTCCCCCACCGACACACATGACAAATGCCAAGTGGATGGAAGGTAGGTGGGTGATGTGGAAATTTTCCTTCGGGTTTGATTTTCTAAGGTGAGGGGATGCAAAAGGGGAATTTACACAAGGGGTACAAATTCACTCCTAAACAGGTTTTATTACTAGATTTTCCTCACATACCTTAAAAATTCAATCATATATGGCATGCTTTGAGGATGGATATTTTGTCTATCATATAAAAATATAATAATTTTGTTATTTTCTCAGATTGTTTTATTGATTAATAGTTTTTTTATTTTATGCTAAATATATAAAAAAATATAATGTTCTATTGCATAAATTTAAGAGAATAAAATAAATTTATGCTTTGGGTGGCTTATACACAATTTGATTATTAAGGTAATACTCCTTATGACTATTGCTATATTCCCACCTCCTCTCAAGGTTTCTCTCCTTCTTTAGGTCATCACTATTGGTGTAGCCATTGTCCCTTTAACCATTGGGAGGCTCATTCATAGGCTTCTCATCCTCTAATAAGAAGGGATCATGATCAATAGGGCTAGTTGTAGCCTATTAGTATGTGATCTACCACTTTTCCACTTGTTGTGGAGGAAACTTTAGATAGATTGACTCTAGAAAATTGTATCATTTGGATCTTACCATTTTTTTGATGAAATATTTAATTGACAATCTAAAAGATGCGGGAGCATCCAAGCAAATTTATGATCAACATCACCCAAAAATGTGTTTCAGTTATATTTATGTTGTAATTCGATTTTAATTTTTTGTTTGGTAAAAAAATTATGGATTTGTGGTTTGGGTGATAGGTTAAAGTGTCATTATTGTCATTTCAAATTGATGAAATGTCATATTTCAATTTACATCTTCAGTTTCGATGTAATGAAATTCATTTGATTAAATAGGTGATCAATTAACACAAAGAGATGAATTATTAACTTTTATTTTATCTAGAGAAAATGCATCCCCTGGTTTGATTTGAAATTTGACTATGTTAATACTAGGTTATTGTTGGTTTTAAATTTTCAAGATAAATAAAATATTTTATGTCAGCATACAGATGGGGGTCGATTGGTTTTACCCTGATAAAATGAAGGGACATGCTGAGCATTTTAGAGGGAAGAAAAAGAAATAAAAAGAAAATACACATAAATATAGGATTGTCAAGGTTCGTGCCTATAGAAAGGAAACTTAAAAATTAAATTTGAAAAAAATTACAAAGAGGGAAGAGAGGAAGAAATGCCTCATGAATAGAAGAGTGTAGTGTATGCAAGAAAGAAGCCATGTATTAGATGGATATGGTATAGTGGAAGGGAAGAGTGAGAAGTTTCAAAAGAAAAATAAATTTGATAGAAGGAGAAGAGAAGGTCACACAAAGAATTTTTTGAAAGGAATTAAAAATTAAATCTCATATACCATAGCTTGCAAGATGAAACAAATCATAGACATCAGCAGTTGAGAATAGAGTGCATGATTAAAAGAATGGTGAGAGGGGTCATGTAGCAGTAAGGAGGTTAAAATAATTTAATAAAAAATCAAAGCAAAATGGGATGAGACTTGTTGGGGAAATAAGTGAGAAAATTAAACAAGAGGAAGAGAGGGTCATGTAGTCTAAGAAGAAATGAAGAAATTTTGAGTAGAAGAAGAAAGGAACCATGCCATAGAGAGAGAAGAAAAATAGTGAGGCAACTAATTTAAATTGGAATATAATGAAATAAAAAAGAAAGATGGAATTAATAAAAAGGAAGTCAATATTTACATAAAGAAGTAAAGTTAGAAGAGCATACAAGATTAGTGGTTGGGGTTAAATGAGTTGAGTGAAACTAGAAATATAGAGTAGGAGGTTGAGAATGAACAAAACCAAGATAAAAAGAAAACCAAGGAGAGCAGAGGATAAAAGAACAAAGAACTGAAAATTAGAAAATGTAGATTATAATTATTTTGGCCTGAGAATAGTGAAATCAATAAAACAAACTTGAATGGACTTTATATTTATATTGTTATTGAAATTTCAATGTAAGTCAGATTTGTCTATTGCAAAATTGATTTTGTGTGAATTTAGAATTGAATTTAATTGATAAATAAAATTTTCAATTAGAATTGTCGTTTGGCTACGAATTTCACCAGTCTCAAAAGGCTCGCAATTTTTTGTCTACATTATTTGGTATCAGATCAAGTTAAAGGTGCATTAAAGAGGTAACAAGATAGAAATCTTGTTGTGAAAGATTCATAAAGTTGAAGAAATCATCAAAGCCAAAAATAAGGCTCATTGAAGGAAAAAAAAAGAGGAAGAGAGATTAGTGGATCTCGCTGAAAAATATCTGAATTGGTAGAGGAAAGTTGAAACAAAATTGAAAGTGATTTCATTTTCTTGGAAGCTAGAAAGTGTCTTAGAGAGCCCTAGGGGATTTGTTGTAGATGAGGAATTTCTATGACTATAGAGAGCTAGATGCTCTAGTTGATTTTTGTAGGTATGAGGATATTCCTATAACTAAGAGGGTGGAGAAGGAGGCACAAGAAGCTATAAAAGGCTTGTTGGTAATTTTGGTTGAAGTATTAAGTGGTTTGTTACAAGTAGTGTCTTATAACTATAAATGGTTAATTCCCTAGATGATTGAGAGTTGGATGCAAGTGAAACCTTGTGATAGGAAGGAGACGTGTCAATCTCTAAAATAACTTGCACTAGATTGTAGCGTGAGTGACATGTCTTCCAAAAAGAGGACAAGATGGTTCCTGAAGAGACTACTAAAAATTTCATACATAGAGAAATAAGGAATAAGGCTTAAACCAATTTTTTTTATGAAGAGATATCCAAAATCCAAGAAATATTAGATGTCCTTGAGGGTGGGAAAAATAAGGGACAACATTGTAGCTCTTTGATGAAGGTTTCATGAAGAGGTGAACATATGGGAGTATCCCACATTTATGTGTAAGATGAAAGCATGGCACAGATTGCAATAGTGAGGATTGAGGAGACCCTTGTACAAAGAGGTGAAAAAGAGGTGAATGAAGTGAGAAGAACATTCCTAGTTGAAGGCATGGAAAAGGAAAGAAAAAAAAAAATTATAGTAGTGGTAGAGAGGCAAGATGAAGTTATAAAATTTGAAGGAGAGAAATGAGTTGCAGCATTGGTGAGTCCTTTGGAGGAAACAAAGAATATGGTGGTGATGAATGGTGAAGATGAAGGTGTTACAACTAAAAGTGAAAGAGGAAAGATTACAACAACAAAGGTATATTTCATTTTTTATAATTATGAGGTGTATCCTTATTTTCATTCATATGAGTTTGAAAAAAGTGGAAGAGGAAAGCACAGAGGTGTTAAGGTTTGAGGTGCAGCCTGAAAGAAGCCATTACATTGTTATGGAAAGAAGAAAGGTTGAAGAGGAATAATGTTCTTGGAGGAGGAGGATGACTTGTAGTGGGTTAATTCCCACAAAGGAAGAAGATGAGAATGGAATTTGGTGGAGGTGGATGGTTTGTGGTGGGTTGTATCCCACAAGAGGGAGGATGAGAGGAAGATATATTTGGCAAGAGAATTTAGCTCATGGTGAAAGAAGTTCTACATAGGGAGATAAAATTGAAGGGAAGATTTGGAGGAGGAATATGGCCAATGTTATGACCAAGTGCTGGAAAATAAAAAGGAAAACAAAAATTGTAGGGTACCTTTCTCAACATTGGAGTATGTTGCGAGTTTTTCATAATTTGAAATGGTAGTTCAACTACTAAGCTCCATTTTGTGAGCCCATGCTCACAAATTTCTTAGGTACCAACATGTCTAATGTAGGAGCATCCAGGAAAATTGGTGATCCACATCACCCAAAAACATATTTCAGTTAGATTTGTGTTGTAGTTCAATTTTCATTTTTTGTTTGACAATAAAATTTTGGATTTATGGTTTAGGTGATTGGTTAAAGTGGCATTATTGTCATTTCCAATTGATAAAATGTCATATTTTGATTTACATCTTCAATTTTGGTGCAATGAAATTTACTTGGTTTCAAATGATCAATTACTAGAAAGAGATGAATAATTAACTTTTATTTTATCTAGTGAAAATTCCTCCTCTTGTTTGATTTGAAATTTGACTATGTTAAAATTGAGTGATTGTTGGTTTTAAATTTTCAATAATAACAAAACACAAATAAAATATTTTATGCCAAAATATGGATGTGATTTGATTGGTTTTAGAGAGATAATGAAGGGACAGATTGAGCATTTTAGAAGAAATAAAAGGAAATAAAAAGAAAAGACACAAATGTGGGATTGTGAAGGGTCGTGTTTGTAGAAAGACAACTTTAGAGATGTGAATTTTTCCATCCAACTTTACTTCTTACAAATTTTTTGAGATCCTCCATCAAAACTAAATGTTATGTTATTTCAAAAAGAATAAAAACTATAAATATTATGTTTTATGTAACAAAATTCTAATATTTATTAATTACATTATAATGAGCATAATATAAATATTATATATATATATATATCATTATTTACCTTTATCCATGATAATTATAATTACACTTAAAATTTGATTATATCCATATTTTTCATATATAATTTTAAAATATTATAGTCATTTAACAAGATTCTATTTTATAGAGTAATAATAGGTAGAAATTAAAAATGGGTAGCTCTTCGAGTGGTGGCGATGGCAGTGGCATTTTTTCAAATTTTGAAAAGGCGGCAGATCAAGATGTCGCTTCAGGCAGTAATGGAAGACGGTGTGTTGATGCGAAGGTGATTTCAAGCTTGGTCCTTGTTGTAGGATAGCTGAGTGGGTCCCCTTTTGTGGCTAACATTTCTTCTAACAGTAAAGGGGCTTTGAAGAATGTGTGCCTGACGCACTCCTCGGTGCCTAGCTCTGAAAAAGTGGTTCCTAGCTTTGAAAAGTCAAGTAATGGCCTATTTTCGGATGGGTGTGATGGGATTTCTAATGTGGAGGGTCTTGGACTTGACAAAACTAAGACTCTTGAATGGAAAAATATTTTTGGGTCTAAGCCTAAAGGAAAAAGTATTTCTCCTCTGGTGCCTTTTGTTTCTAATAAAAAGACTGGTGAGTACTATATTTATGTTCTAGACTATATTGTGAAAAAAAGAGTGTCTAATAGGGACATGGCTCTATTGGATAAATTTGTTGGTACTCGGCCTCACATTGAGCTGGTACACAAGTTTACTTTAACTCGTTAGAAACCTAAAGGAAAAATTGATGTGGCTATTATGGCCAAAGATTTCTTCTCTTTTTCCTTCAACTATGAAGATGATATGGTGTTGGCATTGACAGGGGGATCGTGGTTCCTTGGAAATTCCTCCTTGATGTTGAAGAAATGGGAGATGAGCTTTAATCTGAACTCATGCTCTTTCTTGACTTCTCTGGTTTGGGTTAGACTACCTGGCCTCCCGCTGGACTTTTGGGATGAGGAGGTGTTCAAGGGGATTGTCAACACATTTGGTAGCTTGTTGTCGATAGACCAAATGATGGATTCTAGGAAGCATTTATGCCATATTTTGTGTGAATGTGGAGCAATCTATTGATCTTCCTTCAATGGTCAAGATAAACTCTAAAATTGGGGTGTGGGAGTAGCTAGTTGAATTCAAGTCAAATCCCTTTGCCTACTTCCACTGTAAGAAAGTTGGTCATTGGGCCAAGAAATGTCCTCTCAAAGTTCCTAAGAAAATGACTAAAAAGTGGAGAGGTAGAGAAACCTCTAGCCTAGAAGGTGGATTTTGTCAAACCTCTTACTCAGGAGGTGGAGCCTGAAGGTGTGCCTTCCTAGGAGGTTCGTGAGGACACGGATTTGGAGGAGTTTGATAAGGTGGTTGAATGCTAGCCAAATTAGGGTGAAATGAATCATGATTTGGAACAGGTTGAAAATGATTGTTTGTCCCTTGTGTCTAACGAGGTAAGGTCTATAATGTTGGAGGAAAATCATTCTTCTATGATTATTGAATTTGGTTCTCCTCCTGGGGGGATTCCTCAAAGTGTTGTGTCAAAAATAGAGGGGTTGGAAGTGAAGCCTAATGTTAAGGAGTTTGAGGAGTCTGAGGAAGTGGATAAACTACCTTATATTCTGGTTCATGGATGTAATAGGAAGAAACATTCTCCTTTGCTAGGAGTTGTGACAAGGAATTGATAGAGGTTAGACTGTGGGTCTGAGCCGTGCGGTAGAGGTTGACCCCCAGATAATGTTGCTAGGGAGAAAGAGAGTCGAATGGATATAGCTGATGGTACGCAAAGAACTATGTTGGATATGTGCTCTAAGAGCACTTCTCATAAACTCCCATGAAGATTATTTCCTGGAATATGAGGGGTTTGAATCACCCTCATAAGCATGATCTCTTGGCTAATCTAGTAAGAGATCATCACCCTAATATTTTTTTAATTCAAGAAACTAAAATGGGATTGGATAAGCTCTCTGGGTTGAAATTGAAGCTTTTTAAGGATTGTGGTATGCATTGTTTCGAGGTGGCGAGTGCTTTTGGTGGGATTGTGAATTTTTGGAATCTTTAGGTTAGTAGAGGTGTGGAGGTTCTTAATGTTAGTAATCATGTGGCTACTTCCTTCTTCCATCTTCATGATAAGTTATCCTAAACTTTATTTAATATTTATTCTCCTAATTGCAAGAGCACTAGAAAGACGCTTTGGGAGAATCTTGTTCTTTTAAAGATTGTCATAATGTTGGTAATTGGATATTTCAATACTCCTCTAAATGATGCTAATAAGATGGGTGGCTCACAAAATGTGGATGATAGCATATACGACCTTATGTAGTTCATTAATGATTCAACTCTTCTTGATCTATATTTGAAAGGAGCTTCCTTTACCTAGTCGAATAAGCATGTGGGTGATGCCCTTATCTAGGTTAAGCTAGATCATGCTCTTTTAAATCCTGAGTGGTTAGTCCACTATTCTTTCTCTCTTTCAGCTCTTACCAAATTGGGTTCAGATCACTTCCCCTTGGCTATGTTTGTTGTTTTTTTAGGTGGAAAGAACTTTCCTTTTAGGTTTGATAAAATGTGGACTTGTCATTCAGATTTTGGAAATTTGGTTAAGGACAGGTGGAATATTAATGTGGATGGGTCAGCTATGTATAGAGTTGTTAAGAAATTGGCTAATGTGAAGCTTAATGTTAGAAAATGGAACTCTACCTCTTTTGGTCATATTTTTTTGGAGAAAGATGGGGTTTCTAAGGAGCTTCAATCTATTTAGCAAGTCATTCAATCATCTAGGTATGATCAAGACTTGATTTTAAAGGAAAAAAAATTTCTTTCCATGTTGCATAATATAATTGCAAAGGAGAAGGAATTTTGGAAGCAGCATTCGAGGATCATGTGGTTGAGGAGTGGCAATAGAAACACTAAGTTTTTTCATATTTCTATGTTGAAACACAAGGCCTCTAATTAGATCAATCTGATTAACTATAAAAACCAAGATCTAGAGCAAGATGTTGACTTGCAGAATGTTGTTGCTTCCTATTTTTCTCAGCTGCTTTCGGTGGAGGGAGAGCTTGATTTGGCCCATCAAGACGATATTTTGAGGGATATTCCTCAATTGGTGGATGATGAGATTAGCAGGAAGTTAGTTTGTATTCCTTTGGTGGAGGAAATTTGGTTTGTTGTGTTCTCCTTTGAAGGTAATAAGGCTCTGGGCCCTAATGGATTTCCCATGTTCTTTTTTTAGTCTTTTTGAGAAATTATTGCAAAAGATGTTGTGGCTACTAAGGAGCTTTTCAGATCGGTTTTAAAGGATTTGAACTCCACCTTTATTGTTTTGATTCCCAAAAAGCTTGGTGTTTCTTCTTTTGAGGAGTTTCGTCCTATTAGTCTATGCAACTTGATATATAATATTTTCTCCAAGGTTTTGGTGTTGAGATTGCAAAAAAAATTGCCTCTCATCATCTCCCCTCAGCAGAATAGTTTTGTGGCTGGTAGGAAAATTTTGGATTCCATTCTCATTGTTCATGAGAATATTCATTCTCTTAATGTTAATAAAT
The DNA here is from genome assembly GCA_007258455.2 of Sequoia sempervirens. Taxonomy (NCBI): domain Eukaryota; kingdom Viridiplantae; phylum Streptophyta; class Pinopsida; order Cupressales; family Cupressaceae; genus Sequoia; species Sequoia sempervirens. Next base: position 375,832,929 of record VDFB02086081.1, read on the forward strand.
AGGTTGGTTTCATCCTCAAACTTGATTTTCTCAAAGCTTATGATAGAGTGGATTGGGTTGTATAAGATTCTTCTCTCTTTTGGTTTTGGGGAGAAAATGGTGGCTCCAGTGCATCAACTTATTTCAACCCCTTGGTTCTCTGTGCTCATCAATGGGTCTCCTCCTCTCTTTGATTGTGCTAGGGGATTGCAGCAAGGGGATCCTATCTCTCCTCTCTTGTTTATCATTATGGTTGAGTCTTTGGGTCATCTTATCCAAAGATTTGTCAATTCTTGTCTTATTTCTAGGCTTTCCCCTTCTTCTACTAACCTTGTTTGCTCTCATCAACAATTTGTTGATGATTCTCTTTTGCTTGGGCAGACGTCTATTAAGGAAGCTAAGGCTATCAAGTAGATTTTACAAATGTATGAGGATGCATTTGGGTAGAAGGTTATCTTACAAAAGAGTGTTATTTTCTTTTTCAACACTCCTATTCAAAGACAGATTAGGATTGCTAGAATTTTACAATGTCAAATTGGTGAAGTTTGTGCTTCTTACTTGGGGCTCCCCTTATGCTCTAAGGCTCCTAATTCTTTATGGAGGGGGCTGATAGAAAAAATTAATTCCAAGTTGGCTGGGTAGAAGAGGGCTTTGTTAAGCCAAGCTGGTAAAGTTCAGTTGATTAAATCCACCTTTTAGAATATTTCATTCTATGCTCTTAGTCTCTTTCATATGCCGAGAAAATTTATGGATATCTTGGAAGGAATTTAGAAAACTTCCTATGGACAGGTGTTGAAGATAAAAAAAGAACTCATTTGGTTGCTTGGGATGATGTTTGTCAGCCTAAAAAGGTAGGAGGGTTAGGTATCCAAAAAATCAGAACATTTAACATTGCCCTTTTGGGTAAACAGTTATGGAATCTCTTGTTATCCAAAAGTGAGTGGGCAAAAATTTCTTGGAGCAAATACTTACATGGTTTTTTTGGGGTTAGAGATGTTTTATGTTATGATTTTAACCCTCAGCATGGTTCTATGTTGTGGAATTGTATGTTGAAGGCCTGAAGGCTTGTAGCTAAGGGTCTCTTCTAGCAGATGGGTAATGGGAGGAGTATTTTGTTCTGGGATGATAATTGGTTTGGTAATCGGCCTCTCAAGGATGAGAAAGGGGCTCAACCCTTTATGGACCTCTGTCTATGATAGTTTGACAGATTTGTTGTTGACTATACTGAAGGAGGTTGTTGGAGAAAGTTGCATGAGGTGGACCCTGGTCTAGAAGTTATTTTTAAGGCTATTCTGGTGGTTCATATTCCTTCTCTCCCATCTCTTGATAGGTTTGTTTGGAAGCCTTCCTCTATGGGTAGCTTTTTTGTTGCTTTGGATTTTCATTTATTTGATTCCTTTGTTGGTATGCCCCCCTTTTGGGCTTCTATTTGGTCCTCAAGATTGACTCCTAAGATAAATATTTTCTTGTGGCTCTTTGTCAAAATAAAATTATTTCTACTGATAATCTGATTAAAAGAGGCTTCGCCATGCCAAATAGATTCTTTCTCTGTGAAGAGGAAGTAGAGAATGCTTGTCATTTGTTGATTGGTTGTAGATATGTTGATTTGATCTGGAATCATGTGCTCTTGCTCTGGAATCTTAGCTACATGTTTCTTGTCTTTGTCAAAAATCTATGGTTCCAATGGGTTGTGTAGACACCGAAATTTGGTCTAAGCCTGCGACATCAATATTCTTCATAATTCCTATTCTTCATGGTCATGATTAAATAATCTTAATTATTTAATTAATTCACCTTAATATTAATTCTTCTATTGATTAAATAATCTTAATTATTTAATTAATTCATCTTAACATAAATTCTTCTATTTGATTAAATAATCTTAATTATTTAATTAATTCATCTTCTGTTATTTCTTCTATTAATTAAATAATCTTAATTATTTAATTAATTCACACTTTTCTTTATTCCATCTGAGTAATTAAATAAATGTTTTTTATTTAGTTATGTTACTAATTAACCTTATCCTTCTTGTCAAATTAAATAAATTATTATTTAATTTACTCTTTATCATATTTCAACTGTAATTAAATAAATTCTTTTATTTAATTAATTATTCATTTAAATCCCTTCATCACTTAATTAAATAAATCTTATTTATTTAATTATTCTTCAAATATCAAATATTGAATTAAATGAATTATTTAATTCATGAATTCTATTTTAACGCATTCCTCTATATTTTAGATAATTATGTGAGTTATCTAAGTATTCACTTTGACTCGACTCGACATATATTTTAAATCGTTAACTCTTGCTTTAATGTCCGAGTGGCGTTCTCGAGTAATCTCTTCGTCAAATCATTCAATCATCTAGTTCTAACTTAATTGTGTGTACATGCAGATTAATTAAATATTCTTATTTAATTAATTAAATGTTGTGCGTGCATTCGAACAAGAGTTGATTTAATCAATCTTTATCTTTGTCATGCAAAGATATTTCTTTTGTTTTCGAATATCGAACTGAAGATTAAATCATTTATTTAATCTTTAATTCTATTTCTAGTTTGTATCACTCATGTCATTACTGACAGTTATCAGAATGCATGTCTAATATGTCGATCTCAACCGTCTGTTGATCTTTCAATCTTGGCTTGTCGTTCGAATAATCAATTTTCTATAAATTGATTTGTCATTCTTCATTCCAATCTCTCTCACAAAATCTTATGAATTTTGAGAGCACTTTGTCTTGAATCTTCAATGTTTTTCTAATCTTTATCATAGGCTATACTTGCATGAATCTTTGAAAAAATCTTAGGACAATTATACTACACAAGTAAAATGGAGAAGGGCAATCGAGATGAATCATGGAAATACGTTTGAAATTGGTGAGATTGTTTCAGTTTTAACCACATTTTTACTTTCCTTTGTTCTTTGTTGCTTAGCATTAGATTTGCATTTAGATGTGTATTGCATGTTTTCTTTTGATCTTCTTTGTGCACTTTCTTGGCATTACATTTGGTGAACCCGACATGAAGACACCATCTTCGCGTATACGTAGACTTTTATTTTGATTTTTGCAGGTTTTTCGTATGGAACGACGCATCAGTTGGAAAAAGCGATGTAATTGACTTCCTGAACCACATTTGACACTAAAAATGATGCATCTGAGAATATATGACGCATCTGACAATTCATGAACCGTAATTGACTGGTGAATACCGAGCCACAATGGAAGAAAATATTGAGGCATTTGACTGGTAACACAGCGATGCAATTGACTGGTAAACTTTATTTCTATTTTCGGAAATCCAAAATTTTCAATTGATTTGTGTGTTACTAATATCTGATTTTCAGCATGTGGCCTTTTTGGAGTTAACAAGTTTTTGCAGGACAATTGACGAAGGCAATATTGAAAAACTACTAATGAATTTTTCTGCAGGATGCTTGTCGAAGACCCTAGTTAATTTTTAAAACAGATTGTTTGGTAGCATAGCAAATCTTTCGTTTGGTTTAAAATTAACAAGTGTCTACTGTGTTTAGTGTGAAAGCACATCTATGTAATTACCGTCATGACTTGGTACATCAAAGTATCCTCTCCCCTTGCGCATCCGTGTGATCCTGGGTGTAAGAGAAATGGTTACCAACTCTAGAAATTGGGCCTATTCTGGTGGGAAAAATTACTCAACCCAAGACAACTTAGACTGGTAGCACCCTAAACCCGAGGGACTTCTAGCTGGTATATAAAAGTGGGTTATGGGGAAACCCCAAGAATCACGAGTGTGGTTCTGACGAGATGGATCCGAAAGGGGACTCTCACCGCATGGATCATGCCCCACGAACGGAATGCTCATACTAAACACCTTTTGTTTTAGATACCAACCGTTCTATTGGCCATTGCTTCGTATAGTGTAGGGTACAGTATCATGCTCGAAGATTACTCACTATTAATCCCCTTGAGTAGAGATAGCAGTTCTTGGGAGGTCATTTCCCAAAGAATTCAAAATTGTTGTGCTCAAAAGATGTTAATGAATCGTGGAGGGGAGCCAATGCCACCAAATTTCTAAGCTATCCAATCTCGAGAAGGAAAGGTGTTCATCACCAATCCGAGGTATTTGGGTGGGCTATACCAAGTATACAAACCCTAGGCCTTTTGGCCTATTAGGATGTGCTTGTTTGTTGTCAACTTAAACGTTCTTTGAGTCCAAAACCGAAACTAAAACACTTTGTCTTATGATTGTTCTTGTTTTCCAAAATTTGATCAAGGAAAATAGAGTTAGTTTTAAATCTTAGATCACTAAAAATTCACAGAGAGTCACAACTGTTCACTAGGTCACAATTGATTTTTAAAGTCGCATATGTTAAACTTTGAGTCGCATCTATTAGTACAAGTCACATCTGTTAAACTTTGAGTCGCATATGTTATTAAGAGTCGCATCTATCAGTTAGAGTCGCATCTGTTAAAAGGTTAACCGCATCTGTCAGAGTCACACATTGAACTTTACCAAAGAAACACAATTGATCACTAAAAAATTGCAACTGTTAACTTGAACCGCATATGTGAGATCTTGAGACACATCTGTCTGATTATCAGAAAACCAGAATTCAAAGTCACTATCCAGTCAACACGGTTATCCCAGTTTCAGTTGTCTTTACATAAACAGTCCTTGAACAGAAACCTAAAACGATTTGCTCAATTTTGCATCCTTTAGGTTCATTTGGTCATTACCATAGTTGTCTTAATTCAGAATTTAGTTTCATCTTAGAATACATATTACCTTGCATTAAACTTCTAGAAAGGTCACTTTTACAAACTTTAGGATTAGTCTACGATCTACACTCTAGAAAAGTCATAGTGTCAATAAAATTTGTCATTGAACCTAGTTTTATCAATTTATCTTTTGTCCTACAGAGAGTCCTCCTAGCTCATCAGTCTAGTTAGGAAACTCAACTTGTCTTTGATCCTCGTCCTACATTGGTTCCTTGGCTTAAACTAAATTGACACCTTGATTAGACTTTAGGTAGTTGGTCCCTATGTCCTGGGTTTATAGAATTGATTATTTGTAGAACTTTGATTAGACTTTTCCATCTTTAGAGTTTAGGCTAGTGTCATCCTAGAACATTCCTTATTTTGCATATGAAAATCCCAAAAACATAGACTAGACTCATATTGTTCATAGGTATAGTCTTGCATTCCTGCATATTGAGCTTGTCTTACATGGTTGAAACTAAGTCTAAGAGAAGAGAGAGAGAAAACATGTCAAACCCAAATGAATTCATCAATCCATTTTCTTCAAGACCTCATAAGACTCTATTAGAAAAATTCACCACTAGAAACACTCAAGGACATATTGTAGCAGAGGACATAGAAGCTACCGCACAGGACCCTAAATTTGCCTCTTTTGTAGATGAATACCTAGCAAACGATCGTCAACGATATTTAGCCAAATTGCTAGCTGAAGGCACTACCTTACCTGTAGGATTTGATATTAGCACCTTGCAAACTCAATCTACACAAGGAACAAACACGATGACTGCTAGTACTACTATACCTCAGGTCAGCACAACTATGCCATCTAGCACATCTACACATAGTACAACAGTCCATACTTCCCCATTTGGTATGTCTGGCATGACATCAGGATTTAATTTCATTGTAGGGGCATCATCATACACTCCCTCCGGTCCTCTTGTTGGGAGGAAAAGACCTAAAACGTCAGCCCTTACACCTTATGTCAGTGTCACAAATGCACAATCAACAACCATACCTAATACTAGTATCACGGGTATCATACCACAGTCGATGGCCATACCTAGTGTTTAGGTCACTAGTACTAGACCAAGGATTACACAAATAGGAGGCATTCCCTCCTTCCAATATGGCAAACCAAATCCATTCTCCCAGACTAGCAGTCAGAATCCACTCACCTCAATTCTGAATCAGAATCCTTTGTCACAGATTGGTAGCCAGAATTCGTCCACACAGATTCCAAAACAAAACCAATTTACCTTGATTCCGAGTCAGAATCCTTTGTCATAGATTGGTAGCCAGAATTTGTCCACATAGATTCCAAAACAAAACCAATTTACATCGATGCTAAATTAGAATCCTTTTTCATAGATTGGTAACGAGAATCCGTCCACACAGATTCCAAGTCAAAACCAATTTACATCAATGTCGAATCAGAATCCTTTTTCATAGATTGGTAACTAGAATCCATCCACACAGATTCCAAGTAAAAACCAATTTACATCAATGCCGAATCAGAATCCTTTTTCCCAAAGTGGTACTTAGAATTCGTTTACACAGATCCCAAGTCAACACCAATTTATGCAGATTCTAGACCAAAACACATTTACCAACATTCTGAATCCAAATCCACCTCAAATGCCAATGTTCAATTGAAACCCATCACGAGACTTTGGACTTCAGAACACATACATGGATCTGCATAATCCCCCTAGCACATCTTTGACCCAAGTTGACATCTTACAAACACAAATGCATGCATTACAAATGCAAATGGATAACATGTCGGTGTCAACTAAGAAATCATTTTCAACAAAGGACATATGCACATTCCCTTTTGATAGATCATTGTACATGACCCCTTTCCCTCACGGATATGTCATACCAAATCTCCCTAAGTACAATAGCAAACGAAATCCAATAGAACATATAAGGGAATTTTCTACCATATGCATCGATGTCGCTTACGACCCCACGTATCTTATGAGGCTATTTCCAAGAAGTCTTGTAGGAATTGTACTAGAATGGTTTTCGGGTCTAGATTCTGGCATTAGATCTTGGGGTGAACTGGTTGAGAAATTTTTGGAGCAATTCTCCTTCAACATAGACCACAAGATAAATATAGCAACCTTGTGTCACACAACACAAGATGAAGGGGAAACATTCATTGCTTTCTTCTAGAGATGGATAACTATAGCTAGTAGGTGTCCTGTTGAGATACCCGAAAAATAAAAAGTTACAATGTTTCAAGAAAACCTTCATGCAAAACTTAGGAGTAACTTAAGGGTACATTGTTGTACATCTTTTTCAGAACTAGTGGAAAAAGGGGTTATAATAGAGAAGGATCTCATTGAAAAGGGAAAACTCAAGACATCAACATCTAATAGAAACCCGATTGGACAAAACACCCCCACTGACAGAAATAGATTTTGGTCTCGCAACAAAACTGTCACCAATGATAGGGTGGTTGATGCTAAAACGCTACAAGCGGGACCCCTCCTCACATTACAAGGACCACATACTTTTTCCAACACACTTAATGTTGTTAATCGACCTCCTAACGTGGTCCAAAATACTCAACATCCACAACAAAGAAGATTTCAAAAACGTGAGTTTACTCTCTTAGGAGAACCCATTGAGTCGGTGTTCAAACAACTATTACAACATAATCTTATACAACTGCAGGAACCAAGACAATACGATCTAGGACAATTTAAACCAGCTTGGTGGGATGACAATGCCTTTTGTTATTACCATAGGACTAAGGGACATAACTTACAAAATTGTCGACAACTGGAGAATATCATACAGGATCTTGTCGAAAGGAGAATTATTGAAGTTAGTGGACAAAAACAAAAGTCATCAAACACTGATCATCAAGTCTTTTCTGACCCACTACATGACCATGGGAAAGGAACTGTCCCCAGTTTGAGTACTAAGACTAATATGTCAGCCAACTATGCAAGTATCAAGCATGATTATGATAGTGGCAAAATCATTCATTTCCTTTGCACCACTGATGAGAATATCAATACCATTACTATCAATACTAATCCTGAGTGTGCGGTCAATACTCATCGTACTAAGTTCACTATCCAAGGCCCTCCATCGTAGAAAACACCCCAACCTTCCAAGTTACAATATAACCTACTTGACCAGTTGGGGAAGACCCCAGCCCAAATTTCAATCTTGGAATTGTTGCGTATTTCTCCTGAGCATCAATCTATCCTTGATAAGGCTTTACAGAACACCATGGTCCCTAATGACCTTGATGTCAATCATTTCCAGGAAATGGTGGGCTACTTGACCAATAATCACCATGCCACATTTTCTGAACAAGACTATGCAACTGAAAAGATGAACCATAACAACCCTTTACATCTAGAAGTCCTTGTTGATGACACCAAAGTTAGACGAGTTTTGGTAGACGGAGGAGCAGGGTTAAATGTATGCACTTTAAAACTAATTAAGGCATTAGGTATCTTAGAAGCATGCGTAGACATGACCAAAAGTATTGTCATAAAAGCTTATGATGATGAGGAATGAAAATCAAAGGGGGTGGTAACACTTCCTATCATAATTGGTCCTACGGTGATGGAGACAAAGTTCCAGGTCTTGGATCTCACCCTCCCTTATAACCTTCTGCTCAATAGACCATGGATTCATTCCATGAAGGCGGTCCCTTCCACATACCATCAGTGTCTTAAATTCCCTTACAATGGTATAGAAATAACTATAGATGGTGATCCTAATCCATTTCAATATTGCACCAATCTAAAAGAGATCCCCCAACGTCAAGTGCCAGTGAACTAGGAGGCTTCATCGTCCAATCCATCTTCCTATGTTGATCCATCCACACTCACTCGAACATCTCTTTCACCCTCAATTCCTACTACTCCTAGGGTTGAGATCCAAGACAAGGGTTGTGGAGAGTATTACATGAAGACTTCTTATTGTGTTAGCCATTTGATCCCTCCTAAGTCATATGGTTTACCTACAACAGGTAGGGGATAGTTCATGGTCACTATACATGTTCCTCCTACAACTTTCACTAAATGGGGAGAATTAAGCAAAGAGGCTATAAACACACAAGATGTCACTTCCTAGCTGTATAGGGAAGATGATGAGGAACCCCTCTTACTTTCTCATATTCCTACAAATCTATATGGAAAGGGTTTCAAAATTATACAAAGCAAAGGATATGATGGACAAAGTGGTTTAGGCTTAAACCAAGATGGGAGGATTGAACCAATATTTGTTTCTCAGTGGCTGAAAGGAGTAGGGCTAGGGTTTCAACTAATCCAGATTGGCATTCCTAGTACTCCATTACCCTTACTTGAGGAAGTAAGTGCGTCAGAAGATATTAAGACATCTCACAAACCAGTAGACCAATATCACTATGACTCCCCTGATTCTAACGATTATGAGTGGGATTCCCTATCCTCTACTTCTTCCATGGACCTTGACAAGTTATTTGGAGAACTTGACTTGATGTTAAGTTCCTCACCAAATCCCTTAAATTCTTGTCCACCAAAGAAAATGACAAAAGAGGAATGGTTTAAACACTACTATTGGGAATCACTTGATCCTACCTCTTTGCAACCTGAACCACCTGTTTCTGATAGTCAAACCTTGGCCTTAGGCCCACCTATCCATCCACCTAGACTCAAACCTAAGAGCAAAAAGGACTTGGTACAATACTTTTGTAATCACATGAATAATTCAATCTTTACCTTGACCCCATTATACTTTGATAACTCTGACGATGACATGCCCTTAGTCTATCCCCAACTCATTGATTGGGATCAACAAGACACACCCATCTTAGACACTTTTGAGAACGACGAAGTAATTGTTGAGTTCCTGGGATTACAAGAAGGCATACCTATTGGGGATCATAAGGCTGGTTTTACCATTGACTTGGACAACAAAGCATATTTTGGGGAATCTATTCAACCCTCCAGTCACAAAAATGAAAAAAAAGAATAAACAAAATAAAACAAATGAATCTCTAGGTGAAAACTGAAAGGCACCTTTAGACAATGAAAAAGTAAAAAGAAAGGATGCATCCGAAGGTGAAAACCTCTCTGAGGCGCCTAAGGATGGAGGTTTGAACATTATCCGCGTTGCATAGGAAAAGTCACCCATGCTCGTTGAAGAATCCATAGAAGTCAACATAGGCACAAAAGAGAATCCTCGACTGGTTTATTTTGCAGTGTCATTGACAACAGAAGAGAAGCCGGACTTCCACAACTTCTTTGCACAGAGACAGATAAATTTTGCTTGGTCATATGCCGACATGCCAGGGTTAGATCCTGAACCTATTCTACATTATTTTCCCTTACAACTAGGTGCCAAACCAGTGAAACAGAAGTTGAGAAAAATGCATCCACAGATTTCTTTATTAGTCAAGGTAGAACTCAAGAAATTATTAGACATTGGTTTCATCAGATCTATCGACTATGCCAATTGGATCTCCAATCTTGTACCAGTCACTAAACCAACTGGGGGCATCCACATATGCGCTGATTTTAGAGATATCAACAAAGCTTGTCCTAAGGATGACTTCCCTTTGCCTAACATAGACATGATAGTTGACATGATAGCAGGATATGAGATGTCCCTTATGGATGGGTTTTTAGGATATAACCAGATCAAAATTGCAACTGAAGATCAACCTAAGACAGCTTTCACTTGTCCTTGGGGAAGGTATTGCTGGAATTTTATGCCCTTTGGACTCAAGAATGCTGGAGCGACCTATCAATGCGCCATGACTACTATCTTTCATGATCTAGTACACACCTTTATGGAGGATTATGTCGATGACCTTATTGTAAAATCCAAGACAAGGGTAGAACATCTACAGCTTTTAGACAGGATATTTCAAAGGCTAGAAAAGTATAAAGTGAGACTCAATCCAAAGAAATGTGTGTTTGGAGTCAAGTCAGGAAAGCTATTAGGTTATATCATTTCTAGATGAGGCATTGAAGTGGATCTGGCTAAGGTAAAAGCAATCATGGACATGCCTCCACCCACTAATATTAGTCAACTAAGGACATTATAGGGAAGGTTACAATCTATCAGAAGATTTATAGTGCAATTAGCAGATAAGACACATGCTTTTCAACATCTACTTAAGAAAGGAGTACCCTTTGTATGGACAGCTAGGTGTGGAGAGGCGTTTCAACTGATTAAAGAATATTTACTCACACCACTTGTCTTAATGCCACCTGTTGAAGGAAGACCATTGATTCTTTATATTATGGCAACCCATTCCTCGCTCAGAGCATTGCTTGCACAGAATGACGATGAAGGTCATGAAAGGGCAGTCTATTATATCAGTTAGAATTTGGTAGGTTATGAGTTCAACTATACTACCATTGAGCGTGCCTGTCTTGCAGTAGTATTTGCTACCCAAAAACTGAGGCACTATATGCTAAACCATCAAACAATGTTGATTGCTAAAATAGACCCTTTGAAATATCTCCTCAGCAAGGCAGCATTAATAGGGCGACTGGCCAAATGGGTGATGATACTTAGTGAGTATGATATCCAGTATGTAGAAAGAAAGGTTATTAAAGGACAGGTCATTGCTGATCAGTTAGCTGATGCACCCATACGGGTAGATCACCCATTAGTTGCAGACTTTCCTGATGAGTTCATATTCACAATTGACACAAACATAACATGGAAACTATACTTTGATGGCTCACATACAAATCATGGTTCAGGGGCTGGTATACTGTTTATCACACCACAGGGTGATTCCATCCCTAAGTCATGCAGGATTGCATTCCCATGCACTAACAACGTAGCAGAATATGAAGCTCTAGTGACAGGGTTATGCATGGCATTCAAGTGGAAAATTAAGAACCTACAGGTATATGGTGATTCCCAACTGGTAATCAGATAAGTAAATGATGATTATGAGACTAAAGATGAGAAGCTTGCTCCATACAAGCGCATGGCTGATAGCTTTAAAGAGTACTTTGAAAAAGTCAAATTTCATCAAATACCTCATGTTTTAAATAGGGCAGCAGACGCTATGGCTACAATTGTGTCACTTCTTGACATTCCTAACAACGTGCCTAAGTTTGAGTTCTTGGTAGAACAACTTTTGGTCCCAGCCTACGATATCCCAGATTCTGAAATGGTGTGTGACATTGTTGGTCCTGATTCTCCATAGTACAAAGAAATCTATGATTACCTTCATGCCGAATTCATACCCACTGGCCTATCAAATAACCAATGTAGGACATTCCTCCGCAAGTCAGCCAAATACACCATTGTCGGAGACACCCTATATAGACGCGCCTTAGATAATACCCTACTGAGATGTCTTGATTCTACTGAAGCACAAGCAACCTTGTGTGGGGTGCATGAGGGTATATGTGGTTCCCATTCAAGTGGTCCTACCTTATCCAAAAATATTATGAGACTGGGTTATTATTGGCCTACTATGGAAAAAGACTCATATGTCTTTGTAACGAAATGCCGCCAATGCCAAGTTCATGGAGACTTGATACATGCCCCAGCACAAGAGTTTCATCCTATCACGTCACCATGGCCCTTTGCCCAATGGGGACTCGACCTCATAGGTAATATCCACCCCACATCATCTAATGGACACAAGTTCATTATCACTGCCACTGAGTACTTTACAAAGTGGATTGAAGCCATTCCTATGACATACATTACCGACACATAGATTTCTAGATTTATCCTGAACTATATCATTTGTCGATATGGTGTCCCTCAGTCCATAATCACTGATAATGGCCGCCCATTTAAGACCCAAGAAGTCTGCCACCTATGTAATGAATTTCATATCCAACATCACTTTTCCACTCCATACTACCCCCAAGGTAACGGCCAAGCAGAGGCATCTAACAAGACCATCATTAGAATCCTCAAGAAGACTGTCAATGATGTTGGTCGAGACTGGCATTTACAGCTTAACCCTACCTTATGGGCTTATCACACAAGTATCTGTACTCCCACTAGTGCTACTCCATATTCACTTGTATTTGGTTCTGAATCTATTCTTCCTATTGAGATCGAGATTCCTTCCCTAAGGGTATCCCTAAGAGGCCACATTGATGATGAATAGTACCGAATATCAAGACTCCATGAGCTAGAATTCCTGGATGAGCGAAGACAGAAGGAACTAGACCATCTCCAAGCATATCAGAATCGCCTTCGTCATAGCTATAATAGGAAGGTCTTGAACAGAAACTTTGACATTGGTGACTTGGTTTTAATGGAGAACCCAAAGAATCAAGCAGAAAGAGACAAACCAGGAAAGTTTGAACCTAACTGGTTAGGACCTTATATTGTTACAGAAGCTTTTGGATCAGGAGTGTACCAACTCTCTACTCCTGAAGGGGAACCATTTTCCTCACCAATCAATAGTCTGCATCTGAAGAAGTTCTACACATAGCTTCTGGGTGCCTTTGTCTTAATAAGCAAAAATACAAAAAAAATAGAAAATTACAAAAAATGTTATCAAGGTGAAAACCTGGCAAACAGGCATCTTGGTAACACCAAAAAAAAAAAATTAGATAATCCAGAAAATAGTAAAGACAAATCATTTGTCCAATAGTGAAAACCACTTCGGTGGCGCTTTGGATAAGTACCATGGTGAAAACCTGGCAAACAGGTGCCATGTGTAGTTAACTCTGCTCTTTTGTCTACTATTATTCTAACATAGTCCACTATCCTTGTCCATAGTCCTTATCCTTGTACATAATCCTTATCATTGTATATATACCTACCCTATATCTATCCTTGTACATAGTCCACTACCCTATACATAGTCCTTATCTTTGTACATACTATCTATCCCTATACATATCCCTTATCTTTCCTGCCAATCGCTTGTATATACCATTCATAATAAGTGGTAGTCCTTCCCATAACTTGGAATGATTGACATCGAGTACATTTCATATCCCCCATTTTACCCTATCCATAGTCAATTGGTCTTATACTCGACTGGGGGCAAACACTTGACGTGCGTCATATTGATTCTTACATTGGCTGTGTTGAAGACGTAAAACCATAGAAAATCCAAAAAACATCACAAAACGACCTAAGAAAAACACAAAAATATCAGAAAACTTCAAAAAGACAAAAAAATCAAAACATTTCAAAAATCCAAAAATAGAGTCAGAGTCAGTCGCACTTGTCAGTCTTTGTCGTTTGTCAAACTACGTTGCCTCTGCAACTGGACGTAGGCAAGGCCATCTGCCGATGTGCCCCCGAGGAATTAGGTCAGTCTGTTTAGGTTTGTCTATATAAAATCATGCTTCAATCCATATGTCTATATGACAAGGTCATTGGTCGTGTCGAACTACGAGGTCTCTGCGTGTATAACGTAGGCAAGGCCATCAATTGATGAGCCCCTGAGGCCACACTAGGTCAGTCCATTAGGGTTCCTCACATTCACTTTCACACACATCTTCTATTTATAGTTAGTCTTGTCAGTCAACATCAAGTCGAACTACGAGGTCTATGTGTGTACAACGTAGGCAAGGCCATCAATCAATGAGCCCCCGAGGCCACACTAGGTCAGTCCTTTAGGGTTTTGTCGTCACACAAAGTCAATTGTCAGTGCATCATCTCAAGTCATGCATCAATCTGGTGAACAAGTCAGCAATGTCTCTAATTCAAATCAAACAACTTGCCAAACAAAACAATCAAAATAGATCAATTAATGTCTACTACAAGATGTGCCCTTCTTGGAAACAGACGTTATCAAAATAATCAACCTATGTCTTATACAGGATGAGTCCTTCCTGCATAATTGACAAAGTCAAACAATCAAACATAGCCTTACATAGGTTATCACATCAACGGCATCTGACTCAACGTCTTATACGATACATGTCTTTCTGAAACCAGGCTTTGTCATGCCTTATACAGATAGTCATAATATTGAAACCAGACTCATAGTCTTATCCGGTATGTGTATCTCCTGACATCAGGCTCTATCAATCAATCCTTTTATCAATCAAAACAAATCAAGTTTTGGAAAATATTTTTACTGGCTTATTGACTTTATCGCTTATTTATCTTATCATTTATCTTGACTTGATGACTAGGAATTATGTTACTAGCTTTCTCAAGGATGTCCCATGAAGGATTTAGAGAAGCAACGATGTATCAGAATTCTATTTTCTTTGACTGCTGTCTGTCGACTGTCTTTTAAATTTGATTTTGAGTCATGTTACTAGCTTTCTCAAGGATGTCCCATGAAGGATTTAGAGGAGCAATGACGTCTCATGACCTGTCTTTTGCTTTGTTTGCTATCTGTGGTTGGTCCTGACAAAAAGACTGGGGTAAATTGTGCCCTTAGTATGTGTTAATGTCAATCCTTGTCTGCGACTGTCTGTTATTAGCAAGTGGATGACCTTGCACACCTTGATCTATGTCATATCATGGTGTTTTTCTCCATTTGTATTAGTCCTGCCCAATGATGATAAAGTGCAATACCTTTTGTGATACAGCAAAACATCGAAGATTGCTAATACTAACATCTATCTCCTGTCTTTCGTTCTTTCTTGATCTTTCTTTCCACACTAACAGTTCTTCTTTCTTGCATTATGACAAAGTCCTATGACACAAAACATTATACATCATCCTGCATCAATGTACATGTTAGAAAAATACATACATATAGGCATATTTCATATCTAGATCATCATGGCATAATAGATATTCATCATCAAACAATACATATCATAAGCATTCCATGTACAAAACAACTGTAAATATATGCATCATATTACATTTGTATAAGTATCACATGTAGCCAGCATTATACATATAACATCAGATTGCATCTCATAATCATCAATTGCATACATCCTATAGAATCATACATCACATAGAATCAACATTATCTCATTAGCTGCATACACATCATAAAATAGATATCATCATCCATCACATAGGCATATCATATAAACATCACATGTATAAATAAAGACTGCATAATCAATACATAGAAATGCATATCATGAGAATCACCGCCAAAATCATATATATATATATATATATATATATATATATATATATATATATATATATATATATATATATATATCGCTCATCCGTGTCACATCACAATGTCATAATGTATCAATAATACATGAAAGTCCACAGGCTATAGGATCAAAATACAATGTCTAGATGCATGTAAAAAGGTACCCCTATCCTGAACTACCACTACTATCATGTCGGGAGTGTGTGGAGGAATTATGGTGGGAACCCGATGACCTGTGACCTGAGGGAGGTCTGTCATACGGACCTGCTTTGCGTGGCTGCTCCACCCCCTCTATGCTAACTATCCCACTGTGGATCCTGGTCTGGGACCTACTACTATGTGCCTCTGAGAAACTAGGAGCTCGTCTCTCTGGTGGAACCTCTACCTCATATAGATCCCGATAGTATCTCTCTCTCCCCAGCTCTGACTAGCTCTCTGGCAAAAGCGGTTGATGGTCCTGTGCACAATGCCCTAAGCTCTGTAAATCTCTACTTAGTCTCCTATCTCTGAGCTATGGCCTGATCCCTATCCATCACTGCTCTATCCCTCTCCATCCGATATGCATCCCTCTCGGACATGAGAACTCTCATCTGCTCCTCCAAGGATGCAACCTGAGCACGCAATGTATCTATGTCTGGATCCACTGCCCCTATCTCATCCTGCCTGTCCCTCACTCTCCCATCCTCCTCCTCATCTAACTCCTCCAAGATCTGATCTTGAATCTCTCTCTCGTGATCATCATCCTCATCATCATCCTCCTGGTAGGCACCTAAAAAACCCAAGGCATCAATCTCGGCCTTCTCTCTGCCTGCCTCCTTGGTACCCACCTCCTCGATACCCACCTCCTCCTCTACTGGGATTTCTAGAATAGCTATCTCCATAGGATGTACCTCCTCTCCCCCTATCACTACATCAGCCTCATCTCCTCCTCTACCAACCTCTGGCATGGCCACATCCTCCTCTCCTCGTCCCTCCTCATGGATCGGTGACAATGGTGGTTCTCGTCCCCTCTGACCACATCTCCCTCTCCTACCTCCACGCTGTCCACCTCAGCCATCATCTCCTCCATCACCATGGCCTCCTCTGCCTCCTTGACCTCTACCTCTACCCTGCCTGCCTCGTGGACCTATCCCTCACCGCTCTACCGGCACTGGCTGCTCTGGATCTCTTAGTGGGATCGGCCTGTGTGCTGCCCACCACTGATCATACTCTGTTGTGGTCCCTGGATCTTTTGGACCATCCCTCCATCCCCATGGTACTGCCTGTAATGCATCAATGTCTGCCTTTGCGGTGGCCACTGGAATCTCTGGACCCCATAGCGGGACCTCTCGCGATGATCTGGCAAACTCTGCCCGTCCACTAGGTACGTCCCGCACCTCTCCAAACTATCGCAGGACACGATCTGGCAACTGCTGCTCTATAATGTGGACATGTGATACTATCCACCCAACTAAATACTGTGTCTATCGACAAAATAGCAAATGCTCATCCTCATCTGACCACTCCTCACACCCCAGGTACGGTCTCCATGTAAACTGCACCATAGTGTCTATGGCGTGTCTGAAGTAACCAGTATCTCCTATGTGGTGCTGAGTATTCGCCCTCGCATAACGGAAGGTGAAAGGAGCTCCATGTGGAAGGTCGACTGTCGTAGGTGGCCGAAAAATGGCAATATGCTCCCATGCCCATACCATCAGGAGTGTGGTACCGTAGCTCATCGACTATGCCTCTCAATAGGCAATATCATGTAGATGAAAGTATAACATCCCAAGCACACAAGAACCCCAAGCATTTACCACTCGACGTTTGAGCATGCCCACTAGCATCTCCCCCCACCCCATAGGAAACCCATGACCTCGGCGGTCAGGCAATACTATACCGCCTATCAATGTAGCCAATAGACAGTCCAACTATCTATACCTCTGGGCCAACACCCGCCACCTAATCTCATAATCATCAAATCCTAATTGCCTAATGTTGGCATGAGGGTAGTACCTACACATCTCGGCAGCACCCCTCTGAGTATCATATGTCACCCGTGTACCTCTAATGGGAAATATGAGGATCCTATAGACATCCTCTAGGGTAATTGTGGCCTCTCCAGTCAGTAGGTGGAAAGACGATGTCTCCGAGTGCCGCCGCTCACACAAAGTTGTCAATAAACCCCGATTCACCTGAATCTGGGGCATGTCTGTCACGTGCAGTAAACCAAGGTGCCATAGAATCCGTCGCTCTGCCGACCGCAAACTATCTCTGAATCGAAACGTAGTCGATCTCGACTCCCGTGTATATATCGTGTCTTGCACAACCTGCAATGGCATTAGACATGCCTCATGTCAGCCTCAATCATCTATTCTAATGCAAATTGACTCTACTACATAAAATGCAAATGCGTCGTTATTTTGCACATGTGTCATTATTTTTCACATGCGTCACTTTTTAACATATGCGGTTCATAAAATTCAAATGCGTTGTTATTAAACAAATGCGGCTAATTATATCACATGTGTTTGACTAAATTCAGATGCGTTGAAATATAAATGTTGCATTGCATAAAATTCAAATGTGTTTCATAATAATCACATGCAGCTATTCTACATGCAAATGCGATGCACAATGTCAAATGCGTTTCAAAAGTATACAAATGCGTTGAACCTCAAACTACCTACTCAAGCTGGCTACCGTGAAATTACAAATGCGGTTTTCCACAGGCAAATGCGTCATTCGCGCACACAAATGCGGTCATCTAATAAAATGACGCCTAACAAAAACTTGAATTAAATGCATCAAAACACGTGCAAATGAAAAATTTCAAAAGCCAAGTTTTAGGTCCATATTGGGGGGTCCGCATCGGCTGGTCTCTAGAAGGTCTGGATCCTGTATGCGCGATGGTGAGTGGTCAGAACAGGCAACATCCTCGCTAGGAGTGCAGAGCAAAATCTCAAATTTATAAGCTAGGTGGGTGAAAATGAATAGGTTTTTACCCCTATTCCTATATATACCTAGGGCTTAGGTGCCATTTCTTTCCTACTGGCAGCGTTAACTTTCAATTTTGATCATCTCGTACCCATCCCTCCCATTTCCAAACTTAATTCCATCGACTTTCTGGCTATCCAATGGACTAATCGGGATCATTTCCAAATTTTTTTAAACTTTTTTGACAATTTGTCAATTTTCCCGAGGGGGCATACCTTCACCTGTTTTATATTGGGGCATTACTGGGGCATATTTCTTATCGATTTTCTTTGACACAACGCCGAAATGACATTGTATCAAAGAGGGGCAAATCTAGACACCGAAATTTGGTCTAAGCCTGCGACATCAATATTCTTCATAATTCCTATTCTTCATGGTCATGATTAAATAATCTTAATTATTTAATTAATTCACCTTAATATTAATTATTCTATTGATTAAATAATCTTAATTATTTAATTAATTCATCTTAACATAAATTCTTCTATTTGATTAAATAATCTTAATTATTTAATTAATTCATCTTTTGTTATTTCTTCTATTAATTAAATAATCTTAATTATTTAATTAATTCACACTTTTCTTTATTCCATCTGAGTAATTAAATAAATGTTTTTTATTTAGTTATGTTACTAATTAACCTTATCCTTCTTGTCAAATTATATAAATTATTATTTAATTTCCTCTTTATCATATTTCAACTGTAATTAAATAAATTCTTTTATTTATTTAATTATTCATTTAAATCCCTTCATCACTTAATTAAATAAATCTTATTTATTTAATTATTCTTCAAATATCAAATATTGAATTAAACGAATTATTTAATTCATGAATTCTATTTTAACACATTCCTCTATATTTTAGATAATTATGTGAGTTATCTAAGTATTCACTTTGACTCGACTCGACATATATTTCAAATCGCTCAGTTAACTCTTGCTTTAATGTCTGAGTGGCGTTCTCGAGTAATCTCTTCGTCAAATCATTCAGTCATCTAGTTCTAACTTAATTGTGTGTACATGCAGATTAATTAAATATTCTTATTTAATTAATTAAATGTTGTGCGTGCATTCGAACAAGAGTTGATTTAATCAATCTTTATCTTTGTCATGCAAAGATATTTCTTTTGTTTTTGAATACCGAACTGAAGATTAAATCATTTATTTAATCTTTAATTCTATTTCTAGTTTGTATCACTCATGTCATTACTAACAGTTATCAGAATGCATGTCTAATATGTCGATCTCAACTGTCTGTTGATCTTTCAATCTTGTCCTGTCGTTCGAATAATCAATTTTCTATAAATTGATTTGTCATTCTTCATTCCAATCTCTCTCGTGAAATCTTATGACTTTTGAGAGAACTTTGTCTTGAATCTTTGATGTTTTGCTAATCTTTATCATAGGCTATACTTGCACGAATCTTTGAAAAAATCTTAGGACAATTATACTACACAAGCAAAATGGAGAAGGGCAATCGAGATGAATCATGGAAATACATTTGAAATTGGTGAGATTGTTTCAGTTTCTACCACGTTTTTACTTTCCTTTGTTCTTTGTTGCTTAGCATTAGATTTGCATTTAGATGTCTATTGCATGTTTTCTTTTGATCTTCTTTGTGCACTTTCTTGGCGTTACAAGTTGGACCCTCTTCTAATCCGGATCTACAAATTTTGTGGTCTCTCACTCTACCTCATTTGATTTGGGGGGTGTGGTTGGAACACAACAATAAAAATTTTAGAAATTCTGCTCTTCCTGCTTTAGCTGTTGCCTATAAGATTTGTGTGGGAATTAAGGAAAAATTTCTATCTGGGATCTCCTTTTATGTTGATCAAAAGATTAATCTCAGTCCCTATGATATATCTATTACTTGAAAGTGGAAGTTTCCCTATGATATATCTCTCTCGGTCTCTAAAGGGAAATCCTTAAGAGATGATGTTGCTTGGAAGGTGCCTCCAGATAGTTGGGTTAAGATCAATTTTGATGGTGTGGCTAAAGGAAATCTAGGACTTGTTGGATGTGGGGGAGTGATTAGAAATTATAATGGTAGGCTCATCTCTACTATGATGCTCCCTTTGGGAAACTAGACAAAACACTACGCGGAGGCGGTTGCATCCTATCATGGTCTCAAATTGGCTCAAAGCAGAGGGTTTAGGAAGGTTTAGTTGGAGGGTGACTCCCTAAACATTATTAACAA
Source organism: Sequoia sempervirens (assembly GCA_007258455.2). Lineage (NCBI taxonomy): Eukaryota > Viridiplantae > Streptophyta > Pinopsida > Cupressales > Cupressaceae > Sequoia > Sequoia sempervirens. The sequence continues at coordinate 375,853,879 of VDFB02086081.1, forward strand.
TTTGAAGAATATATCTCCTCCTTCTTGGACTATTGAGGCCTTGGTCAGGGATTCTATTGATATTATCAATTCCTTTGATAATGTTTATATTTCCCATATTTTTCGAGAGAGGAAAATATGCTAGCTGATTTCTTCACTAACTTTGGTGTTAGAGATAGCAAGGAGTGGGATTTGAATGATTCTATTCCTTTTGAGGCAATGGCTATAATTAATAATGAATCCTAATCTTATGTCATTCTTATTGTACATTAAGGGTTGCTTGACCTTACTCACGTGGTTGAATATCATGAATGAGGATGTTAAAATTATGATTTTGAGGGACGACTTTCACAAGGTGCAAAGTTCTAATTCATTATTGCATTTATGTATGGTGGTTGGCTTCACATGGATTGTGGGTGTTAATCACCTTAGTTTCCAAAGGCTTCTACTGGGTATTCCTATTTTAGGTAGTGTTTGCTTCCTAAGCTTTTTGTTGTGTGCTTGGTTGCCATTTGTTACGTCTTCTACGATGGGTGGGGACAAAAACTACGCCGAGCCTAAGTCATGTGTTACTGCTAAGCAGAGGAAGGAGGTGTGGGATATTTTAGAGAAGGGTGGTTTAACTCCATATATGGAAAGACTGCATGGTAACAGTCCCCAGGTCACTATTTTGGTTGCTAAAGGGTGGAATGAGAGAACCCTAAATTTGGGTGGTAGGGAAATTGTGGTTGATGAAAAAATTATAGCCCAAATTACAAGCTTGGCTATTCAAGGTATGAAGGTGTTTAGAGACAAAAAATAATCACAGACTGCAATGTCTATTTTCTTTAAAGGGAATGAGGCTATTGATTTGAAGTCGGCGAAGAGCGGTGGGTATCAAAGGAGCTCTTTGAAAGCACTTTGGCGTGATGTTGTTGAAGAAATTATGAGATATGTAACCTTGGAAGGTAGGTATACGGTGATTAACACTTACCATTTCCTTTTGCTTAACCATTTTCGGCATAAGAAATAGGTGTCCTTTCCCTACTATTTGTTGATGTCACTCAACTCAAGGATTAAATATCATAGGAAAAACCCCAAAAACCTTGTCTTGCATGCGGGGTTAATTCTACTGATCTATGAACATGTTAAAGCTCATGAGGTGCAAAAAAATTTGGTGTCTTTGAAGGAAAATACTGCTAAACCCAGGGAGGTTTATGAGACGGGCTCTGGAGAGGAAAGGGTTAGTAAGAATCTTAAGAAGATGAGGCTTATTTTGAACAAAGAATCTAAGTCTGATAGGGATGACGATGTTGATTATTTCTCAAATTTGTATGCCACTTTTGATGAGGGCCCTGGTTCCCCTATTTCGGGTAAGTCTGGGAAAAGGAATTCAAATGATAAGGCAGGCTATACAACATGCAGTGATGAGGGAGTGGTGAAAGTTCTTTGTAAGGGGGGTAAGGAAAAAAATGAACTTTATGGGGAAGGCTCCTCTCCTCTTGTGACTAGGTATGTGTAAGAGCCTGCGAAGAGGAGCTGGAAAGGAAAGGTGTTGTCTGTTGGTTTACTTCTGGAGAAGGGTTTCCCTCTCTCCTTGGCTAGTGGTATCTATCGTGAGGCTCCGCTGGGTGTTGACAAGGGGTTGCAGAAGTAGGATAAGGAAAGAGTTGTGGGTGGTCATGTTGTGGGATCTAGTAAAGCATAGGCAGAGAGGATATTGAAAAGGAAGGTTGTTGCGAAGGAAATTGCCTGCTCCATTAGAAAGATGAAGAATCATGTCCCCGCTGGTAAAGGTAAGGAAATTTCTGCTGAAAAGGTTCATGCTAGCTCTTTTGATGAGGACGTTGTTGTGGGGAAATATATTGAGAACTTTGATAGGGAGGAATTGTCTGATGTGTTGGGTTTGACCCGTGATAGTGCCAATGTGTTGTTTAAACTTGTTAAGTGGTTCTTCCATAAATTAATAGGACCTGTTACCTATTTTTCACCTATACTTTCAATCAAGCAAGGTAATCATATGTTAGATCTTCGAGAGGCCAAATGGAACATTCACACAAGGGAAAAGATCCTACATCTGTTGCTAGGGAACTCAGTTGGAAGGCCTGCCCTAGGAAAGATCGGCATGAAAACCCTCTAAAAGGGACAGTTGCCAAGACCACTAAGGATGTCTCACCGACTAAAGGGGCTCTCAAAAGTTGAAGGCAATTTCAGCCAAAGGATACAAGTATCGGCATAAGGTCTTGCCGAGGTGGTGTTGTCTCCCCGATAGAAGAAGAAGCAAACTCATTGCCAAAAGATGGGAGCTTTGCCACAAGGTCTCCCTGACATTTTATATTGGTGTAGCTCTCTATCGTCGTGGTCATCTCTCGCTGATGTGGTGTAGTCTCCATGACAAGAGGGGTTATCGATATGAAAAATGAGCCTTGCTTTAAGGTCTTCCTGACTTGGTAATGTCTCAACGAAAGGAATGTAGAGCTCGATAAAGTGGAATTCATTTGGGGAGACACTAATAGACTCTTGCCGACAGATGAAGAGGCCTCGGCAGGAGATGATGGTTTCAGCGAAGGAAGGAGGAATCGCTATAACGTCTCGGTGAACGAAGGTGCTCTCGCCAAAAGATAAAGGGGGCCTCGATATGTGTTTTGCCTTCAGCAAGAGTCTCGCCGACAACAAAATACCTCACCGAGAAGGTTTGACATCGGCATAAGGTCTTTCCGAGGTGATGATGTCTCACCGACAAGAAAAGGAGCTTGCCAGAAGACAAAGCATTCGCTGAAAGGTCTCATCAACCCGGTAGGGTCTTGCTGATAAAGGGAGCTTTCAGTGTAACATTCCAAGTTGGAGAAAGGTTTCCCCAACTCAATGATGTCTTTCCAACAAGTGAATGACTCGGCGAAGGAAGGGACCGCGGTGCAAGGTCTTTGCGAAGAAGGTTTGTTTCCCCGAAATGAAGCAAGATCGCCAAAAGATGATTAGCTTAGGAAGAAGTACCTCCGACAGATGGGGAGTCTTACCAAAATAAAGGGAGCCTTCGGTGTAATATTCCAAGTCGGGGGGAGATCTCCCCAACCAAGAAGATGTCTCTCTGACATGAAGTGCACTCACCAGCAATTAAAGTCACTGCCATGATGTTTCAACAACCTAGCAATGTTTCACCGAATGCCAGGGGGCTTTGCCCAAGGAAAGCTAAGTCATCATGATGTCTCACTGACGGCTTAGTGTCTCATCGAAAGGAACAAACTAGCTCGGGGTGACTAAAATGAGCTCGCTCTGAGGTCTTACCGACCAAGTGAAGTCTTGCCGAAGTAAAGCCAGCTCGGGGAGAAAGATCCCAACATTGCTATGAGGTCCTACCAACCCGGTAGTGTCTTGCCAATGTGGATGTGCTCACTGAGAGAAATTGATATTGAAAAAAGGTCTCGCCGAGGGCTTGGTATCTCACCAAAAGGATGTTAGAGCCCGACGATATGTTGAAGTGAGCTCGGTGAATAAAGAGGTCGGTGGGATGTCTCATTGACTGGGAAAGCTCTGGCCAAAGTGGAATTAGAGCTCACCAAGAGGTTGAAGGCTTCGTTATGAAGTCTTGTCGACCTAGGATGGTCTTGCCGAGGTGATTCTACGGAGTCAATGAAAGCATCTCAAGGAAATTTCTTACCGACCCAATAAAGTCTTGCCGAATGGATATTTAAAATTTGTAAGACTCTTGACCGTGGGGTTTGAATTCACCATATGGTCTTGGCGACTAAGGATGTCTTGGCGAAGTGGGATATCCACAAAGGAAAAAGAAGACTTCACTATAACATCATGGCGACAGACACAATCTCTCCCCGATAGAAAGGAATTTTGCCTTCGATTTGAGCTGGTGATGTCACCATGATATCTCGTCGATCCAATAGGGTCTCATCGAATGAAATCCTAGAGCTTGAGTCAAAGGAAGAGGGTTCATCGCTATGATGTCTCAGCGACCGATCGAAGTCCTGCCGAAACAAAGTGCCTTTGCTAAAGGATGGAGTTTTCGACATGATGTCTTGGTGATAGAATTGTGTCTTGTCAATGGCCTCAGTGATATCGATATGAATTCTAAAAGCTCGCTATGATGTCTCACCGACTGTCACATGTTGTGCCGATGGTTTCAGAGGAGCATAATCGCAACGGTGAGACACTTCAAGTGTCTCACCGAGATGTGATTCTAACTAAACAAGATTTTGACCATCAGAGAATCCATGTGGAATGTATCCATCCAATCAGAGAGACCTATGAGTGAATCATTGGCAGTGGAACTAGGCGGAAAAGAAGATCAACAAAACAAAGACAACGTGATTCTACTCTGAAGTCAGAAGCATTAAAGGCGGCTTGGCAAAGGAGGTTCAAGGTGGACATGATATCAAGGAGTAAATGCAGTGGTTGCAAAAATATCTGAAGAAGACCACTCCTGGAGGTGACTCTTCACCAACACAGACAACAAGGACACGCAGGGGTGCAACATTAACTATGTTAAAAGATCTAAGGTAGATCTTTCTGAGACCGATATTTTTGTAAGCCCTAAGGGACCGAAACACTTCTGATATATAAGGCATTTTTTTCCTTTTTGTAAAGAGTTAGAAGAATTCATTGAAGGGAGTTAGTGATTTTATCAATCCTCTCTTGACTGGTGTATGTTTTGTAACTCAACTAGATCTTGGAATATAAAAGTATAGAGTTACCTTGGCCTCTATTGATGCTTCAGTTTTCTATCACTATTCTTGCAGAGTGTTGTTCATTTCAGGTTAATGATCAAGTTATCTTGTGAATTCTTTTATTCCTTTATGACTTTATCTGGTGTTTCATGCCTTCCTTTGTAAAAGGGCACCATTATATGAATCACAAGCTGTGTTTACATAATCACACATAGATTCTATTTTGTGAAAGCATTTTCCTTTGAAAAAGTGTGTGTATCAAGCCTTTTTCTGACATATTAATGTGTAGCTCATAGAATTTGATGTGTGTCCTTCTTATCATTGGCAAATTTCAAGTGCATTCTAAGTATTCCATTGATCTCATCAAACTCGGTGTATCACCATAGTTTAGTTTCATTCATGTACTCCTTCCCCCTTTTCCCATTACAAAATCATTAGTTTAGGTGGTACCCAAAGGAAGTCGGCCTTCTCCAGAGGTTCATTCCAATCTCAAGTGACCCACAGCCTTGGAATGATCCAATGTTTCACTAGAAAGCTTAGTTTTATAACTTGGCATAGGGTGCATTTCTAGGTGACAACAGGACAAATGTTAGAATTAGAGGTGTTGCTAATAAGGCTGAGGACTCTTCTGTCCAAAGCCAAATTGATAATCTCATGGATTTTCTTAATACTATAACTAATATACTTTGGTAGAGGAAAACGTTAATCTAAAGAAAAAAAATTGGAAGGTAGAATGTTATCCCTTGAGGATAAATTTGATAAGTTGTGGAACATTGTAATGAAGGGTGGAGATGCCTCTAAGGTCTTAGTTATCTCAGACTCTACCAAGGTGGCCTCCCCTGTGACCGCCATGAATAAGAGAAAGGAGAATGTGTTTGTTGATGATACTACTGCTAGGGGTAAGCTGGTGGATGTGGAGTGCGCTGCTGAGAAAAGTGTTGTGAAAGCTAGTGTTTTGAGTGGTGAGGTAAAAACGGGTGGGTCACGAGCTAGAACTAGAAACATAATGAAAGCTCAGGTCGGGGCCTTGGGTATTCAAGTGTTTGATACTATGGATAATGTGCAGAAGTTGGCTACAAGTGAAATGGACATTGTGGAGACTTTGAACAATTTGTAGCGTTGTTGGTTAAGTTCCTTCTTTTTGGTTGTTTTTTGGCTGTTGTTCAGCTATCATCATGCTAATTGTTGCTTTATGTTGTTATCTTCTATTATCAATTTCTTTTAGTTGTAAAGGGTTTCGGGCCCCTTCAAAACCCATTTTTTACCTCGAATCAAAACAAGATTCTATTTTATATTCTAAATAAAATTATGTATTATATATTTTATTTTAAAAATAAATATATTGTGTTAACATAATCAACCATAGATATCATAGATGGTATTAAATAAACTAGTATTACTAAATCTAAATCTTAATATTTTATAAATTTATTAAATAGATTAAACATTTGAAATAAATTTTAAAAAATAAATTAATATTTAAAAAAATAAGAAAAAATAAATATGAAAAATAAAAATATAAGAAAAAAATAGATTCTAGAATTTGTAAGATAATAAATATATTAAATTTTATTAATAAATAGATAAGTTAAAGCAAAAATCATATATTTTTATATTTTAATTTTATAAAACATTCTAAATTTCATGTATTCTTGTACAGGAGAAAATCTAAAATAAAACTAAAAGTTAAATTAATATAGTAAATAATTAAAAAATAATCAAACTATTTTGCTTTAAAACATGTACGTAAATAAATATAATATTTATTGTTATAAGTAGAAAAAGTTTCCAAACATAAATTAAAGAAGGATAAGGTCATAAGAAAAATATTCATAAAAATATATAATCTTATATTAAATTAGATATTTAAAAATATTTTAATTTAATGTTTTTTTTACAATAGTTTAAAATTCTCTATGTTTTCTTATATTAATTTTTTTAATTATAAATTATTATGGTCCTCTAAAAATATATATTGAGAGTACATTAGTAATGAATAATTTATTTAACATGTTTATGTTGAAAATGTAATAAATTATATTATAAATTTTGAAAACAAATAAATTATAAAATAGATTTTAATGTTTTAACATATATCAAAACTAAATGTTATAATATTTCAAAAAGAATAAAACCTATAAATATTATGTTTTATGTAACAAAATTCTAATATTTATTAATCACATTATAATGAGATAATATAATATAATAAATATATATTATTATATATATATATATATATATATATATATATATATATATATATATGATCATTATAATTACACTTAAAATTTGATTATATCCATATTTTTCATAAATAATTTTAAAATATTATATTCATTTAATAAGATTCTATTTTTTATTTTAAAAATAAATATATTGTGTGAACATAATCAACCATAGATATCATACATGGTATTAAATAAACTAGTATGCACGAATCTAAATCTTAATATTTTATAAATTTATTAAATAGATTTAACATTTGAAATAAATTTTTAAAAATAAATTAATACTTAAAAAATATAAGTAAGAAAAAGGAAATATGAAAAATAAAAATATAAGAAAAAAATAGATTCTAGAATTTGTAAGATAATAAATATATTAAAATTTATTAATAAATAGATAAGTTAAAGCAAAAAGATCATATATATTTATGTTTTAATTTTATAAAACATTCTAAATTTCATGTATTCTTGTATAGGAGAAAATCTAAACTAAAACTAAAAGCTAAATTAATATAGTAAACAATTTAAAAAATCAGACTATTTTGCTTTAAAACATGTACATAAATAAATATAATATTTATTGTTATAAGTAGAAAAAGTTTCCAAACATAACTTAAAAAAGGATAAGGTCATAAGAAAAATACTCATAAAAATATATAATCCTATATTAAAATGTATATTAAAAAATATTTTAATTTAATGTTCTTTTTTACAATAGTTTAAAAATCTATATGTTTTTTTATATTAATTTTTTTAATTATAAATTATTATGGTCCTCTACAAATATATATTTAGAGTACATTAGTAATGAATAATTTATTTAATATGTTTATGTTGAAAATGTAATAAATTACATTATAAATTTTGAAAAGAAATAAATTATAAAATAGATTTTAAGATTTTAACATATATCACACTATCAAATTTTAGGTTAATCTATTGAGTTTATAAAATAGACTTTTAATAAACATTTAACATAATCCATCTACATTTATTTAAAAGTTGAGCAAATATTAACATACATTTATTCAATAGATTTATATTGTCAACATGTTTACTAATGTGTTGATTTTTTAAGGGATAATATGTTCTCACATAAATAAGTGACACATTGACCACAACATGCTCTTCATTCTTCCTAATATTCAAATAAAACAAAAAGCCTCTTTTATTCTTCTCAATATTCTAAAAAAAAAAGTTTTACAAGTAATTTAATTCCAACTTATCAATATTCTAAAAAATATTTTTACAAACAATTTAAGTTTAGCTCAAATAAGTTGAAAACAAAATTATGAAAGTAACAATTAATTCCCATATCTAATTTTTTTTAAACCAAGCACAATTTTATCTCAAAGAAAAATTAAAATAAAACAAGTTAAGCTTTAAATGAGACCTTAAAATATTATAATTAAATGGTTTTGATAAAAAAATACAAATTTCTCAATCTTATAGATAATTCTAACTCTAATTTCAATTTTAATGAAAAGCCTTCAAGTGCAAATTAGCAAATTGGGGATAGTTCAATTTAAACAAATTGAGTTTTTTTGGTGGAAGATTTATTCTTCATAGTTTAATGTTGACTTGGGAAACTAGTGAATGAGCACAACAATTAGGGCACAATACATTGCTAGTTAAACATAATTTTGATAAAGCCCGTGATAGAATGAATTGGAAATTTATTCTCAAGATGTTACAATGGTTTGGTTTCTCCTAAATATCTAAGTATGTTCAAATTTTGTTTTAGTGAGCTCAATTTCGCTATGTTTTTATTGTTGATGCTCTTACTTGTTGCAAAAATGCAACCAAACGAATTTGATAAAGAACATGTTTATCCCCAACAATATGAATGTGTTTAATTCATTTTTTTAATGACAAATTTATTTTTTTCAAAATTTAAAAAATGAAAGTTATAATATATTTTAGGTCCTAAACTTATATTGTTCTTTCAAGATAAGAGATAGTACATAATAAAATCAAATCTCTTGATTTAAGCTAATCTAATGTCATAGTGGATTCTCAAGGAATGAAAGTATACACGATATGGATAGATCACTCATTATGGGTTGGAAAAAAATTCAAGAAAATAATTAATCAATGCAGAACTAAAAACATCCACGTTGTATAGTAAATTTTTCTAATTTATATACTCTTGTACTTTGTATTTTTTATCACAACATTGAATTGGAATAAAATTGGAAAAGTCTCTATTAAATTTGTTGTGTACTTCATTATTTAAGTTGAAGAATTCTTGTCTATTTGGTATGGGGAGTTTGATTTGCTATTTGCACCATAACTTAAAAATAAAGTACAAGAGATTCATTTCTTCCAAACTTTATAAAATAAAATAAAATAAAGTCTAAACAATAATGTAGACTAATTAATCAAATTTAAAAATATAAACTTCAAAAATATTACGAATTAATAATTTAATAGTTAAATGATTTGAAATTAAAAATTTCAATTCACAAATCTTAAATGTATATTATCTCACTTAAAAATCATCAAATCAAGTACAAAATTTATAAAATATTGCTGCAATTAGTTTCTTGGAACAAATGATAAATCTAACTAAAAAATATCTTGTGGTAACTCTAAATCTAAATCATAAAATTAACAGCAAAAGTTCTTCTAGCATAAGATAACTACCTATTATTTCCTCTCCTTCGAAAGCCATGTAAAAATATTAGCACCCAATTCATGTCTATTAGGACTCTCTGTGAGAGATCCGAGTTCATCATGAATATCAGAAGCAACTGGCCCAAACTGTCTATCACCTTCACTTCTAACCTCTGGATATTGTACTGATCCTCGTCTATCACCTTCTGGATATTGTACTGATCCTTGTCTATCACCTTCTGGATATTGTACTGATCTTCGTCTATCACCTTCACTTATAACCTCTGGATATTGTACTGATCTTCGTCTATCACCTTCACTTATAACCTCTGGATATTGTACTGATCTTCGTCTATCACCTTCACTTATAACCTCTGGATATTGTACTGATCCTCGTCTATCACCTTCTGGATATTGTACTGATCCTCGTCTATTTAAATAATCTGGTGCTCTCTGTCCTTCAACTTGACTTGTAAAATCTAAATAACTCATCGGTCTTTGTCCCACAACTTGGCGTCCTTCAACTTGACTTGTAAAATCTAAATAACTCATCGGTCTTTGTCCCACAACTTGGCTTGTAATCTCAGGATATTGTACTGCTCCATATACTTCAGCTTGACTTGTAAAACTTGGATAATCTAGATGATCTGATACTCTGGACAATCCTTGTCTCTCATTTTGACTTGTGAAACCCTGCACCATTCTTTGTCTAGGAAAAGCACTTGTATCATGTGAAAAACCACCTTGACTAAACCAAGATGGAGTAGACATTGATAAAGCTGAAGAAGAAGACATTGCTAAACTTGAAGAAGATATAGGTAAAGTTACTTGCCGTCTCAATGCATCCTCCCGGTAAGAAAAAGAGTTAATATTAGAATTCTCTGAAAGAGGAACATACTTGTAATTAATCAATGGTGTTCTGGGGACTGTAAACTGGCCGCGAGGAAATGGAGTAGTATAACGTGGTTGCCATCGTTGAGGAGCAGGAATTAAGTTAGGATTAGTGTTGTATCCAAACAAATCCAACTGTTGTTGCTGTTGTGGAAACTGGGTTCGCTTCAATTGTTGCTCTTGATAATTTGGCTCTCCCATCAGGCGCAACTGTGGATAATAATAACCATAATCATCCGCAGTTCTGTGAGACAAAAGCCCATAATCTGGCCTCCAACGTTTTGTCTCGAGTTCCAACTGGGTCTCCTCCATTAGTCGTTTTGACCTAGCAGATTGCTCACCAATGCCATCTTTGGCATATTGTTTACCACCTAGAGTAAACAGAACATTGCAGTTAAGACATCTGTACCTTGGCTGTACAACTTGTGAAGAGTTGTTGTCGAAGTATCTGAATCTGGTATTACGTTGAAGGCATGTGGGGCATACTGGTTTCGCATCTGAGTCCTTTAGAGCTTTTCGCAACTCTTCATATCTCTCCATCGTATTCACAGGTTTTGGAACACGAATCTTATAATTCCCAGCAATCTGAGTGGATTGCTCTATGTTAGCAGAAGGAAAGTGATCTCTTATAATCTTTAACACATTCTCATCCATCATAGCATATGCTAAGCAACAGATCTCCGATTGATAGATTTTTCTCTCTACCAGAAAACAACTTCAAAAGTTGAAGAATTCCCAACTTAAGTAATAATTTGCGATTTATTCAGAAAACAACTTCAAAAGTGAAGAATTCTCAACTTAAGTAATAATTTGTGGTTTCTTAATAAAATATTATTTAGAATGAACAAAAATCTAATTGTTTTAAAGCAGTGAAAAAGAAGATAAAGAAAAGATTACGTTATACTCACTTTGTGAGTTGTAATTAAGTAATATTTTTTATTTATTAATAAAATATTGTTTAGACTTGACAAAAACCTAATTATTTTAAAGCAGTAAAAGAGAAGATAAGAAAATATTATTTTATACTTGCTTTGTGAATTATTAATTGCTTTAAAAATAAAAGAAAAAACACAAGATAAGGAAAAATCTAATGATTTTACCATTTTCATTGTTATTTTGTTTTCAGAGATATATTTGCTCAGATAAATTCTCCATGCTGAAATATATCCATTTTCTTTCCAAAAATAAGATAAATTTGCTCCTACATACAGATGATTTTAAAGATTTTATCAAAAAAAAAAAAAAAAGCAACTGACAACAATGCAAACAATAAATCAAGAAATGTTTTAAGAATTTGTAAATTAAGAAACAAAGCAATAGTTTATGGAAACTGGATGTATGAAGTCAATATCTACCATATGACTTATGATATTTAGTTTCATCACCATAATTTTATAATTTAACTAAATAAATACATCCACCTTAAATTATTATTTGTGCAACCCAATTACAATAGTAAAATAGATAATTCTCCATGTTGAAATATTGCCATGGATGTATGAAGTCTCCTTTTACTATTTCTGTATATCAATATCTACCATATCACTTATGATATTAACAGTTAAAGTCATTCGCTTGATCATATTTAATCTTCATCACCATAATTACTATTTGTCATAAAAGAGAAACTATAGCAACGTATGAGATTTTATGGATGAAAAACTAAATTTAAATGCAGAAGCTTTTTCCACGTTGAATAGTTCAATCATGCGCATAGATCTTTAAGTATTAAATGTCATTTTCATTCGTTTGCTGTTTATGGGCAATAAGTTCTGATTATTCTAACAAGAATCTTAATAATTTGGTGCTTTAAATACACAGTGCATATATTACCTGTTTGAATTGGCTGATTCCACAATTGTCATGTTCTTCTGCCTACATACTTTACTTATGATAATCATAAATAGTTGTTAACACTTGACTTCATCTCTAAGAGCACTGATTTAAATCTGGTTTTACTTAGTTGAATTTGTTATTGTCCACTCATATGGAATGGAATGAACATATTAGAAGTTCAGACATCCAAATATCTCTTTTTTTTCACAAACATTCGATATGTTAGAAAGATACCATCGGTCATTTCATCAAAGACTCTTTATGGTGGCATACAAGATGAACATTTGTCTATAAACATTAATAAATATACATTTAAAATATATATTGAATTTTAATCCATTAATGTTTATGATTACATGTGAATTTAATATGTTGTGTGTTTTTATTTTTTGATGTGGGACGTACAAAGGTTTATTTCATTAATTTTGATTGGTTCATGATATTTTATTGGCATATCTATATGTTTGAACAATACTTGCTCAATAAAATTTTGGGTTGGGTTTGCTTGTGGTTTTTTTCTAATGTCTTTAAATACTATATTTGCAACCTAACGACACTTCAGAAGAGCATAAAAAAATACACAGTGGTCTTTATCTTGGGATCGGTATGTGAAAATGGCTTCCTATATCTATTGAACATCTTTTCTCTTTACATCAAGCCCAAAATAGTGTCCTACTATGCAAAAGTGGTGATAAGTCCCTTTGGGTTCAAAACCTTAATAACCACATTAATAGAGGTCATTAAAATTCTCTTGGCATGTCTATTCGGAATTCCATGTGGTTTTCCTTCGAAGGGGCTAGCTCAAATGTCAATACTAGGTGGAACCCTACAATGAGCCATGCCATAAGTCTACAAATTCATGAAACTGCTAACATATAGGGTAGTAGGTGAAGATGGATTAATGGAAATGGCAAGAGTGTTAGGGTTTTCTGTTTAAATACGATAATTTCATGCTAGTTAAGTAATCACCTTGTTACCAAAAAAAGTGGAGATCACAAACTAGAGTTTGAGATCCAAGTATTCTCTATGTGTTCTATTTAAATATTAGAAGCAACAGTAATAGAAAGATTAGAATTAGGATTTTCATGTAGTATCTATACTTAAGGCACTAATATGGATCATAAACAATAATTCATCATACATCACATAACATATCATAAGATATTTATTTATTTTTATTGGAAAATAAGATATTCATAAATTTATTTATATTGATACATTTAGTCTTTAATCATAATTGTCGATCTTTCCATTTATCTATACTATCTCATATACATTTGCTACCATATATCTTTGATCTATTACATCATTTTTCCTATATTATACAAATATCTTTGTGTTGGGACATGTCCCTTACAAAATGTGTCCTTTTTGGTTGGCTTTGAGCTCTCCATCTTCTTTGTGGTGGTTTGCAATAAGATCTACTACTATTTTGGAACCATGTTCTACCACTTACCCTACCAATGCACCCTTATTTGGTTGACCCATTTATGCTAGTTAAGTCTCCACTGAGGGATTTTTCCTTTGTCCCACATTTGATCAAGACACATGTACTCACTTTGGAAAAAAATTATCACATGCACACCTACACATGCTCACACACTTATCCAAACATTTATTATACATTTGGATGGCTAGTTAGTCATTCAATCCTACCTTCTAACTTCTTTTTATAGATGCCAAGATGGTTGAAGATAAGATACCATCTTCAAAATAATTGAAATTAAAATCACCCAAAATTCCAGTGGATTTTGTATATGTGCCACCCTCTATATGCAGGTAGCAAGATGACCATTCACACCATTGCTTGCAATGGCTCCTTGGTCAACATAGTTGAGCATATTGATTATAAAGAAAATTTTCGGAAGCTTGTTTGGCTAAAGAATGAAAGCTCTGTGATGTTGTAAAAATGAACATGAGACTTAATTTGCGGCCCTCCTTTACTTGATTTGCATTCAAAACCATTTTTTTCCAGCAACTGCTATAAAATTTGATGGGGATCATCCTTCATTATTACTAGATATCTGGCACAATGCACATTATTATAGTGCAAGCCTATTTTTCAGATTGTTTCATTTAACATCACTGTTAATCTCCACAAGAACATTGTCTCTGTTTAAAATGACTGAAATGGTTCACATCTCTGGGCCATATCTTCAAATATCGGCCCACAAGCATATCAAAACTATCCTGTGCATTTGCATTTGTTGTTGCAAGGTTGAGATTTTTCTTGTGTTCCCTATGATTCTACCAGCATGGTGTTCTTTGAGAAATAAAATGTCTATATGTTCCATCTGAGAATACCCCAAAGATATGAAGAGATATAATGGCCTGAAGAGCACTTACAAATTCTCCAAGAGCATATACATTTTAGCTTTCTGCCCAATTTTTTTCATTCTGTAGAACTCTCCAAATGCTTGCAAACATTTAGTCACTTCAACAGGAAAAGCAGGTTATCAATGAGTTAAACTTCTACAATACTAGGTCCCTCTAAAATATTATATATTAACTATCTATTAATAAAACAATTGATTCCATGTGCAATAACATTCTTGCACCTTCCTCCTCATTCTCTCTTTCTCTACTGTCTTTAAATCCTCCACATTATTCTTGGAGGAAGATACATCCCAAGTAGTGAAAACAAGTTTTACAGTAAGGAGTCGAACCCCTATATTTTGTGTTCAAGACAACATCTTCCACTTTAACAGTGATTTCATAAAGAGGCCACTAACAATCTGTAGTAGTTTTGAATCATTGCCAACATTTTAAATGACTTACAAATAATTATGTCATATTTCTGTCATTTCTTTTTGTTATCTCGGGTGATCATAGGAAGCAAAGACATTAGTTTTGATTGCTAATGTATGGAGAAATAAATATAGTTAGATCAATGATCAATGAGTACTGACACCTTATACATAGAACCAAGATGAAAAGTTTAAAATTTTGAACTTTTCAAAATTGCAAACAGTTTGAAATCACATTTTTGTTGAAACAGACTTCAAAAAAAAAGATAGGAAGATGTTGTAAGGACACATTGGGCTACAGTTGCATGTATGACATGTTTGCACATGTACAACTCTCTAATAGGATAGGTTTTAACCATTATATTTTTATTATGCCATACAAAAGGCATAACTTGACAAAGAACCCATTACAATGTGTCAAAAATATTATAATTTTATCTACTTTAAAAACGTGGAGGCCATGTGTCATACAATCTAGTCTTATTGTAGCTCGTAACTTGCATATTCTTCCTGAAAATCTGCCCCCACCAAATACTGTGAGAAAATATTTTTAATAATTCTTAGCCATAAAAAACATGCACTTTCCTTCATTGAACATGAGTATTAAAATAGATATCACAAAAATCTAAATTTTAATCGGTAGTAAGACCATGGATTAATCACTATTTAAAGTCAAAGCCATCCACTATAGTTTCATGATATCACATATATCTCTCATCAAAAAAATGTTTTAGCTTCCTACTTTTAGATTTTTCATCTATACATCAGTCGTTAGTTTATTGATCTAAAAGGTATTAGAATTTAAGAATTTGCTATTTTTCTCTCTAAGAAATCTAAATTTGGCTTCTTTAAGACACATATAGGTAGATACCATGAGTTCTAGAAAATGGCTATTCAAATTTATTTTCCATCGCACCTTCACAATGTTGGGAAATGAGGTGTCTCAATCTTGCAGATTTTCTGTAGCATTTTTTTTTTATTTAATATTTTTTCTAGACCTGTTACTCACTGTTGATGCATTGAAAATTGTTTTATTAGATGTCAGAAGATTCCCACATAGTGGTAGGTTATGGAAGGCCTATTTTTAGGCACATTATGACAGATTTGATGACATTTGTAAGGGTCAAAAATGGGAAATATGAATTTGGACGTGAGAGCTTATTTTTAGACTAGAATCTTGGTGGAGAAGCCAAGCACATGGTTTTGTAAACAGTTGGTAGTTTCTTGTATATCTAGAAGTCTATAAATTAAAGGCTTGAGGAGTAGTATGTGTGCTAAGTTTGCAGGTACTGTTATACTGTCGAATTGATACTAGAATTCTTCCAGATTTGTTTACTGGTGATACTCCTATAAAAGACTTGCTCTACAAGTGTATGTAATCTTGTTGTTGGATTTGAAATACATTGAGCAGGCTTTGGAGTGTGGGGTTTTTCACCCGAAAGGGTTTTCCCCACGTATATCTGGTGTTTGTGTTAATTGTTTATTTTTTGTTATGAATGTATTTCTAGATCTTTTGTAACTATTAGATCAGTTTTAAAGTTTGCATAATATCTCTTCTCAAGATTGGCGTAGAAAATTATTTCTGCTACTCTAATTTCCTTACAAGTGGTATCAGAGCTTAATCACCTTTGGTTTTAGTTGTGGGTTGTTGAGTTTTTTGAGCTAATTAAGGTTTGAGTGGGAGCTTGTGCAGAGGGTACTTTGTGATCTTGTTGCAGATATATTTTTTGAATGGTGAGCATATCTAGGAGAATGGAGATATAGAAGTTTTATGGCACAAACTTTAAAATGTGGAAGCTAAAAATGGAAGAATTGTTGATTGACCGAGATCTATGGGATGTAGTGGATGAAAATGTCCAGAGGCCTATGGATCCAACTTTGGATGCAAAATATGATGTAATGGATAGAAAAGCTAAAGGCCTCATTAGACTATGTCTTGTAGATTCACTCCTAATAAATGTCCACAAAGAATTCACTTCAAAGAATCTTTGGAAGGAGTTGGGTGAGACATACCAAGCCAAATCTCTAGCAAATAAGTTTTTCTTGAGGAAGAAGTTGTATTCCTTGAGAATGGAAAAAGGTGGATGAATTTCTGAGCATCTGAAAACATTCAATATGTTGGTGACCCAGCTGACCTTAGTTGGGGTTAAAATGGACGAAGAAGAAAGGTGCCAAACTTTGTTGTGTTCACTATTAGACTCATGGGATAGCCTAGTCATGGCCATTGGGAGCACTTCTACCATCTTGAAGATGGAGGATGTTGTTGGTTCTCTACTCTCTAAAGAGATGAGAAGGAAGGTCTCTCTAAATGCCAAAGAGGATTTGAGTGTTTGAGGAAGACAAAAAGAACAAGGCAAAGATGAGAAGTAGTGTGGCCGTTCCAAGTACAAAAATAAGGGAGATCAAAATCTCTTGGTAAGTCCAATGTAATATGTTGGAACTATGGCAAACGTGGACACTTCCAAAAGGAATGTAAAGAAGAGAAGAAAAAGAATAAGAAGAAGCAAGATTTTGATTATGAGTCTGAAAAGGAAGATGGAAATTCCTTTATTGCAGCCTTGGCCACTCGTGCAGGTGATAATGTATGGCCGATAGACTCAAGTGCATCTTTCCACATGACTCCTAACAAAAAATGATTTAGTAAGTATGAAAACTATGATGGTGGTAAGGTGTATTTGGGTGATGAATCTTTCCTTTATATTGTTGTTCATGGTAGTATTCATGTGAAGTTTATTGATGGTAGAGTTAGACAATTTGATGGTGTCTTGCATATCCCAGGACTAGCGAGAAATTCATTATTTGTTAGCAAGCTAATAGATGTTGGTGTGCATGTACAGTTTTCTGAAGCTGGTGGGTAAACCCACAAAAGTGGTTTACAATTCAAATGAGGAAGGAAAAATAACAAAAAATGACTCCATGTCAAAAAAAACCATTCTTAGGGTTCGAACGAACCAAAAGAGGGTTCGCTCGAACCAAGGTTCGAGCGAACCCCCCTTTGCCCTCATTCTCCTCCTTAGGCACTTTGAAAGTCCATATTTTTATGCTTTGAAGCTCAAGTTGAGGATAAAAATGGAGGAGACTTCACAAACCCAACTGGAATCAAGTAGTCCTCAGAACCAGCTATCCAACAACTATAATTTTAATATGTTTGGGTTTTATTATGTATTTGTTTTTTAGTTTTATTAAACATAGGTTTTTCACCAAAAATCAAGCTCTCTTTTTGCACATGTGGAAAAATAGCAGATTATCAAAAAAAAAAATTTGAAAAATATGAGTGCACCAGATATTGAATTCCTTGATCCAACCAAAAAAAATTGAATTTCAATACATACAAAAAAAGTTACGCGTTATATGTCGCACTATGTCTGAATTGTAATTGGTTTGACTTCGAAACTTGATTAAAGAAAAAATATTCAATAAAAAACTATCTAACCAAGTGGAAGCACTAGATATGAAGTTACAAATCTAAATTTGAAAGAATTAGAATTTTATCCTTCATGGAAAAAAAGTTATCATGTGTTATACGGTGAGCGTCACTTTTTTAAAATGTTTTTTTCTAAAAAGCACTAGTTTTCGAGGGAGATGGAAAAATAAGTGCAATCTAATTTCAAAAATTTTGAAAAAAATATATTTAGAATCTACAGACAAAATTTCACAAAACTCTAGTTTGCATCATCTTCAAATTCCTCACAGTTTAGCCACTATAGGTGCCTGAAAGTGAAGATTTAGTTAAAAAAAATATTTTAGTGTCTAGTTTGGCCAAAAATTGTAAACCACTATTGTGGGATCACCCAAGTGTGAAAATGGTGAGAGGTGCTATGGTGATAGCGAGAGGAAGAAAATCGGGTACATTGTACTAGCTCGATGCATGCACAGTTGAATGCAATAGCACTTCTGATAAGATTAAGCCAGAAACTACTTTGTTGAAA
Source organism: Sequoia sempervirens (assembly GCA_007258455.2). Lineage (NCBI taxonomy): Eukaryota > Viridiplantae > Streptophyta > Pinopsida > Cupressales > Cupressaceae > Sequoia > Sequoia sempervirens. The sequence continues at coordinate 375,872,763 of VDFB02086081.1, forward strand.
AAAAAGGTGGTTTCCTCTTCTACAGATGGTCGTGGCTTTTAGGTACCCAAGGGTGCTCTGTCTACCGAATCAAAGTTTCCTGCAGAGAAGACCATGTTATGGCACCAAAGGCTTGGCCACATTAGAGAGAAGGGTTTAAAAGCCCTAAAAAACAAGAACCTCGTTGAGGGGTTGAATGATTGTAATCTAGAGTGATTTTTGTGAACATTGTATTTATGGTAAGCATAACCGTGTTCAGTTTTACTCATCTTTTGATAAGTCTTCATGTATCTTGGATCTGATTCATTCTGATGTATTTGGTCCTATTGATGTTGCTTCTATTGGTAAATCATTTTATTATGTTACTTTCATTGATGATTTCAATAGGAGAACATGCTCGAATATTTTTTAAAGAGTAAATCTGAAGTTTTTAGTCGTTTTAAGGAGCGCAAGGCTATGGTAGAAACTCAGACTAGACAGAAAATTAAATGTTTAAGGACTGAAAATGGTAGTGAGTATTGTTCTGCAGACTTTGATAGATTTTGTACAAATTACTAGATTAAAAGACAAAAGACAACTCTGTATTCTCCACAGCATAATGGGGTTGCAGAAAGAATGAATAGAACATTGATGGAGAAGGCTATGAGCATGTTGAGTGGAGCTGGTCTAGAAAAAAAAATTGGGCTGAAGCTATTGCCACTGCTTGTTATTTAATAAATAGATCTCCTACATCAACACTTGTTGATAAAACACCAATGGAGGCATGGTCGAGGAAAAAGCCTCCACTTAGACATCTAAGAGTTTTTGGTTGTGAGGCATGCACATTGGAACATTCTAATGTCAAATGCATTGGCTACAAAGGAAAGGAATTGCACAAAAGGTAATTTATTCCATAAGTGTTATTTTTAGAGAGATTAAATCTTCTCCTGTTAATTTTCAGCCAGAACAACATAAAGAAATTGAATAGAAAAAGGATGTGGTTCAAATTCCTTCTATGCTTGAGGAAGTTGAATCGATATCCCAAAATAGACAAGAAGTTGAGGAGAGCTCATCAAGCTTTGAATGTTCAGAAGAGGAAGAAAAGGAGGAAGAAGTGGATGAACCTCCACCTTAGCTTGTTTGAAGGTCTACAAGGCAAAAGAAACCACCTCAAAGGTATGGGTATTCACCTGATGATTGGAAATGTATATTTTATTTGATTACTAACATTGATGAACCGAGATCTGTGCAAGAGGCTTTAGGCAAGAATGATACAAAGTCTTGGAAAATAGCCATGGATGAAGAGATGGAAGCTCTTAAAAGGAATGATACATGGGACCTTGTACCATTTCCTAAAGGTTAGAAACCTGTTGGATGTAAATGGGTGTTTAAGAAAAAAATTGGTTCAGATGGAAATGTTGAAAAGTATAACGCACAGTTGATTGCGAAGGGAAACTCTCAGGTTGAGGATATTGATTATGGTGAGATATTTTCTCTTGTTGCTAAAATGACAACCATTCGGTTTTTATCTATTGCAGTAGCTTATGATCTAGAGGTGGGACAAATGGATGTGAAAACTGTGTTCCTTCATGGTGATTTGGAGGAAGAAATTTATATGACACAACTAGAGCACTACATGGTAAAAGGTAAAAGCAAGTTGGTTTGTAAGTTAAAGAAATCTTTGTATGGCCTTAAACAAAGTCCTAGGATTTGGTACCAAAAGTTTGGTACATATGTGTTAAGTTTGGGATTTGTGCACTCTGAATTTGATCATTGCACATGTATTTTAAATCTAATGGTGATTATTTCCTAGTAATTGTTTTATATGTTTATGACATGTTTTTTGGGAAAGGAAAAGGTTTGATTATAGAATTAAAATCTCAAAGCTCTTTGCGAAATTTGAAATGAAAGATCTTGGTGAAGCAAAACACATACTATGGAGATTAGAAGATACCATGAGAACAGAAAGCTATGGCTTGGCCAAAGTAAGTATGTTTGTTCTATGTTGCAAAGGTTCAACATGCAAGATTGTAAACCACTTTGTATTCCTGTTACATTGGGAACAAAGCTCTCTATTTCACAATGTCCTACATCCCCATTAGATATGGAAGACATGAGCAAAGTGTCTTACCAAAGGAAGCTTAATGTATGTTATGGTTTGTACAAGACCAAACATTTCCCAAACAGTGGGAGATCTTTCTCATTTTATGTCTAATCCTAGAAGAGTGCATTGGGATGCAGTTAAGAGGGTCTCAAGTTATTTGTGGGGTGTAGAAAAGTACTCTATATATTTTCATGGTATGGGAGATCAGCATTCCTTGAGTATTCATGGTTTTGTGGATTCAAATTGGGTTGGTGATGTCGATAGCAGAAGGTCCACTAGTGCATATGTGTTTACTATTAATGGTGGTGCAATCAATTGGATGAGCAAGTGACAGGCTATGGTCACTTTGTCCACTACTGAGGTAGAGTACATGGTAGCTACTCATGCCTGTAAAGAAGCCATTTGAATGAAGCATTTGTGTTCAGATATTGGATTGAAATAGGGTGCAGTTACACTTTATTGCGACAGTCAGAGTGCAATCTGCCTTGCGAGGAACCCGACTTTTCATGCCATGACCAAACACATTGATGTTCAATATCACTTCATGAGAGATATGGTCGAGGATGGCAGGGTGAAGTTGGAAAAGGTAGAGACAGTGGTGAATGTTGTATATGCATTAACTAAGCTCATGAGCACAATGAAATTTAGGTGGTGTTCTGTGTCTATGGGCCTTTTGGCCCCTAGCAGTTCATCCATGATGGTATGTTTTCCTTGGCCCTTGCAAGGTATTTGACAAGTGGGAGAATGTTAGGAAATGAGGTGTCTCAACCTTTCAAATTTCTTGTAGCATTTATTTTTTGTATTTAATATTTTTTCTACAGATGTTACTCATTGTTGGTGCATTGAAAATTGGTTTATTAGATGTCAGAAGATTCCCACATAGTGGTAGGTTATGGAAGGCATGTTTTTAGGCACATTATGACATATTTTGTGACATCAGTAAGGGTCAAAAATGGGAAATATGAATTTGGACGTGAGAGCTTATTTTTAGACTAAAATCTTGGTGGAGAAGCCAAGCACATGGTTTTGTAAACCGCTGGTGGTTTCTTGTATAGCTAGAAGTCTATAAATTGAAGGCTTGAGGAGTAGTTTGTGTGTTGAGTTTGCAGGTACTATTATGCTATCGAATTGCTACCAAAATTCTTCCAGATTTGTTTACTAGTGATACTCTTGTAAAAGACTTGCTCTGCAAGTGTATGTAATCTTGTTGTTGGATTTGAAATACATTGAGCAGGCTTTGGAGTGTGGGATTTTTCACTCGAAAGGGTTTTCCCCACATATATCTGGTGTTTGTGTTTTAAATTGTTTATTTTCTGTGATGAATGTGTTTCTAAATCTTTTGTAACTATTAGATCACTTTTAAAGTTTGCATAATATCTCTTCTCAAGATTGGCGTAAGAAATTGTTTCCGCTACTCTAATTTCTTTACACACAATCCATCCAATTTAGCTAATCTTTTCAACCACTTAATAATTTAGACATAGTTGCATCCCTAGTTTCTTGGTAATCTTAAAAGAAAAAAGAATTAATTGAGAATCAACTTTGACAGTTCAGCAAATAAGATTACAAATAAAAGGTTATAGATTTTCCTTTTCATTCATATCTTTAGTTTCAAATTACTATGAAAAATATAATTTGAGAAAATTGAAGAGACCCAACACTAACTAAATGGTTGTGTGATATATTCTAAAATAAATCAAAAATCATGTCAAACTCTTCTCCTCTCACATATAACTCTCACCAAAAAAATTAGCTTTCCATTTTTATATTCATCTATAAATCAAATAATTGATCTAAAAAGTACATTAGAATTGAAAAGTTTATTATATGGCTCCCTAAGAAATTTAAACATGGCTTCTTTAAGGCACATTTAGGTGAATACTAAGAGTTCTATAAAATGACTACTCAAACTTCCTTTCCACCACACCTCATTGATCCATCCATTTAGCCAGCCTTTTCAACCTCTTAATAGTATAGGCATATTTGCATCTTTAGTTTCTTGGGTAATCTTGAAAATAAAAGAATCAATTGAGAATCAATTTTGAAAGTTAAACAAATAATCTATTTCAAAGAAAGTGTTATAGATTTCTCTTTCGATCCATATCTTTGATTTCAAATTATCATGAGAAATATAATTTTGAGAAAATTGAAGAGAATCAAGGCTAACTAAATGATTTTGTTATCTATTCTAAAATAAGCCAATCTATACAACAAGGACCTAAGTCCACATATTGAAGTAAATCTTTCTTCCATATTTTTGTGGTTTAGAAAAAATCTAAAAGAAATTCTTAATGACAATAAATTCAAGATATATTCAATAAATTCCATCTACTATACAAAATACTTCAAATTGTCAAATAAAAAATAAATGTTGATCATATTTCCTTCGAATAATTTTAATTTTTTTGACAAAGATAGTTGAAAATACTTTAGATTAAACTAATGAAGAATAAAATCAATGTAAATATTTTTAAAGATGAACACTTTAAGATAAAAATTATAAAAATACTTATGATACTCAACTCATTTTCGTTTGATTTTTATGAACAATATAAAACTAGGTGTAAGGGTGAATCACACCCATCCCTATCACTTTTAGTGATAATTGTTCTAGAATGAATTTGACACTTTGTCCTCAATGTAATGGTATAGTGTGCAAGTAGCATATATTTTACCTCAAACTAAACCCAAATTCTCATTGACCAAAAATTTTAGATTTGATCTTCAATTTTCCTATTTATTCTCCCAAGTCAATCTTACACTTGCAGCCCTAAACATGGAAAAAAGTACACATGATTTGAACTCCAAGTTATTAAATCAATTTTAATCTAGAGCCCAATTTGACTTACCTCTAACTAGTCAATATAAATTAAATTAATGTTGAAAAATATAGGTTATTTCCACCATTAATCTTATGAATCAAGTTTTTGGTTTCTAGATCTAACAAAATTTAAAAATACCATAATGGCTTGTATTATCCCCTATTAAAGAAAAACATAATAAGATTAAATAATAGAATAAGGTTAAATATAGTTTTCTATAAATAAGAGATGCAATATATGGGAAGAAAACTCTTTTGAGTAAATAACCTACCCTACAAACTTCGTGAAATCATTGTACTTTTTAGCAAATAATAATCTACAATACAACTCTACTCTTAATATAAGATCAACACTGATCTCAAACACCTATTCTTTAACTTGTAGCATTATATGCAACATCTTGATGTTCTTAAAAATAATTTAATTTCATAAACACAACTAAATATCCATATCTATTTGAAATATGAAAAAGAAGAAAAATAATAGATTATACCATCTCTCATCCATGGTGGATTTCTAGTAGAATTGTGATGGATTAATCTTTCTCAACTTTCTCCATTTTAAAAAACTATCACAACCCTCTAATTTAGAGCAAATGATCTTGAGTAATACCACCAATGATATTCAAAACCTTTATAAAAACCATGTTCCATGCATCAAAATGTGCATTGTGCATGAGGGATTTACATGTAAAAATCTAGAATTACCTTATTGAGGCCAAAATGCAATAAAATATCCCTTTTGATTTTTCCTCAATGGGGCATAGTTTCACAAAAAGTATACTACTCAACTAGTAGCTCTCAAGCTTGACCTTCAAAAGTAACTTCATATTCAATGCATAATTATACAAATATTTGTAAGTCAATAGAGAGTAAATAAATAATTACCTACATTTCCACTCTTCCATGGGCATCCCATTTTTCCAACTCCATGAATATTGAAGATAGGTACACAATTAACCATTTATTAAAAATTAAGTTACAAAAAGATATATAGGACTTGTAAAGTAAATAACACATTGAATCCTAACACTTAAGAATAGTAAAAAAATACAATTTGATGTTGTAGACACCTAAAATTGATCATTCAAATTTTATCAATTTATCCCAATTTATCCCATTTCTGACATATATATTAATTAATTAATATTCTAGAATTATTAAATTAATAAATTCTCAAGGATCTTTGGAGTTCATCTTTGCATCATTGCACATTGAATATTTATTTTATGGATTTTGTTAAAGTAATAGATTAATTTGTTATACTTGAAATTTTGAGATTTTTAAATGGTTCAAGGATTGTTATGGAGAATTGAGGATGATTCTTAGTGTAAGATATATTATTGTGAGGCAATAATATTAAGTCTCCATTAATTTTTTTCTAGATTGTTATTTAGAGAGAATTTGTAGGATCTTTTGACTCTATCACCAATTGTTTAAGGCACCACTCTAATAAAATAAACTATTTGTTAGTCCAAGACCATTTCAAATAAAGAAATTATTTGTTCAATTTATCTCTAATTTATTCTTGAATTGTATGTATGTTTTTAAATCCATTAGTAGATAATTCTCCGAGAACTTAGCCAATCATGATAGACCTTTATACATTCTTGGTATATTTTGTGAGAACATCTTTGTTATGTCAATATCCTAATGTATGTAAAATTAAACCCATTGATACTGTAAAGGTCTACCCCCTAGGTCTTGTAGAACCTAAAGTGTAGAGGAGTAAAATTATGAAATTATCGAATGTTCATTGGCCACTGAATTAAGATCTCCAACCATAAGATATGGCTTATCTCTAGAAGGTATTAGATAATCAGTTGAAAAAAGAACCAAAAATATGGTTATTCTTTGGAGGTTTAAGCAGGAACACCAAGGAGCCTCCACTTGGATATGGATGTGATTTCATGATAGACTTAAGAGGAGATTTTTCTTGGAGTGAGTCATTATGACTTGGTTATCCTAGAAAAGCATTAGATCATTCTCACTCTTGCCCCACTTGGTGTTTTGTCATCCGATGGGTATTTTTCCCATTCTTTCTAAATTCGATGTGTTATGTTTTATGCTTTGTCTTCTCATGGTTATGGACCTTGAGATTTGGATTGTTAGTTCTATAGGACCCATTTTGAGGGAAATTTGGCATGGTTGTCTCCTTATGTATATGAATTTATTTATATTATCATCCATTGATGAGGAGTTTTAGAAGATGTTTATTGAGTTGATTTCTTGGTTTCTAGAATGGATATATTGAGTCTGATCTTCCTTGATTAGAGAGGCTTGCATCCATATTGATATTACATGATACATATGTTTCATTTGATCTATGAGATTAAGTGGTTAGGTTTTGTTGAGGATTTTCATTTGGGGTTGTAAGGAGATCATACTTGACACACTATAGCACTTTGAGGTGTTGGTAGAAGGACATGACATGATTTACAATATTTCTCTCTTTATTCTATGGATACTTCTTGGAGGTTCATGTTCATATGATTTGGGAAAGTTATATTGACATGTTGTGAGAGAGCAAGTAGCTACGTGTATTGCATGTGTTGATCATTGTGATTGTTCATGTTACTATATAGTTTTGATCATTTTCCATACCTTGATATAATTTTTGGTTGGTAGACTTGATATGCCTTATTCTATTTTTGGATTTGACATTACCTAGATAGCAGGAGTTCTTGGATATGTATGTTTTCATTGTTAGGTTTGTGATAGGGAGGTTGGAGGAATCACTCACTAATTCCTACTCTCGGTCTTTCTTGCAAGACCTCCTTGGTGCCTTGCTTCACCACCTTAACCTATAGGACCTACTTCTTGATTAGGTTCCCCTGGTTCTCTTGGCCAACCCCACTACCATCACAATTCAACCTACCAAGTTAATCTTGGTGCAATGTCTCCAACTCTTCCTTAGCCCTTAATCTACCCTAAAGGCTAACCTATCCTCAACACTCAATTAGATCTTTGCAGGGGTGTAGAGATGTCTCCAATAGCTTCAAACCATCCTCCTAGGGTTCTTGAAGGTTCACCAAACTCCACCTTTTCATCGCTTTCACCAAACCCTCATCTAGCGTTAAAAAGGCTACTAGCCCATGAGCCCCAATTAGGTCTCCATCTCCGAGAGATTAGGTCTGTTCTTCTAAGTTCTCCAAAGAACCACCAATTTTTCCTTGAGATTATTAGATCCTATGCCCGCCTCTCAAAGACTTTTGGAGTCTTAAACCTCATCTGTTCATACACAATCATAACCCTCCATTTAGCAATTTAGGCCTTTTTAAAGCCATTTCCTGACCACATAGCAAACTGTCAGTTTATTCAACCACCAAATGGACTAATGAAGCCTCCTCCTTCATGCCAAGTCTTTGCAAGGCATCTATCTACCTCTCCACACCATGCCTTGACAGGGAAAGGTCACCCCTGCAAACCAAGTGCTTTGTACTACCTGTCTTTCCTAGCTGGGCACTGTCAAGCTCACCTAGGAGAAGACTTTCTCCATGATTCCTTGACTCCTACAGACTCCTAACCCTAACCTATTTACAAACATGGAGCCTAGCCACATTCCCCACAAGCCTGTACACTAGGTACAGTGGAAATGTGAGCTAAAACCCCATTTTTTCATAGATTGCCAGTCAGAACAGCAACTAAAGAAAGAACAAAGTAATTACAAGATAGCTTGAAACGAATAACCTAACTATCTATTGTTCCAAACAATGCTTGAAAAAAAATTTCACTACATCCTACTCTATTCAAAGTGCCATGATCAACCCATTAACATACTAATTCAAGAAAAAAACAAGAAATGTACGCTAAAATATCACTGTTTTCTTGATTTCAAAACTCAATACAAACTCGAATGCTTCCAACCCTATTTTTAGGTCGAGGCACACCTTATAAAGGTTTCAAAAATATTTAAGCTCACTCCTAACTGCTCCTTGGCCACTTGTGAAGTCCAACAGGCCTTATTTGCAAAATTTTAGAGAATCTAACACCTAGAAAGGTCTACTTATGTCTTTAAACCATCCTTGTAGACAAACCTCAACCTAACAAATGGTCAACATGACCTTAACCAACACAATACTTGATCCCAAATGTCTCTAAGGCACAAACTCAAAGAGGTAGGAGGAGATTGCTACATTTGGCCTAAACAAATTGCCAAATTATGACCTTCTAATCAACTTTCCTAGGTGAACTATGGGGTGCTCCTGCACCATTCTCCCCCTCTTTGCACAAACACTAAGGAATGTGAGGAGAGATCAGTGACACATCAATGCCCTACTTCTTAAATTGAGCTTCCTCTACCCATGTAGCCTCATATTCATGTTTGTTCTTCCATTTGATAAGATGCTCCATGTACACCTTATGCCTTGTAGATTTCTTCACTCTTGACTCCAAGATCCTCTCTACTTGTAGCTTGTCTGGAGTAGGTAAGGCTATGTTGCTTACATCCTTAAATATCTCCCTACTATTTTGATCTAAGTCATTGACTGATCCCTTATACCTGATCAAATCAGCTACATTGAACATTGGTGAAATTCCTAAACCTGCAGGTAACTCCACCGTGTATGCATTTTTCCCATACTTGGCTAACACCTTGCATAGTCCCACTCTTTTCATCTGAAATTTGGTTAATGTACCCTTCTTCAACCTATATTTGTTGAGGTGGACCATGACATATTCTCCTACTGCAAATTGTAAATCTTTTCTTGACAAATCTACCTTATCCTTCAACTTTTGTGTAGCCTCGGTAACTGTCTTCTTTACCTACTCCTGAATCTCTTTCATGGTCTGAGTGAATTCCTCTGCATGTCCAATCCTATGCTCCATAGCTCCAAGATCCCTGAGCTCACACACACCTCTTGGGTGCATTCCATACACTATTTCAAAAGGACTCTTCCCTGTAGTCCTGTTCACACTGTCATTGTATGCATACTCAGCATGTGATATGACCAAGTTCCATGTCTATCCATACTCTTTGGTTAGGAATCTTAGAAGGTTATCTAACACTCTATTAACCACCTCAGTTTTTCCATCGGTCTGAGGATGGTAAGCTGATCCAAAAGACAGGTTGGTACCTAATCTGCTCCATAGAGTCTTTCAAAAATGACTCATAAACTTCACATCCCTGTCTGAGACAATGCTCAAAGGCAATCCATGGATCCTTACAATTTCCTTGAAGAAAAGGTGAGCAATGTAGCTAGCATCATGTGTTGTCTTGCAAGGGATAAAGTGACTCATCTTGTTGAATCTATCTACCACCACATAGACACTATCAAACCCTATCTTAGTCTTAGGGAGTCCTACAACAAAATCCATGCTAACACATTCCCATGGTCTGTTGGGAATAGGTAGAGGTTGATACAAACCTGCATTACTAGCTCCCCCTTTGGCTTTCATACAAACTACACACTGCTCCACATATCTCCTAACATCCCTTGGCAACTTGGGCCAATACTAAAACCTTTGCACTAGTTCCATTGTCTTGTTGATACCAAAATGACCACTAAGACTACCATTGTGCTTTTCTTGGATGAGATTCTCTCTCATTGATCCTCTTGGAACACATAACTGATTCCCCTTGAATAACAATCCACTCTGCAATGTATACTCTGAGAACTGACTATGAAAGTGATTCTCAAAATCAGAACATACCTTGTATGCTTCTAAGAAGTCTTCATCTTCCCCATAGAGATTCTTGAAACTCTCTATCCCAATGCTCTTGATCTGTATCTCTTGTATTGTCAGCAATCTCCTGCTTAGTGCATCTACCACCTTGTTCAATTGTCCCTTCTTGTGCTTGATGGTAAATGTGAAAGCTTGAAGATACTCCATCCACTTCAAATGTCTATTGCTCAATTTCTCTTGAGTGTTGATGTAGCTAAGTGCTTGATTGTCAGTAAACACCACAAACTCTTTAGGTAGGAGATAATGCCTCCACTTCCTAAGTGACTGTACTAAAGCATATAATTCCAAGTCATAAGTAGAATACTTTTGTTTACCTTCATTGAGCTTTTCACTAAAGAAAGCCATAGGCCTGCCTTCTTGGTTTAGCACTCCTCCTATTGCAACTCCACTAGCATCACATTCCACAGTGAATAACTTATCAAAGCTAGGTAACAAAAGGATTGGTTGAGTTGCTACTTCTTGTTTCAGTTTCTCAAAACCTTTCTCAGCTTCTTGAGTCCACTTAAACTTAGTCTTTAAGCCACCTTTGATTGTACCTAGGATTGGTGCACATATGCCACTAAATTTTCTTATAAACTTCCTATAAAACTGAGCTAATCCATGAAAACTTCTTACCTCTGTCCCTATAGTTGGTGTAGGCTAGTTTAGGATAGCTTCCACCTTGCTTGGGTCCATCTTCAATGATCCTTGGGATACTACAAACCCCAAATACACAAGCGACTGTTTGAAGAACTCACATTTCTCTAGGTTGATGGCCAACTTCTCCTCTTGCAATCTTCTAAGAACCAACTCCACATGCTTTAGGTGTTCCTCTGTTGTCTTGCTGAAGATGAGTATATCATCAAGATATACCACCACAAAAATCCCTGTAAAGTCTTTGAGCACTTCATTCATGAGCCTCATGAATGTGCTAGGGGCATTAGAGAGGCCAAATGGCATAACTCTCCACTCATACAACCCATTTGTTGTCTTAAAGGTTGTCTTCCACTCATCTCCATCCTTGATTCTGATCTGATGGTATCCACTTTTGAGATCCAACTTGGTAAAATACTAAGCTCCTCCAAGACAATCCATCAAATCTTCAATCCTAGGAATAGGGAACCTATACCTGATTGTGATTCTATTTATTTCTCTTGAATCAGTGCATAATCTCCACTTACCACCTTTCTTGGTTGCTAAGACCACTGGTACTGCACATGGGCTGATGCTCTTCCTAATCAATCCTTGATCCAATAACTCCTGCTGCACTTGTCTAGCTACCTCTAGGTTTTGATCCGGGGTAAGCTTGTAGGCTGCTTTGTTTGGCAATGAAGCCCCTAGTATGAAGTCAATCTAATGACTAATGGCTCTCTTTGGAGGTAAAGTTGCAGGTGTCCCATCACTCACTATATCTTTGAACTGCTCTAACAATTCTTGGATTGCTCCAGGTATGACTATTTTTTTAACCTTGTCTTCTTCTTTAGGTTGCAACATAACCACATATCCTTCACCCCCTTGATGTAGGTTGTTAAGGAACTCTTTACCACTGCTCAACAAGACACTAGGTGTCTTTGACTATCCTTCTTCCTCATCTGACAGTGACTACAACTTAAATGTCTTCCCATTTTTCTTAAAAGAAATGGTGTTCTCTTTCCCATCATACATGGCACTTATGTCATACTACCATGGTCTGCCCAATAGTAGATGGCATGCATCCATGGGTAACACATCACAAATCAACTTATCCTTGTACCCTCCAATGGAAAACTTCATCGTTACTTGCTCATTGACAAGAACACTCTACCCTTTGTTCAACCATGTTACTTTGTAGGGGTTAGTGTGGGGTACCCTCTCCAATTTCAACTTCTTTACTGCCTCTTCTGATATGATGTAATCTGTTGTACCTGAATCCACAATAACCTTACACACCTTACCAAGTGTTTTGCATCTCACTCTAAATAAATCTCTTCTTTGTTTTGGCTCTTCCTTGACTGGTTGTCTGATCAAAACTCTCCTAAACATCAGATTCTCCCCCATTTCTGATTCTATGTGACTAACCTCTGGTGATTTAGTACTCATGGTGTCCTCTTGAGCATATGCCACTCTCTTCTCAGTGCTTGATGAAGATGCTTTCTCCGAGCACCTATAATTTGGATGACCTACTTGACCACAGTTATAACATTTCATAGTGGCAAAGTATGAACTACTTTTTCCTGCTCCTCTTCCTCTGTTTGATCCTCCTTGAGATCCTCTACCTCTTCCATAGCCTCCTCTAGAAGTTGTTTCACTTCCATGCTCAGTGAGTTTAGACTCTCCCTGATTTCTTTGTTCAGTCCCTCTACCTTGGTATCCACCTCTATGTCCTCTTTGATCTCTGCCTTTACCTCTGCTCTTAGAAGCCTGATCTTGTTTCCTCTTGCTTCTTTCCTCAATCTTTATAGCCAATTGGTAACATTGGTGTACTGTCTTGGGACTTAGAAGAGTCATCTCCTCTTGAATGTTCCACTTCAAGCTGTTAAGATACCTAGCCACCTTAAGATTCTCATCCTCTATAACATTAGACCTCATGCAAAGTTTTTGAAACTCCTTTGTATAGGAATTTACATCTTGATCTCTTTGTCTCAAGCTCTATCTTTTCTTGTGCAACTGAATCTCATAATCATCTGGCATGTATGCTTCTCTCACTTTGGCAACCATTCCCTTCCAAGTAGAGATAGGCTGCTTGCCTTCCTTTTCCCTCTCTGTTTGAATGAACTCCCACCATGTCAAGGCAGAACCTCTTAATCTTGATTTGGCCACCTTCACCTTCTATGCTTCAGTGACTCCATCACATTCAAAATGGTTTTCCATTCCCTCTATCCAATCCATGACTAGATCAGCTTCCATTTTCCCACTAAACAGTGGTATTCCTTCAAGTGCTTTTCCACTCAAAGCCTTCAATGCCTTCAAGAAATTCTCTTCTTGCAAAATAGGGTCAGGTTCAAGGATCTTGTCTTCCTCTGCAACCTCTTCTTTCTTTGGTACCCTTCCTTCCAATTGCACATTACTTATTGCTTCCTCAAGTTGGGCTATTCTTTCCTTCAATATCCTATTGTCTTCCTCCTATTCTTCGACCATCTTGGCCAATTCTGCATTTTTCACCATAATGGTAGAACCACTAGACTCAATCTCAGATATACAATAGTCAATCCCAAATCTTTTGCTGGCTTTGATACCAATCTGATAGGGAGTTTGGAGGAATCACTCACTGATTCCTGCTCTAGGTCTTGCTTGCAAGACCTCCTTGGTTCCTTGCTTCACCACCTTAACCTATAGGACCTACTTCTTGATTAGGTTCCCCTGGTTCTCTTGTCCAACCCCACTACCATCACAATTCAACCTACCAAGTCAATCTTGGTGCAATGTCTCCAACTCTTCCTTAGCCCTTAATCTACCCTAAAGGCTAACCTATCCTCAACACTCAATTAGATCTTTGCAGGGGTGTAGAGATGTCTCCAATAGCTTCAAACCATCCTCCTAGGGTTCTTGAAGGTTCACCAAACTCCACCTTTTCATCGCTTTCACCAAACCCTCATCTAGCGTTAAAAAGGCTACTAGCCCATGAGCCCCAATTAGGTCTCCATCTCCGAGAGATTAGGTCTGTTCTTCTAAGTTCTCCAAAGAACCACCAATTTTTCCTTGAGATTATTAGATCCTATGCCCGCCTCTCAAAGACTTTTGGAGTCTTAAACCTCATCTGTTCATACACAATCATAACCCTCCATTTAGCAATTTAGGCCTTTTTAAAGCCATTTCCTGACCACATAGCAAACTGTCAGTTTATTCAACCACCAAATGGACTAATGAAGCCTCCTCCTTCATGCCAAGTCTTTGCAAGGCATCTATCTACCTCTCCACACCATGCCTTGACAGGGAAAGGTCACCCCTGCAAACCAAGTGCTTTGTACTACCTGTCTTTCCTAGCTGGGCACTGTCAAGCTCACCTAGGAGAAGACTTTCTCCATGATTCCTTGACTCCTACAGACTCCTAACCCTAACCTATTTACAAACATGGAGCCTAGCCACATTCCCCACAAGCCTGTACACTAGGTACAGTGGAAATGTGAGCTAAAACCCCATTTTTTCATAGATTGCCAGTCAGAACAGCAACTAAAGAAAGAACAAAGTAATTACAAGATAGCTTGAAACGAATAACCTAACTATCTATTGTTCCAAACAATGCTTGAAAAAAAATTTCACTACATCCTACTCTATTCAAAGTGCCATGATCAACCCATTAACATACTAATTCAAGAAAAAAATAGGAAATGCACGCTAAAATATCACTATTTTCTTGATTTCAAAACTCAATACAAACTCGAATGCTTCCAACCCTGTTTTCAGGTCGAGGCACACCTTATAAAGGTTTCAAAAATAGTTAAGCTTTCTCCTAACTGCTCCTTGGCTGCTTGTGAAGTCCAACAGGCCTTATTTGCAAAATTTTAGAGAATCTAACACCTAGAAAGGTCTACTAAGGTCTTTAAACCATCCTTGTAGACAAACCTCAACCTAACAAATGGTCAACATGACCTTAACCAATACAATACCTGATCCCAAATGTCTCTAAGGCACAAAATCAAAGAGGTAGGAGGAGATTGCTACATTTGGCCTAAACAAATTTCCAAATCATGACCTTCTAATCAACTTTCCTAGGTGAACTATGGGGGTGCTCCTACACCAGTTTGACATAGGGAGCTTGATTGTGGTTTATGGGTTGAATATGTTGGCATGAGTTTACTAATGTTATTGATACCTAGGAGGTATGGATGGTTCGACATATCAAAATGTGTCATGGATGATATTTTTGATCATGTGGGTTTTTACCTTTGACGATAGCTTGGAGCCTTTTTTATCACTTGGATTTGATGCTTGTGTTCTTTGGATTATTGCATCTTCACTATGGCTTGTTCATTTTCTTCTATTGGTTATATGTTGGAGAATGAAAGGAGTTCTTTCTTGAGATGGTGATCACTTTGGCTTTATTATAAGTATCTTGATGGAGAATAAGATCATGCTAGAGATTCATGAGGTTTCATGTATGGCTATGATGCATTTGAATTTATTGACCCTTATGAAATTCATACAACTAGCAATCACACCTTGGTGTGTAATGGGTACGCCGAAGAGGTGTGGAAGGTCAATTAAGAAAAAAATGGCCTATTTGTTACATATATTAGTGTGTTACATGAGATCTTGGTAGGTCATTTAGCAAATGATGTTGTTTGTGCAACAAAGGTGTCAATGAAGATGTGATAGCTTCAAATCAACTATGCATCCACTTATAGGGATCCAAACACAATTGAAAGAAAACCTCTAAATCAAGAAGATAATCAAGGTCCATTACCAACATGCCATAATTGCACAATATGGATTTTAAAAAAAAATTATACAAACTTCAAAGAAAAAGTAATTGGCAATTGTAAAGCCAAATCTCATAATTATTTTAGCATTCTACCCATGTGTGTAAAAATGGGAGCTTTGGAACATGTATGGTCATTTATCAGCATTCTACCTGCATATGCAAAAATGGGAGCTTTGGTACAGGGTATAGAAATTTATTGAAGAATAAAGTATAAATTTTTGACATATTTACTCGTTCCCCATTTCCTACTTTTTTTCAATTTCCTTTTTGCATGTTTCCCTTGCATTATGCATCACATGCTAAGCATATATGTAAATATATCTAAAAAGGATTGTGTAGAAGGAGAAATAGAGAGATTATTTGAAGAAATTATAGAGAGGACGGTGAACCCAGAAAAAGGTGTTTCTCCTCAACTTAGTGAATCTAGTAATCTTAAGGAAGAAACAAACATTGTAGTGGGAGATGCATGGGTTAAGATAACTAATTTAAATTTTATGGACTGAATGACCTTTTTCACATCCATTGCCCCTTTCATGACTTTTAATATTCAAACCAAGATCTCATTGGAATGTGTATAACAAATCGTAGGGTTAAAAATAATAAACTTATTAAGTTAATAAATAATTAATTAAAAAAGTAAAGCTACTTTTTAAGTTACGAAAATTGAAATATTAATTATAATATAATATACAAATAATATAGTATGATATAAAAAATATAATATAAATATTATAATAATATAATAAAAATATAAGGGTTGGGGCCCTAGCTTGGTTGGCTAAATCTTTCCTGTAGCAGGAGGTTGGTCACAAGTTCTAGTCTCCCCCACCCCCGTGGTACCGGAGGGCGTGTCGCACACTACCGGGTCACGAAGCACTCATAGCTTATATTCAGGGGATATAAAAAATATAATATAATATTACATATAATATAATAATAAAAATATAATATAATAATAATAAAATATAACATAATAACATTACTATACTAATAATCAAAAAACAATAGTATAATAATACTATAATATAATAATTTTATTTTATTAGTACTTGTGGTAGGCATAGTACTATTGTAATCAATTCTTCAACTCATTTTATTAATTAATTATTAATAAATTGGTTTTGAACCAATTAAAAACTAGAATTTTATGTTCATATATATATATATTTAAGTGAACATTTAAATACTTAACTTTAAAAATTGTAAAAATTATTTCTCTTCAACATAATTGGCTAAGAAGTTTGGGGTGTTATGACCAAATTTTTAGGGAAGGCAAGGTAAACTATTTTTTTAACATTATTTTAAGAATTGTTTTTTCATTTTTAGCTTTATTAAGTCATTCATTAAATCTTTGTAAAATAAATGTTACTTATTTTCACATTTTTTTAATAATGATTTTTTAATGTATTTAATTATTATTATTTTATTAAAGAAAATCTCACAAAAATTAATTAGCTATTTTATAGAGATTTGGATTCACACTATTAAAATAATAATAAAATAAAACTTAAATTAAAGCACATCCATAAATTAGCATATAAAATAATCTTTCTAGGGATTTGATTTTACGCAATAAAAAATAGAAATTTAAATTAAATCTCAAACTATTTGATATTGCCATTTTTTTATTTTCCAAATTTTATTAACTTCAAAACATACATAAATACAAATAAGAATTAAATTAAAATAATTATAATTATTAATTAAATTCTAATTCTAATTTATTATTATTAATTATTATAATCCTAAAAGCATTATAATTAGGATTAGGATTATAATTAAGAATAAGGTAAAAATTATGGTTAGAATAGCTTGTTGGGTAGCGGAGTTGGCTTGGTCCATGGATTTGCTCCCCATAGATCATGGGTTCAACTTATTAAGTTAATAAATAATTAATTAAAAAAGTAAAAGTACTTTTTAAATTATGAAAATTAATTTATTAAAAAATATTTACCAAGAATATAAAATGAATATATTAATTGAAAAAAACTTAAATATTACAAACAATATTAACATTAATTGAAAAATAAACTTAATATTAACAAATAAATAATTATTATAAAATTGAACATAAAAGTTTTAAATAAATTAAATTAAAAAAATTAAAAGCATACTTTAAATAAAATATTTACAAGTAAAATCAAAATTAAAAATAAAGTGAAAGGTAAAAAGTCAATTCATAACCAATAAATATTACCAAAAAAAAAAAAAAATCTAATTTTTTTAAAATAGTTTTAATTATTTTAAAATAAGTAAAACCATTCAATATATGAACTATAAACATTTATTAATATAAAATATAAATATAAAAAGTAATTTTAATTTTCACTTTTGAAATATTTTCTAACCAACAAAAAATAGACATTTTATAAATATTTTTTTAAATTAAAATATCTATTAAAACCTAAACTATATTAAATTTGTGTTGTGCATACATTCAAATTAAACAATTCATAAGAGTCTTTGGGAAATAGGGACTCCATTTCACAATTTAAAAATTAAACAATATCCTATTGTGTGGCATTCATTCAAACCTCCATGCAATAAATATTGTGGTGTGGGCGAATGAAAAAAGGGTAGAGTTTGATAGGCAAAATATTATGAAGCAAAACCGCAATGCAAAAATAGCAGAGGGAAAAATGTGGTGAAATCAAGGATTTGGTAGATGGGTGAGACTTTAACAAAGAAATCTAGTGGCAAAATAAAATATATGTAGCAAGGTGGAAAGGAGTAGCTATGATTCAAGTTCAATAGTCAAGGAGTAGTTATTATGAAAATACTTGAGGAAACGTGTCCAATTGGTAGTTGTCATATGAAAAGACATAATTTATCTTTTCTCAAATAAAACACCCAACACATAGTTTTTAATGAACCATCCACTTCACTGATGAACCTAAATGAGACCAGTAAAAAAAAAAAAATCTACTACAAAAAGAATCTAACGGTTATTAATGCTTCAACTGTCTTGCAAGGGCTATCTTCGTTTGTCCACCATCCATAGACAAAATGATTTTGTGAAGCTCAAATAAGGAAACGCCTTCAATGTAAAAAAAGTGGGAGAATGTTAGGATTATGTGTTGTACACCATTGCATAAATTGATTAATTATAATGTTGTAACTAAATAATTATTTAATTGTGGTACATCTAAGAGATGTGGTTAGCCACACATAATTATTTGGGACCACTTGTAAGTTGTATTGTAACATTGACTTAATTATTTTATGTGTGGGAGACATAAGATAATAATTTAATATTTAGGGAAAATATTTAATAATGTGAAAACTTAGTATCCAATATTAAGTGATGTGTCAATTATTTTGTGTTCTAATGGTTTTGAGGCACATGGTTTTATCTTACGACTTAGTTGTATTTGTGTGACCTTAAGTCTATAAAAGAAAACATGTCTAGTGGTTAAGGTTGGTTAGGTGAGTGATTTGTCATATTATTGAATCTTTTTTAGGAGAGCTTATGTGATGCAAAATCATTTGGGAAAATGGACAATTCACATCACCCAAAAACATCTCAGTTTAGTTTTGTTCATTTTAGTTTAAATTTTATTTCAAATTTTAACTAATTTGGATTTATGGTCAATTGAGGAAAAGCAAGGTGACATGGTCATTCCATTAATAAGTATTATATTTCTATATGCAATTTTAAGCTTCATTATCTATTGAATTAAATTTTATTTGGTTCCTAAAAATCAACTCTAGAAATAGGATAATTGTTTACTCGTTCAACTTGTTGAGTGTGACTTAGAGAACTCCACCTTATTTTAATTACCAAAATAATTTTAATTGGAATGATGAATCATTGGCCTGTTGAAAGGGGAGTCGATTCATTTTTTAGGTAAAAAAACAAGAGAAAGAGAGGCCACAAATTGAGAATGGATGAGATCCTATATGTAGAGAAGAGGTGTTGGGAAAATGTGTCTCAACCTTGCAATTATATATAGTTTATTGTTGATAGGATGTATATATATTTATATATATTTCCTAGTTATACTGATAGGTGTATACAATGGTAGCATGGGGTGGCGCTGAGGAGCAAAATGTGAGTGTGTTAACTTTTTCAAGAACTCCTAAAATGGACGGCATACATTAAATAATGATATTATTTTAAATCTAGACCATTTATTTTTAGGTGTTAGATCTAATGGCAGATAATTTTTGGCATGTCTTGCCCTAGAATGTAACTCTATTTTATGAGGGCATTGTATTACGGCTGTAGTAAAGAGAGTGACGTATTTTGAGAGTCTAATAGCAGTTGTGTTATCTCTTGATCTTTGAGTGGTGATAATCCCATGAGAAGCTTGCTGTGCAAATATATTGTAATCTTTGTGATTTACTGAATAATATATTGGGAAGATTTTGGAGTGTGGGGTTTTTCTCTCAAAAGGGTTTTCCCCACGTAAAGCAATGTGTCGTGGTATGAATGATATTTGTGTTTATTTATGTTTAAGTTTATGTAATTGTTAAAGATCTATAAATTTTAGCACTATTCTCCTCTCAAGATTAGTGTAGGAAGTTGTTTTTCTACCTTCGCTTCCTTACAAGTAGTATCATAGCTTGATCACCTTCGGTTTCAATTGTGGGTTGTTGGGCTTTTTGAACTAATCTAGATTTGAGCGGGAGCTTGTGAAAAAGACACTTTGTGATCTTGTTGCAAGAAATTTCAAATGACAAGTTCATCAAGGAGACTAGAGGTGGAGAAATTTTTTTGAAATAATTTTGAGATGTGGAAGCTAAAGATGGAGGATCTGTTGATAGATCAAGATATGTGGGATGCTATTGATAAGAATGCTTCAAGGCATAAAGATACTACTCAAGCAACTCAATATGATGTTATGGACCGTAAATCCAAGGGTCTAATTAGATTGTGCTTCGTAGACTCTGTATACACCTAAAAATGGTCACATCATATTGTCTGGTAATTAATTAAATATTTTTAATATTTAATTAAAATCTTTGAATTCTATCTGCGTATAAATAAATTTAAATAATTTATTTATATTTCTTCATTCTTTTATTTTGATTAAATAAATAAGTTTATTTAATCATCTTTTCATATTCATTTCTTAATTAATTAAATAAACATTACGATTTATTTATATTAATTATCATATAATCTTAGTTTGAATATCTTATTCAAATAAAGATTAAAATATTATTCTTATTCTAAATATCATTTACAATTAAATATTCCAAAATATTTAATTATTTCCTCTAATTCAATATTCCAAAATCATTTCAAAATTCTTCAAAAATCTATTTATAATTAAATATTTCCAAAAATATTTAATTAAATCTTCTAAAATTTCAAATTCTTCTAAAGTCATATTACAATTAAATATTTCAAAATATTTAATTAAATCTTCCATAGTTTTTAAAAATCAAAAATCAAATGCAATAAAATTAAATAAATTTATTTATTTATTTAATTTGGGATTTATCTTCAACTCCCGGGAAGCAAACGGTTGAAACAGAAAATTAAATTTCTCTGTTTCTGTGCAGGCTTGTTCCCATGGGTTGAAGACAGGAATCCATCCTTCTCTCCAACCTCTCAACCTCTCCCATTTTCTTCTCAACCTCTCCATCTCTCACCATTCAAACTTACCAGACAATCTCACAGCCGTAGATTCTTGCCAGCTAGGATGGAGCCTGCAAAAATCTATAAATACAGCTACCGGGAGCTCCAAATGATATAGAAATTTTAAGCAGGAAAACTATA
This sequence comes from Sequoia sempervirens, assembly GCA_007258455.2. NCBI lineage: Eukaryota > Viridiplantae > Streptophyta > Pinopsida > Cupressales > Cupressaceae > Sequoia > Sequoia sempervirens. Next base: position 375,894,439 of record VDFB02086081.1, read on the forward strand.
GCCAAATTACAAGTAGTATTAGCATTCATAGCATAAGTCTTTTTAGCATAGAATCATAGCAATAGCAATAGAATCATGATATATTTCATTCACAGCCCCTGTGCATAATCACAGCCCCTGTCCATATCCGTATCAGCAATCCCATCTTCACCAGCATATAGAATAGATTTTCATTTGCATTCTCGTTCTACAAGTTGCCATTTGAAGGAAGCCAAGCTTACACAATCTGAGAGCAAAAGCTTCAAAAGAATCACTGTAGATAGAGAAAATGGAACGGTTCTGAAGATTTTGTTTGTTTAAATTTATTTCAATTTCTTTAGTTTAAGGTTTCATTATTGTGTTTGTGTTTTCAATTAGATTAACATAAATAAACATTACACATTTTTGGCGCCCACCGTGGGGCTCTTGCCCCCTTTTTAATATTTTATTTGTAGTTTCTTTTGACAGGTTACAAGTAAAAACGGCGGAATAGCGCAGACGACACGTTTCAGGAATGTCATCTCCAGTTTAGCGCATCTGAAGTCTGTTGCAGTGCCCATAATCTATTTTGCAACGCCCGTGATCATCTTTTCAGCGCCCGTGATCATCTTTGCAGCACCCATAATCTATTTTGCAGCGCCCGTGATCATCTTTGCAGCGCCCGTAATTATTATTGCAGCGCCCATAATCTGTCTTGCAGCGTCCCTAATTAGTATTGCAGCGCCCTTAATCAGTCTTGCAGCGCCCGTAAAGCTTCTTGCAGCACCTTTAATGCCTGTTGCTGTGCAAATTTTTAAAGACTGTATTCTGTAATCTGTAACTCTAGATTAGTTTAACTGATTCTGACGCACCCGCGGACAGTTAATAATTTTAAAGCATAAAATTAACCAATCCTAGGGTAGTCATTTAAAGCATAAAAAGAACCAATCCTAGGGTAGTCATTTTAAGCATAAAATTAACCAATCCTAGGGTAGTCATCTGAGGTAAAACGAAGCAATCTTAGGGTAGACACTTCATCTTTCAATTTGGGCTTAAAATGAATTTTCTTTTTATGTGAAGCAACATCTTCACTTAGTTTAGAAAATTTTCATTTGGTGCTTAAAAATTGAACCTTTGATTGCTTTGCTTCAACGGTGATAGGCCTATGCTCTCCCCTTAGCTGGGTGATCAAAATGCCAAACTCACCTATTTCTTTTTATGCATTTTACAGCTTTGTTAAAACCTTGTAGAGAGCCTGCTCTTGTGGGAAAAAGTACTCACCCAAGAGGAACGACTCAAGTGGGTTCAAGCCAAAGCCAAGCTATTCCACCCCACTCTAAAATTTAAAGCAAAATTGGGGAAACCCTCTTTTGATGGTAGTGTGCATTGATAACCATCCCCAAAGCCTTTGTTCTAAAGGTAGGGAGGTCTCTCGAGGGAGTCTATCATTTGCCACACCGAACAGAAACCCTTACTACGAACCTAGTGTAGTAACTAACTGAGTCAGTTTCCAAACATTGTTTCAATCACAGTGCAGGGGAGCGAAGAATCTACCCCCAAGATACTCACCATATAACTGCCAAGGATTATTTGCTCAGGGGATCCGGTATCCACTTTCGTCACTCTGAGTACGCACCTGGAAAATACAAAAACACGGGCGCCCTTTCGGGGGTGACATGGCTGTGTGAGTCGACGCAGTTCTAAGATATGGGTTGTTGATTGCTATGATGACCTACTTGAGAACTAAGAGTGAGTCTGTTTGAAGTGCTTGTCATGTGTAAAACCTGTTAAAACATTTTTTGAAAAACATTTTGGTTATACACTTGATGTTTAGCATAGGACTTAAAACAATTGTTTTAAATTTGTTTGATGTGTTTTCACTACATTAATTTAGATAAGATCATCCAAAACACTCATTATCACATTGATCAATCTCATGTTACGAGATTGGAAATCCACAAATTTTGTAAAGAAATCCATTTCCAAAAGGATTAAGAAGCCAAAGAAACCCCTCAATCACAAGAAATTATTGAAGAAGCAACGATTCCTATATCAAAGTCAGAAAGTTTTACTCAAATATAGAACCTTTCTTCATAGGTATCATGATTGTGTTAGAGGTCTTTCAGATGATTATTCCATAGAGCCCTTGTATTCACAAGCTTACTTTGAAAGAAGAGCCCTTTCTCAAAGGCATAACCATAGTCAACGCATCCGTTTCAGTTATATTCCCCAACCAGCAATCGAATATTCTACTCGTCCAAATCAAATTTTGCAATAGAGAACTTAGAATACATTAGGCATCTATCATAAAATCCATCCTTTTACAAAGCCATGATCAAAATTTCATAAAGTACAAAATCATCCTTTTCTTGATCTTTTGCTTATATTCCCGCTAACAGGATTTTCATCCTTTCACTTAGGGAACAACACAAGCTACAAGATTAGAAATTTTGTGTAAGTCATAGAATCTTCATTCTATCCTGACTTTCATATATATCACATAAATTGCACTATTTCACTCTTTTGATCAAAAGTGAGTAGAATTTGGAGCAAAATCTATGCCTGTCTTCACGAGATCTCAAAAACAAATGGAAAAAGACAAGGGAGAAACCACAACTAGTAAAATGGGTGACCAAAATGAAAAAGAAGAGGAAACATTTAATCTTGATGAGTTAACAGAAGAAAAGCTTCAAGAAGCAGAACAAGATCCCCAATTCCATACTCTTATGGAAAGAATTCTAGAACGTAATAAAGAAAAATATTTTCTTTCATTAGCTAATCAAGGAGCTAAATTGCCTCACACCTTTGACATAGAAGGGATTAAACAAAATCCTGAAACTCCTCCTAATGACTTTAGTGCTCTTAACCAACAGATAAAAGAATTACAAGGCCAAATAAAGGAAATGCAAGGAGGTACAACAAAGAAATATGTTTTGGAAGACATATCTCCTTATCCATTTGATAGGAGTCTTCAAATGATCCCATTTCCAAAACATTGCGAAATTCCTAAGTATGATAGGTATAATGGAAAAACTGATCCCATTGACCATGTTAGGGATTTCTGAAACATATAAAGATTAAAATATTATTCTTATTCTAAATATCATTTACAATTAAATATTCCAAAATATTTAATTATTTCCTCTAATTCAATATTCCAAAATCATTTCAAAATTCTTCAAAAATCTATTTATAATTAAATATTTCCAAAAATATTTAATTAAATCTTCTAAAATTTCAAATTCTTCTAAAGTCATATTACAATTAAATATTTCAAAATATTTAATTAAATCTTCCATAGTTTTTAAAAATCAAAAATCAAATGCAATAAATAAAATTAAATAAATTTATTTATTTATTTAATTTGGGATTTATCTTCAACTCCCGGGAAGCAAACGGTTAAAACAGAAAATTAAATTTCTTTGTTTCTGTGCAGGCTTGTTCCCGTGGGTTGAAGACAGGAATCCATCCTTCTCTCCAACCTCTCAACCTCTCTCATTTTCTTCTCAACCTCTTCATCTCTCACCATTCAAACTTACCAGACAATCTCACAGCCGTAGATTCTTGCCAGCTAGGATTTTGCCTGCAAAAATCTATAAATATAGCTGCCGGGAGCTCCAAATGATATAGAAATTTTAAGCAGGAAAACTATAGCCAAATTACAAGTAGTATTAGCATTCATAGCATAAGTCTTTTTAGCATAGAATCATAGCAATAGCAATAGAATCATGATATATTTCATTCACATCCCCTGTGCATAATCACAGCCCCTATCCATATCTGTATCAGCAATCCCATCTTCACCAGCATATAGAATAGATTTTCATTTGCATTCTCGTTCTACAAGTTGCCATTTGAAGGAAGCCAAGCTTACACAATCTGAGAGCAAAAGCTTCAAAAGAATCACTGTAGATAGAGAAAATGGAACGGTTCTGAAGATTTTGTTTGTTTAAATTTATTTCAATTTTTTAGTTTAAGGTTTCATTATTGTGTTTGTGTTTTCATTATTTCTATCATGAGGATGATAACCATATCATGACTTTGATAATTCAAGACCTTACCCAACCTCATGATCCTATGCCCTTAGTTTATCCAGAACTTATAGATTGGGACATTGACGCACCTATCCATATTCCTACATTCAGTAATGATGAAGATATTATAACTTTCCTTTGTTCCTCAAATGAAGAAAATAATTGTTTCATTCAAGAATCTTATACTCATGATTTTGATAAGGAGAGTGTCAAGTCTCTTAGCTGCAAAATAAATGAAATAAAAGATGAATCTATTGGTGAAAACCAAAAAATGGTAGTGATAGATCAAAACAAGAGAAAAATAAAGAGCGAATCCGATAGTGAAAACCTTTCTAAGGCACTGAAGGATGAGAAACTTGACACTCTTCCCAAGTATTATCATGAAAGATCTTCTATTTTGATCGAACCAACAGAATCAATCAACATAAGTACAGCAGAGCAGCCAAAAGTTTTGCAAATTGCAGCATCATTAACAGTTGAAGAAGTCCAGAAATTCATGCAATTCTTGAAGGATAATCAAATTAACTTTGCTTGGTCATATGCTGATATGCCAGGGTTAGATCCTAATCTGATAATGCATCATTTATCTATCAAACCTAGGACAAAGCCTGTAAAGCAAAAGCTTAGAAAGATGCATCCACATGTTGCATTATTGGTCAAGGAAGAATTAAAGAAGCTTTTGGATGTTGGATTCATTCGAACTATTGACTATGCAGAATGGATTTCCAATATTGTACCTATTTCAAAGCCAGATGGAAGGATCAGAGTTTGTACAGATTTCAAGAATTTAAATAAAGTTTTCCCTAAAGATGATTTTCCTTTGCCCAACATAGACATGATTGTTGACTTAACTGCTGGCCATGCAATGTATTCATTAATGGATGGGTTTTCAGGATACAACCAGATAAAAATTGCACCAGAAGATCAAGATAAAACAGCGTTCACATGTCCTTGGGGTACCTATTGCTGGAATGTAATGCCATTCGGGTTAAAGAACGCTGGAGCTACTTATCAAAGAGCAATGACAACTATTTTTCATGATATGATGCATACATTCATGGAAGTTTATGTTGATGATTTACTTGCCAAATCTCATACACGAGATGAACACCTGGAAATCTTGTCAAAAATCTTTATGAGAATGGAGAAGTTCAATGTTCGACTAAATCCAAAGAAATGTGTCTTTGGTGTTACATCTGGAAAACTCCTAGGGTATATTGTTTCAGAAAAGGGAATAGAAGTTGATCCAGAAAAGGTACAAGCTATAATGGACATGCCTCCACCACAAAATATTAGTCAATTAAGATCATTGCAAGGAAGATTACAGTCTATTAGAAGGTTTATAGCTCAACTGGCAGACAAAAGCTTTCCATTTACACATTTATTGCATAAAAATGTTCCATTTAAATGGGATGACAAATGTGAAGTAGCATTCAATTAGATCAAGCAATATCTTACGCATCCACCAGTTTTAATTCCACCTATTCCAAGAGAGCCACTCATACTCTATATTTCAGCAACAGAAGTATCTTTGGGCGCATTGCTAGCACAAGAAGACTCTACAGGTAAAGAAAGGGCTATATATTATATCAGTAGAACCTTAACAAGACATGAGTTAAACTACAGTTTCATTGAAAAAGATTGTCTTGCAGTAGTGTTTGCTTCTCAAAAGTGGCGACATTATATGTTGGCTCATACAGTCAAGCTGATAACAAATATTGATCCATTGAAATACCTATTAAGCAGAGCTACTTTAACAGGAAGACTTGCAAAATGGGTAATGATCTTAAGTGAGTTTGATATTCACTATGTAGGTCGAAAAGCTATTAAAGGACAGGTCATTGCAGATCAGTTGGTTGAAGCCCCTTTACAAGAAGACAATCCAATGCACATTGAGTTTCCTGATGCAGATGTCTTTACAGCAACAATTCAGAGACCGTGGGCATTGTACTTTGATGGATCTTATACACAATATGGCTCGGGAGCAGGGATTCTTTTTGTTACACCTGAAGGACACACCATCTCACGATCATATCGGTTGATGTTTCCTTGCACAAATAACATAGCTGAATATGAGGCATTACTCATAGGATTGAAAATAGCTTTGGAATGGCAAATTACAGAGCTGGAAGTTTATGGTGATTCACAACTTGTCATTAATCAAATTAATGATGATTATCAAACTAAAGATGATAAGTTGCTACCATACCAGAACATGGTGGATGATTATAAGAAATATTTTGTGTCAATTAAATTTTCACAAATATCAAGGATTGATAATAAAGCTGCAGATGCAATGGCTACCATTGCTTCCTTATTACAAATATCAGAAGATCAAACCAAGTATGAATTCTTGGTGGAACAATTGTTTTCTCCCGCATATGATAATCCTGAAACACAAGTTATATGTCATTTGACTGGTTCAGATTTACCTTTATATGGCAAGACTTATACCTATTTGAAAGATAACATCTTGCCTTCAGATTTATCCCGCAACCAAAAATGGAATTTCATTCGTCAATCATCCCATTATACCTTAATTGCCAATATCCTTTATCGACGTGGTCTTGATGGTACACTCCTTAGATGTCTTGAACGCGATGAATCTGAAAAAGCCTTACAAGAGGTTCACGGTGGTATTTGTGGAACTCATTCGAGTGGTTTGACCTTAGCGAAGAAACTTGTCAGAATGGGATACTATTGGCCTACCATGGAGCAAGATTCTTTTAATTTTGTCAAGAAGTGTTCTAAATGCCAGATCCATGGGAATCTTATTCATGCACCTGCACAAGAACTGCAACCTTTCATTTCGACATGGCCTTTTTCTCAGTGGGGATTAGATCTTGTTGGTAAAATACATCCTTCATTGTCAAATGGTCATAAATTTATCATCACAGCTACGGAGTATTTTACAAAATGGATTGAAGTTGTTCCTCTAACAACAGTGACTGGTAAACAGATATCTTCATTTATCCTGAATTACATTATTTGTAGATATGGAATTCCTAATTCTATTATTACGGATAATGGAAGACCTTTTAAGAATCAGGATGTTGATGAACTTTGTGAAAGATTTCACATTCAACACAGGTTCTCTACACCTTATTATCCACAGGGTAATGGTCAAGCAGAAGCTTCTAACAAAACCATCTTGAAGATATTGAAGAAGACAAGTAAATGATGCTGGACGTGATTGGCATGTTCAACTCAACCCAGCTTTGTGGGCATATAGAACCAGTGTTCGCACACCAACAGGAGCTACACCATATGCTTTAGTTTATGGAGCAGAAGCAATTTTACCATTAGAAGTTGAAATACCTTCGCTTAGGGTTTCACTTAAGGGATTGATAAGTGATGACTACAGGGTTTCTCGTCTCCAAGAGCTCGAACTGTTAGATGAAAGACGCCAACATGCAGCTGATCACTTGAAAGGTTATCAACAAGTCATGTCTCGTAGTTATAATCACAGAGTTAAAACACGGGCATTTCAAGTGGGTGACTTAGTTTTGAGAGAAAATCCACGTAATCAGCAAGACAGAGAAAAGAAAGGAAATTTGAACCTAATTGGCTTGGTCCATTTGTTATCGTAGCAGCATACGGTTCTGGAGCATATCAGTTATCCACATCAGAGGGGGACCTGTTTGAAGAGCCAATCAATAGTATTCATCTGAAGAAGTTCTATGTCTAAAAAGTCCTGAAAAAATCAAAAATCAAAAAGTCTGAAAAAATCAAAGAAATCATAAAAAGTCCTGAAAAAATCAAAAAAATCATAAAAAGTCCTGAAAAAATCATAAAAAATCATAAAAAGTCCTAAAAAAATCAAAAAAATTAGAAAAATCTTGAAAAAGTGCAATAAAAACAAGTAGTGAAAACTTGGCAAACAAGCACTACTTGTGATCAACATGGGCTCCTTCATTTAGTAGTTTATGTCTTGTTTTCACTTTCAGCATCATCCATCCATGTCTATCATCTGTATATATCTTTCATTATCCATATCATGTAGTGGAATCTTTAGGTTTCATCATGGCTTGATGAAATTTGTACATATCTTTTATCTTTAGGTTGTGTTTACACTGGGGGCAAAACGCAGAAACATACAAGAGAGGGGTAACGAGCTTTCAGAATATCACAAACAGACAGATAACAGTTTGACAAAACACAACAAACATTGTCGTATCAAATCGATCACAAACATATTCATGCCAATGAAAATCGAAACAACATGATCCAAACAACTATTGAAGTGAGAATATCAATGATGATAACCAAATTGGATGATCTTAATCTGAATAATGTTTGAAATACTTTAAGCAGGATTTGAATGGTTGTTTGATTTTTCTATCATATCTCTGGAGCTATTCACTGATGTATTGAACTAGAAAAGCAAGGAAGGAGTATGATTTTTCTTTGTCTGCTGTTTGCGAGGAAATCATTAGTACTATGCAAATTGGTCGTGAGACATGCTCTACTATGTATCATGGATGACATTTCGGAATTTGCATGGGAAAAGGGTTAACTCTTGTCTGTTTATGCAAGCAATACTCAGGTCATCTTGGTTCAATTATACCTAGATGCTTGTATTAACTTGCTATATTAAAAATCATGAAAGCAATACTCAGGTCATCACTGGTGCTAACATACCCTTTGATGCTTGTATTAACTTTCAACATTTCAAAGCTCTATGATGATACAAAAGCATAAATAAGCTCTCCAAATGGCAATATTGTATGAATGTCCTGCATGGTTAGTATAGATTGCATTCATGTTAGAATTTTCATTTTGCATTTATAAATTTCTAAAAAGCTGGCAAAGAATCAAATGTTTATATCTTTTCAAATACATGACTGAGTATATTTTGACATTCACAAAAACATCATTTCATACATTTTACATTTTTGCATTAGAAAATTATAAAAAGCATACATTACATACATCATATACTATATACATTCATTCATCAAATAAACTTCATCTCATACAATCATGTATATAAATATCATAAATAATGAAACCATCATATAGTACACATCATATGGATACACATCATATATCATGTAAAATCATCGCTGCATTTCATATATCTCAAAAATGAATGTCAAAATGTACAAGGATGTCAACTACAAAAGATATAATATCATCAAAAATGTGATCATCTCACGGTGTATACAAAATGTCTCAACAGAATATCATAAGAGAATCATATACAATGCACTAGGCAGAGCTAGCCTCTGATGGAGCTGGCCTAGGACCTGTACCACCTGCCCCTGATGGACCTGTATCACCTGCACCTGATGGACCTACTCCGCCTGTCCCTGGTGGCACTCTAGGAGGTAATGGCTGTGTCACACCCCTGCTAGTAGTACGAGAGCAAACATGAGTAGATCGTGACTGAGTGTAGCTCTCTCTCTGCTCAGGTGGAACTGAATCATGATATCTAGTCCGATAGAACTCTGCCTCTCGTGTGGCTCTGGTAACCTCCCTCATCATGTCGTCTGGCAAAGTGCTACCTGCTACTCTCTGTAGGCTATCTGCTAAGCAATGGCCTGCTCACCCCGCTGTCTAGTTGCATCTCTCTCGACAGTAATCGAAGTCACCTGACCCTACGACTGTGAAATCAAGGCCTGTGCCTATGATAACTGAGCCTGCAAGCTTTGTACTATACTTTGCAGAGATGATATTTGACCTGCTACAGTCGGATCTACGGAAGGGGATGGGTCAGTGTGCCTCATCTGTGGTCCACCTCTGCCTCCTCTACCTCCTCTGCCACCTCTCCTACCGCCTCTCCTACCACCTCTATCTCCACCCCTATCATCACCACCATCATCTCCATCTGAGTCATCATCTCCACTACTCTCCTCATCATCACTGTCCTCTGAATCATCATCTCCTGACTCTGAGTTCCTCTGTCGACGTCTCTGAGCAATAATAGGAGCAATGGCTTCATCAGGATCAAACATACGTGGTGGTGGATGCTCTAGGACATACTGTACATACTCTGGTGTCGCCCCTGCATCAAGAACATCCACCCGGTAATCCCACATCTGTGCTCCTAAACTGGTGAACTGTGCCACTGCTGCCTCATAAGAGATCTGTGGGCCCCACACTGCAAGCTCTGGCTATCGTCGTGCATAAATAGCTGAACCAACGGGCATACCTTGAATCCGACCAAACTATCGCAATACTCGTCCAGCAAGAAATCTCTCTAGGATCCATGTAGTCCGTCCAATCAAAAATCTAGAAGTACATACAAAGGGCATCTCCCTCGCATCCTCTGGCCATGGCTCACAATCCAAATATGGCCTCCAGCATACTGTGTCCAAACTATCTAATAGCCGCTGCTAATATACTAGTTTGCCCAGTCTAGGCTGAGCAATAATATGCGCATATCTCCATCTGTATGCTCGACCAGCTGGTCGATGTCCTCGGGTCAATGGACGTAAAACTACAAAATGCTCCCATGCCCATATCTGTAGTAATGAGCACCCAACAGCAAAACTCTGACCTCTACCATATACGATATGATGTAGCTCGTCATATAGGTGGGCCAGCATACATGTACCCCATGCATACCGTGTCCCTGCATCACCATACTCTCCAAAACACGACCCCATCCGATCGCAAACCCCTTCGACCTATGGTCGGGGCACAACACACCTCCAATGAATCCTGCAAGCACAGCTGGTAATGGTGGATAGGTATCTGTAATCTCACCCCACGGGATGAAGTATCCGGCAATCTGATCATCTCTGAATATCCATCTCAAAGAAAGAGTACCCCCAACCTCTCGTTTATCAAAAACAACTATCTCTCCCATCACTGGGATCCGTAGGATGCGATATACGTCCTCGGGGGTCACTATAATCTCGCCTGTCGGTAAATGAAAGTGTTGGTGTCACTATGCCACCGCTCTGCAAGTGCTGTCAATAGGGCCCTGTTGAGGCGAACCTCGGGCATATCAAGTAATGAAGTCAAACCACAAGCATCAATCACATCTTTATCTGACTGTAACAAATGCGGAATCAATGACCATGTGCTAGGAAAAGTCTCTCGTAACTGCAGGACACCTAGTCTCTCCTGTTCACGTACATCATCAAAACAACATCAATATCAAATCATCCTAACGTATCAATCCAAAATTGAATATCAAACTATTTGTTTTTCATTATCACTATGAAACACGAATAATATCACAATTATGTTTGTTTTTAACGACCTTAGAAGCAAACGAATCAATCAAACTATTTGTTTTTCATCATCATGGAACGCAAATAATCAACATCAAGTTTCTTTCTAACAACTTTAGGAGAAAACTTATCTGTCCTATTTATTTTTAACAACTTTAAAAGCAAATTTATCATCTACTATTTGTTCTCCAACAACTTTGGAAACAAATTTATCATTTACAACAACATAAAATCAAAGGCGCTGCAAAATTGGTTAAATGCGCTATATAATTCATTATCAGCGCTATAGAATCAATTGCACTACAAAACATATTAATAGCGCTACAAAATCACTCATATGCGCTATGAAATATTTTGCGCTACAAAATTCGTTAATGGCGCTGCAATACATCTCAAGTGCGCTATGAAATCATATGCGCTACGCAAATGATCAAATGCGCTACGAAATCTATCACGGGCGCTACGATATCGTATGCGCTATGAAACATCTTGAATGCGCTATGATACACCTTAAGGGCGCTACGATATTGAATGCGCTACGAAAAAAATCGTATGTGCTATGAAAAATGTTAAGGGCGCTAAAACTCAATTTTTTGCAATAAACATTGAAAACGTGCGCAAAACAAAATTTTCGAGAGACAGAGATTTACGAGACACATACCGGAGGTCCGTAGTGCGCTGGCCGCTGATGACGTCGGATACGCTCAAAACGGTGCAGGTGAACTGGAAGTGCCATGATTATCAACTCAGAGCTCAATATTTGCAAATTTTACTAGGTTAAAATTGAAAATGACATGGAAAATGACATTTTTAACCTATATAATGGTAAAATTGGGGCATTTTTATCATATTTTCACATAGCAGGGGCAATTTCTTCATCAAATTTTCATTTCATGTCTCTTCGGGTCAATTTCTTC
>VDFB02086081.1:375915542-375940076 GCA_007258455.2 Sequoia sempervirens
TGATTTGGGATGATGTTTAGATTTTTCATCATAGGTTGGCATTAAAAATTGTTGTGGTTGGAAAATAAATTGCTTTGATTTAGGTAACCTTGATTTTGCATGGTGTTACATTGATTTGGATCAATACATTGAGCTATCAATATATTTTTGGATTTTGAACAACATTGGTGTGATTTGCAAACGTATCTATCCCATAGTTCACTAAGTGTGGATTTGATATGTTCATGTTTGGTAAGTTTGTATTTGGTTTTAGACATTGAAAAATGTCTTGAATGATATCATACACTCAAATTAGGTATACTAACATCATTTCCTCTCAAACCAATCCTCTTTTCACTTAATTAATTAAATTAGCCTAGCTATTTAATTTATTGCATCATTTTTCATCTATTAACCTAAAACATTTAATCAGGTTAATTCCCCCCTTTCACGCTAACATTTCATCTCATTAAATTAAATAAATCAAACTATTTAATTTAATTCCCTAAGTCATCTTCTTTAATTAAATAACCCTAAGTTATTTAATTAAATTTCATCTCACCTTTCCCCCCTTCATTAAATCATTTAATTTAATGAATATCACTTTATTCCTCTAAATTCCCCTAATTGTATGACTAAACTTTATTTAATTAACAATTATCTAATTAACCCAATTCCTCCCACTTGCAAAGGAATATTCCAAGGGAATATTCCCCCTTTGCACAACTTAATTTAGTTTTAGTTAACTAAATAACCTTCTTCTTCACCCATATGAATATTCTGAAGAATATTATTTTTTCCTCCAATAATTTGAAAAAGGGATATTCTCACTTGGCTTCTTAAGCAAGCTAAACTTGTGACTTCTTGAGCAAGTTACCTTGTGACCTTTATGTGTAGGTAAAAAGTGTGTTTGTTTGGAACAAATGAGAACCCTTGATTAAATCTCATCTTGCATTCTCACCCATTGATGAGAATCCATGATCCACGCATCCTGTTTCCTCCATTCTTGACCGTTCATTAATGTTTTTGATCTCAACCCTCCATTTCTCATTTTCTTTCCTATAAATAGAACACTATTTGGAGACAAATGGATCCATCTTTCAATTGAAAACTTATGTTGTTGAATTTACTCATACTCACACTCATATTTAGCATATTTTAGTTCATTTTTAGTTGCATATTAGTTTTAAGCTTCCATTAATGGCTCCCATGCATCTATCTTAGCTTGTTTATAAATTAGGGTTTGAATCTTTTAGCTTAGAATCCATTTAGATTAGCTTAGCAATTGCATACTTATATCATTTTTATCATAAAATCATGCTAATTTAGCTTGCATTATGCTCAATTTAGCATAAATCATGTTTTCATCCACATATCACAATAGTTTCATCAATTCTCTTCAATAAAATCAATTGAAACAAGCTCACTGATCATAGGATTGGGAAAGGGTCGTTGTCCCACATCAACTGCTTTATGAGATTCAAAGCAGGATAGAGTTTTACCATAGAAAATAGACCATTGGAAATTTTCATGGTTATTTAGGTCTTTCTCTTGTGATGCTTGATCTATTTTGCTTTTATTTAATGTTGCTGAAAATGTAACTTGTAAAATTTCACATTAGGTCACAAAGATATTCAAATTATGATGTCTTGTGGCGTGTGAGAAGTGTTGTAATACATTTCTACACTTTTCTAGAATCTTCTTATTATAATTCATCTAAATATCACCTTTTTATCCATTATCAAGTCCTATTTCAAAGTGTTGTAAAGTCTTGTAACAAGCTTTCAAGCTTTTCAAACTTTTATCCTGTTACACCTTTCTTATGCTTTATATGACCCTTTATGCACTTACAAGTCATAATTAAAGTGTATTTTGAATGTAAACCGAAAAACAACATTGAATGCAACTTAATTCCTGACACCCGCTTACAAGCATAGAGTGGGACCCATTCACCATGGGTGGCGAATGAGGCCCTATTGGCTCCAAATTCAAAATAATTCAAAATTTCCTTTGGGTTTTTATTCAAAAGGACCTTATCTCAGCTTGTGATGTATTATTAGGTAATTAGGGCATGTGTGTATAAATAAGTGTTTTTCTACCCATTTTACTCCTAATTCATTCAAGCATTCACCCCATTCATCCATTCATTCACTAGTTCATTCAAGCATTCAATTACATTCAAGCATCATTCAATCAAGTAATTATCAAGCATCTTGGAGCAGCCATTGACATATGTTCAAACTTCTTCAACAAGGTTTTGGTGAGTTTAGGACACTTGCATGTTGTTTATTCATCATTCCTTTCTTATTTTCATTTCATTTCTTTATCAAGGGTTTGATTACCAAAGTGGGATTTGACCAAGGGAAAATCCCTATACCTAACCCTTAACCATTTTCCCCCTCTTGGCATGTGTGTTCGTAGGCCTTGTAGGTATATTTTTAAAGTAAATAGGTGTTGGAAAGTGGTCAACAAGTAATCAAAGTGTTTCAAGTCAACTAAAACCTAATTCAAGCTTGGAACTATTATATAACCCATTTTCTATAGATTTGGCCGTCCAGCCGACAAGAAGACAAGTGTAGATCTGGACCCACAGACTTGACTCTTGATTTTGTAGAATTTTGGAGGAATGATTCACCATCAGTGGTGAATGAGTCCCACCTGTAGGCTGGAAAAGCTGATTTTGTTAGAATCCAGTTCCCGATAGTCAGAAAGCAGTTTCAGGTCTTTTTACCAATAGGAGGACTGATTCCCCATCATTGGTGAATGAGTCCCACTGGTGATCAACAATGATTTCTACCAATTTTTAGAACCTTCCAAGATCAACATTCAACTTCCAGGTGCACTCTGTTCAACCTCATCCAGTTTTGTTTGCATTTCTTTATGTTTTTAGTTCATTTTTGCATACCTCACTATGTTTTCAAACATTGCATATTTCATTAGTTTTACATTAATAATCAATCATTTTCATCATCTAGTGGCATTTAGATCCTTGAATTTAGTCTTAATTCCATCTTGCATACCTTATTTTGAGTGAACTACCTCAATTTTAGGGTTCTATCTCTCTTCTTTTAGGTGAAAAACCCTAAGAGTGCAAGATAAGTACATAGAAAAACCTCAAAATTGATGGTTCAATTTCAAATGGGGTAGAATAGACATTTTAATTTTTTTATATTTAGAATGCTTCATTTCAATAAATGTTTAGTTTATCTTTAATTTGAATGATCTTGTTTGAAGATTGAGTATTAGTGGTTATGTTATGCTTTGATTCATCATGGATCAAGTGTGATCAGCCCATACTAGTATCCTCAGTTGATATTCTGGCGCTAGGAGGGAGAACCGATAATTTAACCAATTTCTATCTCCAATTATGTTCATTTTTCTTTTTGCAAGAAACATCAACACCATATAGCGACGCTATTGTCATTTAAAATCGCAATGCCTATTAAATGCACTGACGCCGATTAAATAAACAATGACGCTAATACTTTATTAAGGTATCAAATATTTTCAAATGGTGACACCCAACCAAATAGTGACACTATCGTTCTCTCTTTTCTTTCTACAAAGTGACACCCTTATTCACCAAAGTGACGCCCTTATTCACCAAAGCAACGCTATCATGTGCAATGACGCCCAAACTTGGTAAGAAGTTTAACGATCATTTTTCAGCAGGGGTTTTAAATTTTTCGATTCATCAGAGTATTAACATGCCTCTAACATTGTTTTGGTTTTTAGACTAACACGGTTTTATAGGTTGGATGATATGCAACTAAGTAAAGAAAGCATTCTCTTCTTCATATCTTATGATTGTAACAAGCATTTGATGCTTTGGGGAAATTATAACCCAATTTCTTATGCTTTCTACTTTATGTTCTAGGACCTCACTAAATTTCAATTGGGTTATAAAACGAACACTCAAATGAGACTAAAACTGAACCCTCATCTCATCATTGTCTTTTGGGTTTAAAATTGAACAAGGCAACATAACATTTCATTTGGTGCTTAAAACGAACTCATCATTGCTTTGAGGTGTTCAAATTTATAAGTGTTTGTTGTGTTTTGATTTGCAACATTGTTATTGGATGCCTATGCAATTCTCTCGTGCCACTTGGTGATCTTGAGAAACATAAACACTCCTTAACACTTTGCAAAATTACCTTCATATTTCATTTTAGATTAAAAATGAACCCCTTGCGAGTGTAAGGAAAGGGCGTGGTGTGTGTTCTCTCCTTGTTTCATGCAAACTAGGATGATCAAACTATAAAAATACTTCCTTGCTATTGTTTATATTTAGAGGGCCTACCTCCTAGCTTCAAAAGGAGGGAACGACCCAAGCGCTAATGAGCTAAAGCCAAGCTCTTCTAAACCATTATATAAATGTGTGGTTGCGATGAAAATTGTGATCAACGAGAAGTGGTACGTGATAGCTCTCCCTTAGTATCTTTATGATGCAAAAATCCCTTGTTCTAAGGGTTGGGAGACCTCTCAAGGGAGTTTATCATAGTATTCCTTGAATCGGAAGCCCTTATTATGAACCATTTTTTAGAATCCAAAATCCTTAATACTTGTTGGTGCAAGAACGATCATTCTAAAGCCGCCCCACATTTGTATTATTCATTTTTGAAATAGAACAATCCTTAGGATCTTAGGATCTTTAGGATTTTGAGATTTGGTGGTCCTAAGAAGTTTGTATCATGGATGGGAGCTAGTGTCACCAAATCTCTAACTGTTCGCAATGTCTTAGTGTTTGGAGAAATCTAAGTGAGGACTCAACAAGTATAGCAATTTAATCCTAGGATTGTAAAT
Organism: Sequoia sempervirens; assembly: GCA_007258455.2. Lineage (NCBI taxonomy): Eukaryota > Viridiplantae > Streptophyta > Pinopsida > Cupressales > Cupressaceae > Sequoia > Sequoia sempervirens. Next base: position 375,920,328 of record VDFB02086081.1, read on the forward strand.
GATTGTGAGTAAATTTAATACATTTCTTGGTTCCAAAATGTTATGTTGATGCCTAAAAATGTCAAGCAACAACCTTATGGGAAACTCAGTTAATGGGGGGACCAATTGTGCTAAATTGAGCGACCTCCAAGTTTTTAAATAATAGAATCCTTCTGTATTTGGGGGTTTTGAATGGGAAAAGGAAGCAAAGATATAAAATAAAGATCTAACCTAAGGCGGCACACATAGATATAGGTGTGGGCATGATAAATATTCCTTTCAAATGGGATTTAAGGGCTCGTTCAACATTTTGCATGTCCAAAAATAATAGATAGCATAGATGAAAAGCCTAAGAAGTTTATCAAATAACATAAAATAACTTCCATACACATTTACTAAAAAGAAGAGTCCAAGACATGGTCTGAATCACAAACCTATATTGAAATTATAGAAGTTCTACAAATAAACTACTCGGTACAATAACAACATAGTATAATGTTTTGTCAATTAGCTAAGAAATAGAAAAACCAAACAATAATGGCATAGTCTATGAGTTTTAATACAATAATCTAAACCAATACAAAGGCTTGGTGTCTTTCCACAATTTTTTGTGTATTCTCTGAACTCATTTTCAGAAAGTTGAAGCAATATATATAGAAAAACATCCCACCACTAGAGAGTCCATAATAGAAAAGATTCCTTGGCACGAGCAATGATGCCCACCGCAATGATTTCCTATGGTCGTTGCAACAAAAATATTTCAAAAAATAGATTGCAGTAATCGTCGAACTAGATGCATCCCCTACAAATGATGACTGTGGTCCCAGTGTGGAAGCAAAAAAATTCCCATGTAGACACATGGCGATAGGATGGGGCTTGTTGCTCATTCTTCCCTTCCAACACTAAAAATACCTATAGAGAAGGCAAGTGGAAGAGTCTTTGTTACAAGTATTGACTGTGGGGTCTGCCAAATGATGCTCACAAAATGATGCTACGTGGCATGCAAGCGGAGCCCGATAGAGAAGCAAAGGGGAGAGGGGTGCTCTCAAAGGCCCACACTACTGACACGTGGAGGCATGGCAGGGCTCGATAAAGAAGTAAGGGAGGAAATCCTTCCAAGGAGCACATGGAAGACACGTGGAGGCAGTGGGTGAATCTCTTCAAAAAGGGGCCCAAAGATATTCAAATACATGAGGCATGGGTTGAGACCAAGCAAAACAAAATCATCAACCCAAAGGGAGCTCTAGGGATTTTCAATCCACAACTTTTGGTGACTACCAAGGGCATTTTTCCTGCGGAATGGTAACCCAATTTTTTTTATTAGAAAACCAGAGTCTTATTCAATGGGAAATGGAGTTAAAGCTTTGAGATCACGATCTACAAAGGTAGCCAGTCAGCCTCAAATGGTATCGATATGGCGCATAGATTCTCTTGTGCCTCATGTAGATTGATTACTTCTTTGAAAGGTAGATTCATGGATATCCTAGTCCCAGACTCAAGCTGAAAGAGCAGTCGTGTTATCTAATGGGTGATGCCTTCAATGTCCTCAGGAGTAGGGGTTGGCTAAAATTCTGAAAGGTGGATAAATCCTACCACTTCTTAATTTTTGCTGCGAGATGCTCCATTGTGGCCACTGAATTATTAGAGAGAAATGGGGAGGGAAATCCCATTTGATTCAAATGGAAGAAATTCATCCGTATGCTATTCATAGTTTGACTCAATGTTGCTGAGCAATTGTCGGCATGGAGGATGGTCGCATGGAAATGGATGAATTCTTTTTCCTTCTTGGTAGCTGACCTCCGGTCTTCAATCCCTATGTTCACCAGGTCCTCATTTTCCACTGTGTATAATTTTTCTAACAACTTCTTTGCCTCGGGCACCTTTTCTGCAATGAACTGTGGGAAATGTTCAATTGTTCCACAAACCTCTCTACTCAAACTTGTTGCTTCCACCATGAATTGAAGTGCCACCTTGATGCCCTTAATAACTTGCAAGTATATCAAGACTTCTTGAAATAAAGCTATAAAAAGAAGATCAAATGTCAGTCTTTCCAAGTAGGGGATCTTGTCCTAAAGTGGAATCGGAAGAACCTTCCAGATCAGGGTAGTAAAGTAAAGTTTGAGCCTAATTGGTTGGGTACCTTTGTCATCATAGCAAGCTATGGATCAAGAGCATACCAATTGTTAAAACTTGAAGGTGAACCCTTACAGGAACCAACTAATAACTTGCATCTTAAAAAGTTTTATGCCTAGTCTTGAAGGGTGTAAAATTTGAAAATACAAAAAAATCAAAAAATGATCAAAATCCAAAAAAATGAGAAAAAAGGATTGAAAAAAGTAAAGAAAAACAATCATCCTCTAGTGAAAACTACTTTGGTGGCACTTTGGTCAAGTACCTTGGTGAAAACCTGGAAAATAGGTGTCTCATGTAAATAAAAGCACATCCATCTATTCTTTGGCTCTTTATCCTATCATTCTTTGCATCACCATCCATCGGTTGTTTGTGTCCTTATCATAATTTGGTGTTGTGAAGTATCACAATCCCTTTAGTACTACTTAGCATGATATTCCAAAGGTTAGTTTGTCCTTCCTATATCGAGGTAGTCTATCACATGTCACGTTGGGGGAAATTCATTATGGATCATATAAAGTTCTTATATATCTTGTGGTTATCGTAAATCTCATCGAAAACACCAAAAACATTCGTAAAATGTCCATCAGAAAATCCAAAAGCATTTTCCAAATCTCGTACAACTAAAGTCCAAAAACATTTAGAAAATTGTAAAGGAAAAATCCAAAACATCCAAATCACATCAAAAACCCTAAAAGGTCAAACATTGAAAATCAAAAGCAAAACCATGTTGAACTATGTCATCTCTGAGCTTGAACGTAGGCAAGGGCATCATTGATTTTCCCCTGAGACACCCTAGGTCAGTCCTTTAGGAGTCCGTCATAATAAAATTGCATTTCAACTATTCATATCTCATTGTTAATAAGTCAAGTCAGTCGAACTACGTCATCTCTGAGCTTGAACATAGGCAAGGCCATCATTGATGTGCCCCCAAGACACCCTAGGTCTGTCCTTTAGGAGTCAGTAATAATAAACTGACATTTCAATTTTTCATATCCCATTGTTAATAAGTCAAGTCAGTCAAACTACGTGGTCTTTGTGTGTATAACATAGGAAAGGATTATCTTTGATCAGCCCCTGAGGCCCCTAGGATAGGTCTTTTAGGTTAGGTTCTTGGTCATAATATCTTTGAAAAATCCCAAAAACATCCAAATATCTCTTAAAAATCCCTAAACATCCAAATATCATAAAATCCCAAAAACATCCAAATATCATAAAATACAAAAACATTTGAAACTAAAAAAAAAAACAAAAACATTAGAAAACATCACCTTAGCTAAAATAAACTGGCAAGAGATATAGATAACATTGACTATTGATCTTTGATCTTTTCTTATGATTTATCCTAATGACCTATTCCGAGGACCTCTCGATGATGTCTATCAAAATGATTTAGAGAGAAAGGAAAGGGGCATCAATCATTATCTTTCGTTTGTTGTCCTTGTGGATACTCTTGTAAAATAATCTTGGTGCATACTTGCTTATTTGTGTGTAGGAAGGTTATTTGGAGTACATTGTTGACTATTGTGTATGCTTTGGTCTAATGTATTCTAAGATTCTAACTTACATTCCAACGAAGTTTTTGTATGTCAAGATGTAAACAGGAACTATCCTATTTGTTTGTCAAGTCAAATTCCATTACACTAGATACAATGTTGTCTTGGTTAATAATACCTTGATGCATCGTGTCTATGTGTTATATCAAACAATAAGGAATGATGAAAAAATCCCAATCCCAAGATTTGAGTGAATCATCATCCTACATTCATCCTCATCATGCATTTCTCGTCGCCATCTCTAATAAAGTCTTGGTAGATCATAGACTTGTTGGATCTATTGAAGCAATCATCAAAATCAATGGTCAATCATTCTTGTTTCTTCTATATTCTCTCCACGCTAACCTGGTATCATGATAGTCAACAAAAACATCATCAATGCATCCATCCTACATCCACAAATCATCATCATACATGCATCTCATAATCATTACATATCACATCATCCATCCTGCATTATCATTTAAGTTATGACGAATAATCTAGATTTGTTATTCTCAACATCTTAAATCGTTACATCACATATCATTAACATACATTGCATATCATATCATAAGCATCAAAACCTGCATTTTCCATCCATACATCCACATGCATACATGATCATCTCATAAAACCACATAGAAAATACAAAAACAAAAATACATCCATAACATTTTCATACATAATCATAGCATAAACATTTCATATCGTATCATCCATACATCCCATAGCACGTCATGAAAAGATAATGAAAAAAAATATAATCATAGCATAAAATTTTCATATCATATCATCTCATATCATCGCATATAAGCATGTCACATCTCGTATCAAATGCATCCATACATGTAAACATGAAATAAGGTGAACACATCATATTGAATCCATATTCATATCATATATATCAAAAAAAGGAGTGTCATGGTACAATATTTGGAATAGTGTATGTACATTGATCATAAATACAATATCCACGAGGCTATCAAAAAATGAGCCCATGAATGTACATCTATATTAAAGAATAGGGGCAAAAAAATAAAAAAGTGTATGTACACTCAAGCTAGCCCTGATGGCTATTCCCCTCTTCAACTTGCCTCTTTGACTAATCCTCAGCCTTGGGTTATGCATGGCTCTGCTACAAATAGTCAGGTTGTCTAAGTGGCACTGGCACATCTCTATTGTAATGCATCCTATAATAGGCTATCTTAGTCACAACCTCTTTGTACAATCTTGTGGATATGGTCTTGCCTTATGTGGCTATTGTCATTGTCTCCAGTTGTTGGTGGTGATCGATCTCTCGATCTCTCTCAGCAGTCACAACCTATACATGTTGCATGTGATCCCTCTCTGCTATGATGGCCACAACCTATTTTCTGGCTTGGTACCGCTCAACAGTAATAACCAAAAATCTGTTGGCGAGCCTGATCCCACTCACTTGTAAGAACCTGCACCTACTACTGCAGCTGTTGAATCTGAAGATCTCTAGGATTTGGTGGCGGTGGTTGAATTGGATGCTGCTGATCGGACTATTGCTAAGTGGGAGGCTACTGAGGAAGCTATTGTCCCATTGGTGGAACACAAAGAATCTTTCCATCATGGCCATCCTAGCCACCCTGTCCTTTGCCCCTGCTAGCCCCCTCCCTCTAGGTCTTCCTCGTGGAGGAACACCCAATCGCTTTGTCAACCTGTGCGGGGGTGTAAACCAAGTATCATATGCAAGCATCGACTGTGTGTCTAATTGAACCTAATCATAAGCACATGGTCATGCCACCAATTGTCAGAAACCCTCGACCACCTCTGAAGCTAGAATAGTGGGTCCCCATGTGGGCACCTCTTGAGATAATCTCGCAAAATAGCTCTATAAGCATCATCGAGCCTGTCCTATTGCTCACTGAACTGACGGGCCACTCTATCTAGTAGGTATTGCTCTATGATGGTGTGCTCCTAACCCTGCATGTACTGAGTTTGTCTAGCAAAATGGAACTGTTGAATATCATCGTATCATGATGGCACCTATAGCCAGGGTCTCCATCTAAATACTGTCATATCATCTAGTACTCAATGCCATCATGGAATCCCAAGCTACCTTGTATGCTATAGAGTAATGTCACCTTTGTACCTTCAAACCATGATATCATCTAGCTTGATTTCAGCCAGCTTTACAATCGGTCAGAGCATAGCAATATGCTCCCAAGCCCAAATGTGTAGCAAGGGAACCCCTACACCAATGCCTCTATTGTCACAGTAGACAAAGTTATGCATATCATGATATAACGAGGCCAACATCATTGGCCCCCATGCAAAAATAATCCTCTTGTAAAGCATTCAGTGCCATGCTAAGTCCCATCCTAGGTTGAATCCCCTGCTCTATTGGTTAGGAGAGAGCAAACTATAAATGATGGTTGCAATAATCTTTCTGAAAGTGGGAATGTGACCTCTATATACCTCAAGGTCAATCTATGAAGTAACTAGAGCGATGGACTCCATCTCCATCACCTCATGACATGCATTGTATCTAGTGTCGACATTGTAAATCACTCACTCACCATGAATTGACAAACATAGAATCCACCAGCCTCACCTGTTGGAAGGTGGAATGATGAAGTCTCATTGTGCCATCACTCACATAGCATAGTCATCATAGCTAGATGTGTCCGAATGACAGGCACGTATGCAACGTACCATAAGCCGATCTCACCCAGGTGCTCTTGGTGCAACTTGAAAAAATTATCCAGTCTCTTGAAAACTGTGGGCCTATTCTCACAAGACATCAATGTTGGAATGACATCCTACACTCACAAAGTGCACAATGTCAAAATTTGAGAAAATTTGACTCAGTTTGGAATTTTCATCTCAAAAATCACAATAGCATTGCTATTTGCAATAGCGTCGCTATATTTTAAATTCCAAATTGTGACACTCGAAGGAATTTCAAATTGCAAATCGCAAATTGCATCGCTATAAGCATATGCGTCATGATTTAAACTTTGGAAACCCTAACCCTAATTTCCAAATCGGGAAGTGTGTCACTATATAAATATGTGTCACAATTTAAAATGGGAAACCCTAGTTCTAAATTATGTACTACATCGCTAGACAAATATGCATCGCTAAAAATCATTTTAGCATTGCCGATTCTCAAATGGGTGTCACTATATAGCGATGCTGCCAAAGTTTAAATTTTAAAGAGCAATAAATGTATCAAAAAGTCAAATTTCAAATTAGGTTTTTGATCACATACCGATGTTCCTACACCTAGAAACCACTAATACTCTTGAACTTGATTGGAAATGTGTCGTGGGAGCTCTTGTCGTGCCATTTCATCAAAGGGTCAGATCTCAAAACAACAAGAATTCTCTAAGGTGTGAATGCACAAATGAATTGAAAGTGACACTTCTTGGTTTATTTATGCTAAAAAATTAGGTTTTTTTCCCTAATTTAACCTTCAATCTAGGGTTTATCATCATTTTCACCAATTTTTCCAATCAAAACCTTATTTTGCACCATTTTTTGCATTTTTGTCATATTTCTTGCATCCCAAAGCCTTTTTGGACCCCTGGGGTAGCTTTTCACCTTTATTGAGAAATCAACCCAAAATTTCTGCCCAATTTCTCGAGGGGGCAGGGAATCAACTTTATCCTTCAACAACAAGGCATCTAAAAAATCATTTATTTATTTTATCTGAGTAGCACTTTTTAATTCGAAGAGCATCAGTCTTTGAACCAAAGCAGCAGGTACCTCACTTCAAAGAGGGGCAAAATGTAGACATTGAAAAATGTCTTGAATGATATCATACACTCGAATCATGTATACTAACATCATTTCCTCTCAAACCCATCCTCTTTTCACTTAATTAAGCCTAGCTATTTAATTAATTGCATCATTTTTCATCTATTAACCTAACACATTTAATCGGGTTAATTCCCCCTTTCATGCTAACATTTCATCTCATTAAATTAAATAAATCAAACTATTTAATTTAATTCCCTAAGTCATCTTATTTAATTAAATAACCCTAAGTTATTTAATTAAATGTCATCTCACCTTTCCCACCCTTCATTAAATCATTTAATTTAATGAATCACTTTATTCCTCTAAATTCCTCTAATTGTACAATTAAACTTTATTTAATAAACAATTATCTAATTAATCCAATTCCTCCCACTTGCAAAGGAATATTCCCCCTTTGCACAACTTAATTTAGCTTTAATTAACTAAATAACCTTCTTCTTCACCCATATGAATATTCCAAAGAATATTCTTTTTTCCTCCAATCATTTGAAAAAGGGATATTCTCACTTGGCTTCTTAAGCAAGCTAAACTTGTGACTTCTTGAGCAAGTTACCTTGTGACCTCTATGTGCATGTCAAAAGTGTGTTTGTTTGGAACAAATGAGAACCCTTGATTAAATCTCATCTTGCATTCTCACCCATTGATGAGAACCCATGATCTATGCCTCCTATTTCCTCCATTCTTGACCATTGATTAATCTTTTTGATCTCAACCCTCCATTTCTGATTTGCTTTCCTATATGTAGAACACTATTTGGAGACAAATGGATCCATCTTTCTATGAAAAACTTATGTTGTTGAGTTCACTCATACTCACACTCATATTTAGCATATTTTAGTTCATTTTTAGCTGCATATTAGTTTTAAGCTTCCATTAATGGCTTCCATGCATCCATCTTAGCTTGTTTATAAATTAGGGATTAAATCTTTTAGCTTAGAATCCATTTATATTAGCTTATAATTTGCATACTTAGATCATTTTTAACATAAAATGTTAATTTACCTTGCATTATGTTCAATTTAGCATAAATCATATTTTCATCCACATATCACAATAGTTTCATCAATTCTCTTCAATAGAATTGATTGAAACAAGCTCATTGATCATGGGATTGGGAAAGTGTCATTGTTCCACATCAACACAACACCAATTCCAAAATAGGATAAGTTTCAAATGGGGTAGAATAGACATTTCAATGTTTTTATATTTAGAATGCTTCATTTCAATAAATGTTTAATTTCTCTTTAATTTGAATAATCTTGTTTGAGGATTGAATATTAGTGGCTACGCTATGCTTCGATTCATCATGGATCAAGTGTGATTGGCCCATACTAGTATCCTCAGTCGACATTGGTATACTCACATTGGGCATGTATTGATTTGATGGGATAATGTTGTTTTGTTGAAGACTCATGTATTGATCGTTTGGTTGATAGATTTGTAGGTTTTGACTTTGATTTAAATCTACCATAGGGAAAGGTGTTCCAAAATTTATATTGGGCATATCCACATTTGTTGTAGCATTGAGGTTTGTAGGATATAATGATCACATATGTGAATTATATAAATGTGAGTTTTGATAATCAATTGGTATTGTAAGGATTTGATAGTTTGGTTGATTTAGATCACTCATGATGTATTAATTGAGTTTATATTCCATGTTTTTCTTGTGTTTTGACCTTGTTGTAAAAGTTAACCTCTAGAGTGTTTTGGGCCAATGATGTGAGTGGATGATGAAAGGGGTGAGTGATATGGGGGATGAACTTTCTAAAATTTTGGACAACATTTTTAGACAAAAGGTTTGATGGCTTTTATGTCTTCTATAAAAGGTGTCAATGGATTTATAAATATTTAAGGTAGACTTGTGACCTTCAAGATAAACTAGTCCACAAATATGATAACTAACTTAACTAAATGCATGGAAAATGATTCATTTCACACACAAAGTATCTAAGTTAGGGGATTGGTTTGATAAATGTCTAAGTCCAAAGTGTTGTTGGTGTGTCCAAAAGTTTATTAAGTTTGGTGAAGTGAAAGGTGAAATATGATGAAGGGTGGATGGAATGTTTGACCCAATGATGTTAACTTAGAGCGAACCTTTGGGTTGCAAGATCTCGATTGCAGTGATTCCTTAAGATATGTCTCGAGATATACTTTGCACTATGATGTCTAAGTTTGAAATAGCAAAATGTAGACCTTCTCTTGGGGATTTTGATTTTGTGAGAGACCATTTAGAGAAGCACAAGATCGTGAAAAAGAGGATATTTATTGTCACGTAGGAAGTGGTAATATGGGCCTTTTGGTCACAATATCAATATTTTCCTCTTGTTCATCTAAGATTTTTGTTGTGTTTCTCCACTGGCTTGGTGTTTCCTTTATTTCAAAAGTGAATCTCCTCAAACTACTAATTACATCTATTTGTTCTCCTTCAATCAATTCAAAGTTTGGTTGTATGATAGCAACCATAAGGTTTGGTGGTTCAACCAAAGTGATCAAATGCTAAATGGTCATGTGGGGTTGAATTTGTCAATTTATCTTTCTTTAAAATGAGTTTCTTTTTACCACAAACACTTTTCTTTCTTAAGTTTCAAACTAAATGTTTATGTCAAAAACACCATTCATTTCACAAGGTCCATTATGTGAAAGTCATGAAGTTAAAGCCATAGTTGCCTAGGTTAACTTTGGGAAGTATGGATTGAGATGTAAACAAATATTTAGAAGTATTCTCGAAGGATGAAATCCTTACGGACAAGCCTTATAAATATCAAAGGGTTTTCAAAATTTATCCACTCACCGGGCCGAAAATGGGGTTTTGAAGATTTGGAAAGATTGATGTTTGTTTGTAATTGTTTTGGAACCAAGCAAAGTATTAAATTGAATCACAAGCATGAAAAATCCTAGTTCAAGTGCGCATTTCTTAGTAGGCTTACAATCATCCCCTAAGAGATGATTAATCCATGAAGATGGAATGGAAAAATAGGCTATGCCAAGGAAATGTACCATCTTGACACACCAAGCAAAGGAGTGCCTTTCCCATTTGCTTTATTTCCTCAACCAAAAACTAAACATGGTAAGTGGGAGTGGTGCACCTCCCATGCACTACTTCAAAATACACTTCAGAGGAAATGGTGAGCTACTATTAACAAGGATCTTAATCCAGTTCTATACATGCGGTGATTCACTCAATTAAGAGGCCTCCCAACCCTTAGAAATATCTAAGGGTTTTAACGCATCACAAGGATACCAAGGGAGAAATTTGTCGGTATAGGACAACAAAACTATCTAGTTAATGACTTTTTTCATAACCAATGATTTATATAGCAAACCGAAATGAAAGTACCACTTTGATCATTCCCTCTCACAAGTTGGGAGGTAGGCCCTCTAAAGGTAACACCTGTTTGAAGCTTAAAATGATTTTCCTCACCTAAGATTGCCAAAAGGCACAAGGGGAGAGGATAGGAACTTCCAAGAAGAAAAGGTATACTCATGTGTTTCTCTTCACCCAAGATCACACAAAGTGCAAGGGGAGAGAATATGCACAACAAGCATATGCAAGCAAATCAAACACATGTTCATTTTAACCTTGACAAGTATAATGAATTCGTTTAAGCACCAAATGAAGTGTTTAGATTGTTTTTTTCAATTTTAAACCAACTTTACAAAATGAGGATATGAGTGTTTAGTTTTAACCAATTTGAACATTCATTTTAAACCCAAAGGAAATCTAGCTAGTCCTAAAATGTGAAATAAAGCATCATAAATGGGTTATGATTGCCCCATAAGTGTCAAAACACTTGTTACAATTATAAAATAAAATGATGATATGCTCCTTCATGGTGCCTTCTTTAAGAAGAGCTTACACAAAACCAATCAACTAAAAAATGAGCAGTGACATGTGTAATCGGATGAGAAGTCAAAAATTAAAACACATTTCAAAATTCAAGTTTAGTTTTGTTTACCAGTAAATAGCAACACTAAAATCAATTGTGTCATTGTATTTTCATCAAATGCATCTCTACATCGAAAGTACATCGCTATATTGAAAAATTAGATGTGTTGCTCTCTAATAAATAGTGACATAAATAGCATTGCCAAATAAAATTCATGTTCTGATAAAAAAACAAGTATAGTGTTTCTATTTAAATGTGCAGTGACAAAATTTAATTATGTGTCACTAAATCAATTATGCATCACTAAAATTGAAATGAAGTGCATCATTGTATAGTGACATGTCCTAGATGTGTTGATGAATCTTCAATAGTGTTATTAAATCTGTAAACACAAGAAAAACAAAAATCTAAAGAGAAATTCATCAGATTGATTAGTTCATGCCCTCGTTCTAGCACCAAAATGTGGATGTAAATCTTAACTAAGATAAAAATGCTTGTAATAAACAATTTAAAACAATGTAATTAGATAAATCAAGTTACATTCCCAATGAAATTCTTGTAAAGTTAAACTAGGAAGCCATTAAAAATTGAAATAAAGTTCAAATTGCACAAATAATCCTAATTAAACTCAACAAACCTCATCCCATTGGGGGATTGGTGTTGTATTGGATGTGGAATTCAACCCTTTCCCAATCCCATTTTGTTGAAATATGATTAGATGATGTTGAAGTAAATTCTCTCAAATGGATGTCATAAAATCCAATTGCCCTCAAAGATAGTTATAGCAATTAGATTATGCAAACATGTGTGAGTCTCAACAACATGACCTTGCTATCAAAAGATCAATCCATTTGTCTCCAAATAGTGCTTTATTTATAGGAAAGCAAATGAAAAATCAATGGATGAGATTGATTTGATCTATCAATGGTCACAAATGAAAGGAGGATGAAACATGGATCAAGGATTCCAATCCATGGTCAAGGTTGAAATTTGACGAGGATCAACAAATTTAATCAATGGTCCAAAATAGATTTCAAAAAACAAAATTCCTAAGAATTAGGAAGAGGTTAAGAGATATTTTGGAGGAGTGAGTGCACAAAAAAGGATATTCCGTAGGAATATTCTCTTTTGGAAGAATGTGCAAAGGAGATGTTCCAAAAATAACACACAAATGGGAGAGGTAGGATAATTAGAATTGTTGTTGAGAGCTGGAATTTAAATGTGCAGCTCAGGAGAATAATATAGGTATTATTGTGAAGCCATTTTAATGGAGATCAAATAGAACAGGTAGTTCAGGTGAGTTTGATCTATCAATGGTCACAAATGAAAGGGGGATGAAACATGGATCAAGGATTCTCATCAATGGATGAAAATAAAAGGTCACATGGATCAAGGAAAGATCAAGGGTTAAGAATGATTCAAACAAACACACTTTGTAACAACTTTGAAAGTTCGTTACAAAGTTTGTTTGAAAGAAATCATTCCAATTTTTGAGCCAAATAGAGGAATATTCCCTATGCAAGTGGATGCAGGGAAATTATCCATTTAGTTAATTTAAAACTAAATTTGAATGTGCAAGTTGAAGAAATTTGAATGAGTGCACAAGAAGGAATTTTCTCTTTTGGAGGAATTTGCAAATGAGGAATATTCCCAAGGAATATTCCCTTGCAATTGGGAGGGTTAGAATTAATTAGTAATTTGATAATTAAAACAAAATTTCAATTATGCAAATTAGAGGACTTTAGGATATCCATTAAATAATTAACTTATTTAGTGGAAAAGGATCAAAATGACATTTAATTAAATAATTAAGATTATTTAATTAAATGAGATGACTTAGGGTGTTAAAATTAAATATTTTGATTTATCCAATTTAATAGGATGAGAGGTGAAGGTGAAAGAGGGTGAATTAACCTAATTATATCACCACTAATAGATGAAAAAGATGCATTTAATCAATAATTTCAGCTTATTTAATCAAACAAGCTTAAAATGGGATGAAATTCAAGATGATGCAAAGGTTAGTATGGCCCATTCAAAAGTGTAAATATCATTCAAGACAATTTTAAGTGTTTACATTTTTCCCCTCTTCGAAGCGAGGAAACTATTACATTGGTTCAAAGACTCATGCTCTTCAAATTAATACAACTGCTCAAATCAAAAATTTAAAAATTCTTTTTTTTTTCAAATGCCCCATTGTTGCCCCAATAGAAGGAATCAAGCTGGTATCTTGCCCCCTTGAGAGTGGCTCTGGGTGGAATTGAATTTTGGGTTGATCTCTCTCGACAAAGGTTCAAAGATTATTAGCTTAGAGGACAAAGTTATACTTTAGAAAAGCTTTTAGATGTTTGATGTAGACAAATTTAATGATGTATAGACAAATATCAACCATGGGTAGCCTCATGTATGTTTCATGGATGTATCACACATATTTGACACTTGGATAGAACTATTAATAAAGATAGAAGAATAAGATGGATGGATTGACCATTGATTTTGAGATTGATCTTAAGTCCAATAAGTCCACGAGTCATCGCATAATTCTTATTAGATTATGGTGATATATGATGATTTGTCATTTCTAGGATTGGACTCTTCCGTCATTCCTTATTTTTGATATAGCACATAGATACGATGCATCATGGTATCGATAACCAGGATGTTGTTGTATCTAGTGTGATGGACTTTGACTCTACAAACAGATAGGATAGTTCTTGTTCACACCTCAACATACGAAAACCTTGTTGGAATGTAGATTAGAAGTCTAGAATATCTCAAACCAAAGCATATATAATAGTCAACCATTTACTCTAAACAACCTCCCTACACACAACAAAGCAAGTATGCACCAAGATTATTTTACAAGAATATTCAACAAGCATAACCAAAAAAGATAATGATCGATTCCCCATTCCTTTCTCTCTAAATAATTTTGATAGACATTATCAAGAGGTCCTTGGAATGGGTCAACAAGATAAATATATCTCTTACCAAAAGGTGTAATGTGTTTTGAGGATAAATATCCAAAATGATTGCCAATGATAATACCCATTGTAGGAAGGATGAATCCTAGGACATGTTATCAGATGTTAGTGGGTTGATAGGTTGTTTGAAAGGTTGTTGATATAAAGTTTGATTGACATGTTTGATAATGATCTAGAGTTTTATTTTTGCATTTAAGGATCTCTACTTTTGCTGATTTTTGTACTTGTTTTTGTTTGTTTTAATTTAATTTTGAAGGTGATGATTGATTTATTGCGGATGAAGTTTATTATGGGTGAAAGCAAAATGGGATGGGTGGTTTTGGAGTTTTTAAAATATTTCAATATTTTTAGTAAACTTTGTAATGTTTTGAGGCTATTTTTGATCTTTTTGAATGTTTATGTGAATGTTTAGGTTTTCGATTATTTGAGGCTATTTAGGGTTTTCCAAGGTTTTCCAATGTTTTAGGTTTTCAAGTTTTCAAATGTTTTTGGTATTTCTAAGTTTTCAAATGTTTTGGGATTTTCTGAGATTTGACCAAGAACCTAACCTAAAATACCATGCTAGGGTCCTTGGGGGCTTGTCAGAGATTAGCCTTGCCTACATTATACACGCAAAAGCCTCGTAGTTCGACTGACACAGACTTATTGTTGATGAGATATGAACACTTGATGGATTGTCAATTTATTATGACAGACTCCTAACCTAAAGTGTCTCGGGAGCACATTAGTGATGGCCTTGCTTATGTTCAAGCTCAAAGACAACGTAGCTCAACAAGGTTCTATTTTGGATTTTTTATTTTTGATGTTTTGACGTTTTTAGGGATTTTTGATGTGTTTAGGATGTTTTTGGATTTTTGATGATTTTGCAAGTGTTTTTGGATTTTTCACACGATGTTGATGAGTGTATGGATATGTGACAATTTCAATGATCTGTTTGGGATTTTGTTGAAAGCCTTGAGCTAGGATTGATTGATTAGATTAATGGATTACCAATAGTGATAAAATTATTGAGGATGTTCATTGCGCAGAGGCGGAGGCTGCATTCATAAGTGTCAAATATGCAATCAACAAAGGTTACTCCAAATTATGGGTTGAGGTGATTCTTTAAACATAATTAACTATTTGCATGGCACTCATCCTCCAAGTTGGAATGTGGATCAACTCATTAAAGATACTTTAATCATGATATGATCTTGTGAAGAGACCCACATCTCTCACATTTACCGAGAAGGAAACTCGTCGGCAGATTTTTTGCCAACGAGGTTGTCAGTTTAAATGCTTTTCGTGTGTGGGAGGAGGGATCAATCCTTCTCGAGAAAGCTAGGAGTTTATTAAGGAATGATGGTGTGGGTCAAGATGCTACAACTTTTATGTTCTAGTACCTTCTTCTGTTTCACATGCTTTGTGGGTGTTTTCTTGCTCTCTAGTTTCCAGTTGAGTGTTTTTTGCAAGGGTTTGCTTGTTCTGGTGTTGTTCAACATGCATGGTGATAAAAGCATAATTAAACCAAATTCCTATGGGGGCATCAGGAAAAAGAAGAAGCTTTGGACTTCATTCTTAGAAAGGTTGCACGAGCATGACCCTCATTCCTTGGTGCAGTTTATGTCTTTCTGGCATAACCGCAGGCTTAAGATTAATGGCCTGGAAGTGGAGGTGAATGAGGAATTGGTTGCTTTTGTTACTGGAATGTCGTCAGTTGGCCGCAAGTTCTCCAAGGAAAAAAAGAGTAACAAGGAAGCGATGGACCAATTCTTGAAAGATGATGAGCAGAAGAAATTAGTTAAATTGGAGAGTTGGGGTTATGAGAGAAAATCCCTCAAGAAAATTTGGGTGAGTGTTGCTGAGGTGCTTATGCACTATGTGACTCTGGAGGGGAGGTTTACTGCTATTCTTGGTCACCACTACACTCTTCTCAACCATTTTAGACATGGTTTGTTCATTTCTTTCCCTTTTTTCTTGTTATCATCTTTGGAGGTCTCTATGTATGCTCATTTGAAGAATAGGAGGGCTCTCATCCTCCATGAAGGTCTTATATTATTAATTATGGAGCATGTTAAGTCTCTTCTCCCTACTCTAACCATTAAGGGTAAGGAGAAGACTTTGAGAGATGTTTCTGGGTCGTCGGGTTCAAATTCCTCTTCAGATGAGGAAGAGGAATGGAACGAAGAGGAGGAGGATGTGTCTCTGATTGTTCTAACTACATCTTCAAATAAGAGGAATTTGGGTGGTTCTAAGAGTAACAGGGCTCCTAAGCGGCTTGCTCTTTCTAAAAGTGAGGACATAGAAGTGGGCTTGGATGATTCCCCTCCCAAGACCGCAGAGGTGGCTATTGGTCTAGATGTTGTTGGTGGGGGCGTTGAGGTGGGGTCACAAGATAATGCTTTGGGTTTAGATGAAAAGCCCTGGCTAGGTCATTGAAGCGTATTTCCAACCTAAAGAATAAGGCCTCAGATGTGTTGGTGAAGGACCCCAATGTGCTTGGTGATGGCAAGGATTCTAGTGTTAAGACAGTGGACATTAAGGACTCCTTGATGCGGGATTTTCCCAATGTGGAGTAGGACAAGGAAATAAAGGGTCTTGATGAGGAGGATGCGGAGAAGAAAAAAGATAAACAAGAGCCTTTAAAGGAAAATCCTCTCTCCGAGGACTTTTCTTACCTTGATGATGACTCTACCTCCATGTTTGAATTGTTGGAAATGGCTAGGGTTGGGGCTACTGTAACTTTTAAGTTAGCTAAGTGGACTCTTCAAGAGTTCAATAAGATTAACATCAAGATTAGATGTTTGAAGGAGAATCTGAAGAATGTTCCAAAGGGCTCGGTGTCAGACATTCTTATTGATAGAATTATGGACCTTGAAGGTTCCCACCATGATTTCAAATCTTTGTGTGAAGATAGATTAGCTACTTTGGAAGCCAAGATTCTAGGAATGAATACGGATATCAAAAATATTTTGCAAGCATGTCATATCTCTATGAAGAATATCACAAAATCCTTAGAAGTCCTTTTCAAAAAGATAAGTGAGCTTAGGGAGGATCAGGTTTATTTCTCTAAGCTTATGGAGAAAGAGCACTTGGTTAAAAGAAAAGGTAAAAAAGCTACTAAAGATGATGACAAAGGACCTATTGTTAAAGGGTCAGTTGATTGGAAGAGATCCTTTTATGCTGAGAAGGAGCTACTAGATATGATTGAAAGGCATAGAAGCCAACAGCTTGAGGTGGCCAACACCCAGAATAGTTTGAATTAGTGTCTAGTCTTCTTCTTAGTTGCTTTATGTTTCCTGTTGGGTGTAGGTTTTTTTCCTATTGTTTTGTTGTTTTGATGTTGTTGTTAGTTTATTGTCTTTTCTTTAGACTAGCACCCATTTTGTTATGTTCTTTGGTTGTTGGGTTGCTACTAGTGACTTTTCTGAAAATATTGTTTAGCAACACTTAGTATCTTTTTGTTGTAAAGTGTTTCAGGTCCCTTCAAAACCTGCTTTTCCCATATATTCAAAACATTATTGAGGATGCTCAACAATTCAAGGATGGTGTTGAACAACACAAAGATTGGGAAATGATATATCCCGAGATGATGATGGATTGATTGGATAAGATAGATCAAGATTTTGAAGCTAGGCTTGGAACAACATCGATTGGAATGATTTGATGTGACGTTGAAGTGTAAGGTAGATTCAACTGATATTGATTGTTTGGATTGATGTTTGATAAAAGATAAAGCTTGATAAGGAACATCTTCTCATCAAAATGTGCCATGGGCTAGCTATTTAGATTTGTTCTTACAAATGATTTGACCAATTTGATTTTGCGTTTTGCAAATGTTTAGATCACCACATCAATTATAGGATATAACTCAATATTTATTCTTGAAGCAAGATGTAAGTATCTATCCCTACTGTCTAGCAATGTATGGAATGCCATGGGTGGATGCATGGATAAATGATTAGATTGATGGATAGGTATGCGAAGGATGCCAAGGATTATCTTGTGGTAGGATAACATGTTTGGATAGATTATGCCTCTTTGGAAAATGGCTCAAGGCTCAGATTGGTTAGGATAGGATGAATGATAATGACCCATTTCAAGGTGTTCATCATAAGCAAGTGTGAAGTACATACCAAACCTTTTCCAAGATCAAGATAAGTTAGATTGGATGAAAATGGATTGGATAATGAATTATGGATTTATTATGGATAAGATGGATGGAATGCAATATTTATTATGGATGGGATGAGATGCTTCCACCTAAAATGGTACACATAGATGCTCGATTCTACTCATGACGCCTATTTTCCAGGATTTCATCATGGTACTTTCCCAAAGCACCACCAAAGTGGTTTTCAATAGAGGACGATTTTTCTCTTGACTATTTTCTTAATTTTTTTGATTTTTTGAAAGTTTATGCTCATGTTGAACCACCTGATGGTGTTGATGTAGACATTGCTAGTGTTGATATAGATGTTGTTATCATGATGTGCCAATGATATCCTACTTGGAGGAGTTGCTTTGTTAGGATACATACACTTGAATGTAACCCATGGATTATCTCATCTACTTTGTCAAAATTGAAGTTAGCCTTACCTAGATGCACACATTGTAATAGAGTGCCCTTAGAGTCCTTATGATAAAGAGTTGCTACCAATACATGGTCAATACGAGAGTTGGATACCATTGATGTTGAAGTGGATGGTGGAATGTGTTGAGGGATACAAGATGTAGATGGATTGGTCGACTATTTGGAATCTTTGATTCTCCAAAATTGGGATGATGAGCAATGATGAGTGGATATGAAGATTCTATTGGGATCAACTTCTTGATATACCTTGTAGGTCTCCCTTGAAGCTTTCTTTTGTATAGATGGAAAATTTTGATGGATACATGTCCCTTTTTGACTTTTCCCCATAGTTTCTTTGACTGATGGAGTGTGATAGGGATGATTTTCTTTATTTTTCTTTGGTATCCATTTGAATTTTTCTTGTCCATTTTTATTTACTAGTTCTTTTGCTTCAATAGTTTTCTCTTTTCTTTGATATAGACCTCTTTCTTATGGTTAGTATGAATTAGGGGGTGGAATGATGCATGGACAATGATTCATGATATGAATGGTTGGAGTGTTGGTAGTCATTTCATCATAAGGATTGTTTGTGCTCCCCATGTTGGTGTTTACGCTAGATAAAGTTGCCCCCAGTATTTTGGGAGTATTATTGACATGCTTTGATTCTGTTGTTGAAAAACCATTTCCTGGTTGTTCAGGATGGTTTAGCTTTGTTGATTCTTAATAATGTTTGATATCATCCTACTTACTTTCTTCAATCTGTATGAAAGATGTGTCTAATTTTGATGCTTCTTTAAAAGGTTTTGATGCTTTACAATCCCTATGAGAGCCTTCCTCATGATCCATTTATGCTTGCTCTTCAAAGGCTGATTCTGATTCACCAT
>VDFB02086081.1:375940176-375970465 GCA_007258455.2 Sequoia sempervirens
AATATATTAATATTAAAAAAATTATATTATATATATATATTAATTACTGCAATCTCGAAGATACCACCCCTGTAGAGCATGGTACCCTCAAGCTCGCCCCCATTAATAGGGGTGGTACCTTATGGTACTGTCACCCCCACCCTATGTGCAAATAGGGTGGTGGCCCATAAGGGTTGCACCCTTTATTAAGAGGGGTGGTAATGGGAGATTTCCCCACCCCACATTATTATATATATTTAAAATAAAAAAATAAAAAATAAAAAATAATTAAAAAAAAAACTTTTCTTTAAATAAACCCCAGCACCCAGTAGTTTTTTGCCTGCCCCTAGTTGCATGGGCAACTGGTGCCTAGGCCAGAGAGACAAAAAAAATATTTTTTAGCAAAGGCTCTAAATTTGGCAGATCTCTAAATTTGGAGGTGTTTTTGCCAAATTGGGCGGAGGTGTTTTTTTTCCCAGTCCTACCCTTCTCCATTGGGCTTTTCAATTTTGCACTTCATCTTCCAGATGAGATATCTCGTCCATACGGTGATCTTTTTTAGTTCTTTTTTTTTAAACGAGGTATACTTTTGTGTCCTTCATAGTGGCATATGTAGTTTTTCAGTTTTGATTTCTGCTTTTTTCCATAAATCTATTTTCTTAGTGTTGTTACTATGCAATTCTCATTTTAGAGACTTTGGCGGGTCATATCTTCTACATATGGGCTCCTTTTTGAATCCCTTTTTTGAAATTACATGATTTTTGTGTACTTTTAAATATCATGGTACTATCAAATTCCTTCTTTTTTAGAAAATTGTTTTTCAGCATGTTGTCTTTTTTAGACATTGTGAGTTTCCATTGTAAGCACTTCTCATTATGTAAATACACTAAAATAAAGTGCCTCAATATTGTACATGTATTATTAGGATCTTGCACATCATATTGTGCCTTATTATACTCACACTATGATATAAAGTGTCATGGGGGATGGTGTAGGCCTTTTTTTGCCATCACACCTTTGTCATTGTCAAATGAGTGTCCCTTCCATGATAGTAGTGAATCACAGTGATTTTTTCCTCATGCATGTGTGTCTTAGTTTACACGCCCTTTTTTCTTAGCAAGTACTTTCAGTTACATTTAGATGTTCTTGATTCTCCTTCATGCACTTCTTGGTGGCACATAGTTTTTGTGAATTTGTTTTGGCTCTCCCTTATCAACATTATGGGGGTATCTTACTATTAGTGCTAATTCTTCCTTGCTTTCAATTTGGAGTGATCTCTGTATCTAGTTTTTGTTCCTATGTACTAGGTTGATGTAGTGGTTGATACCCATGCATTTCAGTGAGATGGGACAGTTTCCATATAGACACTCTTGTATTCGTAATTTTTGGAGGTAGCCTTCCATCTTCAATTGATAAGTGTTTTGCATACTTTTGGTACCTGTATCATCTTTATCTTTGAGTTCCAAATGTTTTTCCTTTGCTTGCCATCTAATTTGAGTAGTATCATTGGGGGCACTCATGCAAATTCTTGTCTTCTTGATCTTGATCACCATTTATTTCAGAGGAGGATCTTCTTTCAACATTGTACAGTCATTCTTCGATAGTGTTTGCAGCTTCTTCATACTTTATTGGTGTTCTTCATGTTCATCCTTTGTTCCTATTATTTTGGGATAATTTTATTTGGAGAATTCTTAGACCTTCATCTTGTATTTCTCTCTTTTAGAGAGGAGTTTTCTCCCATAGGGTTTTTCTCATTTTCTCCAATTTTGAGAGATCTTTTTTTGTACACGGGTACCTTGCCAGGCCTTGTTTGTTGAGACCCATCATGCATTCATTTTTAGAGTTTTGAGCTTCTCCCTTTAATTTTCACTTAAGGGGGGTGTTAGAGTAAAAATTATTTCCTAATTAATTATTTACTCAATAATTAGGTCTTTTTTCCTCTAATTAATTGAGCTTACTTAGGTCATGTTCTTGTTATATCTCATGTCATAGGATGAGGACATATGTTATGATCTTGTTTTATCCTTACCTAGGGTTTCTAGGTTTGTTATAATCCTTTTATAAGGATTCTTTATTGTATAATCATTATGATGGACATTAATTATGATTCATTCTTTTTTGAATCAATAGCTCTTGGCCTCCATAACTTTGTTATTCTCTTTTTCTATGATAAGTGTTTGATTACAGTTGATCCTTTGGGAGTTATGGAGTTGATTTTTCACAACTTCTACAAGCTGGTTGGCTCTTGTTAGTGTGGATGTAAATCTTAACTAAGTTCAACATGATTGTAATAAGCAAATTAAAACAATGTAATTAGCTAAATCAAGTTGCATTCCCAATGAAATTCTTGCAAAGTTAAACTAGGAAGCAATTAAAACTTGAAATAAAACTCAAATTGCACAAAGAATCCTAAATTAGCTTGGATGATGTTGAAGTAAATGCTCTCAAATGGATGTGATAAAATCCAATTGCCCTCAAAGATAGTGATAGCAATTGGAGTATGAAAATGTGTGTGAGTCTCAATAGCATGACTTTTCTATCAAAAGATGGATTCATTTGTCTTCAAATAATGCTTTATTTATAGGAAAGCAAATGAAAAATCAATGGATGAGATCGATTTGATCTATCAATGGTCACAAATGAAAGGAGGATGAAACATGGATCAAGGATTCCAATCCATGGTCAAGGTTGAAAGTTGGCAAGGATCAACTAATTTAATCAATGGTCCAAATTAGCTTTCAACAAACACACTTCCTAAGAATTAGGAAGAGGTTAAGAGATATTTTGGAGGAATGAGTGCACAAAAGAGGATATTCCATAGGAATATTCTCTTTTGGAGGAATGTGTAAAGGAGGAATATTCTAAGAATATCCCCTTGTAAGTAGGAAGGTGAGGATAATTAGCAATTTAGTTAATTAAAACTAAACTTAAACGTGCAAGAGGAGGAATAATATGATACATTAAATATTTGATTTTAATGGATATAAAATGAAAAAGAAATGGATGAGATTGATTTAATCTATCAATGGTCACAAATGAAAGGAGGATGAAAAATGGATCAAAGATTCTCATCAATGGATGAAAATCAAAGGTCACATGGATCAAGGAAAGATCAAGGGTTAAGAATGATTCAAACAAACACACTTTGTAACAACTTTTAAAGTTTGTTTGAAAGAAATCATTCCAGTTTTAGAGCCAAATAGGAGAATATTCCTTAGGAATATTCCCTATGTAAGTGGATGGAGGGAAATTAGCCATTTAGTTAATTTAAAACTAAATTTGAATGTGAAAGTTGAAGAAATTTGAATGAGTGCACAAGAAGGAATATTCCATGAGAATACTCCCTTTTGGAGGAATGTGAAAAGGAGGAATATTCACTTGCAAGTGGGAGGGTTAGAATTAATTAGTAATTTGATAATTAAAACAAAGTTTCAATTATGCAAATTAGAGGAATTCAGGATATCCATTAAATAATTAACTTATTTACTGAAAAGGGATCAAAATGACATTTAATTAAATAATTAAGGTTATTTAATTAAATGAGATGACTTAGGGTGTTAAAATTAAATATTTTGATTTATCCAAATTAACAAGACGAGATGTGAAGGTGAAAGGGGGTGAATTAACCTAATTAGATCAATTAATTAATAGATGAAAAAGATGCATTTAATCAAATAATTAGGCTTATTTAATCAAACAAGCGAAAATGGGATGAAATTAAAGATGATGCAGTGTTAGTATATCAGATTCAAAAGTGTAATATCATTCAAGACATTTTTAAGTGTTTACATTTTGCCCCTATTTGAAGCAAGGTACCTATTACATTGGTTCAAAGACTGATGTCTTTTTCGGCTACTG
This sequence comes from Sequoia sempervirens, assembly GCA_007258455.2. Classification (NCBI taxonomy): domain Eukaryota; kingdom Viridiplantae; phylum Streptophyta; class Pinopsida; order Cupressales; family Cupressaceae; genus Sequoia; species Sequoia sempervirens. The sequence continues at coordinate 375,944,014 of VDFB02086081.1, forward strand.
CTCAAATCAAAAAATTAATTCTTGATTTTTGGATGCCCCATTGTTGCCCCAGTGGAAGGAATTAAGATGGTACCCTGCCCCCTCAAGAGGTCAAGTGGAAATTTTGAATTCTGGGTTGATCTCTCGACAAAGGTTCAACATTAGGTTAGCTTAGAGAGGACAAAAGATACTTCTTAGAAAGCTTAGATGTTTAATGTAGACAAATTTAATGATGTATAGACAGTCATCGACCATGGGTAGCCTCATGTATGTTTTGATGTATCACACATATTTGACACTTGGATAGAACTATTAATAAAGATAGAAGAATAAGATGGATGGATTGACCATTGATTTTAAGATTGATTCAGAAGTCCAATAAGTCCACGAGTCATTGATACTTTATTAGATTATGGTGATGAGATGATGATTTGCTCATTTCTAGGATTGGGACTTTCTTTCATTCCTTATTTTTGATATAACACATAGACATGATGCATCATGGTATCGATAACCAGGATGTCGTTGTATCTAGTGTGATGGACTTTGACTCTACAAATAGATAGGATAGTTCTTGTTCACACCTCAACATACAAAACCTTGTTGGAATGTAGTTTAGAAGTCTAGAATATCTCAGACCAAAGCATATACAATAGTCTACCATTTACTCTAAACAACCCCCCTACACACAACAAAGCAAGTATATGCCAATATTTTTTTACAAGAATATCCCACAAGCATAACAAACAAAAGATAATGATCAATGCCCCATTCCTTTCTCGCTAAATCATTTTGATAGACATTATCAAGAGGTCCTTGGAATGGGTCAACAAGATAAAAATATCTCTTGCCAAAAGGTGTAATGTGTTTTGAGGATAAATATCCAAAATGATTGCCAATGATAATGCCCATTGTAGGAAGGATGCATCCTAGGACGTGTTATCAGATGTTGGTGGGTTGATAGGTTGTTTGAAAGGCTGTTGATATAAAGTTTGATTGACATGTTTGATAATGATCAAGAGTTTGATTTTTTTGCATTTAAGGGTTCTACTTTTGCTGATTTTTGTACTTGTTTTTTGTTTGTTTTACCAAAGTTTTGAAGGTGATGATTGATTTATTATGGATGAGGTTTATTGCGGGTGAAAGCGAAATGGGATGGGTGGTTTTGGAGTTTATAAAATATTTCAATATTTTTAGTGTTTTGTAATGTCTTGAGGCTATTTTTGATCTTTTTGAATGTTTATGTGAATGTTTAGGTTTTCGATTATTTAAGGCTATTTAGGGTTTTCCAAGGTTTTCCAATGTTTTAGGTTTTCAAGTTTTCAAATGTTTTTGGTATTTCTAAGTTTTCAAATGTTTTGGGATTTTCTGAGATTTGACCAAGAACCTAACCTAAAATACCATCCCAGGGTCCTCGGGGGCTTGTCAGAGATTAGCCTTGCCTACATTATACACGCAAAAGCCTCATAGTTCGACTGACATAGACTTATTGTTGATGAGATATGAACACTTGATGGATTGCCAGTATATTATGATAGACTCCTAACCTAAAGTGTCTCGGGAGCACATTAGTGATGGCCTTGCTTATGTTCAAGCTCAGAGACAATGTAGTTCAACAAGGTTCTATTTTGGATTTTTGATTTTTGATGTTTTGACCTTTTTAGGGATTTTTGATGTGTTTAGGATGTTTTTGGATTTTTGATGATTTTGTAAGTGTTTTTGGATTTTTCGCACAATGTTGATGAGTGTATGGATATGTGACAATTTCAATGATTTGTTTGGGATTTTGTTGAAAGCCTTGAGCTAGGATTGATTGATTAGATTAATGGATTACCGATAGTGATAAAATTATTGAGGATGTTCATTGCGCGAAGGCGAACGCTGCATTCATAAGTGTCAAATATGTAATCAACAAAGGTTACTCCAAATTATGGGTTGAGGTGATTCTTTAAACATAATTGACTATTTGCATGGAACTCATCCTCCAAGTTGGAATGTGGATCAACTCATTAAAGATACTTTAATCATGATATGATCTTGTGAAGAGACTCACGTCTCACGTTTACCGAGAAGGAAACTCGGCAGATTTTTTTGCCAACGAGGTTGTCAGTTTAAATGATTTTCGTGTGTGGGAGGAGGGCTCAATCCTTCCCGAGAAAGCTAGGAGTTTATTGAGGAATGATGGTGTGGGTCAAGATGCTACAACTTTTATGTTCTATTACCTTCTTCTGTTTCACACGCTTTGTGGGTGTCTTCTTGCTCTCTAGTTTCTAGTTGAGTGTTTTTTGCAAGGGTTTGCTTGTTCTGGTGTTGTTTGACATGCATGGTGATAAAAGCATAATTGAACCACATTCCTATGGGGGCATCAGGAAAAAGAAGAAGCTTTGGACTATACTGCATCATAGTAATTTCACTTCATTCTTAGAGAGGTTTCATGGGCATGACCCTAATTCCTCAGTGCAGTTTATGTCTTTCTGGCATAATTGCAGGCTTAAGATTAATGGCCTGGAAGTGGAGGTAAATGAGGAATTGGTTGCTTTTGTTACTGGAATGTCGTCAGTTGGCCGCAAGTTCTCCAAGGACAAAAAGAGTAACAAGGAAGCGATGGACCAATTCTTGAAAGATGATGAGCAGAAGAAATTAGTTAAATTGGAGAGTTGGGGTTATGAGAGAAAATCCCTCAAGAAAATTTGGGTGAGTGTTGCTGAGGTGCTTATGCACTATGTGACTCTAGAGGGGAGGTTTACTGCTATTCTTGGTCACCACTACACTCTTCTCAACCATTTTAGACATGGTTTGTTCATTTCTTTCCCTTTTTTCTTGTTATCATCTTTGGAGGTCTCTGTGTATGCTCATTTGAAGAATAGGAGGGCTCTCATCCTCCATGAAGGTCTTATATTATTAATTATGGAGCATGTTAAGTCTCTTCTCCCTACTCTAACCATTAAGGGTATGGAGAAGACTTTGAGTGATGTTTCTGGGTCGTCGGGTTCAGATTCCTCTTCAGATGAGGAGGAGGAATGGAACGAAGAGGAGGAGGATGTGTCCCCGGTTGTTCTGACTATGTCTTCAAAGAAGAGGAATTTGGGTGGTTCTAAGAGTAACAGGGATCCTAAGTGGCTTGCTCTTTCTAAAAGTGAGGAGATAGAAGTGGGCTTGGATGATTCCCCTCCCAAGACCGTAGAGGTGGCTATTGGTCTGGATGTTGTTGGTGGGGGCCATGAGGTGGGGTCACAGGATAATGCTTTGGGTTTATATGACAAGCCCCAACTAGGTCATTGAAGTGTATTTCCAACCTAAAAAATAAGGCCTCAGATGTGCTGGTGAAGGACCCTAATGTGCCTGGTGATGGCAAGAATTATGGTGTTAATACAGTGGACATTGAGGACTCCCTGATGCAAGATTTTCCCAATGTGGAGTAGGACAAGGAAATAAGGGGTCTTGATGAGGAGGATGCAGAGAAGAAAAATCTAAACAAGAGCCTTTAAAGGCAAATCCTCTCTTCGAGGACTTTTCTTACCTTGATGATGACTCTACCTCCATGTTTGAATTGTTAGAAATGGCTAGGGTTGGGGCTACTGTAACTTTTAAGTTAGCTAAGTGGACTCTTCAAGAGTTCAATAAGATTAATATCAAGATTAGATGTTTGAAGGAGAATCTGAAGAATGTTCCAAAGGGCTCGGTGTCAGACATTCTTATTGATAGAATTGTGGACCTTGAAGGTTCCCACCATGATTTCAAATCTTTGTGTGAAGATAGGTTGGCTACTTTGGAAGCCAAGATTCTAGGAATGAATACGGATATCAAAAAGCTTTTGCAGGCATGTCATATCTCTATGAAGAATAGCGCAAAATCCTTAGAAGTCCTTTTCAAAAAGATAAGTGAGCTTAGGGAGGATCAGGTTTATTTCTCTAAGCTTATGGAGAAAGAGCACTTGGTTAAAAGAAAAGGTAAAAAAGCTGCTAAAGATGATGACAAAGGACCTATTGATAAAGGGTCAGCTGATTGGAAGAGATCCTTTGATGCTGAGAAGGAGCTACTAGATATGATCGAAAGGCATAGAAGCCAACAGCTTGAGGTGGCCAACACCTGGAATAGTTTGAATTAGTGTCTGGTCTTCTTCTTAGTTGCTTTATGTTTCCTGTTGGGTGTAGGTTTTTTTCCTATTGTTTTGTTGTTTTGATGTTGTTGGGTGTAGTTTATTGTCTTTTCTTTAGACTAGCACCCATTTTGTTATGTTTTTTGGTTGTTGGGTTGCTGCTAGTGACTTTCTGAAAATATTGTTTAGCAACACTTAGTATCTTTTTGTTGTAAAGTGTTTCAGGTCCCTTCAAAACCTGCTTTTCCCATATAATCAAAACATTATTGAGGATGCTCAACAATGCAAGGATGGTGTTGAACAACACAAATATTGGGAAATGATATATCCCGAGATGATGATGGATTGATTGGATAAGATAGATCAAGATTTTGAAGCTAGGCTTGGAACAACATCGATTGGAATGATTTGATGTGACGTTGAAGTGTAAGGTAGATTCAACTGATATTGATTGTTTGGATTGATGTTTGATAAAAGATAAAGCTTGATAAGGAACATCTTCTCATCAAAATGTGCCATGGGCTAGCTATTTAGATTTGTTCTTACAAATGATTTGACCAATTTGATTTTGCGTTTTGCAAATGTTTAGATCACCACATCAATTATAGGATATAACTCAATATTTATTCTTGAAGCAAGATGTAAGTATCTATCCCTACTGTCTAGCAATGTATGGAATGCCATGGGTGGATGCATGGATAAATGATTAGATTGATGGATAGGTATGCGAAGGATGCCAAGGATTATCTTGTGGTAGGATAACATGTTTGGATAGATTATGCCTCTTTGGAAAATGGCTCAAGGCTCAGATTGGTTAGGATAGGATGAATGATAATGACCCATTTCAAGGTGTTCATCATAAGCAAGTGTGAAGTACATACCAAACCTTTTCCAAGATCAAGATAAGTTAGATTGGATGAAAATGGATTGGATAATGAATTATGGATTTATTATGGATAAGATGGATGGAATGCAATATTTATTATGGATGGGATGAGATGCTTCCACCTAAAATGGTACACATAGATGCTCGATTCTACTCATGACGCCTATTTTCCAGGATTTCATCATGGTACTTTCCCAAAGCACCACCAAAGTGGTTTTCAATAGAGGACGATTTTTCTCTTGACTATTTTCTTAATTTTTTTGATTTTTTGAAAGTTTATGCTCATGTTGAACCACCTGATGGTGTTGATGTAGACATTGCTAGTGTTGATATAGATGTTGTTATCATGATGTGCCAATGATATCCTACTTGGAGGAGTTGCTTTGTTAGGATACATACACTTGAATGTAACCCATGGATTATCTCATCTACTTTGTCAAAATTGAAGTTAGCCTTACCTAGATGCACACATTGTAATAGAGTGCCCTTAGAGTCCTTATGATAAAGAGTTGCTACCAATACATGGTCAATACGAGAGTTGGATACCATTGATGTTGAAGTGGATGGTGGAATGTGTTGAGGGATACAAGATGTAGATGGATTGGTCGACTATTTGGAATCTTTGATTCTCCAAAATTGGGATGATGAGCAATGATGAGTGGATATGAAGATTCTATTGGGATCAACTTCTTGATATACCTTGTAGGTCTCCCTTGAAGCTTTCTTTTGTATAGATGGAAAATTTTGATGGATACATGTCCCTTTTTGACTTTTCCCCATAGTTTCTTTGACTGATGGAGTGTGATAGGGATGATTTTCTTTATTTTTCTTTGGTATCCATTTGAATTTTTCTTGTCCATTTTTATTTACTAGTTCTTTTGCTTCAATAGTTTTCTCTTTTCTTTGATATAGACCTCTTTCTTATGGTTAGTATGAATTAGGGGGTGGAATGATGCATGGACAATGATTCATGATATGAATGGTTGGAGTGTTGGTAGTCATTTCATCATAAGGATTGTTTGTGCTCCCCATGTTGGTGTTTACGCTAGATAAAGTTGCCCCCAGTATTTTGGGAGTATTATTGACATGCTTTGATTCTGTTGTTGAAAAACCATTTCCTGGTTGTTCAGGATGGTTTAGCTTTGTTGATTCTTAATAATGTTTGATATCATCCTACTTACTTTCTTCAATCTGTATGAAAGATGTGTCTAATTTTGATGCTTCTTTAAAAGGTTTTGATGCTTTACAATCCCTATGAGAGCCTTCCTCATGATCCATTTATGCTTGCTCTTCAAAGGCTGATTCTGATTCACCATCCATGTAGAGGTCTTCGTTATGATCAATTTTTGATATGTCTATGGATTCTACTATGCCTCAATCATGTGTAAAGATATTAAGAGTAGGTGACTCTTGTTCGTTGGTAATGATATCAAGAGTAGGAGACTATTATTTTAGATGAAGATCATCTATATGTCTATTAGGAGTAAGCATCTCATGGGTAGATGGAGGAGTATGTGATATATGGACATGGTCATTATTTGTGAAATCTTGTATGGATTGGAGAATACCCATTAGATCATGGCAGTATCTTGGAAATATGGATCCTTGATCTTGACTTTGTGTGGTATTATCTTCAATATGTTTGAGTTCATGTTATTGGCATGGATCAATTTTAAAGGATGGATTTTTTGCAAAGGGTTCTTGAATGTTTGAACATTATGCATGGGTATTGGTTCAATATTTTCTTGATCTTCAAGTGAATTTGGATCAAGTTTTGAATTAAGTATTTCTTCAATATCTGCAACAATGAGGTCAAATGATGTCAATATGTCTTGGAAAGGACCATTGATAGACTTTGGTGAAATATGTTGATCATGCTTTGGAATAAATTCTTGAGGTATGTCATCTAACTCATTAGGTGATGTAGAGACATCATCAACATGATCATTGGTGGACGAATCTTGAATTTTATCCTAAAAAATGGTGACTAGTGGAGATATTATCAATATTTTCAATCATAGGATCAAATGATGTTAACGCTTCTTAAAATGGATCATTGTTGTATATTGTTGATGGGTTTTGATCATGATTAAAAAGTGACTCTTGATGTATGTTGATTTGATTGTTGGATATGGTAGAAACATATTCAAAGGGATCACTAATGGATAGATCTTGATCATTGTTTTCAACAATTATGGTGGAGAGATTGTCACTACTATCATTAGTGGTTGAATCTTGATCATTATCCTCAACAGTTATTTTTCCTTGATCAAGAAGATTTTGGATGAGATCTTTGAGTTTGATATAATCTGACGTGTCATGAACTTTTGTGCTATGGTATTCGCAATAAGCATTATCATTATCCCATGGGAACTTGATGCTAGGTTCACCCCCATTTAATGATGTTGGTGTTGGACACCAGGAACACTAATAGGGGGGTGAATCAGTGTTCCACAATATTTGAATTTCAAATCAGATCTTAAACTATCAACAACAATATTTAACTTTTAATAGCATCCACGACAAGTAAACAAAAGGAAACATGCATGCACATTAATAAGACAATGTGAACACCATAACACCATAATTTTTACGTGGAAACCCTGTTAGGGGAAAAACCATAGTGGAGATTAATCCACAAAGTATACTCTATTAAAAGTATGATAAAAAAAAGGAAATGCACTTGCATTCAGGCACATTGCCTAGAACTCACTACTCAAAATAGAAAAGGCTCACTGCCTGACAAAGTATTTGAGAATACAACAAAATTTTGAACTGAGAATATAGCATCTACAAATGCCTAGATTTAGTTCCAATGAGGCACATAAAATAGATTCTTGGACCTTCTATCCAATTCGCACTTCTGCTCTGCTCTTCTACAAAAACCCTTATATAGCACAAACAAAATTCGCTCAATAGATCATCTAATATTAGCCCATAAGTTTTTCTACACTTTTTCGCACACACACACCTTCTTACCACTTCATGCATCACATACAAAATGAATTACCAATTTCCTTTATATATCTGCTAACAAGATTTTATTACTATATGTCGGCTTTAAACAAAATATAATATTCTTCCATATGGCAGGTCAAATCACCAATTGGAATCAATGCGTACCCACACAAGTCGGCTAGACCCAAAACAAAATTCCCAACATAAGAAATAGATAAATACATACTCCTCATACATCTGAAACACGCCATACACAACAAGTCAGCCATAATGAGAAAATAGGCAATAAATCATTCTACTGAATCTCCAAACTCATACATGGATCAATGTAATATCATAAGACTTATCAATAAGGTAATATACATGCTTTACAAGCTTCCCTGGGGATCCACACAACAAAATAATGATCCGGTGAAGTATTTAGACCAGCTTACCAACCATATACTCTATTCTTCATGCATTTTGCTAGTAGAGTACGTCTTCTACTTTCCTTGCCAGTGGAATTGCTTCTAAACTGTGGACCACACTACTAACTCCAGTTTCCATCAATGACAACACTAGCAGCTCAAAATGATTTCCCAAAGCCATATGCCAACAGTTGGAAGATTGATAAGTTTAGCATGGACTCACGTGTTTAATGTTGATTTGATTGGCTCCCCTAAAGGAGTGTATTCCCATTTTTCATCTTGTGAGATTTGTTCTTGTTGAGATTCATCTAGTTGTGATTCATCTTGGAGATGTGGTGATTGATCTTGTTGAGGTTGTTGATTTTGATATCCAACTTCTTGATATTGAGGATTTTATTCTTGATATGGTTGTGGACACAACTCTATGTTTTAATGACATGGTTTAACCAATGGGGGAGTGTGTTGATTTTGGGGTGGAGACGTCTCTCGGTGATATGAATCAACGAATTTGGTAAGTGTAACAATTTGATTTTGCAAAATTTGATCTTGATTTTGATTTTGATGACCTTGATATAGTTGATTTGGTTGTTGGTCAAGCATATTTGAAATATATACTTGTGGTATTTGTATGGGATCATGCACAAATTAATTTTGGACAATGTTTTGATTTGGAATGATGTTTAGATTTTGCATCATAGGTTGGTATTGAACATTGTTGTGGTTGGGAAACACATTGCTTTGATTTAGGTAAACTTTTTTTTGCATGGTGTTACCTTGATTTGGATCAATACATTGATTTTTTAGTATATTGTTTGGATTTTGAACAACATTGGTGTGATTTGTAAATGTATCTATCCCATAGTTCACCAATTGTGGATTTGATATGTTCATGTTTGGTAAGTTTGTATTTGATATACTCACATTTGAAATGTATTGATTTGATGGGATAATGTTGTTTTGTTGAAGAATCATGTATTGATCATTTGGTTGATAGATTTGTAGGTTTTGACTTAGATTTAAATCTACCATAGGGAAGGTGTTCCAAAATTTAGATTGGGCATACTCACATTTTTTGTATAATTAAGGTTTATAGGATATAATGATCCCATATGTGGATTGTATAAATGTGAGTTTTGATAATCAATTGGTATTTTAAGGCTTTGATAGTTTGGTTGATTTAGATCGCTCATGATGTATGAATCAAGTTTACATTCCATGTTTTTCTTATGTTTTGACCTTGTTGCAAAAGTGAACCTATAAGGTGTTTTGGGCCAATGATGTGAGTGGATGATGAAAGGGGTGAGTGATATGGGGGATGAACTTTCTAAAATTTTGGACAACACTTTTAGACAAAAGGTTTGATGTTTTGATGTCTTGGATAAAAGGTGATAATGAACTTGCAAATCTTTTAAGGTAGACTCGTGACCTTTAAGATAAACTAGTTTAAAAATGTGACGACTAACTCAACTAAGCATATGGAAAAGGAACCATTTCACACACAACATAGCTAAGTTAGGGGATTGGTTTGATAATTGTCTAAGTCCAAAGAGTGTTAGTGTGTCCAAGATTTTACAAAGTTTGGTGAAGTGAAAGGTGAAATATGGGTGGGTGCATGAAGTTGGGTAGCAATTTCGTGGCCACTTTCTAAAAAAAGTTTGAAATCTCATAGCGCGAGTGCGTTATAAAATTCTCATGTTATAACATGTTAAAAGAAAAAAAGAAGTGAAAGTCTTCATTTTCACTTCAACTATTTTCTTCTTCTGCCCACGGCCAAAACCCCCAACTTTCGCGCTCGCGTTCTAGGAGGAGGTATTGGGCAAAAATCTTCAACAAGAGTTGCTATTTCTTTGCAAGGATGGTGCCACGACAACGAAGAGGTGGGAGAGGTAAGTATTGTTTGTTGTTTGATTTGAATTTCTTAGTTTTAGTTTGATTTTGTTAGTTTTAGGTTATATTTGATATATAAATTTTTGAATTTGTAGGAGATGCAAATGAACCCGCAAACCCACAAAATACTCAACAAGAAGAGCAACCAAATCCTGAAGAAAAAAATCCTCAACATGAAAATCAACCTCAACAACAACCTCCCCCACTAATCCCTCAACACCCTCCTAGCACTCAACAAAATTTAATGAGTGAGATTGAGAACAACAAAAAACAAATTGAGGATTTTATTACTAGGTTGAGTGATCCAAATGGTTCAACCAAAAAAAGAATGACCCTCGCAAATTCATTGAAAGACATGTTAAAAAATGTAGATTCAATTAGCAAACAAATAACTAGATGGAAAGATAGGATGTAGGCGGCTAGGGCATATTATGTAGATAAACTATCATATAAACAAGTAAAGGATTTAAAAATTACAAAAGGTGATTTGTACTCATTATTCACTGACCCACACACAAATCAAAATCTTAGCCTCAATGCAAAGAGGTTTCTTATTCATTGGTGCCACCACCAAGAGATTAGAAACCATTTTTATGATAGGTGGTACATGGTCTTTGATGATCGACCGTGCAACAATTGTGAAGTCCCCCAGTATTTTCTTAGGAAACTATATAGTGAGTTCGTATTGAACAAAATCCCAAATTATTTTGATATGAGGTACTTCTAGGGGAGAGGTGGGGGCTCGGCTCAGGATAGGCCCGGTGCATAGTCAGATCCTATGCGGCAAGGGAGACAAGCTCTCGCTTGGCCGCCTCGTGAGCACGTTGTTATGCCTGTTGTCGCGAAGGAGAGTGTCGATGTAGAGACATTGTAGGCAATCAACACTTTGACCTAGAGTGTCATCCATCATACTAGCCCTATTCTACAGTGCCATCTAAGGGAGTCTTTGAGTGGTGGCCTTCAAACCCATGTGTGTCAATATTGTAGGGTGACTTGTTCATATGACCCCATCGACACTCGAGAGGCTATTGCGTAGGATCCGTATGCAGCTACGGAGATGGAGAGGGTAGCTGACATTTTGCATGATGTGTATGGCATTGATACTCAAGTAAAAGTTAGCATGTTCATTGAATTTAATTTATTAAATTTTGAATTTGAAATGCAAGATTAACTAATTTAGTTTTATGATTTTAATAAAATTGCAGGGTCACAATGTTGAGACTGGATACACCGGCCCTCCACCTACTTATTTCTGTAGTACACCTATCAGCGGGGTATGTAACTAGTAAACAAATATAAATTTATTACATGTTAATAGCATTGTTTTACAAATGGTATTTTAATATGTGATTTTGGATGTTGAACAAGGTAATATTGGAGGTTTCGAGGGAACACTTCCCAGTGCCAGTGGATTTACTCAAACCTTCACGCAGGTAATAAAATAAAGAATTTAACTAATGAATTGTACTTAATAGATTTGTGTAGTTTATATCCATATCGTTGGTTACATTGCATTGCACATCATTCAAACTCAAATCATTACTTCACATTCCATAACTAATAACTAGATGTTGGTAGGTGACAAAATTTCAACTACAATATAGTTGTTTAGAAAGTCAACATAAGCAGTGATGCAATTTCTTCACATGGAGGCATGCGCTTGCAAAGGTGCACTTGCACGAAAAACTATGAATGCTTGGAAAAAATCTATGGAACCATAATAGTAAGGAATAGCATAGACAAGGCAGTTAGTAGTTTCAAAAAATGCCTCGAAGAAATGCGGCCATGAGACCACATTTCTTCGAGGCATTTCTTCAAAATGCTCACCACCTTTTCTATGATAACACATTTTTCATACATGTGCACCAAAGCATTTTATCAAACTACTCGTGCTTCCTTATTTCTATGGATGAAAGCCTAAAATAGGTGCTTTCCAACAAAATATGGATGCTTGGAAAAATATCTATCAAAGCATAATAGTAAGCAATAATACCATAGAGAAGGCAATGAATTTTTTGAAAAAATGCCTAAAAGAAATGCATTCTTATGGTGATGGAATGCCATGACGTGCATTTGTTTGTAATGGCACTCCATCACCATGAGACCCCATTTCTTTTGAGGCATTTTTTTCAAACAATTCATTGCCTTCTCTATGCCACCATAGTTATCGTACATGTCTACGAAAGCATTTAATCAAACGATTCAACGGCTTGCTGCTATGGGTAAAAGCCTAAAAACACATCCTTTCGAACAAGATATGGATAGGGAAAATAATAAGCATGATAATAAAAAATATATAGTTTAATAAGTACTCAAAATTTTGTTCATTAGATCTCATACACTATAATAATGAAGTGGATCACTATTGTAACTTTTTTGTGATTAAATAATTTGTTGTTTTATTTTTAGATGTTGGTTGTGGAAACACCTCCAAATGTTATGAGGGCAATGGATATCAGTGTTTCATCCGCTATACAGTCCTCGATGGCTCTGACTGGAGAGGTATGAGGAAAATTACTAAATTTCAATTTACATTTGTTGTTATAGATGTTAGTTCGAGTGAAAAATCAAACCAAATTATTGATTCGTAGTCTAATTTCTATTTGGATGGTTTATACATGGCTTGAGCATGCCTCAACATCGGCATGCAAATATTTCCCTCATGGAGAGTGATTGTGATATGGCCGTAAGTGATTATTTTTTAAAATATATCATTTTTTATAATGTAATTTTTATATATTAATGTCTTTACTTCTTATTGTAATAGTTAAAACTTCACCAAGAACTTAACAGTAGTAGGAGGAGCAGCAGGAGCACTCCTCGAGTGCAGCAGAAACGAGTGACAGACCTATCGCCATCCGATCGACCAACAAAGGGCAAGAGTTTATTTCGAGAGCCTGGAGAGCAATGACTTTTGATTCTATAGCCCTTTGTTGTATGCCTACATGGCAATTTTGCACATATTTTGTATTGGATATATTTGACATTATATGCCTATATGGCATTCTCGTAAGCCTATATGGCTATTTTGTACCTATATTTTATACTTATATCGACATATATTGATGTATGTGTACATGGCTATTTGGTTAATACAAATATTTTTTATCGATGACGTCCATATTTGCATGTTATAAATTCATGGTTCAATAGATATGAGTTACATGTATTCAAGTGTATACAACATATGTGTATACTTTGTGACTTATGTGTGTTCTAATGTATACTTTGCGACTTACGCGTTTTCATGTGTATACCTTATATTCATGCATATACTTTGTATTAAGTTGTGTATACTATGTATTCATGTGTATACTTCAAGGCATACATGTTTGTGACTACTTGTGCTTCCCTTATTCACATGTACATGCTTGACTTATTCACGTGTATACTTATTAATTGGTTAGCCATAACATTGATCATTTATGTCCTTCATGGTTTGTCTTGAATAAATTAATTGATTGATGGTAAACAACTTTATCTAAAAAAAAAAACACTTTTTAAATTGGTATTCTATGAAATGATTGATAAAAAGATTCTAATATATTTAATCCTTTGATTGGAACAACTCAATTAAGCAAAGGATACATAAGACTTTTCCTTTTAGATTAGAAATGCATGGAAGTTTTAAAAAGTATCCTTGATATTACAAAAAGATATGTGTTTATACACTTCAATTGTGCACTCACCCTTTGGTTCTTTGAAAGAAAAATCTGCTTATGCCATTGTTACACTGCACAGGTAAACCAAATTTTGTATTGTGGAGCTATATTAAGCTACCACTCTCAAGACCAATGTAACAATGATACAAAATAATGTTTAAGACTGCAAGAAGACATCAAAATGGCTAGTGTACTAAACAAATTCTTATGATTTATGAAGAACGCTGATAACTCTACTCAATTGGCTTCTTTTTTCAAAATCATACAAATTGAACCCTAGCATCAATAGACTCTGTCTATCAAGCTACCACAATTCAAGTTTCAATGAAGAATATTTATCATGCATGTTTTAAATGACATTCAAGTTTATGGTGGTTTTGTTGTTTATATTGTTTTATGTGATATTCTAATCCTAATGCATGCTTCTAGGCTGCATATATATTTATATTTTGTTTTTACATGATTTTTGTACCAACAAACCCAAAACAAACCGAACCCCCCTCCAAAAATATTTGGCCTAACCGGCGAACCAAACCCCTGAACCCGAACTTGAACCTCAAAACCTATTCCAACACTCTTTATTCTGCCTGCACAAACTTAATTGACTACCAAATTATGCTACCTCTTGACTTTACCCACTTTTACTCCCTTAAACATCTCTTTTTCATTCAAAACCCTTATTTTCCCAACTAGGGCATCATTCCATAAAATACTTTTGACCTCCCCTATCCTTGCAAACCTTTTGAACACATCAAACTCCACAACCTCACCCTATTTCTAACCTATTCTAACTTATTTTCAAGCAATTTCGTCTTTTCACCTCTTCTAGCCTTGCTTTTAAGGGGCCTCAATTTTGAATTTTGAATAGGGGAAATGTTAATAATCTCTTCCAATGCCTTTACCAATGCTATTTTATTATTCCTACTCCCTATCCTACTTATATCAGGCCCATATCACCGAGACACAACCTGAACAATAGGTGGAATGACCTATTTCAACATATTACACTCGAACCCTTGAGGGATTGATCCGATTGAACATAGCTCAGAGCGATTCTGTGTGTTTGGGTGCAAAAGAGGACCATGCCTAGAGTAAACATACCTATTCAAACATGTTGGAACAGTCTGTTTGGTCACACAAGTTGCAGAACGAAAGTTGCACCAGTTTGCAACTTTCCATTGCTTGCATTTGACACTTTTTCCATCAACTGAAAACTGGTCACCACGGGAAAATCACTCCGAGATAACAAAAACTAAAAGAGGTTATTATAGAGAGGTCCAATATGATCCCATAGATTAGACGAGAAGTTTCTAAGTTTGCACTTTGGACCTTTAAGGGATCGATCTGGTTGAATGTAGCTCAGAGTGATTCCGCGTGTTTGGGTGGGAAAGAGGACCATGCATAGCATAAACATACCTATTCGGATGTGTTGGAATCGTTTGTTTGGCCATACGAGTTGCAAAACGAAAGTTGCACCACTTTGCAACTTTCCACTACTTGCATTTAACACTTTTTCCATCAACTGAAAAATGGACACCATAGGAAAACCACTTCGAGATAACAAAAATTGAGAGGTTATTATAGAGGGTCCTAACACAATTCCATAGGATTAGATGAGAAGTTTCTAAGCCTCACGGTATCCGAGTAACAACATGTTGAAGTTTGCAACCATTTTGCACTTTGGACCCTTAAGGGATCAATCCAGTTAAATGTAGCTCAGAGCGATTCCGCATGTTTGGGTGCGAAAGAGGACCATGCCTAGTGTAAAAATACCTATTTAGACGCGTTGAAACAATTCGTTTGGTCAGATGAGTTGTAGAACGAAAGTTGCACCAACTTTCCACTACTTCCATTTGACACTTTTTCCATCAACTGAAAAATGGACACCACAGGAAAACCACTCTGAGATAACAAAAACCGAGAGAGGTTATTGTAGAGGGGCCCAACATGATCCCATAGGATTAGACAATAATTTTCTAAGCATCACAGTATTTGAGTAACAACATGCTGAAGTTTGCAGTCAATTTGCACTTTGGACCCTTAAGGGATCGATCCGGTTGAACATAGCTCAAAGTGGTTCCATGTGTTTGGGTACAAAAGAGGACTATTCCTAGCATAAACATACCTATTCAGATGCATTAGAGCAATTCGTTTGGTCACATGAGTTGCAGAACAAAAGTTGCACCACTTTGTAACTTTCCACTATTTGCATTTGACACTTTTTCCATCAACTGAAAACTGGACACCACAGGAAAACCACTCCACAATAAAAAAAAAACCAAGAGAGGTTATTATAGAGGGGCCCAACACGATCCCATAGGATTAGACAAGAATTTTCTAAGTGTCATGATATCTGAGTAACAACATGTTGAAGTTTGCAGTCATTTTGCATTTTGGACCCTTAAGGAATCGATCCGGTTGAACATAGCTCGAAGTGATTTCGCATGTTTGGGTGTGAAAGAGGACCATGCCTAGCGTAAATATACCTATTTAGATGCATTGGAATAGTTCATTTGGTCACACGAGTTGCAAAACGAAAGTTGCACCACTTTGCAACTTTCCACTACTTGCATTTGACACTTTTTCCATCAACTCAAAATTGGACACCATGGGAAAACTAGTCTGAGATAACAAAAACTGAGAGAGGTTATTGTAGAGGGGCCCAACATAATCCCATTGGATTAGACGAGAAGTTTCTAAGTGTCACGGTATCCGAGTAACAATATACTGAAGTTTGCAGCCATTTTGCACTTTGGACCCTTAAGGAATCAATCTGGTTGAACATAGCTCTAAGTGATTCCGTGTGTTTGGGTGCAAAAGAGAACCAAGCCTAGCATAAAAATACCTATTTAGATGTGTTGGAATAGTTCGTTTGGTCACACGAGTTGCAGAACGAAAGTTGCACCACTTTGCAACTTTCCACTACTTGCATTTGACAATTTTTCTATCAACTAAAAAATGAAAACCACAGGAAAACCACTCCGAGATAACAAAAACTGAGAGAGGCTATTGTAGAGGGGCCCAATATGATCACATAGGATCAGACAAGAAGTTTCTAAGCATCACGGTATCCGAATAACACGTTGAAGTTTGCAGCCATTTTGCACTTTGGACCCTTAAGGGATCGATCCGGTTGAACGTAGCTCGGAGTGATTCCGCGTGTTTGGGTGTGAAAGAGGACCATGCATAGCATAAACATATCTATTTGGAAGTGTTGGAACAACTCATTTGGTCACAAGAATTTTAGAACGAAAGTTGTACCACTTTGCAACTTTCCACTGCTTCTATTTGACATTTTTTCCATCAACTGAAAACTAGACACCACAAGAAAACCACTCTAAGATAACAAAAACTGAGAGAGCTTATTGTAGAGGGGTCCAACACAATCCCATATGATTAGATGATAAGTTTCTAAGCATCACAATATTCGACTAGCAGCATGTTGAAATTTGCAACCATTTTGCACTTTGGACCCTTAAGGGATTGATCTAGTTGAACGTAGCTCAGAGCGATTCTGCGTGTTTGGGTGCAAAAGAGGACCATGTATAGCATAAACATACCTATTTAGATATGTTGTAACATTCCGTTTGGTCACACGAGTTGCATAACGAAAGTTGCACCACTTTGCAACTTTCCACTACTTGTATTTGACACTTTTTCCATCAACTAAAAACTGGAAACCACAGGAAAACCACTCCGAGATAACAAAAAATGAGAGAGGTTATTGTAGATGGCCCCAACACAATCCCATAGGTTCAAAAAAAGGTTTCGTAAGTGTCATGCTATCTGAGTAATACCCCATCAAAGATTGCTACCCTTTTGCACTTTGAGATTTGATGTTTCATTGAATTGTACAGTTCCGTATAGGGTGATTGTGCTATATTTTTGATGGAATTTGGTGGGAAGCAGCCTTAAATTTGTTTTAGTTTTGGTTTAGTTGGATTTCAAGTGATTTTGTGCATTTTAGAAGCCAATTACTGAGGGTCAGTTTGTATACCCTGTTTTAAGGGTTTTGAGTGCATTAAAATGTCATATTTAGCCTTTCACCCATTGTATGCTTCTATAACTTGATGGAAAGGCTTAGTTATGGATATATAATATGTGTGCAAAGTTTTGTGTGTAAGGGAGGTGAATAGAGGGTTTTTAGGTGATGCCCTAGATGTCAAATGGTGCATTTTTGAGTGGAAAATGATAGTTTACTACTAGGGTTTGAAGAAATCTTTGGGGGAAATGATATCTCTTGAACTTTTAAGCTTGTACAGACCTTTTTGAAGGTGTTTTAGGCTTTGGTTGGCTGTGGGAAGGTTTCAAGTATGGGTTTTCAATAAAACCTTGCCTAACTTATAGTCTCCAAATCTCATCAAATGGGCTTATCTTTTAGAGAAGGTCATCCAATGGCCAACCAAACATCAATAAAGCTTTAAAATAGACCCTAAGACAAATTTCCAAGAGATCATGCCATGTTTATTTGTACCATCATTAAGATCCAATAGACCACCTTGCATAAAGGCTACTATATCAACCCTATTTACAAAGAGATGACCTTTTAAACACTAGATCTTCACTCAAACTCCTTAAACAACAATATGTTATGTGTCAAAACCTCTAATTCCATGATTTGTTTCTAAGTCCAAGACCTCTAGACCCCTAATACACCAAACCCTCTATTTCAAGCAAAATACTTGGGTTTTAATGAAACTCCTATCTCCTGTACTTGCCATACCCAAACAAAGCACCAAACACACTTTCCAGACCCTGCACATGGTGAATAATACATTACATGGATAGTCCTTCCCACATTTTGTCAAAACACCACTTAACCCTCATTTTCATCATGAAAATACCCTACTACAACCCTAAAACATTATCCCAAACACCCAACCTTGACTCCACAACATTCTAAATAGGTTAGGCATGTATTTTATAGGTTAGAGGATCCATTTCACAAGTTATAGTAGGCACAAAAAGTGGAATGGGTCGAATTACATCATGAAACCCTTCAATCCAAGAACATTGTGAAAGTAGGTAGCAACAGTAAAAACAAGATAAATTTCACTATACAAAGAGTTAGAACCTATAAATAGGTGCAAATAAAAGCTAATTCATCAATCTACAACATACAATAGGTTTTAGATCATCTTAGTGTTCATATAGGCTATACAACAATAAGAAAAGTGAGAAAAACTAGTAAATTTCTAGAAAATAACATTCTTCTTGATAAAAAATAGGTTACAAATCAACCAACAACCTCTCCTTCAAGGCATTGAAGGTTATTATACATGTTTAATATAGGAAAAATAAAATTAGAGGCTTTGAAAGGAACTCCATGAAAACCAATCTCTCTAAATGGTATATCAAACTCTAGTTCAAAATCTTTTAGATGAGGCTACTCCCATAGCTCTCTTACTCGCTTGAAAAATCCTTGAAACTCTGTATTGATTTTATTTTTCCTGTCCCTCTCTTGTTGTTCTTCATCAATTTCATTAGGATCATACATTGACCTTCTTTCCCCTCCTAAATTTTGGGCCACATCCATTACCTCCACATAAAACTGGACATCCTTAGTCTTCTTGGTTCCCACGCCTTGATATGGTTATGCAAATGAAAATGAAGCAAAGTAATCATCTCCTTCTCCGCTGGTTGGAAGATTGCATGCTTAATGTTTTGATACATGATATCGACTCTCTTTTCTACTCTCATGGTTGAATATCGAAATCTAGTATGGTGGGCCTCCAGAGTTCCAGTCAACTTTCTTCCTCTTTCACCAAATGTTGGCCTAATCCACACATCTACCAACCTAATTGGTTTTGTTTTTGAAAGTTGGAGTTTCTCCTCAGTCATTAGTGTAGCTATCTCTACCTTTTCAGACTCTTTCATTGCTACAGATTGTCTCTAGGATTTAATCATTTGTACCACATGGTTGATGTGCTTTGAATCCTTGCATCTAAAGGAAATTTCATCAACATAAATACAGCTAGGGAATTTCAATGTTTCCATTGTAGTTGGTATTAAAGTCGGTACTTGTAATGTTGAAAATTATCCTTATATAATAATTCCCTTCATCTTGTTGGCTTGTAACACTCATGATGGTGGCTACATGAAATATGATTCTGATTCCTCTTCTACATTAGAGGGTTCATATCCTTGATCTGAATCTTCTGAATTATCAAAATAAAAATCAATAGCTTCCATATTCAAAAATTCTGAACCAACATCTTCAATAAATTTATTTGGATCATCAATAATAGTCTTCAAAATTGGCCACTAGTACAATTTCATTCTGCTTTCATAATACTTTATAACCATGGAGTTCAACCATTCCTTGATGCCATCAAGTGAAGATTGAGGAATGACATCAATGCAGAGTACATCTCGCTCGAAGTATTTGAAAACAATAGCCATATCAAATTCCTTTTTCCCAAGTCCTACTCTTTGAAGGTTAACAATCTTAATCTCATTAATAGTGATTACTAAGAAAGGTAATTCCACCAACTCTATCAAACAGTTTATCGTAGGAACAATAAAAGCAGAGGCTTTGAAAGGAACCCCATGAAAACCAAGCTCTCTAAATGGTATATCAAACTCTTAGACCTCATTCTTGCACATTTACAACCATATTCAAATATTTTCCTTCAAAAGGCTACAAATTCAAATATTGACTTAAATAACCTTCAAGAGGCTTTAAATAACCTTTACAAATGATTCTACATCTTTCCAATAATGCCTAACTGTTGTTTTTGTAACTAACATGACTTATTACATTATAAATCAATTGTGGATGTGTTATGACCTTATTCAATTGAAAAAACTCAAAACATAAAACTAACTTAAAAGACTTCCATGAACCAAATTTGATCAATAACCTTGGTGCCCCTGCACCAAATTTCAATATTTTAGTAAATGTCATTACAAGTAAATCTCATTACAATGCCTTAGGTACTCTGTTCTCACAGATATTTTACAATGTCACTCATACATTCAATATTCTCTTATAATGTCTACATCATAGGTTCTCATTTAGAGGTTAACTTCAAATGAGTAACTTCAGATTCCCTTGCGAAGCTTCACACACTCTTTTATAATGGCTTCAAATTAGAATTGAGATTTGTCAAGATCATCAAAATAAGGATGTTGCATTACTTTTTTGGCTGAGATTCTCTTTGATGGCTCAAAAATCAACATTTTTTGCAAGGAGAGACCAATCAATTTTTACTAGTTTAGTTACAAATATGCAAAGTAAAAGAATAAAAAGAAATAACTCATCCAAAATGGAAATGAAATGAAAATAGATGGAAGGCACTTCCAGATAGGCATGGTAGTCTCTCAACTTAGTCACTCTTGGCCATACATCTTCACTGGGAGTTCCAAGATACCTATTGCACACAACACCTCTCATGAATAGAATATCTTGAAACTCGAGATGCTCTTATAATGTCTACATCATAGGTGCTCATGATAAGGTTAACTTCAAATGAATAACTTGAAATTCCCTCACCAAGCTTCGTACACACTTTTGTAATGGCTTCTTTAATCATAATTGATATTTTTCAAGATCATCAAAATAGGGATGTTGCACTGCTTTTCTGCCTAAGATTCTCTTGGATGACTCATAAATCTACATTTTATGCAAGGGGACACCAATCAATGTTTACCGGGTTACTTACAGATACACAAAGTAAAATAAGATGATAGCATTAGCATCAAACAAATTAATGTGGATACAAATATAAATTAATAAGAACCATTGTGCATATACTTACACATTAATCCAATGAACCATTTGGGTTTGCTCTACTCTTTATTGTGTCAAGTATTGCCTCATGGTTAGACTCATGGACCTTCCACAAGGTCTTGTTCAAAGCCCTACCCCCATATTTGGTCAAACGAACATTGAATGCCAAAACAAGGTTTGAGTAATAAAGAATCTTACGATGCGTGTCAAAGTCCTAAAACAACCAATGTTTAACACTCTTATGTGGGTACCTTCTAAGCCACATTCCAGTAACAACAACTGAGCCTATAGGGTATTCAATGTTTTCTCCATCTATATCTGGGCCTTCGAATTTATTTTTGGCCTCAACATAATGACACAAGTAATAGTTTGTTCCCTCTCTATTCTCTTCATCTGCAATAACTACATAAACATGCCCTACATTGATATGTCTGGAATATCTCTTGAAATTAGTCAACATTACGAATACAGTACAAAGTAAGATAACAATATGGAATTTCAAAAACTAAGCAAATAGATATATTACCTGGTTGAACTAGATTTGATATGTGGTCAAAGTCGACCGATGATTCCATCTGTGTTAGTTTCAATGTCGTCGAAGGGCGATACATGTGAAGTGGGCTAAGAGAACTTGTCAACCATTTGTCAACCCACTCCCTTGACTCACAATCATTCCAGGCTTGCATTATACATGAAGAACAAAAGCATGCCATCTTACATGTATCGATACTCCATGAACCTGCATTTGAGCTAAGGAAAGAGTGTAGCTCACTCGATCCTATTAGTGTACAACAATCCTCATATGGTGCAATGTTAGTATCATACATCAACCAAAAAAATCTATGAATTGAAGATGTACCTTCATTACCTGGACCCATTGAAGCATTACACCACTCGATGATTGATCTTGCATCTGTCAACTTTGCACTGTCTTTATAATTTAACTCTTCTCGTGCTAATGCTCTTTTCATGCATGCTCCCTCTTTCCATGCTCGGTCTAACAAAAGTTCCACATATGTTGAACACCTGTAGTGAGATGCATCCTGCACAACCAGTAGAACATGTACACGTTCTTGAACTATGCTGCATAGTTATCTGACCATATTATATGTTGATTGTATGCTATGCCCCTCTGAGCCAAATCACTGTAGAGCATCTGGAAGCAACCTTGCATGAACTCTGGAGAATGTGTGCGATCATCACTAATATAAAAGTGATACTCCCTCAATACCTTCCTTTGGTCCTCTGTACTATTAGCTGCATGAATGAATGTTATGTGCACAAATATTGAAACCTGTGTGGAGTTGTAATACTATGACTACACCTCACACTATGGTTGTAGAGTGTAGTTCTCTGCAAAGTCAACCACTGATACTATGCTACCAATTGGAAAGGTCTCCTTGCATAACTTGAATTGCGTGTCCAAGCATTAGGCTCTATGGGTATGCCTTGCATACTCATACACTATATTCTCACGAAACATGGACATAAACTGATATAGTGGAATCTTCTCAATAACCAAATCACACCTTTTTGCTTGAGACCCATATTTTGTAGCATATGCCACTATTTTATACTTCCAAAAATCTACTAGTTTTTGTCCCACCTCATCTGTGCTTTCCATATGTCGACATACTGGCATTCATTGCAAGCCACCACAATGCTCACATGAACCATCCAAGCATGCTATCGTGTAGAATATTTGGCCATCCTTTATTTGAGATCAATTTTTTGATAAGAACTCTCTTGAAGATTTTGGTGGGGCTTCTATGCCACAGTCCTGCAAAACATCGTTAGTATGCAAATCTAAACATATAGAACGATAAACATCATAATGGTTAGAGAATTTAATATGTAGTCTACAACAACAAGTCGTGCATGTGTGATTTATCTTAACATAAAAAGGTTTAAGCATTTCAATTTTTTTTTGAGAAATACTAATTTAAGGATAATCATTTTGAAATTTACAAAAAATTGGGTTTGAGTCCTATCCAAAAAATTCTTTGGATGTGGCTCACGGTTTTGACTATTGATTCTCCTTCTTATGACATCCCTTTGATTCAAAGATGGCCTTGTATTATTCTTCCAATACTCTTCAATTAGTGTTCTCAATGCTTCAACAAATTTTTTATCTTTATGTGGCAGTCTTCCCGAGAATGCCCATAATTCATTTGAATTGGTGCCCTCAATTCTTTGTCGCCTTTGAATGACTTTTGATAAAGTTTTTCTACTAATTCCCCTTTTTTCACTTGTCTTTTTAATGAAATGAGATTTCTTTGTTTGATAGCTTACCAAAGTTGATGTAATGACATGTCAGGTGACATTACTATCCTTTGAGCGTGAAGTCTTACCCACATTACTTTGGCTTTCTACGCAAAATTCTAGGTGGTGTTCTCCTAGGTACATACATCTTAACATTAGCAATTTCATCAACATTTAATTGAGGTGGGCTAGATTGTGTACCTTTGATCAAGGGTGGAGTAGAAGACATACCTTGATCTTCACGAGGGGATGATGGCATACCTTCTTCGTCAAATTCGAGTGATGATGTACTCTCAACTTGAGATGCGATGGATGGTGTCCAATCATATTCACTTGCGGTAGATGGTGTCCCTCCATATTCACTTGTGCTTAATGGTGTCCCTTTGTATTCACTTGCGGTAGATGGTGTGTCTCCAACTACGGTATCTGCATCTATCTTAGCACGACTCTTTCGCATTCGTTCCCTTTGTGCTGCCAATTTCTTTTCTCTTTTTGACGGTTGAGGTTCCTCTTCAATTGGCTTTTTTTCATCAATCGTTTCCAATTTCTTCTTTTCACGATATGTCACCACCCTTTCTCTCTCTTTTTATTTGAAGGTTTCATACTCTTCCTCTGTTAGTTTCTTCCTTGTTCCTTTCTTCGACATGGCAGATAATTTTACCTGTAGCATGGTAATGAGACAAATATTAGTTCTTCAAAAATGTATCCATTAAAATAAATGAAATATATATGTCATTCAAGGCTTCATAAATAGACAACATAGGTTATGAAGTAGCTTTATTGATGAGGTAATTTAGAAATATAGATGAAAACCAAAATAGTTTAAATAGGTAGTAGAATTTTCAAAATGTGCAAAAAGTGCTAAGTTGTGAAATTAACAAATAGTGAAGGGTTTGATGTAGACCTGGGAGGCTCAATCACAACCAATTTGACAACATTCCTTTAAGAGGAATCTAACAAGATTAAGATGATCTATTTTAACAAACCAAACAACCCTCAAAGCTTGACAATCATCAGAAGTTAGATTTCACACTTTCACCCCTTGAACCCTAGTAGTAGTGGAAACTCAGTTTTTGCCCAATAACTCAAATGTTCTCCAAAACACTAGACAAAATATTGATGGTTTTAGACACCCATTTCAGAGTTATTACACATATCTCAATGTCAAGTACAAGTCCTTTGGACCAAATCCCCAAAAACACCCCTTCTAGGCTGACCTAATTAGGTTGATTAGGCCTAATTTGGAAAGCAACATGCCCTCAAACTTATCACATGACCTTATAACCTTGGGGCAGCATTTCTTATGTTCCCAAACCTCCAAAACCACAACTAGATTCCTTTGGTATAAACAAATTCATGCCAAACCTGAAAACCCTTGTTTTATGCACTATTCAAGAGGGTTTATTGAATTTGCTATTTCCACAACCTCCCAGACTTTAAAACCAACTTGAACAAAGGACATTAACCCTGCACATACCTAAAAGTTCAAAACATCATGACCTCCCATATAGATTCTTCCAAACCCTAGGCCTAAGCCCTCATTCACATGCATTTTTGTTCACAAAACTCATTGTAGAAGTAGGTTTATTACTCCTATTTATTTCCTAGCACTCAAATCATGCATCCTACACTTAAATCAAACATCATAGGGTCCCTTACACAAGTTATAGGTCAGGAAAAAAACATGAAAACACATAAAATTGCTGCTAAACTTGAGATTTCAATGTATTTTCTTCTCAAAAACTCCAAATCAAACTTACATTCCGTGTCTACATGCCATTTAAAGGCTTCTTCTTCACATCCCACATACCAACTACCTTGCAACTGAATTTCAAACCCTTAATGACCATTGAAGGCCAAGTTTACATCATTTAACATGATATAACAACAATATTACTCATATTGTAAGTTTGCACCCATAACATTTATAACTCACTAAAAACACACCAATGGCTTGAAATGAGACTTATTACATCCACAAAACACTAATCTTGCACACTTTACATGTAAATTCAAAGACTTTCCTTCAAAGGCTACAAAGATACTTTAGTGCAAGATCACCATTTTTCACATTTTAACACGTAAACTCAAAAACTCAACCTAGGACATGCTTAGTGATCTTGATTGACCTTATTCAAAACAAAACATGCTCAAAGACTCATCCGCCTACCTATTTTAACCTCCTAATTACCATCAAATGATCAAATAAGGAAGATGAGGTGTAGGTGCTCCTGCACTAGGGTTGTAAAAGTGTATTAAAGAGGGAGACCAACGGTCACCTCTTTCAAATGTTAGTTTTGGAAGTTGAAGTGGTTTTTTTTAGGAGGGAAACATTATCAAAGGCCATGAGAAACTTGAATGGAGGATTATCCTTGGATTGGGCGTCAAACCAATGAGGAAATGTTGAGATTTCCTTAAGAAAAATGAGGTTTTGGTGAGTGAAATTGAATTTTTGAGTTGGGCAATGTTATTTTATGTTAGATTGAGCATGAGTAGGATATTTTAGGCTTGTTTGAATAGTTGTCAAGTTTTGGAGTGTTTGGAAAGTGCTACTTTCAATAAATCCTAGGGTTTCTAAGC
>VDFB02086081.1:375976832-376194806 GCA_007258455.2 Sequoia sempervirens
AAATTAACCTGTTCATCAAAATTTCAAATAAATTACATTTTAGAAAATAGACTCCATTCTACAATTTTATTTTTTATTTTTTTAAAAATTAATTACTTTCCAAAATTTGTAGGGGGAGCACGGCCAAAATTTTGCTTTTCAAGAAGTGCCCACTTAGAAAATTAGTAAGAAATCAAACATTCATTAAAAAATTATTAGAAAAATTGTGCATCAACTAGATACTGTTAGCTAACTTCTGACCATAGCGATTTTAAAAATACTACAAAAAAGTTCACTGTGCTAGGGTTGTACAAGAGTTGCTATGTTATATTTTTTTGAGAAAACAACACCAATTTGTGTACATCCCTCTTTTGAACCCCTTAATATTAACCATTTTCAAAATAAATTAGTAGTTTAGAAAGTAGACTCGGAGCACTTTGATCCTTGTTTTTGTTCCATCTCAAAATTTTGGGTGTAACTATCCTCAATTTCACGTCCAAGGTTAGTATTTCTTGATTTCAGAAAAAAAGTGGCCACTTAAGCCCCCTTTTTGGGAACCATCTTGGTGCACTTACCAATATGATGAAGGGTGTGACAGAACCCCTAAAAATTCTTTGTGTTTCATCTTAAAATTTTGCAAAATTTGGTTAGTTTTCTTGTCCTGGTGCTTAGGTTTTCATCCATTATCATGCCTTAGGGTTTGTACTGCTAAAACCCTTTCTAATAACCCTTAATCTTGCCTCCTTGCAAATGTTATATTTTAGAGTTGACCTCTTAGCATTGGTTCTTGGTCATATTATAAACAACTTGAGTCATTGGAGTCCATGAAGTAACCAACCCCTCGTTCCTAGGTCTAGAATATATTTATATTTTATAAGGTTGATTGATCAACCTTGTTTGGCCTTTACATCCTTTGAATAAAATGGTTTTATGTCTTTTGAGGCCTTCTCTTACATTGTCCTAGGTAGTCCCCTTTTCAAAACAACTTGTGAGAACATGCATAATGGATCCACTTATGTTCTTGTTCATCACCTTATTCATCACTCATTGCAAATTGTCCTTTGATCGCTGGCCATGAATTAGTGACGCATGATGAATAATTTCCCTTCGTGTTGCTCATCGCGGATGGAGTTTCAACCATGGTTTTCAAAGTTGTGATGAGCGATATAGGCAGTATCCTCTATATCACTAATTTCTCTTTCCATCACTGATTGCTTGTGAGTTTTTAGCCATGAATTAGTGATGCATGATGAGGTCCCATGTTCAAGTGTGCCATCGCTGATCTAAAGTATTGTCAAGGGGAAACACTTTCTTAACCTTTGATCTTGATTTTATGGGCATGTGGTTGGATCCTGACCTATCGCTTGAGGTTTTCCATAGCTAATGTGTTATGGCTGTTGCAAAGTAAGTCCATGATAAGAAATACACTATTATTCCTTGCGCCCATTGCACCTTTTATGGCCATCGCAGTTTCAAATGGACTTCCAAAACATGTATTGGTGATGGGCGATGGAATGTCTGATGGAATATTCCCCTCATCACCAACTCCTAACACATCGTGGATTCACTTGAGGGAGTAAGAACGAAGGTAGCGACGAGTGATGGTTTCTAGATGAATGATGATTAATGTGAAGATGATTGTTTGGTAGTTTTCTAAGATGTCATCATTGTTTCCAAGTACGAATGAAAAGGCAAGTGATGATGCTTGAGGAGCATCATTGATTGTGTTTTAAAAAGGTCAAAGAGATCGACAACCAAGATTCAAATTTGTGCGGTTGGTTGTTAGCTCACTCACACGAGCTTCCTTTGAACATTAATGGCTACACGCTCCAGTTTCTCTACTTAATGAGGATTGTTAGTTGTTTTACTTCACAATTTGCAACCATCAAGAGTTGAGGAGTTGTTTTAGAGCTAGAGAAGAAGCGTGTGGGTTTCAAGCAAGAAATTGTAGAGATATTGAAGATATTTTTCCTGCGTAATTAGGTGTTTATACCTACTTTGTTTCAATTGTGCATAAATTGGATTGTGAGTTCTAAATTCCTAGGGATGGTAAGGATTTAATTGCTTGCAATTTCCATTTGGGCTGGTAAGGATTGCGTGGGTCTAGGGGTTTTGTTCTACAAATTCAATTTGAGAACAAACCAGTGAAACTTTTCCTACAATTGAAAGTTTGATAGCTCTTGTTCTATTTTCTGTGAGAATGAGTAAGCCTAGTGAGTTTTCCCAACTAGTAAGGAGGTCTAGGAGGATAAGTATGCTTGAACCACAAGATAATACTCCTGAAACTAAACAAGGTACACCAGGAGCTCCTGTAAGGCCAAAAAACAAGAGGAGAGCTTGTAATCAATTCGGGAAGGTTGGTGTTAGGAACATTTACAACCTAAGAAGCAGGGTTGTTGTTCATAACCAGAGTGAGCTTGGTGTTGTGTCCTTAAGGGGATAAATTATTAAGTTAGGGAAATTGGCTAAGCCTAGGAAGAAGAAGAAGAATAAGTACCACAAGGCTTATGATTCTTATATGGGGAAGCTTGATACAACCATGGAAGGTGGGGCTAGCTATTCAGAAGATGAGGAAGATATTGACTCAGATTACACCTTGTACCTTCTCACACTCGCATGTCAAGAGGATTCTGATAGTGGGGAGATAGCTTCTCCAGTTTCAAAAAAATCATGAAGGGGACATGCATACTCTAGTTCTGAAGAATTGCAGAGGTAGTGTCTCAGTTCGATGTTTTTGTTTTTGATGACTGAAATGAAGGAGAGGTGTTGGAAATTGCTACCACAACAACGTGTTTGTCTTCTTCAATGAGCGTATAAGTTTTTATCTTAGGTGATGACAAGGAAAAATTCTTTGGTTGATGTGGACAAGATATTTTGATGTTTCTGTAATGACAAATGATGCCTTTTGGAAGGCTAGCTAATCTTCTGCGATGGAGAGGATTTTTTTCTTTTGCGAATTCCCCCTCTCTGTAAATGCAAATGTAACCGTCTAGGGAGTTTTGGAATTGAAATGATATTAAATGTAAAATGTAAATATGACTAAAATTGTAATTTGGCCTGAGGCTTGTTGCTTCCATGTTTCTATAAATGGGAATTCATGGCCAGTTATAGGGGTTTGAATTTTGGGGTCTTGGGTAGTCTAGGTTGGAAAATTGAGCTCATGTAGGAGTGGTCATGCAATTCATGCACAAATGAATAGAATAGTATGAGGTCTAGGGTACATTCTAATTTGTAATGAGCTTAATTAGTTTTACAGTAGCAACAATGTACGAATGAAGATGCAAATTCAAGAACAACTTCTCTCCTATGTATTCTATCTTCCAAATTATAAATAAAATGAAAAATGATATTTTTGTTTATCTTCTATCATTTTGATTGAATGAATGATTTTATCTCTACTTTGGTTCAAAAAACTAATTAAATGCTTAAATAAGATCATAACTTTGTGAGATGAAATTCAAGGATTACTAAGTAGTTTTTGTTTTCGACATAGTGAGTTGAATATTGTAATGCAATATGTCAATAGTCTATAAATGCTGAGTTTAGTTGCTAATGTATTATAGATTGTTACAAATGTGACCCCGTTACCCAAAGACAAAGCACTAGTCTATTTGTTTGGTCATCTTGAATGTAAACGAGTCAGCTCGTACCTAACCAAGAGCATAAAACAAGAATGAAAATTATTTACACACCTTCAAGTACAACATATGATTATGAAGTATCACTCATTCCTTGCTTTAGGTAGCAATTCGTTTAAGGGTCAACCAAAACCTTGAGGGATTTTATCTATTAGCATCTGATATGAATGCATCTATTTGTTTCAATGTTCAAGATAAAATGGCACATAAGTATCATATGAACATTGTCAGGATCACCCTCCTAGGTTTCATAGAGCCTGAAGAGTAGAAGTAAGGGCCTAGTAATCCTTACTTGTTTGTTGGCCAATCCTTTCCTTTACTTATCATTGAATTTTTGAAAATTCATAAGCATATGGTGAGATTAAGTTTAGTTCTAAAAAAAAACCAATAGATTGGTGATTCTACTGGGGAAGTAATCAAGAAGTATTTGGTTCCAGATCATAAGTAGTAGAGTTGAATACTTTGCTAGTACAAATTCATCTTTCATTCTAGCTTTGGTGTCAGTGGTTCAATTCTTAGAAATGTTGTTTAGGGTTTGCCGTGTTCTCTTTAAACTTACAAGTTCTGTCAAAGATCTACGATAATTTCATGAATACTTTCATAATTTCTCACTAAATGTGGGTGGTGACTTTGATATTTCTGCACCAGTGTGCATTATTTGAGAAAATCCCGAAAAAATAGAATGAAAAATTGTTGAGAAAAGATGAAGTGGACCTAAGCTCACATGATGAAGCATCTTGATAGGAAGCTAGAAATAAAATTTCTAAGGACTCTGATACTACCTTGAGAGAGTCGAGGAATTTTCTAAATCTAAACATTTGGTTAAGATATCGAATGTTTTAAACCTAGAAAGGGTTGTGTTGCAATGAATACAAAGGAATTTATGTGTGATTCTATTGATGAAGAAACCCAAATTGAAATTAACCTATGAAGGAAACTTAAAATTGTTGAAGATTCATTCCTCTATGAAAAGAGGTGGAGACTCTATGCAAATGTAAGAGAGGGGGATGCACTATGTCAAGGCTCCAGGTCATGGAGAGTCAGGAGCGGAGGGCTGCCCTAACTTACCTCATTCTAAAAGGTGTTTTATGACAAGAATCAAGAATGATGAGGACTATAATGTACTTCAATCACTCTGTAGATCCCAAACTTAGGTTTGGGCTAGGTGAGTTGGTTTTTGGAGTCAGTACTATGCCTTAGACAACTCCTTGTCTAAGGACAGAAGCACAATTCTGGGATGACATCGTGATGCATTGGCATCTCTCAGATGTGTTGGCATCTGTACAGTTAGAAAACAATGGACACAACACAAACTACCAAAAAATAAATTAACAACCTAGCTAGTAAATTTAGACGGTAAAAACAAAATGAGGAAGTGCAGGAAATAAAGACTAAAGCACAAAGCAAATAAACAAGAACTAGGGTGACGAAGATAATCTCACAAAAGTGTTCGTTCGCCAGCTAGCTCCACACATACTCTCACCTGCACACAGGAAAGAAGGAGAAAATTATTGGGGCTGTATAGAGGTCTGCCTCAATCAGACCCCCATTTTGGTGTTTCCACCTCCATGGACAACCAGATAGCAATGACATAGAAATATGCAATAAAGAGGTAAAGAAAGTAGAAGTTGTAATAAACACTACAAAACAATAAAGTGCTACTCAACCAAATCACAAAGGAGAGGAGTAAAATGTTACCACCTCCACCCAAAAGCTCACTAGCCAATGAAGGAGAATGTGAACTTGGAAATGACACCACAACCGCAACTGTGATGAAGGGAGGTCTCACAAGACCCCAAGCCCATGCTGCTATAGATTGCTTTGCACTTGCTATGTGGAGTTGATGGAGTGCTGCTGTTGCAATGGAGTGTTGAAGTGCTACTTGGGAGTGAAGATAATGCTAGAAAATACTAAGAGAATTCCAATCTGTTGCTTAGAGAAAGAGAATTCTTGGGTACCCAAAAGCCATGAACATCTACTAAAGGTGAAACCCTCACTTCTTCCACAGACTTGCTTTTCACAAAAGTACTATTGCACTCAATAGTGCATACATCATGCTTATATAATGCGCCATATTTTACACTTCTAGCAATAACCATAACACCTTTGACCATCTTGCATCCTGCATCAAAAAATACTACTTGCACACCCACATCTATTAGTTTTCTCATAGATAACAAATTTCGTACTTAATCCAAGGATATGTAACACACCATTAATCCCTTTTATTCTACCATAAGGAAACTTGATTCTAACTTTACCACGATCAACAATGTCTAAATGATAATCATAACCCAAGTACACCTTATCTCCATTAAATTCTTCATATTCACAAAACCAATCTCTATTAAAGTTCATATGGAAGGATGCACCTAAGTCAATTAACCATGCATCATAACATGCACGATTTGCCAAAGCTGCAATGAATGCATCACCATCTTCCTTCTCAAACTTAGAATCAGATTCAAATTTCTTCTTTTCTTCTTTAAATTTCTTACGAACATGTCCAGGCTTACCACAGTTCCAACAAATAGCTTTGGAATTTCTAGGAGATTTAGATCTCCCCCTAGACTTGGATTTTTCACGCTTCTCATTTTTCTTGCCTTTTTCCTTAGGTCTTCCATGAACATTTAGGGCCTCCTTGGCAATGATGGATACCTTCCTCCTCATCTCTTCAGAAAGCAAAGAACCCACCACATCTTCAATCTTTAAAATAATAGAAGTGCTCCTGATAGCCATAACAAGAGAATCCCACGAATCAGGCAAAGAACAAAGTAGGATCTGACATTTCTCCTCCTCATCCATTTTGACACCAACTAGTGCCAATTGAGCCACCAACATATTGAATGCTTCCAGGTGGTCTTTGATTCATCCACCCTCTTCCATTCTCAAGGAATACAACTTCTTCCTCTTGTTTACTAAAGATTTGGCTTGATACATCTCACCAAGCTTCTTCCATAGTTTCTATGCAGAGGTCTCTTCATGAACATTAATTAAAACTGAGTCTGTGTAATGTTTATTTATGTTAATCTAATTGAAAACACAAACACAATAATGAAACCTTAAACTAAAGAAATTGAAATAAATTTAAACAAACAAAATCTTCAGAACCGTTCCATTTTCTCTATCTACAGTGATTCTTTTGAAGCTTTTGCTCTCAGATTGTGTAAGCTTGGCTTCCTTCAAATGGTAACTTGTAGAACGAGAATGCAAATGAAAATCTATTCTATATGCTGGTGAAGATGGGATTGCTGATACGAATATGGACAGGTGCTGTGATTATGCACAGGGGCTGTGAATGAAATATATCATGATTCTATTGCTATTGCTATGATTCTATACTAAAAAGACTTATGCTATGAATGCTAATACTACTTGTAATTTGGCTATAGTTTTCCTGCTTAAAATTTCTATATCATTTGGAGCTCCCGGCAGCTGTATTTATAGATTTTTGCAGGCAAAATCTTGGCTGGCAAGAATCTACGGCTGTGAGATTGTCTGGTAAGTTTGAATGGTGAGAGATGAAGAGGTTGAGAAGAAAATGGGAGAGGTTGAGAGGTTGGAGAGAAGGATGGATTCCTGTCTTCAACCCACGGGAACAAGCCTGCACAAAAACAGAGAAATTTAATTTTCTGTTTTAACCATTTGCTTCCCGGGAGTTGAAGATAAATCCCAAATTAAATAAATAAATAAATTTATTTAATTTATTGCATTTGATTTTTGATTTTTAAAAACTATGGAAGATTTAATTAAATATTTTGAAATATTTAATTGTAATATGACTTTAGAAGAATTTGAAATTTTAGAAGATTTAATTAAATATTTTTGGAAATATTTAATTATAAATAGATTTTTGAAGAATTTTGAAATGATTTTGGAATATTGAATTAGAGGAAATAATTAAATATTTTGGAATATTTAATTGTAAATGATATTTAGAATAAGAATAATATTTTAATCTTTATTTGAATAAGATATTCAAACTAAGATTATATGATAATTAATATAAATAAATCGTAATGTTTATTTAATTAATTAAGAAATGAATATGAAAAGATGATTAAATAAACTTATTTATTTAATCAAAATAAAAAGAATGAAGAAATAAATAAATTATTTAAATTTATTTTATCTGGCAGATAAATTCAAGATTTACCCAATTAAATATTAAAATATTTGGTAATTTAGGAACAATGATGTGACCATTTTTAGGTGTATACATTTTGCCCCTCTTTGAAGTGATGTGTTTTACACATTGCTTCAAAGAATTTTGAATTTTGCCCCAAATGTTGACTGTCGAAATAATGATATGTATATGCCCCCGCGAACGATGAATCGATAAGATTTTGAATTTTTGTGATTTTTTTTTATTTTTATGAATTTTTATGAAATTTCCAATTTTTATGATTTTGAAGATGTCGATTCATCATTCGAAACTAATGATTTGAAGAAATTGACCCGAAGAGACATGAAATGAAAAATTGATGAAGAAATTGCCCCTGCTATGTGAAAATATGATAAAAATGCCCCAATTTTACCATTATATAGGTTAAAAATGTCATTTTCCATGTCATTTTCAATTTTAACCTAGTAAAATTTGTAAATATTGAGCTCTGAGTTGATAATCATGGCACTTCCAGTTCACCTGCACTGTTTCGAGCGTATCCGACATCATCAGCAGCCAGGGCACTACGGACCTCCAGTATGTGTCTCATAAATCTCTCTCTCGAAAATTTTGTTTTGAGCACGTTTTCAATGTTTATTGAAAAAAATTGAGTTTTAGCGCCCTTAACATTTTTCGTAGCACATTTAATATTTTTCATAGCGCATTTAATATCGTAGCGCCCTTAATGTGTATCGTAGCGCATTTAATATGTTTCATAGCGCAATTGATATTGTAGCGCCTGTGATAGATTTCGTAGCACATTTGATCATTTGCGTAGCGCATATGATTTCATAGCGCACTTCAGATGTATTGCAACGCCATTAATGAATTTTGTAGCACAAAATATTTCATAGCGCATATGAGTGATTTTCTAGCGCTATTAATATATTTTGTAGCGCAATTGATTCTATAGCGCTGATAATGAATTATATAGCACATTTAACCAATTTTGCAGCGCCTTTGATTTTATGTTGTTGTAAATGATAAATTTGTTTCCAAAGTTGTTGGAGAACAAATAGTAGAGGATAAATTTGCTTTTAAAGTTGTTAAAAACAAATAGGACAGATAAGTTTTCTCCTAAAGTTGTTAAAAAGAAACTTGATGTTGATTATTTGCGTTCCATAATGATGAAAAAAAATAGTTTGATTGATTCGTTTGCTTCTAAGGTCGTTAAAAACAAACATAATTGTGATATTATTCGCGTTTCATAATGATAATGAAAAACAAATAGTTTGATATTCAATTTTGGATTGATATGTTAGGATGATTTGATATTGATGTTGTTTTGATGATGTATGTGAACAGGAGAGACTAGGTGTCCTGCAGTTACGAGAGACTTTTCCTAGCACATGGTCATTGATTCCGCATTTGTTACAGTCAGATAGAGATGTGATTGATGCTTGCAGTTTGACTTCATTACTTGATATGCCCGAGGTTCGCCTCAACAGGGCCCTATTGACAGCACTTGCAGAGCGGTGGCATAGCGACACCAACACTTTTCATTTACTGACAGGCGAGATTATAGTGACCCCCGAGGAAGTTTATTGCATCCTACGGATCCCAGTGATGGGAGAGATAGTTGTTTTTGATAGACGAGAGGTTGGGGGTACTCTTTCTTTGAGACGGATATTCAGAGATGATCAGATTGCCGGATACTTCATCCCGTGGGGTGAGATTATAGATACCTATCCACCATTACTAGTTGTGCTTGCAGGATTCATTGGAGGTGTGTTGTGCCCCGACCATAGGTCGAAGGGGTTTGCGATTGGATGGGGTCATGTTTTGGAGAGTATGGTGATGCAGGGGACATGGTATGCATGGGGTACATGTATGCTAACCCACCTATATGACGAGTTACATCATATCGTATATGGTAGAGGTCAGAGTTTTGTTGTTGGGTGCTCATTACTATAGATATGGGCATGGGAGCATTTTGCAGTTTTACGTCCATTGACCCGAGGACATCGACCAGCTGGTCGAGCATACAGATGGAGATATGCGCATATTATTGCTCAGCCTAGACTGGGAAAACTAGTATATTGGCAGCGGCTATTAGATAGTTTGGACACAGTATGCTGGAGGCCATATTTGGATTATGAGCCATGGCCAGAGGATGCGAGGGAGATGCCCTTTGTATGTACTTCTAGATCTTTGATTGGATGGACGACATGGATCCTCGAGAGATTTCTTACTGGACGAGTATTGCGACAGTTTGGTCGGATTCAGGGTATGCTCGTTGGTTCAGCTATTTATGCACGGCGACAGCTAGAGCTTGCAGTGTGGGGCCCACGGATCTCTTATGAGGCAGCGATGGCAGAGTTCACCAGTTTAGGAGCACAGATGTGGGATTACCAGGTGGATGTTCTTGATGCAGGGGCGACACCAGAGTATGTACAGTATGTCCTAGAGCATCCACCACCACATATGTTTGATCCTGATGAGGCCATTGCTCCTATTATTGCTCAGAGACGTCGACAGAGGAACTCGGAGTCAGGAGATGATGATTCAGAGGATAGTGATGATGAGGAGAGTAGTGGGGATGATGACTCAGATGGAGATGATGGTGGTGATGATAGGGGTGGAGATAGAGGTGGTAGGAGAGGCAGTAGGAGAGGTGGCAGAGGAGGTAGAGAAGGCAGAGGTGGACCACGGATGAGGCACACTGACCCATCCCCTTCCGTAGATCCGACTGTAGCAGGTCAGATATCGTCTCTGCAGAGTACACTACAGAGCTTGCAGGCTCAGTTATCATAGGCACAGGACTTGATTTCATAGTTGCAGGGTCAGGTGACTTCGATTACTGCTAAGAGAGATGCAGCTAGACAACGGGGTGAGCAGGCCATTGCCTTAGCAGATAGCCTACAGAGAGTGGCAGGTAGCACTTTGCCAGGTGATATGATGAGAGAGGTTACGAGGGCTACTCGAGAGGCAGAGTTTTATCGCACCAGATATCATGATGCAGTCCCAGCTGAGCAAAGAGAGAGCTACACTCAGTCACGATCTACTCATGGTCGCTCTCGTACTACCAGCAGGGGTGTGACACAGCCATTACCTCCTAGAGGGCCACCAGGGACAGGGGGAGCAGGTCCATCAGGGGCAGGTGATACAGGTCCATCAGGGGCAGGTGGTACAGGTCCTAGGCCAGCTCCATCAGAGGATAGCTCTGCCTAGTGCATTGTATATGATTCTTTCATGATATTTGAGACATTTTGTATACACCATGAGATGATCACATTTTTGATGATATTATATCTTTTGTAGTTGACATCCTTGTACATTTTGACATTCATTTTTGAGATATATGAAATGCAGCGATGATTTTACATGATATATGATGTGTATCCATATGATGTGTACTATATGATGGTTTCATGATTTATGATATTTATATACATGATTGTATGAGATGAAATTTATTTGATGAATGAATGTATAATGTATATGATGTATGTAATGTATGCTTTTTATAATTTTCTAATGCAAAAATGTAAAATGTATGAAATGATGTTTTTTTTGTGAATGTCAAAATATACTCAGTCATGTATTTGAAAAGATATAAACATTTGATTCTTTGCCCACTTTAAATAAAAAAATAAAATAAATAAAATAAATGCAAAATGCAGATTCCAACATGAATGCAATCTATACTAACCATGTAGGACATTCATACAATATTGCCATTTGGAGAGCTTATTTATGCTTTTGTATCATCATAGAGCTTTGAAATGTTGAAAGTTAATACAAGCATCAAAGGGTATGTTAGCACCCGATGATGACACGGTATTGCTTTCATAATTTTGATATAACAAGCATCTAGGTATAGTGAACCAAGATGACTGAGTATTAGCATAATGATTGTAGAAGTTAATCTTTTTCCAATACAAATTCAAAATGTCATCCATGTATAGTAAGAGCATGTCTCGACCAATTTTTCACCATAGTACTAATGATTTCCTTACAAATAGCGGACAAAGAAAAATCATGCTCCTTCCTTGCTCTTCTAGTTCAGTACATCATTGAATTACTCCAGGAGATATGATAAAAAATCAAACAACTTCATTCAATCTTGGAACTTTAAAGTATTTCAAACATTTATTCAGATTAAGATCATCCAAGTTTTAGTTATCATTATTGATATTCTCACTTCGATAGTTGTTTGGATCATGTTGTTTCGATTTTCATTGGCATGAATATGTTTGTGATCAATTTGATACGACAATGTTTGTTTTGTTTTGTCAAACTGTTTTATGTCTGTTTTGGAATATTCTGAAAGCTCGTTGCCCCTCTCTTGTATGTTTCTACGTTTTTCCCCCAGTGTAAACACAACCTAAAGATAAAAGATATGTACAAATTCATCAAACCATGATGAAACCTAAAGATTCCCACTACATGATATGGATAATGAAAGATATATACAGATGATTGACATGGATGGATGATGTTGAAAGACATAAACTAATAAATGAAGGAGCCCATTTTTATCACAAGTAGCGCTTGTTTGCCAAGTTTTTACCACTTATTTTTATTGCACTTTTTCAAGATTTTTCTAATTTTTTTTTATTTTTTCAGGACTTTTTATGATTTTTTTGATTTTTTCAGGACTTTTTATGATGATTTTTTTTTTCTTCAGGACTTTTTAGACATAGAACTTCTTCAGATGAATACTATTGATTGGCTCTTCAAACAGGTCCCCCTCTGATGTGGATAGCTGATATGCACCAGAACCATATGCTGCTACGATAACAAATGGACCAAGCCAATTAGGTTCAAATTTGCCTTTCTTTTCTCTGTCTTGTTGATTACGCAGATTTTCTCTCAAAACTAAGTCACCGACTTGAAATGCCCGTGGTTTAACTCTGTGATTATAACCACGAGACATGACTTGTTGATAACCTTTCAAGTGATCAGCTGCATGTTGGCGTCTTTCATCTAACAGTTCGAGCTCTTGGAGACGAGAAACCCTGTAGTCTTCATCACTTATCAATCCCTTGAGTGAAACCCTAAGCGAAGGTATTTCAACTTCTAATGGTAAAATTGCTTCTGCTCCATAGACTAAAGCATATGGTGTAGCTCCTGTTGGTGTGCGAACACTGGTTCTATATGCCCACAAAGCTGGGTTGAGTTGAACATGCCAATCACGTCTAGCATCATTTACTGTTTTCTTCAATATCTTCAAGATGGTTTTGTTAGAAGCTTCTGCTTGACCATTACCCTGTGGATAATAAGGTGTAGAGAACCTGTGTTGGATGTGAAATCTTTCACAAAGTTCATCAACATCCTGATTCTTAAAAGATCTTCCATTATCCGTAACAATAGAATTAGGAATTCCATATCTACAAATAATGTAATTCAGAATAAATGAAGATATCTATTTACCAGTCACTGTTGTTAGAGGAACAACTTCAATCCATTTTGTAAAATACTCAGTAGCTATAATGATAAATTTATGACCATTTGACGATGAAGGATGTATTTTACCAACAAGATCTAATCCTCACTGAGAAAAATGCCATGTCGAAATGAAAGGTTGCAGTTCTAGTGTAGGTGCATGAATAAGATTCCCGTGGATCTGGCATTTAGAACACTTATTGACAAAAGTAAAAGAATCTTGCTCCATGGTAGGCCAATAGTATCCCATTCTGACAAGTTTCTTCGCTAAGGTCAAACCACTCGAATGAGTTCCACAAATACCACCGTGAACCTCTTGTAAGGCTTTTTCAGATTCGTCGCGTTCAAGACATCTAAGGAGTGTACCATCAAGACCACGTCGATAAAGGATATTGGCAATTAAGGTATAACGGGATGATTGACGAATGAAATTCCGTTTTTGGTTGCGGGATAAATCTGAAGACAAGATGTTATCTTTCAAATAGGTATAAGTCTTGCCATATAAAGGTGAATCTGAACCAGTCAAATGACATATAACTTGGGTTTCAGGATTATCATAGGCGGGAGAAAACAATTGTTCCACCAAGAATTCATACTTGGTTTGATCTTCTGATATTTGTAATAAGGAAGCAATGGTAGCCATTGCATCTGCAGCTTTATTATCAATCCTTGATATTTGTGAAAATTTAATTGACACAAAATATTTCTTATAATCATCCACCATGTTCTTGTATGGTAGCAACTTATCATCTTTAGTTTGATAATCATCATTAATTTGATTAATGACAAGTTGTGAATCACCATAAACTTCCAGCTCTGAAATCTGCCATTCCAAAGCTATCTTCAATCCTATGAGTAATGCCTCATATTCAGCTATGTTATTTGTGCAAGGAAACATCAACCGATATGATAGTGAGATGGTGTGTCCTTCAGGTGTAACAAAAAAAATCCCTGCCCCCGAGCCATATTGTGTATAAGATCCATCAAAGTACAATGCCCACGGTCTCTGAATTGTTGCTGTAAAGACATCTGCATCAGGAAACTCAATGTGCATTGGATTGTCTTCTTGTAAAGGAGCTTCAGCCAACTGATCTGCAATGACCTGTCCTTTAATAGCTTTTCGATCTACATAGTGAATATCAAACTCACTTAAGATCATTACCCATTTTGCAAGTCTTCCTGTTAAAGTAGCTCTGCTTAATAGGTATTTCAATGGATCAATCTTTGTTATCAGCTTGACTGTATGAGCCAACATATAATGTCGCCACTTTTGAGAAGCAAACACTACTGCAAGACAAGCTTTTTCAATGAAACTGTAGTTTAACTCATGTCTTGTTAAGGTTCTACTGATATAATATATGGCCCTTTCTTTACCTGTAGAGTCTTCTTGTGCTAGCAATGCACCCAAAGATACTTCTGTTGCTGAAATATAGAGTATGAGTGGCTCTCTTGGAATAGGTGGAATTAAAACTGGTGAATGCGTAAGATATTGCTTGATCTGATTGAATGCTGCTTCACATTTGTCATCCCATTTAAATGGAACATTTTTATGCAATAAATGTGTAAATGGCAAGCTTTTGTCTGCCAGTTGAGCTATAAACCTTCTAATAGACTGTAATCTTCCTTGCAATGATCTTAATTGACTGATATTTCGTGGTGGGGGCATGTCCATTATAGCTTGTACCTTTTCTGGATCAACTTCTATTCCCTTTTCTGAAACAATGTACCCTAGGAGTTTTCCAGATGTAACACCGAAGACACATTTCTTTGGATTTAGTCGAACATTGAACTTCTCCATTCTAATAAAGATTTTTGACAAGATTTCCAGGTGTTCATCTCGTGTATGAGATTTGGCAAGTAAATCATCAACATAATCTTCCATGAATGTATGCATCATATCATGAAAAATAGTTGTCATTGCTCTTTGATAAGTAGCTCCAGCGTTCTTTAACCCAAATGGCATTACATTCCAGCAATAGGTACCCCAAGGACATGTGAACGCTGTTTTATCTTGATCTTCTGGTGCAATTTTTATCTGGTTGTATCCTGAAAATCCATCCATTAATGAATACATTGCATGGCCAGCAGTTAAGTCTACAATCATGTCTATGTTAGGCAAAGGAAAATCATCTTTGGGGCAAGCTTTATTTAAATCCCTGAAATCTGTACAAACTCTGATCCTTCCATCTGGCTTTGAAACAGGTACAATGTTTGAAATCCATTCTGCATAGTCAATAGTTCGAATGAATCCAACATCCAAAAGCTTCTTTAATTCTTCCTTGACCAATAATGCAACATGTGGATGCATCTTTCTGAGCTTTTGCTTTACAGGCTTTGTCCCAGGTTTGATAGATAAATGATGCATTATCAGATTAGGATCTAACCCTGGCATATCAGCATATGACCAAGCAAAGTTAATTTGATTATCCTTCAAGAATTGCATGAATTTCTGGACTTCTTCAACTGTTAATGATGCTGCAATTTGCAAAACTTTTGGCTGCTCTGCTGTACTTATGTTGATTGATTCTGTTGGTTCGATCAAAATAGAAGATCTT
The DNA here is from genome assembly GCA_007258455.2 of Sequoia sempervirens. Lineage (NCBI taxonomy): Eukaryota > Viridiplantae > Streptophyta > Pinopsida > Cupressales > Cupressaceae > Sequoia > Sequoia sempervirens. The sequence continues at coordinate 375,992,558 of VDFB02086081.1, forward strand.
TCATGATAATACTTGGGAAGAGTGTCAAGTTTCTCATCCTTCAGTGCCTCAGAAAGGTTTTCACTGTCGGATTCACTCTTTATTTTTCTCTTGTTTTGATCTATCACTACCATTTTTCGGTTTTCACCAATAGATTCATCTTTTATTTCATTTATTTTGCAGCTAAGAGACTTGACACTCTCCTTATCAAAATCATGAGTATAAGATTCTTGAATGAAACAATTGTTTTCTTCATTTGAGGAACAAAGGAAAGTTATAATGTCTTCATCATTACTAAATGTAGGAATATGGATAGGTGCGTCAATGTCCCAATCTATAAGTTCTGGATAAACTAAGGGCATAGGATCATTAGGTTGGGTAAGGTCTTGAATTGTCAAAGTCATGATATGATTATCATCCTCATGATAGACAAGGTCTATGATGGTATTCTCCTGTTGATTGTCAATCTCGTTAGGATCTGATTCTTCCTCACTTGAGTCATGATCGCTTTGTAAAACAAAATCAAGTGGAGACCTTGAGCCTTCTCCTTGTATAAGAACAGGTGCATATTTGTGTATAGTATCAACTTGTTTATCCCTCCAAAATTCATCATTATAAATGGTGTCCCATTCATATTCATTAGAATCAGTATCTGAACTATTTTGCAATTGAAAAACTGATTCATGAGATTTATCTGACACAGATCCTCCTTCATGAATTAATTGTGTCTGCTGTGAAGTAGATTCTTCTTTATCTTTACCATATCCAAGTCCTGTTTTATCACTTGAATGCTTTGAAATAGGTTGAATTGGTTCCACAATTCCTTCTCTTCGTTTCCCTATAGGACCATTCCCTTCATAGCCCATCTTTTGCATGATAGCGTACCCCTTACCATATTGTTCTTTAGGCAACTTAATGTGCAAGAGAGATTCATCTTCATCTTTGTATAGCCAATTTAGGATGTCCCTATCTTCAGCTTCTTCTTCAGTGGTATTAGCTCTAATGAATTTTCCATCAAACTTTGTGATTGGCACGGAAGCTTGAGATGTAGAGGTGGTTGCAATCTTTTGATTTGATAAAGTTGGCAAACCATGTGATCTTGGAGAAGGAGGTAAAGTAGAAAGAGATAGTGAATATTCACCTACCCCTTTGTCTTTAAACTTCAGCATAGTATCAAGATTCTTTGTCAATTCTTGCAATTGAACTTGTAGATTGGAAGAAGAAACAACAAGAGCTTCTCTATTGTGTGGCACAAAGACATCTTGAGTTACTCTAAGATTTGAACAAGTTTGGGTACTATTGTAATCAACTTGTATAGTTATTTCTTGTCCATCATATGGAAACTTGATACATTGATGATATGTTGATGGTACTGCTTGCATATCATGGATCCACGGACGACCCAAAAGTATGTTATAAGACAGATCTCGATCTAGAACCTGACAAAAAGTATTCTTCACAACAGGTCCCACTCTGATAGGCAATAATATTAATCCTTTAGAAGCTCTTTCTTCATCATCATATGCCTTGATGGTTATCTTCCTTCGTGGATCAATTTCATTTTCTGATATTCCTAAGGCATTTATTAATTTTAAGGTACAAATATTCAAACCGGCTCCTCCATCTATTAAGACACGTCTAATTCGATGTTTATGGATCATGACTTCAAGGTAGAGCGAGGAATTATGTGGATGTGTCATAGAGGCATCATCTTTGTCAGAAAATGAAAGACAAGTGGGGGAAGATAAATGTCCCACCATGGCTTGAAATTTGTTTGCATCTAGATTAGTATCAACAGTTGTATTTACAAGAGCTTCTTCTAAAATATTCTTGTGTATGGGTGATATTTTGAGAAGTTCAAGAATGGATATTTGAGCTGATGTTTTTCTCAATTGATCAACCAAATTATACTGAGTTGGAGAAGAAATAGTTGCTTTAGATGAACTTCCTTTTAAAACAACCTTTGCTTGACCTCTTGTTGTTACATTAACCTGTTGATATTCTTGTTTTCCTTTGATTTTGATAACATTAATCCGATTATCATCTGTGTGAATGTGACGGATTATATTGTCTTCAACATTATGTATACTTTTGGCTTTGGTATCCGATGTTTCCCCCTTTTGGTAGTTTGGCAAAGGATCTTTGAATGCTTGATGATCATCATTGGTATGATGTCCCTCAATTGTAATGGTACCATTGTCAATTAAATCTTGTACTAGATTTTTCAAAGCTTGACAATTGTTTGTTCTATGACCTTTACATCGATGATAATTGCAATAATACGAGTCATTCCATGATGGTGGTTTAACTCGTGGCTCATAATCTCTTTGTGGTGGTAAGGTGATAACCTTATTATCAAGAAGCTCCTTGAGAGCAGACTCAAGAGATTGACCCAATGCAGTAAAAGTCCGTCGATTTGAAAAGAATGAAGGTCTAGATGGATTTGATGTTTGGGCATTGCCAAGATTATTATTGAAATTACCACGATTTTGATTGGTATTTTGATTGGTCATGTTCTCTTGCTTGGAAATTTGTCCTTGTTGATTGTTGTTTCCTTGTTGAATTGTATTTCCTTGTGGATTATTTCGTGGAGCACTTGATAGATTGAAAACAGATGGTCTTGTTCGTAAATTATTTGCATCCACTATGCCATCATTAACAACATTTTTGTTTCTATTCCAAAACCTTGTTTTATCGTTATTGTTTTGATTTGATGTACTTGGATTATCAAGTTTTATCACTCCCCTTTTAACCAAGGCCCCTTCAATGGTGATTGCATTTTCAATCAATTTTTCAAAGTTATGAGGACAATGAAGGTTAAGCCTATAGCTTAATTCTAGATCAAGGCTATTAATAAAGATATCCATCTTTTCCTTTTCAGGAATAGGACGAGAATATCGTGCAAATAACCTTCCCCACCTTTGTAAAAATGTAGTAAAGGGTTCTCCTACTTTTTGTTTCACTTTACAAAGATCAAGCATTGTTATTTGGTGTTGAATGTTGTAGGAGTATTGTGAGATAAACTGATTTATCAACTCCTCAAAAGTTTTGATAGGTGGAGTGATTTTTGAAAGCCACTCCATGGATTGTACACCTAGACTTCGTGGAAATAATCGCATCAAGTAAGTATCATCATAGGCGAATTCAAGACTCATGTTTCGGAAATCCCTAACATGGTCAATGGGATCAGTTTTTCCATTATACCTATCATACTTAGGAATTTCGCAATGTTTTGGAAATGGAATCATTTGAAGACTCCTATCAAATGGATAAGGAGATATGTCTTCCAAAACATATTTCTTTGTTGTACCTCCTTGCATTTCCTTTATTTGCCCTTGTAATTCTTTTATCTGTTGGTTAAGAGCACTAAAGTCATTAGGAGGAGTTTCAGGATTTTGTTTAATCCCTTCTATGTCAAAGGTGTGAGGCAATTTAGCTCCTTGATTAGCTAATGAAAGAAAATATTTTTCTTTATTACGTTCTAGAATTCTTTCCATAAGAGTATGGAATTGGGGATCTTGTTCTGCTTCTTGAAGCTTTTCTTCTGTTAACTCATCAAGATTAAATGTTTCCTCTTCTTTTTCATTTCGGTCACCCATTTTACTGGTTGTGGTTTCTCCCTCGTCTTTTTCCATTTGTTTTTGAGATCTCGTGAAGACAGGCATAGATTTTGCTCCAAATTCTACTCACTTTTGATCAAAAGAGTGAAATAGTGCAATTTATGTGATATATATGAAAGTCAGGATAGAATGAAGATTCTATGACTTACACAAAATTTCTAATCTTGTAGCTTGTGTTGTTCCCTAAGTGAAAGGATGAAAATCCTGTTAGCGGGAATATAAGCAAAAGATCAAGAAAAGGATGATTTTGTACTTTATGAAATTTTGATCATGGCTTTGTAAAAGGATGGATTTTATGATAGATGCCTAATGTATTCTAAGTTCTCTATTGCAAAATTTGATTTGGATGAGTAGAATATTCGATTGCGGGTTGGGGAATATAACTGAAATGAATGCGTTGACTATGGTTATGCCTTTGAGAAAGGGCTCTTCTTTGAAAGTAAGCTTGTGAATACAAGGGCTCTATGGCATAATCATCTGAAAGACCTCTAACACAATCATGATACCTATGAAGAAAGGTTCTATATTTGAGTAAAACTTTTCAACTTTGATATAGGAATCGTTGCTTCTTCAATAATTTCTTGTGATTGAGGGGTTTCTTTGGCTTCTTAATCCTTTTGGAAACAAATTTCTTTACAAACTTTGTGGATTTCCAATCTCGTAACATGAGATTGATCAATGTGATAATGAGTGTTTTGGATGATCTTATCTAAATTAATGTAGTGAAAACACATCAAACAAGTTTGAAAATAGTTGTCTTAAGTCCTATGCTAAACATCAAGTGTGTAATCAAAATATTTTTCAAAAAAATGTTTTAACGGGTTTTACACATGACAAGCACTTCAAACAGAATCACTCTTAGTTCTCAAGTAGGTCATCATAGCAATCAACAGCCCACATCTTAGAACTGCATCGACTCACACAGCCATGTCACCCCCAAAAGGGCGCCCGTGTTTTTGTCTTTTCCAGGTGCATACTCAGAGTGACGGAAGTGGATACCGGATCCCCTGAGCAAACAATCCTTGGCAGTTATATGGTGAGTATCTTGGGGGTAGATTCTTCCCTCCCCTGCACTGTGATTGAAACAATGTTTGGAAACTGACTCAGTTAGTTACTACACTAGGTTCGTAGTAAGGGTTTCCGTTCGGTGCGACAAATGATAGACTCCCTCGAGAGACCTCCCTACCTTTAGAACAAAGGCTTTGGGGATGGTTATCAATGCACACTACCATCAAAAGAGGGTTTCCCCAATTTTGCTTTAAATTTTAGAGTGGGGTGGAATAGCCTGGCTTTGGCTTGAACCCACTTGAGTCGTTCCTCTTGGGTGAGTACTTTTTCCCACAAGAGCAGGCTCTCTACAAGGTTTTAACAAAAGCTGTAAAATGCATAAAAGGAAATAGGTGAGTTTGGCATTTTGATCACCCAGTTAAGGGGAGAGCATAGGCCTATCACCGAAGACAAAGCAAACAAAGGTTCAATTGTTAAGCACCAAATGAAAATTTTCTAAACTAAGTGAAGATTTTGCTTCACATAAAAAGAAAATTCATTTTAAGCCCAAATTGAAAGATGAAGTGTCTACCCTAGGATTGCTTCATTTTACCTTAGATGACTACCCTAGGATTGGTTAATTTTATGCTTAAAATGACTACCCTAGGATTGGTTCTTTTTATGCTTTAAATGATTACCCTAGGATTGGTTAATTTTATGCTTTAAAATTATTAACTGTCCACGGCTGCGTCAGAATCAATTAAACTAATCTAGAGTTATAGATTACATAATACATTCTTTAAAATTTTGCGCTGCAAAAGACATTATAGGCGCTGCAAAATTAATTATAGGCGTTGCAAGACTGATTAAGAGCGCTGCAAAACAGATTATGGGCGCTGCAAAACGGATTATGGGCGCTGCAAAATGGATTATGAGCGCTGCAAAACAGATTATGGGCGTTGCAAAACATATTATGGGCGCTGCAAAATGGATTATGGGCGCTGCAAAATGGATTATGGGCGCTGCAAAAGACTTCAGATGCGCTAAACTGGATATGACATTTCCGAAACGTGTCGTCTGCGCTATTCCGCTATTTTTACCTGTAACCTGTCAAAAGAAACTGCAAATAAAACATTAAAAAGGGGGCAAGAGCCCCACGGTGGGCGCCAAAAATGTGTTATGCTTATTTATGTTAATCTAATTGAAAACAAAAACACAATAATGAAACCTTAATCTAAAGAAATTTAAATGAATTCAAATCAAACAAAGTTTTCTTCAGAGCCGTTTCATCTTCCTCTATCTCTAGGAATTTGAAGTTGCTGCTCTCAGATTTGATGTAAGCTCCTCCAAATGGCTACTGTAGAACGAGTATGCAAATGAAAATCTATTCTATATGCTGGTGAAGATGGGATTGCTGATACGGATATGGACAGGGGCTGTGATTATGCACAGGGGCTGTGAATGAAATGTATCATGATTCTATTGCTATTGCTATGATTCTATACTATCTATGCTTATGAAAGTACTCTATGAATGCTATGAGTGCTATGAAATTTGCCTATAGTTATTTTACTAAAAGCTTCTATATCATTTGAAGCTCCCGGCAGCTGTATTTATAGATTTTTGCAGGCTCCATCCCGGCTGGCAAGAATCTACGGCTGTGAGATTGTCTGGTAAGTTTGAATGGTGAGAGATGGAGAGGTTGAGAAGAAAATGGGGGAGGTTGAGAGGTTGGAGAGAAGGATGGATTCCTGTCTTCAACCCACGGGAACAAGCCTGCACAGAAACAGAGAAATTTAATTTTCTGTTTTAACCGTTTGCTTCCCGGGAGTTGAAGATAAATCCCAAATTAAATAAATAAATAAATTTATTTAATTTATTGCATTTGATTTTTGATTTTTTAAAAACTATGGAAGATTTAATTAAATATTTTGAAATATTTAATTGTAATATGACTTTAGAAGAATATGAAATATTTAGAAGAATTAATTAAATATTTTATGAAATATTTAATTATAAATAGATATATGAATCGAATTAGAGGAATTTGAAATGATTTTAAGAACAAATATTTAAATTGGATTAGAGGAAATAATTAAATATTTTGGAATATTTAATTGTAAATGATATTTAGAAGAAGAATAATATTTTAATGTTTATTTGAATAAGATATACAAACTAAGATTATATGATAATTAATATAAATAAATCGTAATGTTTATTTAATTAATTAAGAAATGAAAACGAAAAGATGATTAAATAAACTTTATTTATTTAATCAAAATAAGAGAATGAAGAAATATAAATAAATTATTTAAATTTATTTATACGTAGATGGAATCAGAAGATTTAATTAAATATTAAAAATATTTAATTAATTACCAGACAATGTGATGTGACCATTTTAAGGTGTATACAGTTTGTTTTGAAAAAAAGAAAAGAAAGAGAAAAAGGGAAACTGAACAAGATGAAGAAAAAATTGAATTGTTGAATGTTTGAAAGTTTCTGGATGGCTGGAAGTTTTTGGAAGAATTGGAATCTTTTTGCAATTTTGAATGTCACCGTGTTTACATCTTTTTGGTCACCCTTTACCATTGATGTCAAAGGGGGAGAGATTTGGAAAGTTGGGAGAGATTGGAGGAGAGTTTTTGAATATATTTTTTTGCACATGTTGTCATCAATGACAAAGGGGGAGATTGTTGGAAGAATGGAGAAGATCAGTTTGTATGTTTTGATTGATGTCACCATGTTGTTTATGGTATTAGATTGGTCCAGTACCTTGAACTGGTGTGCAAAATATGTTTACTTCCTCTGGTGGTAGATCCAGTATTTTGGTTTGCATATTCCCTCTGGTAATCATTGGTGTTTAAAATTTTGAGAAGTGGCTCATGATCACTTGAAGCGATATGTATGTATTTTTCGTATGATCATATGATTGGTTGGTGTATTGGCATCAGCTTTGGCGATTGCATTTTGTTATTAGATTAATAATGGTTGACCTAATAATCAATTAATAGTTTAACATGTACTGCAAATATATGTGAGACCTATCTTTGGTCCATGCAAACATATTGTAGTGTATTATACACTTAGATTACTTTTGGAGAAGCTTTGTATGAAGCCGAAAATTACCTTTTTGAATTGCATCCAATTAGGCCTGGAACCTAATTGATGCTTGCAGATAGATCGAGTATATATATGTTGAATAGTTTTTGAAGATGTAGTGTAATCAATGAAGCAGTAGTGAATGCAAAAGTGAAGAAGAGCGAAAATGATGAAGTGTGTTAAGTGAGTCTATTGAGCATCACCAGAACTACATCAACACTTGTTAGGTGCACTCTTTTTAGTTCATTTTGGCTGTGAAGCTTAATTTTGTTTTGTAAATCTTTTTGTAGGAACTGAGCCTCCCTTTTGGACAATGAGTCCTTTTTGTAGGTAGTTCGCCTTTGTATCTAGACAATGAGTCCTCTTCTGGGTAGTGAGCCCTTTGGAGTGAGCCTTTGTAATCGATTTTTCTATCTCATTATATTATGAGTTAATCCTCACCGTGGTTTTTCCCTCAATGGGGTTTCCACATAAAATATGGTGTTCAGTGTGTTGATTTTACTTTTTGTTTTCTGCATTGCATGCTCATGCTTAATAACAAAATAGTGTAGTTGTGAAATTGATAAGTGTTGAAATTTTGAGTTTAAATTTGGTGACAATTGATTCACCCCCTTCTCAGTTGTCCTGCAGTTGTTAACAAAAAGAACTATTTATCCTCACCCATTTTGGAACCCACTTATGAACCTCTATACTTCCTTTGACTATTCTTAGTTAGTGAGTATTATCCACTCCTCTCATTCAATGTTAGACATCTCTTTGAGATTAAATCCCCACAATTCGTGTCTTCATCCAAAATTCTATAAATCAACCCTCATCCTTCATCCTTTATGTTAGTGTGAAAGGGGTATTTTATCTAACTAGTTCATTCTTAGCTAGTTCTCCACTAAAGTCCTCTTCACACTAGCTTAACTTTACATAGGGATAAGGTGGTTGAGCCTTTAATGACATGAGTTGTCACACCTTATAGGATGCCAAAACTTGTCATAATCTGGTTGCATCCATCTCTCCCCTTGGCCTATATAACCAAGGCATTTCCTTTGTAATTCTCACTTCTCAAGCTAAATATAGCTTTGCATTCTTGAGATGAATACAATTTATTCCTCCTCATATTTTTGGTTTTGCTTTCCTTCAGTCATTAGATTCCTGGTAGGCTATTTAGAAAATATCACATGGTATCATAGCCAAATTTGAGTTGTGGGTTAGCATTCCTTTAGGAAATATGAGTGTTGAGAAAAACTGAGTATGCTCTTCTCTTGCATCCTCGGATGATATGGAGAATCATAAAGGTGTGAAAATAATATTAGTTTCTAGGGGGGTTCATACTTTGAATTGTTAGTTACAGGTCTTCTGAAGCTTCCTAGAGAGATTCTATGCTCACCATTGAGTCTAGAGCAGATGAGATAGTCAAATCCACCTCTTATTTTGCCTGAAACGGACATCGGAGGCCAAATCTACAATAATTTGAAGTGGGAGGTTCATTGCTAGATCCACCAAGGAGCCATCATTTTAGAGCATTTTGGGTCAAATTTGACCTTGCCATCGTGCTCAGAAGGCCCAAAAACTATAAAATTGACTATCAAAACCTTAATTTTGGACAAAGTTGCTAGGTAGGGCAAATTTTTTTTGTCCAACCCCATGAACAAATAAGTAATATTTTTATTTTAAAATAAAAATATTTAATTTTGTTTTAAAATAAAAACATTCCATTTTGTTTTAAAATAAAAATATTTATATTTTGTTTTAAAATAAAAACCTATTTTGTTTAAAAAAAAATCATTTTATTTAATATATATATTTTTTCCAAATAAAACCATATTTTTATTTTTTTAAAAATTGCAAAAATTTAAATATATATTTTGATTTTAAAAAATTAAAAAATATATATATATATATATTTCTTTAAATATATCATTTTCATTGAAAAAAAATCAAAAAATTATAAATTATAACCAAATTTTTTGCATAAATATATTTTTTCTTTTTTTAAAAAAATCAAAAATTAAAAATTAGAAACAAAACATTTCAAACATGGAAATTTCATTTAAAAATTAAAAAAAAAATAATAAAAAAAAGCATTTGCATACCCCCCAGGTACCAAGGTACTTGCACAGGCCCAAGCAGACTACATACTTGTGTGTATCCTGACGCTACACCACGCAGGCTCTACAAACTCACCTTTATCTTTTTAATTTTTTTAAAAAACTTTTAATTTTTTTTTTAATATTTCTAAAAATATTAAACATAACATTTTTTTTTTCAAATCCGCTATTTTAATATTCAAATTTATCAAATTTGAAATCCATCGACGTATTTTTATTAAAATTGTGTTTTTTTTCAACTAACTTTTAAATGCCGTCGACGATTTTAATATTTTTTAAAATATTTTTTTTTTTGAAATCCGTCAACCAACTTATAAAAATCCTAACGACCTTTTTAATTGATCAACGAATTTTAATATTTTTTTAATGTTTTGATATTAAAAAATCTCCACAATTTAAAATCCCTCAAATATCTTGCCAACATTTTTTTGAGTTTTTAATATTTTTTTAATTAAAAAATAGAAAAATCTTAAAACCATTAAATTTGGCGGGCTATTTAGTGGTGGTTAAACTGGAGGACAGATAAATTTATCTGGTGGACTTCTATATTTGGTGGCATTCCTGGCAGATATCTAATTTTGGTGGACCGCTAACTTTAGTGACAATTTTTCTAAATTTGGCGGAAGTTTTCACAACTCCTCTCCGTTGATGCATTGTTTTTTGAAGGCCAACTTTGATAGCTCATAACTCGGGCTCCCGACCTCCAAATTCAGTGCAATTTTTTTAATTATTTGGGCTAATTTTTTTGTCCTCTACGCATTGGTGAAGACGGATTTATATTTTGGTGCATAGATTTTTTAGAAATTTTTGATTCTCAGGGACGACTCCTCACCATTCTCGTTTTTCAAACTTCAAAGTTGCATAACTTTTGCATATGATCTTAGATTGAGTTGATTCTTTTTCTGAAAGTGCATTATTTGTTGTGTACTTCGTATTGATTCTATTTATTTTTTATGAAATTCTACCAAATGTATACTTTCAGCACATGCTCATTTCTTGAGGATTTGTAAAAGTATTAAAATCCAAAAATCTATAATTGCACTAAATATAAAGTGCCAAATCGTTATTTTTTGGGGGGTTCTTTGATTGAGTGAAGAACGGGTGGTCTCTTGTTGTCTTTGTTCTTGAACCTCTCTCATACTTTGTGCTCTAGTTTTCCTTCACTATGGGTACATTTAAGTTTCCATTGCTCATGCCCTACAACTACAACACATGGCATCAAAATGCATGGAATGCCTTAATGCAACTAGGATACATACCTTATGTTGAGAAGAAGGTAAGTGCACCCACAAATGATAAGGAAAACTACTCTAGATGTTTGAACATACAAAAGTTCTTGGTTGTCTAAGGAGTTTAGTTTCTCTTGATATAATGTTTCAGATTGAAGCATGTAAAGATTCACATGATGCATGGGAAAAATTAAAAACTCTCTATGGTACAACTGATGAAGTTCATGTTTATCAAATTGACAACGAACTAATGGGTCTTGATCCAAAGTCTTTTGAAAACATCCAGGATTATGTAACGAAGGTCAATGACCTTAAAGCTCAATGTAAATCATGTGGATTAGAGAAGAAAGAAATTCAACTTGTCTACAACACTCTAAATAAACTTGGACCTGAATTTATAGCTTTTGTTTCTAGCTTTCATACTCATAGGTTGACAATGGTATCCGCATTCACTACACCTTCTTTTGCTTCATTTTCTGAAATGTTAATGCAAGAACAAGGTAAGCTTCTTCCAATGGGTCTTCTCAAGCCTTCACATTCACAAGCTTTGATGGTTGGTCAACCAAAGGGTCAGAAAGCATCAAGGAAACCTGACAACAAACAAAAGCAGTTCAAGAAGAAGTCACAAAGAGATCAAGCACAATCATCTTCAACAACACAAGTTTACTCCAACTCCTCTTCAAAGGGGAATTTTCAAAAGAAGGAAAGGCCAACTTGTAGTTACTGCAAGAAACCTGGTCATGAGGAACATTCTTGTCATAAGAAGCAGATCGATGAGTTAAAACATCTTCTTAAGAAGAACAACATTAATCTACCTTCTTCTGTTGTTCAACAATCCTCCACCCCTTCTTCCAAATCAGGTAAAGGGAAAGCACATGCACTTGTTGCTATTACTGATTCTTCGAAAGAGTGGATTCTTGACTCGGGTGTATCGCATCACATGGGTTCTAGTAAAGAACAATTTTCTTTGTTGGAGCCTTGTTCTATGCCCCACATTCTCATTAGGGATGATTCTCTAGTGGAAGTCATTGGGAAGGGTTCAATTGATAATGGCAATGGTACATTTGAGGATGTCCTCTACGTTCTTGATTTTTCAGCCAACCTTCTCTCCATCTACCAAATCACTCAGAATGGTAGAAAAGTTGAATTCACTCCAGATTCTCTCAGCATTAGGAATCTTGAAGATAATGCACTCCTTGCAGTTGGTAAGGCCAATCACGAGTCTCACTTGTATGCTTTCTCTCATTTTGTACCTGATTCACATTCAACTGCATTGCTCACCCATTTAAATGCTATGAGCAAACTATGGCATGAGCAGTTTGGCCATGTCAACTAGCGCTATCTTCAACAACTCAACAAATAGAATATGGTCACAGGTCTTCCTCAAATCAATTTTTCAGATGGTGTATGTTCAGGTTGTGCCTTGGTCAAACATCCTAAGGAGAAGTTTGACAAAGGGAAGGCTTGGAGGGCTTCAAAAGTCCTTGAATTGGTTCATAGTGACATGGTGGGTCCTTTTCCATCATTATCTTTCAGTAAGGCTTGCTATTTGCTCACCTTCATTGATGACTATTCCAGATACACATGGGTCTACTTTCTTTGACACAAAGGAGAAGTCTTTGATAGATTTCAAGAGTTTAAATCTCGTGCTGAGAAGCAATCTGGAAAGTGTGTCAAAATTCTCTGCACTGATAATGGTAGAGAATATGTGAACCATCAATTTGAGCAATTCTATACTCTTGAAGGGATTGATATTCAACATACTGTTGGCTACACACCACAACAAAATGGTGTAGCTGAGAGGAAAAATAGGTCCTTGAAAGAGATGGCTAGTTGCATGATCCATGCTCTCTCCCTTACACCTACATATTGGGCTGAAGCTATCAACTGTGCTACTCACATCCAGAATAGAGTTCCACATAAGGCATTAAAAGGTATCACTCCCTTCGAAGCTTGGTGTGGTCAGAAACCTGTTGTGGGGCACTTTAGAGTTTTTGGCTCCCCAACATGGGAACATATTCCTTCAGAGAAGCGCAAAGCCTTGGAACCTCAGAGTCGACCTTGTATCTTTGTTGGTTACCTTGATGGTGTCACATGATATTGACTAATGGATCCTAAAATACATGAGCTCTTCATTGAGCACAATGTGCAATTTGAGAAAAGCTCTTCAAGCTCCTCCTCTACTCTTCCTTCCTCCATAATGGTTTTAGAGGATTTTGACATTGAGGATTTTCCTCAAGCTTCCTCTAGTCATCAAGTTGATCATGAGATTTCATCTTCCTCTTCAAAGAGTTCAGAATCTCCTCCTCCATCCCCTACCATGCCTCATTGGGCTTGCCAAACACTTGAGTTTGCAGGAGATCTTGTTGGGGATCCTTCAAATACAAGGAGGATTCGATCACAACATCAAGACATTCCACATTCCTACATCGCCACAACTTCAGATCCATAGTCATTTTGTAAAGCATCTGGTATTGCTGAGTGGGATTCCACAATGGAGGAAGAGTACAACTCTTTAATGTAGAATAAAACATGGGATCTTGTTCCACTTCCCAAGGGAAGAAAACTAGTTTGGTGTAAGTGGATCTATCAAATCAAATTTGTAGCGGATGGCTCAGTTGACAAGTATAAAGCACAACTAGTGGCCAAAGGTTTCTCTAAATAACCAAGTATTGACTACACTGAGACCTTTGCCCCTGTTGCCAAAATGAACTCCATTCGCTTGCTACTTGCTATTTCTACAACTCATGGTTGGGTTGTACATCAAATGGATGTGAAGAGTGCATTTCTTCATGGAGATCTACATGAAGAAATTTACATGGAGCAGCCACAAGGATTCATTCAAGATTCTTCATTAGTTTGTAAACTAAGGAAGTCTCTCTATGGCCTCAAACAAGCTCCATGAGCTTGGTATGCCAAAATGGAATCCTTCCTTCTCTCCATTGGGTTCTCTAGATGCCACTTAGATCCAAATGTCTACATCTTGCGGCAGGAGGATGCTCTTCTCTTCTTGGCTCTCTATGTTGATGAATTGATTGCCACTAGGAGCACTTCATCCATCATCACAACTGTGAAGCATGCTTTGCATGATAGATTTTCCATGATTGACTTGGGTCTCTTGCACTACTTTCTCGGGATCGAGATCACACAGACCTCTTTCAGGATCTCACTTGCACAACCCAAGTATGCTCTTGATCTTTTATCACTTTTTCATATGGCTGATTGTAGGCCTGCACTGACTCCCTTTCTGTCTAGAGTTAGGCTTGAAGTCAAATGTTCCACACCACTAGTTGATGCTGCTTTGTATTGTCAACTTGTTGGTAGCCTCATCTACTTGACTCATACTCACCCTGACATTTCCTTTGCAGTTGGAATTGTTTCACACTTCATGACGAAACCACATGAGCTTCATTGGAAAGCTTCCAAATGCATCTTGCACTACATCGAGGGCACTCATCAGTATGGGATTCACTATGCAACAAACACAAGTTCAAAATTACTAGGATACATAGATTCTGATTGGGCTGGTGATATTGATGATCGCAAGTCCACATCCGGCTATAGTTTTCACTATGGTTTTGGTCCCATTTGTTGGCAGAGCAAGAAGCAACATGGCATTGCTCTTTCTTCAACTGAGGTTGAGTATAGGGGGGTTGTCAATGCTGCCACTGAGGCTATTTGGCTTCAGAATATCCTCACTAAACTTGGTATCACCTTTCAAAAGCCATCAGTCATCTATTGTGACAACCAAAGTGCCATCTAGATCTCAAAGAACCCGATCCATCATCAATGCACCAAACACATTGAGATCCATATGTATTTTCTTCTGGAGCTGATTCAGGAGTAGGTCATTGATTTGCGATATTGTCCTACAATAGATCAAGTTGCAGATATATTCACCAAACCCTTCATTGAGAGCAAGTATGTTCATCTTCGATCTCTCTTGAGAGTGTGTCACATCTCTTCTGGGGGGGCACTTAGATCTTCTTCATTCACCCTCTCACGGGCAGGAGTTTTTTCCCACTGGGTTTTCTCGTTCTTTATCATTAAGAGGTTATTATGTACATGGGTACCTCATTAGGCCTAGTAGCTGGGACCCATATTTGCATCTTTGCATTGTATACTTCTCCCTAAGTTGCACTTAAGGGGGGGTGTTAGTATGAAAGGGGTATTTTATCTAACTAGTTAATTCTTAGCTAGTTCTCCACTAAACTCCTCTTCACACTAGCTTAACTTTACATAGGGATAAGGTGGTTGAGCCTTTAATGACATGAGTTGTCACACCTTATAGGATGCCAACACTTGTCATAATCTGGTTGCATCCATCTCTCCCCTTGGCCTATATAACCAAGGCATTTCCTTTGTAATTCTCACTTCTCAAGCTAAATATAGCTTTGCATTCTTGAGAGGAATATAGTTTATTCCTCCTCATATTTTTGGTTTTTCTTTCCTTCAGTCATTAGATTCCTGGTAGGCTAGTTAGCAAATCTCACACTTTATGATGTTTGAATGATCAATCTATAGTTACATGCTATTGATTTAGTAAGAAACCTACATTCAAACATCTTAGAGCACATTGTGCCATCATAATGGAGGTCTAATCTTGGGTTCTCATTTATTTATTTATATTGTTTATGTTTGCTTTCATTGTTTGCTCTATCATGAGTGTGTGTGACTTGTTATTTGAGTTTTTGGGTTTTTTATTGTCCCAACTCAATTTTGTAGCTTGAATAGTGGGTACACAACTATCACTAGAGAATGTTTATTTTTTGGGAATAATATTTCCAAAAGAGTCATGACATTAAAAATGTAAAGACCTATTGTGTTTTATTATATTGCTAGAAAATGCCTTTTTAATATATTACACCAAAAGTGCTTTTGAATACACTAGTTAGAGTATACAATTTGCAAGCAAATATTTCAATGTAGCCAAGATCACCAAACAAAAGAAAAAGCAACTGTCAAGTATGTATATATCTTTACCCTTATATCGCAAATGAGTAATTTTTAGTATCATGGGTCATTTCCACTATCACATGGTTGACTTGCCAACTTTCAAATTAAAAAATTTAAAACTAAAATTCTTTGCCCTTTTTTGCTGCTTGATATGCATTGACCTATGACATGTCTAGGTAATTTGTGTGCAATATGGGTAAGTGCATAAAGATGGGGGCCAAAAAGGGATCTTAAGTGACCTGGACTTTTTTCTAAAATTAGGAAATACTGACCTTGGATGAGAAACTAAGCATAGTTACACTCAAAATTTTAAGGTGCAACAAAAACAATGTTCATAGTTCTCTAAGTATACTTTATAAACTACTATTTTGTTTGAAAATGGTATAGATTAAAGGGTTCAAAAAAGGGAGCCACAAAAAATTGGTGCTGTTTTTGTTAAAAAAACATAACACAGTGTGTTTTGTGGCTCCCTCAAAAGGTTAACTTTTTTTGGTTTTTTTAAAATTGCTTTAGTGAGAAATTACCTAACAACATGTAGTTTATGCGTGATTTTTTTAATATTTTTTCAATGAATATTTGATTTTTTTACTAATTTTCAAAGTGGACACATCTTGAAAAATAGAATTTTGGCCATCCTACCCCTATAAATTTTGAAAACTAATTGAAAATAATTTTTTTTGAATATGTGTAGAATGGAGTCTAGTATATAAAAAATGCAATTTATTTGAAATTCCAATGAACAGTAAAAAATAAAGTAAAAAATACCAAACACTGGTTTTTGCCAAAAAATAGACACAAACAAAAAAATTAAAGATGAAAGGCTTAACATTGTCAAAATGTGAAAAAAATTACATCATTAAATAGCTAAGAGAGAGCCTAACATTACCCAAGTGTTCGATTTGTTCAACCTTGAAACATGTACAAACCTAACGGTTAGCACAAATGAGATTATGTGAAATCTTGTAGAATATGCAAAAACACATCTTTGGATGTTGGGAAGGCACTCCAAGCCTTTGGGTTAGAAATCCAAAGTAAATGACAAGCCTAAGGCTTGGGGATTCCCAAAGCAACATATAATTGGAGCACATTATAACACTCTCATGTTATGTTTTGTTTTGTATTTTTTTCTTTTTTGCAAATGTTTTTTGTATGTTTGTCAAGCTTGACATATCCCAAGCACGTTATAAGACACTCACGTTATGTCTCGCTTGGAATGTTTTATGTTCAAGTTTGTTAAGTATGTTTGACGTATGTATATTTGTATATATATATATATTTGTATTTATGTATGTATGCATGTATGGAAGTGTATGTATGTATGAATGTATGTATGCATGCTTTTATGTATGTATGTATGCACACTTGTATGTATGTATTCTTGTATGTATATATGCATGATGTATGCATGTATGCCTATATGTATGTATGTATTCTTATATGTATGTATGTATATATATATGTATGCTTATATGTATGTATGTGTGGTTGTATGTATGTATTTATGTATGGTTGTATGTATGTATGCATGCTTGTATGTCTATATATATGTATGCATGCTTATATGTATGTATGTATGTATGTATGCCTGTAAGTATGTATGTATGTATGTATGTATGCATGCATGCATGCTTGTATGTATGTATGTATGTATGTATGTATGTATGTGTATGTATGTATAGATGTATGCTTGTATGTAAGTATGTATGTATGTAAGGGTTTTGGGTTTAGGGTATATAAGGAATCAAGGTTTGAGGGATTAGGGATTAAGTAATAGGTTGAGGGTAGAGGGTAGAGGGTTATAGTTGAGGGATAATATTCAACTTGTTGAGTGATGTGTAAGGTATAGGGATTAGGGTTTAGGATATTAGGTTTAGGGTTTATGATATGGATTGAGGGTATAAGACATAGGGTGACTTGGGTTGAGAGTGTATGGTTTAGGTTTTAAGTATAGGGTTGAGGCATAATATTTAGGGTTTAGGTTATAAGGGTGAGGTTATAGGGTATAGGGATGAGGGTTTATGGGTGTAGGTTCTAGGGTTTAAGGTATAGGGTTGAGGATTGAGGGATTAGGGCTTAAGTATATGGTTGAGGGTATAGGGTAGAGGGTTCAGAGTTTACAATTGAGGGATAATGTTCAAGGTTGAGTGTCTAAGATATAAGGTTTAGGGCTTAAGGTTGAGGGTATAACGAATATGGATGAGGGTTGATGGTTTAAGGCATAATTATAGGGTATAGAGTAGAGGTTTCATGGTTGAGGGATAATGTTCAAGGTTGAGTGTCTAAGGTTAAGTGTATAGGGTATAGGGTTTACGGGTATCTAGGGGTTGAGAGTTTAGGGGTTAAGGGTTTAAAGTTTGAGGGATTAAGGGTTTAATGGTTGAGGGATTAGGGTTTAAGGTATAGTGTCAAGGGTATAGGTTATAGGGTTTAAGGTTTAAGGGTTGAGGGTTGAGGTTTTAGGGTTAAGGGTTAAGGGATTAGGGTTTAAGGGTTGAGGGTTAAAGGATTTAAGGTTAAAGGGTCAAGGGTTTAGGGTTTAAGGGTTGAGGGCTTAAGGGATTAGGGTTTAAGGGTTAAGCATTAACAAATTATGGTTTAAGGTATAGGGTTAAGGGTTTAATGTATAGGGTAGAGGGGTTGAGGGTTGAGGGTTTAAGGGTTGAGAGTTTAAGGGTTGAGGGTTGAAGGATTAGGGTTGAGGGTTGAGGGTTTAACGTATAGGGTTGATGGATTAGGGTTGAGGGTTGAGGATTTAAGGTATAGGGTTGAAGGATTAGAGTAGAGGGTTGAGAGTTTACAATGAGGGAAAATGTTCAAGGTTGGGTGTCTAAGATATAGGGTTCAAGGTTTAAGGTTGAGGGTATAAGGCATATGGATGAGGGTTGATGGTTTAGGGCATAAGTATAGGGTATAGGGTAGAGGTTTGAAGGTTGAGGGAAAATGTTCAAGGTTGAGTGTCCAAGGTTAAGTGTATAAAGGTATAGGGTTTAAGGGTATCTAGGGGTTGATAGTTTAGGGTTTAAGGGATTAAGGGTATCTATGGGTTGAGAGTTTAGGGTTTAAGGTTTTAAGGTTTGAGGGATTAAAGGTTTAAGGGTTAAGGGATTAGGGTTTATGGTATAGTGTCGAGGGTAGAGGGTTTAGTGATAGGGTTTTGGGTTTAAGGTTTAAGGGTTGAGGGTTGAGGCTTTAGAGATAGGGTTTAGGCTTAAGGGTTAATGGATTAGGGTTTAAGAATTTAAGGTTAAAGGGTCAATGGTTTAGGATTAAAGGGTTGAGGGCTTAAGGGATTAGGGTTTAAGGGTTGAGCGGGATGATCCCACAATACTGGTTTACAATTTTTTGGGAGATCTTGATTTTTGCTGAAATCACATATTTTTAGAAAATATAATGATTTAAGAATTGAAAAGTTCCATTTAAAGGATTCCAATTGAATAGGGTTTGATCAAACCACCTTAGATGAACCCCCATTGGATAGAACCCTGCTAGTTTTAAACCATACCTATACCGAAGTCTCCTTTACACCTATCAAAATGCTGATAAAAAACCACTTTTGATTTACCTTTTGGGGGATCAAATGAATTCATTTAAAATTTATTATTTGTAACTGTGTATCCTTATTATAAGCTTCCCAAAAAGTATAATTTTAAATAAATTTAATGTTATTATTATATTTATTTTTTATTTCTCGTGAATGTAGGTTTTTCACCAAAAATCAAGCTCTTTATTCTGCACATGTCGAAAAATAGTAGATTATAATTTTTTTTTTTGAAAATATTAGAGCACTAGATATTGATGTCCCTGATCCAACAAAAAAAATAAATTGAATTTTGATACATACAAAAAGAGTTATTTTTTAGCCAGTAAATCATGTCTAAATTGTAACTGGTTTGACTTTGAAATTTAATTAAGAAAACAATATTCAATGAAATGATATGAAACAAACTCTATGCACTAGATATTGTAGTTACAAATCTAAATTCAAAAAAAAAAGAATTTTATCCTTCATAGAAAAATAGTTATGTGTTAGCCAGTAACATCACTCTTTAAAAATGGTGTTTACTGTTAAAAACTAGTTTTTGAAGGAGATGGAAAAAGAAGTGCATTCTGATTCCAATTTTTTTGAAAAAATAATATTTAGAATCTATAAAAAAAATGGCATAAATCACTAGTTTGCATCATCTTCAAATTCCTCACAGTTTAGCCACTATAGATGCCCAAAAGTGAAGATTTAGTTAAAAAAATCAGTTCAATGTCTAGTTTGGCCAAAAAATGTAAACCAGTATTGTGGGATTACCCGTCAAGGGTTTAGGGTTTAAGGGTTGAGGGATTAGGGTTTAAGAGTTGAGCATTAAGAGATTATGGTTTAAGGTATAGGGTTGATGTATTAGGGTTAAGGGTTTAATGTATAGGGTAGAGGGTTTTAGGGTTGAGGGTTGAGGATTGAGGGTTGAGGGTTGATGGTTTAAAATATAGGGTTGAGGGATTAGGGTAGAGGGTTGAGAGTTTATAGTTGAGGGATAATGTTCAAGGTTAAGTGTTTAAGATATAGGGTTCAAGGTTTAAGGTTGAGGGTATAAGGAATATGGATGAGGGTTGAGGGTTTAGGGTATAAGTATAGGGTTGAGGGTATAGATTAAAGGGTAGAGGTTTGAAGGTTGAGGGATAATTTTCAAGGTTGAGTGTCCAAGGTTAAGTGTATAGGGTATAGGGTTTAAGGGTTTAAGGTTTGAGGGTTTAAGGGTTGAAGGTTTAAGGGTTGAGGGATTAGGGTTTAAGATATAGTATTGAGGTAGATGGTTTAGGGTTAAAGGTTTAAGGGTTGAGGGTTAAGGCTTTAGGGATAGGGTTTAGTTGAGGGTTAAGGGATTAGGGTTTAAGGGTTGAGGGTTTAAGGATTTAAGGTTAAGAGGTCAAGGGTTTAGGGTTTAAGGGTTGAGGGCTTAAAGGATTAGGGTTTAAGGGTTGAGCGTTAAGAGATTAGGGTTTAAGGTATAGGATTGATGTATTATGGTTAAGGGTTTAATGTATAGGGTAGAGGGGTTGAGGGTTGAGGGTTTAATGTATAGGGTTGATGAATAAGGGTTGAGGGTTGAGGGTTGATGATTTAAGGTATAGGGTTGAGGGATTATGGTAGAGGGTTGAGAATTGAGGGATAATGTTCAAGGTTGAGTTTCTAAGATATAGGGTTCAAGGTTTAAGGTTGAGGGTATAAGGCATATGGATGAGGTTTGAGGGTTTAGGGCATAAGTATAGGGTATAGGGTAGAGGTTTGAAGGTTGAGGGATAATGTTCAAGGTTGAGTGTCCAAGGTTAAGTGTATAGGTTATAGGGTTTAAGGGTATCTAGGGGTTGAGAGTTTAGGGTTTAAAGGTTTAACGTTTGAGGGATTAAGGGTTTAAGGGTTGAGGGATTAGGGTTTAAGGTATAGGGTTGAAAACATAGGGTTTAGGGATAGGTTTTAGGGTTTAATGTTTAATGGTTGAGGCTTTAGGGTAGGGTTTAGGGTTGAGGGTTAAGGGATTAGGGTTTAAGGGTTGAGGGTTTAAGGATTTAAGGTTAAAGGGTCAAGGGTCGAGGGCTTAAGGGATTAGGGTTTGAGGGTTGAGCATTAAGAGATTAGGGTTTAAGGTATAGGGTTGATGTATTAGGGTTAAGGTTTTAATATATAGGGTAGAGGGGTTGAGGGTTGAGGGTTGAGGGTTTAAGGGTTGAGGGTTTTAGGGTTAGGGGTTGAAGGATTAGGGTTGAGGGTTTAACATATAGGGTTGATGGATTAAGTTTGAGAGTTGAGGGTTGAGGGTTGAGGATTTAAGGTATTGGGTTGAGGGATTAGGGTAGAGGGTTGAGAGTTTAAAGTTGAGGGATAATGTTCAAGGTTGAGTGTCTAAGATGTAGGGTTCAGGGTTTAAGGTTGAGGTTATAAGGCATATGGATGACGGTTGAGGGTTTAAGGCATACGTATAGGGTTGAGGGTATATAGTGTAGGGTAGAGGTTTGAAGGTTGATGGATAATGTTCAAGGTTGAGTGTCCAAGGTTAAGTGTATAGGGTATAGAGTTTAAGGGTTTAAGGGTATCTAGGGGTTGAGAGTTTAGGGTTTAAGGGTTTAAGGTTTGAGGGATTAATGGTTTAAGGGTTGAGGGAATAGTGTTTAAGGTATAGTGTTGAGGGTAAATTGTTTAGGGATAGGGTTTAAGATTTAAGGGTTGAGGGTTGAGGATTTAGGGATAGGGTTTAGGGTTGATGATTAAGGGATTAGGGTTTAAGGGTTGAGGGTTTAAGGCTTTAAGGTTAAAGGGTCAAGGGTCTATGGTTTAAGGGTTGATGGCTTAAGGGATTAGGGTTTAAGGGTTGATCATTAAGAGATTAGGGTTTAAGGTATAGGGTTAAGGCTTTCATGTATAGGGTAGAGGGGTTGAAGGTTGAGGGTTTAAGGATTGAGGGTTGAAGGATTAGGGTTGAGGGTTGAGGGTTGAGGGTTGAGGGTTGAGGATTTAAGGTATAGGGTTGAGGGATTAGGGTAGAGGGTTGAGATTTTACAATTGAGGGATAATGATCAAGGTTGAGTGTTTAAGATATAGGGTTTGAGGTTTAAGGTTGAGGGTATAAGGCACATGGATGAGGGTTAAGGGTTTAGGGCATAAGAATAAGATTGATGGTATAGGGTATAGGGTAGAGGTTTGAAGGTTGAGGGATAATGTTAAAGGTTGATTGTTGAATGTTAAGTTTAGAGGGTGTAGGGTTTAAGGGTATCTAGGGGTTGAGAGTTTAGGGTTTAAGGGTTTATGGTTTGAGGCATTAAGAGTTTAAGGGTTGAGGGTATAATGGTTGAGAGATTAGGGTTTAAGGTATAGTGTCGAGGGTAAATGGTTTAGGGTTGAGGGTTAAGGGATTAGGGTTTAAAGGTTGAGGGTTTAAAGCTTTAAGGTTAAAGGGCCAAGGGTTTAGGGTTTAAGGGTCGAGGACTTAAAGGATTATGGTTTAGGGTAGAGGGTTTATAGTTGAGGGTTGAGGGATTAAGGGTTTAAGGTATAGGTTCTAGGGATTAGGGTTGAAGGTTTAATGTACAGGGCAGAGGGTAGAGGGTAGAGGGTTTAATGGATTAAGGGTTTAAGGTATAGGGTTGAGGTATTATGGTTAAGGGTTTAATGTGTAGGGTAGAGGGTAGAAGGTTTAAGGGTTTAAAGGTTGAGGTTATAGGGTTGAGGGATTAGGGTATAGGGTTGAGGGTAGAGGGTTTAATGGGTTGAGGGTTTAAGGGTTGAGGGTTGAGGGTATAGTGTTGAGGGAGTAGGGTTGAGGTCCAATGTATATAGAAGAGGTTTGAGGGATTAGGGTTGAGGGATCAGGGTTGAGGTATTAAGGGTTTAAGGGTTTGAGGGTTCAGGGTTGAGGGAAAGAGGGGTAAGGAGGAGGGATATATGTAGAGAGGGAGGGAAATAACTAGAGAATCCTTAGAGATATAGAGGTGATAGACCTCCAACCTAGGGAGAGAGGGGTGAGAGAGATAGAGGGGGGAGCGGGGTGGGTAATGAGACAAGGAGTGAGAGACCTAGCTGGATAAGGAGGGATGGATAGGTAGACAAGGAGTTACTGAGAGACCCAGAGAGGGGAGAGGTAGAGAGGTGAGGGGAAGGCATAGGTGAGATATAGAGAGGTGAGGGAAGAGATAGAAGAAAATGAGAGAGAGAAGTTCACAACTTGAGGGAAAGATGGGTAAGGAGGAAGGAGAGATGGGGAGAGGGAGGGAAATAACTAGAGAGCCCTAAGGGATATAGAGGTGAGAGACCTACAACGTAGGGAGAGAGGGGTGAGAGACATAGGGGGAGATAGGGGTGAGAGAGATAGAGGGGGGAGAGGGTTGGGTAATGAGACAAGGAGTGATAGACCTAGATGGATAAGGAGGGATGGGGAATCAGAGGAGTGATTGAGAGACCAAGAGAGGGGAGAGGTAGAGAGGTGAGGGGGAGAGAGAGGTGAGAGTTAGAGAGGTGCAGAGAGAGATAGAGAGGTGAGGTGAGAGATAGAGAGGTGAGGGGAGAGATGGGAAAAAAATGAGAGAGTTCACAACTTGAGGGAAAGAGGGGTAAGGAGGAGGGAGAGAGGTGAATGAGGGAAATATCTAGAGAGCCCTGAGAAATATACAAGTGAGAGACCTACAACCTAGGGAGAGAGGGGTGAGAGTGATAGGGGAGAGATGGGGGTGAGGGAGATAGGGGATGATAGGGGTGGATAATGTTTGAGGGTTTAAGGGTTGAGGTATTAAGGGTTTAAGGGTTTAGGGTTAAGGGATTAGGGTTTAAGGTATAGTGTCAAGGTTTGAGGGTTTAGGATTTAAGGTTTAAGGGTTGAGGATTGAGGCTCCAGGGATAGATTTTAGGGTTTAAGGTTTAAGGTATATTTTCGAGGGTTGAGGGTTTAGGGATAGGGTTTAGGATTTAAGGTTTAAGGGTTGAGGGTTTAAGGGATTAGGGTTTATAGGTTGTGGGTTTAAGAGATTAGGGTTTAAGGATTGAGGGTTTGAGGGATAGGGTTGATGGTTAATGTATTTGCTTGAGCATATAGGGAATTCTGGTGAAACTGTATATCACACAAAAAAGGAGACATACATAACACTTCGAAGATGTCATAATTGGTCAAAGAAAGGTATCATTGATTTATGCCAACTCAATCCCATATTTACACATGATAAGAGTTAGTAGATCTTTACAAAATCAAACTTTTCATAACGTGAGTGCATTTTGGAGAAGTTGAAATATGGTCGCTTTGTAGAGCAAGCTAAAACACACTCATGTTATAACGCGAGCATGTTATAACATGAGCATGTTATAACATGAGCATGTTATAACACGAGCGTGTTATAACACAAGTGTATTTTGTCTTACTCTAAAAATAGTAAAATATATAGGACACCTATGATCTAGGCCCACATACTTAGTTATTCTCCTAGTTCTACGCGTGATCTGACAAAAAAATGCTTTTTGATGCTATTGCGAAGTGCACATGAAATTTGTACACATTCTACCACCTTTGCATCAAATTTCCACCACCTTTTTTTGGTTTTCCAACTTAGGAAGTAGGAAATAACAAAGTCACATCGAATTTGATATATATAAATTCAAGTTTCAATTTTTGTAGAGTTGTAATGTTTTTGATTAGATGTAAAGTAGGTTTTGATGGGGCCCCGAAACCCATTACAATAGGTTTTGAAGGGCTCTGTAACCCTATCTAAAGAAGGCAAGCTACAGATAAGATAAATCACATACAATCAACAACAAAACAACAACAATAGTTAACAAGAAGACATGAGTACACAATTTGCATCAAATAACAAGAGAGGGACTAGATCCCTAAACAACCAGATTTTAACTAGGACTTGGAAACCTTAAGTGAAGATAGAACCCGCCTACATCAACCAAGCATCAAAAAACCATTTGCTTAGGAAAAAAATCATTGAGCCAAGAGAAAAAGGAAACTTAATGGTTAAGAACATCATCAACCCCAAATCCATAATAAAAAAAACCAACAACTCCAAGATCCCCACCTCAATAGGGGAGTTAGAGAGCACACCAAAACATTGAAGCACATCCATCTTCATGTATCAACACCCCACTAGAGCCATTCCCACCTCCACCTCAATAGGAGAGAGATCCCATCTATAGGAGAAGAAGAGATGAGAGCCCCACCCTCCAAAACCTTCACACAATTTCCCACACAAGCTCCACCTCGATAGGAACAAGCTGACTAGAATCTCCACTGAATCTACAACAACCATCTCCACCTCAATAGAAGAGGGATCCGCCTCAATGGGAGCAATCTCCACCTGTAGATCTAGAGAGAATGAAAATACTTTGGAAGGCCCAACCAACATATCCACTTTTGGCATAACAGAGTGTAGGTACAAGACATAAAAAAACACTTCAACCAACCAAACAAAACCCAAAAAATTCTGATCCTTCAAACAAAAGACCCCACTTGTAGTTTTGCAATGTTAATTGTGATTGAATTGCATGAATTTAACATTATACATTGATTAATTGTATATTTTTTAGTAATTCTATTAGAGATATACAATTAAATATTAAAAAGGAAGCAAGTTTGTGAAAAGCTCAAATTGTTGAGTTTGATGCAAGAAGAAAAAAATACTACACATAATTGGGTAGTTTCTCCATTCGAATCTATGTTTTTAAGGTATTTCAATTCTTTATACATGGTCTTTACATTTTCCTTCATTATATTATGTTTCTTTATCATCCCTTATCATACATGCTTAATACAATGCTTTGATTTTTTTATTATGCTAATTTTTGGATTAGATTTTTCTAAGTATGATAAATTATGAGTATTGAACATACATATCCTTAATCAAATATATTAGATTTTACCAAGGGATTAGATTAGATTTTGTTAAAATGCATATTCCATGTTCATCATTGTTTGCTTTTAATTTTTGAGATCTATGAGCATTCAAGGGGGGTTCCTTAAAAAATTCTCATTATAACCTTAGCCCCTCTTGGAAAATTTTAAACTACATAATTCTTTACTCTTTGCAGTGGTTTGGCCACTCTTATAGTATCATTTGGATCTTGTGCAACAAAATAAGTTATGGTTTGCATTGCTGCAATATCCACATAGATTCTTCCTTTCTTCCCTTCTCTAAGAAATTATGTCATATATTTTGTGTGCCTTGTGTGTGGTTCCACATTTTGCATACATGTCTACTAGGGTATTTGCAACTAAAACATTTGAAAAAATTCCCCCTTCCATTATATTTTGATGGATGCCCGTACCTTGTTCCAAAGCTTCCATTTTGGCATAGATAGGGAGGATGTTGGCAAAATTCATGAAATTTTTCTTTTCATCTACAAATTAAATCTACTTGAAATTTTCTAATACCTAAATTTCAAAAAAATCATTTTTTTTCATATTATAAAATCATGGTATTCCATGAGACCACTTTTCTTTCAGAAATTATATGCTAAACAGTTCATGTGCCTTGTTTATGCTTCCACATTTTACATACATGTCTACCAAAACATTTCAAACTATAATATTGAAAAAATCCCTATTTGATTATTCTTTGATGGATGCCCATACCTTATTCCAAAGCTCCCATTTTAGCATAGGTAGGAAGCATGCTAGCAAATATTATCAAAAAATTCATTTTTTTCATATCTTGCAATCCATGCATTCCATAAGACGACATCTATTTGAGGTATCATTTCAAAGAATTCATATTCCTTGTATATGATTCCAAATTTTGCATACATGTATAATAGGTAATTTGCAACTATAACATTTGACAAAGATCCCCTTTCCATTATGCTTTGAGGGATGCCCATACCTTATTTGAAATAGCCCATTTTTGAAAATGTAGGTGGATGCTATCAAAGGTTGTTGATTTTGGCTTTACACTTTCAAATTGCATTAGATTGAAAGATTCTTCTTCTTTTTTTTTAACAAATCCATTTTGTGTATATTCTAAAATCATTATGCTCCATGAGACCATATGTCTTTGAGGCATTTTTCCAAATAATCCACCTATCTTGTCTATGCTTCCACATTTTTTTACACATCTACTAGGGTAGGCTATAACTACAAATTTAAAAAATTCCTCTATCCTTAATGATTTGATGGATTCCCATATCATATTCTAGAGATCCTTTCTTGGCATGGGTAGGGAGGATCTTGACAAAGTTTGTAGAATTTGGCTTGACACCCACTGATTGCATTTGTTGGGAATTTCCAAAACCTTTTCAACAAATCCATTTTTGTGCATATCTTGCAATCATTGCAATCCATGACATATCTCTTTGATGCATTTTGTCAAACAATTCACATGCCTTGTCCATGCTTCCAAATTTCCCATACATGTCTGCCAAGGGAGTTACAATTATAACATTTGAAAAAAATCCCCCTTTCTTTCAATGATTTGATTGATGCCCATGCCTTGTTCCAAAGGTAGGATTTTGAAAAAAGTTGTGGAATTTGGATTTATACTTGCCAATTGTATTTTCTTGAAAGTTTGTAATGTATTTTAAAAAATCCATTTTGTGCTTATCTTGCAATCATGGCATTCCATGAGACCACATTTCTTGAAGGCATTCTATCAAAAAATTCATGTTCTTTGTCTATGCTAACATATTTTGCATACATGTCTATTTGTGGACATTATATTGGTAGGTCATACGTTAGAAAATGGCTAGAGAAAAGTCACATGATAAATTATTGAAAGGTAGAAATACTTCAAAAAATTTAGCTTTCCATTTTCCTTGTGTTCTTAGTGTACTTGTTTATTCATCCTAGTTGAGTGACATTTACTCTTCTACATGATGATTGTATGCATTTTGTATGAAGGGTTGAATGGCATATATTTCATTTATTTGTATGGATTCATTTCTTAGGAACTAATATTTTTCTCTTTATCATGCTACAGATAAAATTCTTCATCATGTCGAGGAAATGATCAAGGATTAAACTAACATAGGAAGAGCGAGAAGCTAAGAATACAAAGAAAGCAACAAATATGAGGGAACTTCATGAGAAGAGAAAATTGGACACGATTGTTGAAGAAATTCCAATTGAAGAGGAACCTTAACCATCAACAA
Organism: Sequoia sempervirens; assembly: GCA_007258455.2. Taxonomy (NCBI): domain Eukaryota; kingdom Viridiplantae; phylum Streptophyta; class Pinopsida; order Cupressales; family Cupressaceae; genus Sequoia; species Sequoia sempervirens. Next base: position 376,021,143 of record VDFB02086081.1, read on the forward strand.
GAGATATGGTATTGGTGGAACAAAGGGAATGAATGTAAAAACTTCACACAATGAGAGATATGAATACCATAGTTGGAGACATGTCCTCTATTGGAAGTCATGATGGAGGGACACCATCTACTACATCTCAAGTTGGGATTACATCATCACTCATATGTGAGGAAGGAGGTATGCCATCATTCCCATGTCAACCTCAAGGTACGTCATCTATTCCATCTCCGATCAAAGGTATACCATCTAGACCATTTCATCTAAATATTGATGAAATTCCTAATGTTGAGATGAATTTACCATTGAGAACATCACTTATAATTTTACATAGAAAGACAAAGTATTTGATTGATATTGATGATAATATTTTGTAGCCAATGGAAGGTAAGATTCCAAAATGCACTTGTAGAAGATATGCTCATAATATTTGAAGAGTGTTCTTTGAAAAGTTAAATAAGACAACAAGATTTCAAATATTTGTTGAAATTATGCGAAGTATAAAGTATAGGTCGATCATGAAGATTCTTGGGTTGAGAACATTAGAGGCTTCAAGTGAAAAATATATTGTGAAGAATATAATGAGTGCATATGAGAGTGTGGGTAACACCTCACACATAAAATATAGTAATGTCACATGACATGTCATTACATCAACAATATTAAGTAATCAAATGAGGAAAGCTCATCTCATTAGAAAGACAAGTCAAAAATTGAGAATTAATAGAAAAACTTTATTAAGATTTGTTGGAAGGCCCCAAAGAATCAAGGACATTGATGCCAATGAATTATGGGAATTCTCAAGGAGACTACTACAAAAAGATAATACCAATTGTTGAAGCATTGAGATCACTAATTGAAGACTTTTGGAAGAATTACACAAGGGTATCTCCAAATCAAAGGGATGTGGTAAGAAGGAGAATCAGTAGTCAAAATCGTGAGCCACATCCAAAACATTTTTTGGATACGAATCAAACACAATTTTTTGGTAAATTTCTAGAGATGTATCCTCAAATTAAAATTTGTCAAATATAATTTGAAATGCTAAAACCTTTCTATGTTAAAATAAATCACACACACACACACACTACTTTTTGTAGATTACATATTGAATTTTCTAACCATTTTGATGTTGATCGATCTATATGTTTAGATTTGCATACTAACAATGTTTTGCAGGATTGTGGCATACATTCTCCACTTACATCTTCAGGAGACTTCATATCAACAATTCTGTTTGAAAGAGATAAAGGTTAAATATTCTATAGGAAATTATGCTTGGATGGCACATGTCAACATTGTCGTGGCTTGCAACGTATGCCAATAGGTGAACATATGGAAAACACACATGCAGTTGGAAATGAACTAGTAGAGTTCAAAAAGTATAAAATAGTGGCCTACAATACAAAAGATGGTAAAGAAGTAAAAATGTGTGATTTGGTTATTCAAAAGATTCTACTGTATCAATTTATGTCTATATTTCATGATAGTATAGTGTATGAGTATGCAAGGCATACCCATAGAGCTCAATGGTTGGACTTAAAATTCAAGTTATGTAAGGAAACATTTCCACTTGGTAGCATTATTTTAGTCATCGACTTTATAGATAACTATAGTCTACATCCACAACATGAGGTGCAATCACAATATTACAACTCCACACATGTTTCTATACTTGTACACATCACATTCATTCATATGAATGATAGTACAAAGGATGATAGAAAGATCATAAGGGAGTATCATTTTTGTATTAGTGATGATCACACACATTTTACATAGTTCATGCAAGGTTGCTTTCAGGTGGTCTATAATGATTTGGCTAGAAGGGGCATATCATTCATTCAACATTTCATATGGTCAAATAATTATGCATCACAATTCAAGAAATAAAAAATGTTCTATTGGTTGAGTAGGATGCATAATAATACAAGTGTTCAACATATGTGGAACTTTTATGAGGCCGAACATGGAAAGGGGGAGCATGATGGTGTAGGAGCAAGTACTAAAAGAGCCATAGCATGAGAAGAGTTAAAGTATAAAGACAATGCAAAATTGTTAGATGTAAAATCAATCATCGAGTGGTGTAATGCTTTGATGGGTCCATGTAATGAAGGTAAGTCTTCAGTTGACAAATTCTTTTGGTTGATAGATGATACTAACATTGCACCAAATTTGGATTGTTGTACACTAATAAGGTCAAGTGAGCTACACTCTTTCAAAAGATCAAATGCAGGTTCATGGAGTATCCATATGTGGAAGATGGCATGCTTTTTTTCTTCATGTACAATTCAAGCTTGGAATGAGTGATTTAAAGGAGTGGGTTGACGAATGGTGGTTAAGTTATCTTAGCTTGCTTGACATGTATCGACCCCTGACGAGATTGAAATTGGCATAGATGGAATCATCAGTTGACTTTGACCACATATCAGATCTAGTTCAACCAAGTAATATATCTACTTGCATAGTTTTTGAAATTCCTAATGTTATCTTACTTTGTAGTGCTTTTGTAATTGTGTTGCCAAAAAAGTATACTTGGACTTTTTTATGCTCATTTGAGGCTTTTTTATGGATGTTGGACTAATTTTTGCCTAGATTTAATGTTGTAATGTGGTCAACACATTCAAATTAGGTCCTGGACCCTTGTGAATCATTAATAATTCTATGATGTCTTGTAAAAGTGTTGTGAAGTGTTGTAACCCACTTTCACACTTTTCTAGGACTCTTTTATTATAATTCACCTAAATAACTTCTTTTTATCATTTACCAAACCTTATTTCAAAGTGTTGTAAAGAGTTGTAACAAAATTTCACACTTTTCTAGGCCTGTACGCACTAATTTAACCCTTTCTTATGTTTAAATGACCCCTTAATGTACTTTCTGACCCTACTTAAGTGTATTTTTGAGAATAATCTCGTTAAACATCATTAAATGGAATTTAATTCCTAACACCCAATAAAATTGCACCTGGTGGGAACAAGTCACCACCTAGGGCGTCTTAGTCCCACTGGGCACAAAAGTCAAAATTATTTTAAATTTCTGGCAGGATATTATTCTCTTAACCTTGAGGTCAGCCTGCGATGTGTTATTTTTGGGAAATTTTGTAAAATCAAGTATAAATAAAGGGTTTTCCTCTCATTTTCACCCCCATTCATCTAATAATTCATTCTAAAGCAATCCATTCATTCTCAAGCAATTATCAAGTACTTTGGCATTATCAAGTCTACATCCATTGGAGCATCTACTTGCATATCTTCATATTTCTACATAAAGGGTTTGGTGAGTTGTGACATTGCATGTTGTTCATTCATCATTATCTTTCCATTTTATTTCATTTTCAAAGGTTTGATTACCAAACTAGGGTTTGACCAAGGCAAACCCCTATTCACTAACCCTTAACCTATTTCCCCCTCTTTGCATGTGTGTTTTGTAGGTCTTGTATGTAGATTTGCCAAAGAGGAAGGTGTTAAAAGTGGTCAACAATCCATTAAAGTCATTTAAGTCAACAAAGACCTAATTGAAGCTTGGAGACCTATTTCAGCCCAATTTCTGTAGAATCAAAACTAGACACCTGTCAAGAAGAGAAGTGCATACCAAGAACTACAGATCCCTATCCTAAAATCCCCAAAAGCTGAAGGTGGACTAAGTCGCCCAGCTTGGCGTAAGTGTCCCAGTTGGCCTCAACAATAAATTCTATATGATTCTAGAGTCTCTTTGCATCACACTTCAATTTCCAAGTGCACCTCTCCAATCTCTTTCATTTCTGTTATTATTTGTTTGCATTCTTAGGTCATTTTGCATATCACAATGTGTTTTCAAAAAACTTGCATTTCTTAGGTTTTACATCAATAATTCATTTCCTTTATCAGTTTATTGCATTAGGACATTGCATTTAGACATATTTCATTCATACTTGCATTAGTTTTGAGTGGGGACGTCATTACGCATTTTGGCCTACTTCTCTCCTTTTAGGTGAAAAACCCTAGAGGTGCTAGAGAATTGTGGGTACCAAAATCGGTGTCCACATTTTGGTGAACCCAACTTTAGAACATTTTACTTTTGATTTTAAGTGCATTTACATCCTAGGCATCACTTGAATTAACATGGCATTAGGTTTTGCATTGTTTAATTTGAATCCTAGGGTTTAAAAATTTGCATTAGTGAAAAGCTCATATAGCTTACATTTTTGCATTGCATTTCATTAAAAATTCAACAAATTCTACATTTTCATATTATACCTACATCTGAAGACTTAAAAATCTTAAAATTCCATTTAAAAATTCTGAAAAATCTCAAAAAAATCACAACTTGGACTAATTCGCCACACTGGGCAACTTAGTCCTCTTGCACATTTTGCATAGTAATTTCTTTCATTTTTAGAGCATTTTCTGCATTTATGTTTTCTGTTATTGCATTTCTATTACAATTTCTCGAATTGTAGTTATCAACATTTCATTGCTCTTAGTTTACATTGCTTTTGCATTCACCTGCATTTAGAAACCTTTGCATGAGTGTTTGGTGTCCTATTGCTAATACCTTAGTGAGAAGAAGTTCAAGACTCATGTTATCCCATGATAATACACTCATTGTGGATCTTGGGTTATCTAAAGCTTCCACTCCTCGTATTGCAACTAGTACACTAGGCATGGATACTACCTCTAGTAACCCTTTGCCTTCCAATAACATGCAAGTTGACACACAAAATGATCACATCCCACAAGATAAAATCATTAACATTCATGAGGACTTAACACATCTCCAACATCAAGTGTCTTGAAAAAAAATCCACCATTGCCATTCTAACCATAGAAAACATCCATCACATGCATGAAAGTGAAGAAGGCCTGGATGTTATGAAACAAATAGTTGAGATATACCAAAAACATGTTCCTTCCACCTCTAGTGTTTCTCAACCAACAAACACTGTGGTTATCCAAGGAGGACCTCACAACCCTCCTCCCTTAACAGTAGCATCCATACCTATCTATACCACTCCTCAAGTCACAACAACAATGCAACAATTTAAAAATGTGATTCCTTCCTTGACTATTCCTACTAGCATTCCTATTTATCACATGTTCTATCCTCTTCCACCCTACCATCTATAAGCATTGCCTTCACTTTCCCTACCACTACATACACTCCATCACCACTTTCCCTTCCACCTCATACCAATTACACTGACCCTCTCATAACATAAATTTTCTAAACCATTTCATTCATGCAAAAACAAATATCCACCATAAACCGTTTCTCTTTCATGTTGACCCAAAAGGCATTAATGTCTTGTGAAGGTGTTGTGAAGTGTTGTAACACAAATTTTGTAAACCGTTTCATCCATTCAAAAACAAATATCCACCATAAACCGTTTCTTTTTCTTTTTCTTTTGTGTGTGCGTATCGTGTTCCTCCGTGATTTTCTATTTGATGTTCTCTCTTTGTGACATTCTTCTATTTGTACCTTCATTCTTCTATATGTTGTACATCACTTTCACCTTTTCATTTTTTTTCCTTTTTCTTGTGTTTTCCTTTTGGGAATGATGAAAGGAATTGAGACCGCAATGTCTCTTTCATGTTGACCCTAAAGGCCCCTTTTATTTTTCTTTTCCTTTTTCTTTTTCCTAGGTTTTCCTTTTAGGGATGATGCAAGGCATTGAGACCGCAATGTCTCTTTCATGTTGACCCAAAAGGTCCCTTTTATTTTTCTTTTCCTTTTTCTTTTTCTTGTGTTTTCCTTTTGGGGATGACACAAGGCATTGAGACATTCCTATCTCTTTCATGTTGACCCAAAAACTTTTCCTTTTTCCTTTGCCATTTAGTTTTCATTTTGGCTTGTGTTTTCCTTTTGGGGATGATGCAAAGCATCAAGACATTCTATGTCTCTTCCATGTTGACCCAAACCGATCTTTCTTTTTCTTTGTTTTCGCTCTCTTTGTGTCTGCACCATAGAAAAAAGTACCTCTTGCTTGACATGAGAATAATTCATGATAAATTGGACTTAATGAGGCTTTGATTTAGTGTTGTGAGGTGTTTTACATGTCCATACTAGCTCTTGGACCCTTGCAAATTGAATAAAATGCATTTATTAATGTCTTGTGAAGGTGTTGTAAAATGTTGTAACACATTTCTACACTTTTCTAGACTCTTCTCATTATAATTCATCTAAATATTCCCTTTTTATTCCTTATCAAGTCCTATTTTAAAGTGTTGTAATGAATTGTAACAAGATTTCACACTTTTTTAGGCTTGATTTCACTATCTACACCTTTCTTATGCTTTATTTGACCCCTTTATGCCCTTATAAGGCTTAATTAAGTGTATTTTTGAATGTAAAACCAACAAATAACATTAAATGCGACTTAATTCCCAACACCCACTTTCAAGTCCAAGATGGGATCCATTTTCCATGGGTGGCAAATGAGTCCCTCTTGGCTCCAAGTTCAAAATATTTCAAATTTTCTTTCAGGTTTTTATTCAAAATTACCTTATGTCAGCCTGTGATGAGGTATCTTCGGGTTACTAGAGCACAAGTGTGTATAAATAAGTGTTTTCCCGTCCATTTCAACCCCTAACTCATTCACAGTATTCATTCATCATCTATCTTCTCTATCAAATCATGCAAGCTAGGGTTTCATCATTGCAAGTCATCAAGTTAGCTTCCTAAGACATTCAAGGGTAGATTGTTCATGTTTTGTTGCAGAAAATCAAGATCAATCATGAATCATGGAAAGGTAATAAATCTATTGTTTCATGCTTCATTACATTATTTTCTTCATTTGGTTTAATTACCTACAAAGGGGTTTGACCAAGGCAAACCCCCATGCCCTAACAATCAACATTTTCCCTCTTTTTCTTTGTGTGTTTGCAGATCTAGGTACTTTGAAGACTTGGAAATCATTGAAGACTAGGTTGCAAACTTGTTGAAGTCATCTCCACTTTTGCAAGATCAAAACCTACACAAAAAGTCACCAATAGTGCTAAAAATCAAGGTTTTGGATCCGGACACCTGGAGGTGCAAATTGAGCAGATCAAGAGCTCAAAATTCCATTTTTGAGTTTTCAAAAAAGCCAAAGTGGACTAATTTTCCTTGAGTGGCGAATGAGTCCCACTGTACATGTTTCCTAAATATTTTTGTAGATTTGGATACCCATTTGGCTAAAACAAGCCCCGATATAGTTTTCTAGAACTGGGACTGATTCACCCATAATGGCGAATGAGTCCCACCAAGCCTAAAAATCAACATCTTTAGAATTTCAGTGTCATTTCTAGTCCTCTTTAGTTTCCCAGGTGCACACATTCTAAAAAACAACTTTCTATTTGGTTTAATTTGCATTTTCTTTCATGATTTCAAGCTTTTTGCAAACATCACTATGTTTTCAAACATTACATAAATATTAGATCTTGCATTCACAATCAATCCATTTCATATCTTAGTTGCATTTAGATCATCTCATTTAGCCTAAATAACATCATACATTTCATAATTTGAGTGAACCTAGCTAGATCTTTTGTGTGAGGTTTATCTCTCTCCTTTTAGGTGAAACATCCTAAGAGTGCAAGAGTAGCCTATAAGTGCTACCCAAAAATCTATGGTTCATTTTGGTGAACCTACTTTTTTGAATACTTTCTTGTCTAATTTTGGAGTCCTTAATCATAGATCTAGCCTTTCATTCACTTTGCATTAAGGTTTGCATTGGTTAATTTGCATGCTAGGTTTCAAGCTTTGCCTTCATGAAAAGTGCATCTAGGTTGCATTTTTGGCATCTAAAATCATTTAATTTTTTTGAAATTCTACATTTTTAACTTAGGTTTGCATCATAGCACTCACAAAGCGTAAAAATCACTCAATTTGTTTTGAAAATTTTGAAAAAAGTCCATACTAGGACTCATTCGCCACCTTGGGTGAATCAATCCCTTTTGACTCCTAAAACTACCTTTTACAGAGCTAAAAACACTATTTTTATGCTTCTCTTTGCTACCATTAGTTATCTATATCAGTTGGCTGAGTTTCTATATCATGCATTTCATTAGATTTAGCTTGCATTAGCTCATTTCATGCATTGTTAAAATTCACATTTTCACTTCCAATCTTTCATCTTTCAGATTATTGCATAGTGTCATTAGTAAATTACTTTGTTTGAAATCTCAAAATTTGCATTTCATCCTATGTCTTTACATTGCATTTTAAGTTTGCATAGCTTCTCTTACATTTAAATCATTAGATATAAGCATTGTTTACATTCATGGCACTTAGACTTTTGCAATTTTCATTTTCAACATTAGTTCCTAGTCCATTTAAATCATATTCATTAGCAAATAAAAACAAAAAATAAAAAACATCAAACAATCCAATTCAAAAAATGATTCAATTTCAAAAAATCATAACATCCAAGCCCCTTAGTAGTTATGATTTAGACATGTTAGATGAATCCCTTAAGGACTTCCTCTCACTAATATCATCCACTAAGGATTTGACACAAATGGATGCATGCATTGATAATCATGATAATCATAATTGTTCTTCTCCTGATATCTCTCCCATTGGTGATGAAGGTATCTTGATGAAAGAAGACACAATCATTGAAGATCATGAAGGTCATGCTTTTCTTCCTTCTTCTCCCCCTTGCAACAACATTATGACACATTAAGATGAAATTATTGCCACTACCTTACCAAGTCCCCATTCATCTTCCAACACCTCCCCTACTTGTGAAAATCCTTTAGTGAATAAGGATAAAATTATGAACGATCATGAAAAACACATTTGTGTGGAGGATATGATTGAGAGCTATGAAAATCCTACCTCTCCTACTCAAGAAGACATTCTAGGACATGAGGATGTAAGTGTAGATAATCATGACAATCCACCCTCTTCTTCTCCTAATATCTTCTCTACACATAAAGAAGATATTTTAGTGTTAGAAGATATCGTGATGGAAGATCTATTTGAACCAAAAAGTCCAGTCATTGGTAACCATGAAACTCCTAGTTATCCTTCTATTGATGCCTCTCCTATGAGTGATGAAGCTATCTTGCCAAATCCAATTATGACATGTGATAAACAAATTAGCTCTCCTCCTAGGGTCGATATAATGGCACATAAGAATGATACCTTAGAGAAAGCAGACAACCAAATAAAGCCTTCTTCTCATATCACCACTATTGATACTCAAAAAAATTCAACCATTAATCACCCCCCTATGTGTTTTGAAGTTCTTTTAGAAACACCTAAGAATCCTATCATTCTTTACCCACCATTACACAAGAAACAAGCTCACACTACACCCAGCCTCATTCTTCCAAGTCACGGTCTTTGTGATTGTCCTTTCATAGAAATCAACCCATCCAACAAACCTTCATTGAACATCCATACTATAACTCAATATTCTTCCAAACAAACTCTAACCTTGGTACATTGTAAATTGATAGATATCTCATTAAACATTTATCAAGTAGAAAATTTATTTCCTTATCCAAATAAATAACATTGGTTGCTGCTCCTTGCCATGCAATAGTTGAAGGATACTAGCATTATCACTATTGCATGTTTTTCATCCATTGTAAGGGGAAGCATACCATCATCCATTCCAGGCTCACCCTTGTCTTTCACTAAGTGGGGGAAAAGGGTTAGAAAGCCTTCTCCCCATATGCCACTTTTCGTTGTCTCTTTTGACTAATCATTAACCTTTTATCAATATATAAGAGCAAGCTTGAGATGTGGACAACATTTCTTAAGATTGACTCTCATGGGACATAATCCCTTTCTTCGTGATGTAGCTTATCAAAAAAATATGACTTGGCATAGGGCTTTTCAAGTAAGCTCTCATACCCTCTTCTACTTTAAAGCAATTGCTCACAGAACGGTGTGTAGCAAACGATTTAAAGTGGGGGCATACATAGACAACATCTCTTTGTAAATTTCATGGCGTGATTTACTTATTCTTGTGATGTGTCCTCTCCTTGGTGGTGTCATTTGGTTTGATGCCTTCCCAAGAGTGTATGATCAACTGAAGTGGCCTGATGTGAACAAATCATCCCATGGATAACGATCTGACAAGGGAATAATGATCAACTGAATTGGCCTGATGTGAATGAGGCATCCCATGGATAAAAATATGACATCAATACTTGTCCTCTCTTGGAGACATTAGGCACAATTCTCCCTAAGAAGATCTTACATAAACAAAGAAAAATCCCCTTAAGAATTTTTTTTACATAGCATTCAAAAAAATTTACAAAAAACATTACATTGTGGTGCCTTATCAATGTTATCAGGAGCATAACTTTGGTATAGTTTGTATGATGGGAAGCCAACACACTTGAATGAATTTCTCATTATATGGTGGGAAGCTGACACACTGGCATGAATTTATTACTAAACCACTTCTTTGGGACATCTCACCCCACAGACGACCTGATGTTCTGTGGCCCTAGAGTGAGCACATATTTTCCACCCCATTTTTCTTTCCTTTAGTTCTTTCCATTGCTTGATTATGTATCTTGATGGCTTGACTTAGGATCGTGGATCCTAGGGGCTTGACTGCCTTCTTGATATTTTTTATTCTTTGTCATCTACATCTGTACACTCGAATCTCTCTTGAATGACTACTTTAGTGTGAGTTTGAAGTAAGTTCATCCTCTCACTAAAGTGGGGGCTAAATGCACTATAGAAAAAAGTACCTCTTGCTTGACATGAGAATAATTCATGATAAATTGGACTTAATGAGGCTTTGATTTAGTGTTGTGAGGTGTTTTACATGTCCACACTAGGTCTTGGACTTTTGCAAATTGAATAAAATGTATTTATTAATGACTTGTGAAGGTGTTGTGAAGTGTTGTAACATATTTCTACACTTTTCTAGACTCTTCTAATTATAATTCATCTAAATATTCCCTTTTTATTCCTTATCAAGTCCTATTTTAAAGTGTTTTAATGAATTGTAACAAGATTTCACACTTTTCTAGGATTGATTTCACTATCTACACCTTTCTTATGCTTCATTTGACCCCTTTATGCCCTTATAAGGCTTAATTAAGTGTATTTTTGAATTTAAACCTGACAAATAACATTAAATGTGACTTAATTCCTGACACCCATTTTCAAGTCCAAGGTGGGATCCATTCGCCATGGGTGGCGAATGAGTCCCTCTTGGCTCCAAGTTCAAAATATTTTAAATTTTCTTTCAGGTTTTTATTCAAAATTACCTTATGTCATCCTCTGATGAGGTATCTTCGGGTTACTAAGGAAAAAGTGTGTATAAATAAGTGTTTTCCCATCCATTTCAACCCCTAACTCATTCAAATCATTCATTCATCATCTATCTTCTCTATCAAGTCATGCAAGCTAGGGTTTCATCATTGCAAGTCATCAAGTTAGCTTCCTAAGACATTCAAGGGAAGATTATTCATTTTTTTTGCAGAAAATCAAGATCAAACATCATGGAAAGGTAATAACTCTATTGTTGTATGATTCATTACATTCATTTCTTCATTTGGTTTAATTACCTAAAAATGGGTTTTACTAAGGAAAACACCCATGCCCTAACAATCAACATTTTCCCTCTTTTTCTTTGTGTGTTTGCAGATCTAGGTACTTTGAAGACTTGGAAATCATTGAAGAATAGGTTGAAAACTTGTTGAAGTTGTCTGCACTTTTTCAAGATCAAAACCTACACAAAAAAGTCACCAATAGTGCTAAAAATCAAGGTTTTAGATCCAGACACCTGGAGGTGTAGATTGAGCAGACCGAGAGTTCCAGATTCCATTTTTGAGTTTTTAGAAAAGCCAAAGTGAACTAATTCACCTAGAGTGGTGAATGAGTCCCACTTTACCTATTTCCTAAAGGTTTTTGTAGATTTAGATACCAATTTGGCTAAAATGGGCCCCCGTACAGTTTTTCGAAACTGGGACTGATTTGCCCAGAATGGTGAATGAGTCCCACCAGGCCTAAAAATCAACATCTTTAGAATTTTAGAGTCATTTCCAATCCTCTTCAGTTTCCTAGGTTCACACATTCTGAAAGACAACTTTCTGTTTGGTTTAATTTGCATTTTCTTTCATCATTTCAAGCTTTTTGAAAACATCACTGTGTTTTCAAACATTACATAAATCTTAGATCTTGTATTCACAATCAATCCATTTCATAGCTTAGTTGAATTTAGATAATCTCATTTAGCCTAAATAAAATCATACATTTCATAATTTGAGTGAACCTAGCTAGATCTTTTGTGTGGGGTTTATCTATCTTCTTCTAGGTGAAACATCCTAAGAGTGCAAGAGTAGCCTATAAGCCCTACCCAAAAATCTACGATTCAATGTCATTATTCTAGTTCTATGTATTCAGGGAATGATGAAAATTCTGAGGTCTTTACAAAATATTGCAGCAACGAACATACTGACCCCAAATCCATATATCCCTTATGTGTTTGGTGTTTTCCTTTGGGGGCAACCCCTTTCTTTTCTTCGCATGATGTAGCCTTATTAAAAAACATATGACTTGGCATAGGAAATTTACAAGTTGGCTCTCATCTCTTCTTTATTTTTTAATTTTTCATTTGCTACTTTAAAGTAATTGCTATTAGTACAGTGTGTAGCAATTCCTTTAAAGTGGGGGCATCCATTGGCATTATCATTTTGGATTGTTTTCCTTTTATTGGTTCTTAGTGCAACCTTGCTATTTTATACAATGTGTTTTGTCACTTTGGGGATGACAGTGGGTGTGCTATCCTTCATGAGTGTCATCTATCTTAGAATATTACATTCCTCTTAGTGGCTTGATGCAACACACTGCATCCCCTAAGTTGCAAATTTTATATTCTTTGATTAGTCCTCTCTTGGAGACATTCGACACAATGTTCCCTAAGTTAAAGAACTTGCATGAACCAAGTAAGACTCCTTTGAACATCTTCTACAAGTTTCATTTTGCATTTGTTATATGGCCACCTTACATAACATAGCTTGCATGTCTGTGGTGCCATCATGTTTGTTCATGAGCTCCAAGCATACAGAGTTTTGCTTTTCTAATGAAGCTTGAAATGCCATTTTATTTTGTGGCACCTTATTAAAGTTATTAGGAGGTATAACTTTGATATGGTTGAGCAGGAAGCCCATTCCAAGGAATAAATTTCCTCATAGCCAACCATGTGTGTGTGAATGCATACCAACCATTAGTGTATGTTTGTCACCTTTTAGGCCTTCTCACCCGACAAACAACCATGAGTTCCATCACCTCAAAGTGAGTATGCATTTTCTTTCTGGACAAACAACCTTGATCTGATCCACAATGGGATGGACAAATGATCGAAGCTTGATCCAACTCCCTCTCTCTTTTCTTTCTCTTTCATTCTTTTTCATCATTTTCATGTGTGTTCCTTTGTGTTTATGTTTGGTTTGCCATGGGATCTTGATCTTGGGGGCTTGATCATCCCTCTTGATTGTTGTTGTCTCATCTTACCAGCATGGGTGCATCTGGATCCCTCCTGATATGCATGTTGGGATACTTTAGTGTGATTTTGAAGCAAGTTCATCCTGTCACTAAAGTGGGGGCTTAATGTGTCACCAAAAAATATATACTTAGACATTTTTACACTCATTTGAGTCTTTCTTATGGATGTTGGCCTATTTTTTTCCTAGATTTAATGTTGTTATGTGGTCAACACATTCACATTAGGTCTTGGACCTATGTGAATCATTAATAATTCTATGATGTCTTGTAAAAGTGTTGTGAAGTGTTGTAACCCACTTTCACACTTTTCTAGGACTCTTATTATAATTCACCTAAATAACTTCTTTTTATCATTTACCAAGCCTTATTTCAAAGTGTTGTAATAAACTTTCACACTTTTCTAGGCTTGTCATCACTAATTTGACCCTTTCTTATGTTTAAATGACCCCTTAATGTACTTTCTGACCCTTATTAAGTGTATTTTTGAGAATAATCCTGTTAAACATCATTAAATGCACTTTAATTCCTGATACCCAATAAAATTTCCCTAGTGGGACTAAGTTGCCACTTGAGGTGACTTGGTCCCACTGGGCACAAATATCAAAATTATTTTAAATTTATGGCAGGATATTATTCTCTTAACCTTGAGGTTGGATTGTGATGTGTTATTTTCGAGAAATTTTGTAAAATCAAGTATAAATAAAGGGTTTTCCTCTCATTTTCATCCCCATTCATCTAATAATTCATTCTCAAGCAATTATCAAGCACTTTGGCATTATCAAGTCTACATCCATTGGAGCATCTACTTGCATATCTTTAGATTTCTACATCAAGGGATTGGTGAGTTGTGAAATTGCATGTTGTTCATTCATCATTCTCTTTCCATTTTATTTCATTTTCAAGGGTTTGATTACCAAACTGGGGTTTGACCAAGGCAAACCCCTATTCACTAACCCTTAACCCTTTCCCCCCTCTTTGCATGTGCATTTTGCAGGTCTTGTATGTAGACTTGTCAAAGAGGAAGGTGTTAAAAGTGGTCAAAAATCCATCAAAGTCATTCAAGTCAACAAATCCCTAATTGAAGCATGGAGACCTCTTTTAGCTCAATTTCTGTAGAATCAAAACCAGACACTTGTCAAGAAGAGAAGTGTAGAATGAGAGTTATAAGTCCCTATCCAAAAATACCTAAAAGCTGAAGGTGTACTAAGTCACCATTAGTGGAAAATTAGTCCAACTACTAAGCCTGAAAAGTGATTTCTGCATATTTGGATACCCATTTGGCAGAAACCTATTCTCGTAGAATCTCTCTAAAACAAGACTAAGTTTCCCAGCTTGGCGTAAGTGTCCCAATTGGCCTCAACATCAAATTATATAGGATTCTAGAGCCTCTCTACATCACACTTCAGTTTGTAGGTGCACCTCTCCAATCTCTTTCATTTTTGTTATTGTTTGTTTGCATTCTTAGGTCATTTTGCATATCACAATGTGTTTTCAAACAACTTGCATTTCTTAGGTTTTACATCAATAATTCATTTCCTTTATTAGTTTATTGCATTAGGACATATCATTTAGACATATTTCATTCATACTTGCACTATTTTGAGTGGGGACATTACACATTTTGGCCTCCTTCTCTCCTTTTAGGTGAAACACCCTAGAAGTGCTAGAGAATTATGGGTATCAAAATCGATGTCCACAATAATGTTGATTAATTTCATCTAATTTTCTGCACATATCAATGTAGGGAATTTTTATGCAGTTATTACAAATGAAGACAATGAAGAGGGAAAAATTATTACTTGTGTCATTGTGTTGAGGCCGAAAAAAACTGGAGGCCCCAATTATAGATGGAGAAAACATCAAATACCCTATAGGCTTGGTAGTTGTTACTGGAACATGGCTTAGAAGATACCCACATAAGAGTGTTAATGTTTGGCTATTTCAAGAATTTGACATGCATCAAAATATTCTTCATTACTCAAACCTTTTCATGGAATCCAATGCTCATTTGATATAGTATTGGGGTAGACCTTTGAACAAGACCTTGTGGAAGGTGCATGAGTCTGAACATGAGGCAATACTTGACACAATAAAGAGTAGAGCAGACCTAGATGGTTTGTCGGATTAATTTGTAAGTATGCACATTGATTTTTTAATGTAATGTTATTGATATTAATGTATTGCAGTTGGTAGTTATACCTTTTGTTTCTATATTTCAAGTTTACATATGTTTTGGTTCCAAGTTTACATATGTTTTTTTTTGCTGCTACATTTTTACACATATGTAGTGAATATTGCAGATTATATGCATATTTATGATTCCATCATTTGATCATATGGAGACCTCAATTTTCAAACTTGACCTTTGTAGCCCTAGATCAGACTTGGGAGACCCTTCCTCAACCATAATTTCACCTGAAACATCAACCATTTCCATCATATCCATCCAAAATATATCATCTTTCCCTCATCTTAGCATTTTCATCCATTATCATAAGCTAGTCATCACAACCATCATCCTTAGACCTTGGTCCTTTTGGCCATTAGCCTACCTTTATCATCTTATCATTGTCATCATCATTTCTTTCATCATTGATCATCCTTATCTTCCTATCCAATCTCTATCGTATCATATCATATTGAATATTTATTATCTTTTATCCTATCTCATCACCCAATCATAATCCATATTGTGATTGTAATCATAGTAATAGATAAATACAATAGATCCATGTGAATTTAAGAAATATTTAACTACCTAAGCTACAATTTCAATGAGATGTTCAAAATCTTCAAAACAAGCAACCATTAAACTAAGCATGAAATAAACCATGAAAGCATAAAGGAAACCTAATCTAGAACTCCAAACCTTATCACATTGGTGGATTGGTGTCATATTGATATGAAATGATGTCCCTTTCCAAATCCCTTGGATAAAATGAGCATCTAATCGAACTCCATTGATGAAAGCTTAAGCTAAAATAGATGAAACTATGCTAAGGGTGGATGAAAAAGATGAAAATGCTCGATAATGGATGCAAGGATGAATAAAGATAGTATTCAAATGTGTTACAACATAAATTTTCTTTGATGGAAGTGGATTTATTTCTCTCCAAAATGTGAGGTATTTATAGGAAGAAATGGTGAATAAAGGGTTAAGATCAAATGGATCAATCAATGGTCAAGATGCAACTAGGGGTGAAGACAAGGATCAAGGATTCTCATCAATAGATGAGAATGCAAGATCACATGGATCAAAGAATCAATCAATGGCTCACAATGATTCAAACACACTTTCAAAGTTGTTAGAAAGTTTTTTACAAAGTTTGTTAGGAAAGAATATTCTATTTTTGGAGCCAAATAGAAAAATATCCCAAGGGAATATTCCCTATGTAAGTGGATGGGTGAGGAAAATTAGTAATTAGTTAATTAAAAATAAGTTTTAATTTTGCAAGTTGATGAATATTAGGATTGACATTAAATAATTGATTTATTTAATGAGAAAGGGGGAAGTGACATTTAATTAAATGATTTAGATGATTTAATCAAATGAGAGGAGATAAGGGGGGTTTAAATCAAATAATTTTAATTATTCAATTAAATTAGATGAAATGTTAGTGTGAAAGGGGGGAATTAACCTAATAATATTAATTAGATTAATAGATGAAAATGATGCATTTAATTAAATAACTAGGCTTATTTAATTAAACAGGTGAAAAGAAGATGAATTTTAGGATGAAATGATGTTAGTAATCGGATTCAAGTGTGTAATACCATTCAAGAAAAGTTTAAGTGTCTACATTTTGCCCCTCTTTGAAGCGAGGTACTACTTACATTGGTTCAAAGACTGACACTTTTCGGATTAATGTTGCTACTTAGATCAAAAATTTAATTTTTTTTGATTTTTCAGATGCCCCACTGTTGCCCCAATGGAAGGAATTAAGCTGGTACCCTACCCCCTTGAGAGATCAAGCGAAAAATTTGAAATTTTGGGTCAATGTCACGATAAAGGTTCAACATTGATTTAGGTACCAAAAGAGGGTCCAAGATGCGAAAATGAGCCCGAAAATGTGGAAAACATCTCAAAATATGCCTCATAGCTCAAAAATTGGAAAAATAGGATGAAAACCCTAGTTTCCCCCTCAAATTAGGGCCAAAAACCCTAATTTTTAGGCATAAATAGAGGTTAAAAGGTCACTTTCAATTCATTTGCACTCTTGTCATCTAGTGAATTTCCATACTTGTGCTCTGACACCTAGGTGATATGGTACAACACAAGCTTCCTACACACCTTGCAAATAGAGTTTGAGAGTACCAAAGGCCTTCAGATGCTGGACCCTAGGTATGTGGTTCGAAACTTATCTTGGTTTGTGCATTTTATTGCATTTATTAGGGTTCAAACTAGGTCCTTTTAGGGTGTCACTATATTGCAACGTGTTTGAAATGGTCAGCGACACTATTGATCCTATAGCGATGCACTTAGGAACACATCAGGGGATTTGGTTAGAGTGACACTTTTGGTTGAGGGAAATGCATGTTGCAAATAGCGACACATCAAGGGATTTAGGTCTAGCAACACTATTTAAAAATAACGATGCATTGTCTCTAGAGTGACCCACCGAGGATTTATCTAAAATGATGCACCAAAATGCAGATTGAATATTGAAATTATAATGATGTGCGACAAAATGGTGATGCACTTGCAAAAAGATTAAAGCGACGCTATTGAAAATAGCGATGCTTTTGTATATTAAGGACTTGGACACTTAGATTTTAATTAGTTTCAACCAACTTGACACTGTTCACTTCATGTGTGTAGGAGGAAATTCAACCTCTCATGTCCTGGGAGCATCGAATTAACCTTCTTGTGGAGGCACAAAATTTCAATGTGGAGTAGCAAGAGTTCCTGGGAGTTATTGGATTTGGATTCATTGCTTACATGCCTGAGGTGTGAACAAACTTAGTGATGATGATGACGTTGGTGGAGCACTGGTATCGTGAGACATTGTCATTCCACCTCCCAACTAGTGAGGCAACCATCACATTGGAGGACATATAGAAGACTTTACGGCTTGCCATCCATGGGGAACAAGTTATTTATGATAGATTCTAGGATGGAGGCATGCTTTTAGATCCTACAGATAGATGATATAATACTAGTGAGCCCCCAAATTGATTTGAAGTAGTTCTGAAGATGGGTGCTAGTTTTTAGATTAGTTTTAGCTGCCTTGGTCTCTACTTTGATTTCCCTAGATCAACAGGGTAGAGGTTTCAGCCCAAGTTGGGGATTAGCATGACATAGTATGCTCTATAGGATGACTCAGTATGCATGGGGTCTTTTTATGCCCACATTCTTATACCATGATATGTATTAGGTGGTGTACTACTAGGGGAGGAGCATTAGAGATGAGGTAATCTTCTTCACATTTGGGCATATGTGCACATTACTATGTTGAGACCCATTGTTTCCTAGAAAACATTGATGAAGATGAACCTATTGTTTACAAATACCGAGCAATGATGACCTTGCAGCACACGAGGCTGATAGGGATCCCATATTGGAGGAGGGTCATAGATGATATGATTATCTTTAGGTGGAGTGCATGGATTCAGGTTCCAGCGTGGCACGATGATCAACAACAATTGTTTTATGTCAGATAGACCTAATACATCCAAGGTCAGGAGAATACTATGATAGAGTGGTATCTTCTAGACCACATTGCTCGACAGTTTGGGGAGGTACAAGACGTACCCCCAAATGATTATTTAATAGTTTTTGTATAGGTACAAATAGACGTACCCTAGGGCCCTCAAATTCTACCTCAGGTAGCCATATATGACTTTAGGCAGCTTGTGGCCTTGCCTTGGGTTTATGAACATAGACAACATGATGTAGGGACTACTCCAACTTACGATACATGGTGGGTGCCTCCTACACGATTGAAAAATACAACAAGAGGATATCCATGGGGTAGAATTCTAAGTAAGGTAAGGTAGTGGAACAAATTCCTACACTAATCTTGAGAGGATAATAAAGCAAAACTTTTAGATCTTTAACAATTATAGAAACTTAAACATAAATAAACATAGATATCATGCATACCACAACATAGTGATTTATGTGGGGAAAACTTTTTAGGAGAAAAACCCCACACTCCAAAATCCACCCAATATATTATACATAAATCACAAAGATTAGAATATACTTGTAGAGCAAGCTTCTCTCAGGAGTCTAACCACACAGAGATCCAAAGGAAACAAGACCGCTATTAGATTCTCATAATACATCACAATACACAACCGTAATACAATACCCTCATAAAATAGGGTTTCCTTTTAGGAAAAGTCAAGCCAACAAAATATTGACTGTTAGATATGAGACATAATAATGAATGGTCCAAATTTATAATAATAAAATATACATAAAATTTGGCTTTCGAGGGTGCTTCCCTCCAACCCCCATTGGGGGGAACCTCCCCAGACCCCTAGCGAGGGGGAAACCCCCCCCACACATCCCCATCATCAACGTATCAACAATACCTTATCCATTGCAAGGTTGAGACATATTTTCCCAATAAATCTCCCACTTTTCGAATACCTTGCAAAATCAATGAGAGGGAGTCATTATCATCTCTTAATTGCTAGGGGTTGAAAGGCCCATAATCTTTGAACACCATCTAATTTTTTTTGTGCTCATAGGATTAATTAAAGAATCAAAAAAATTCATCAAAGTCTCTACCTTAACCAGCTTCACCCTGCCATCTTTGACCATATCTCTTACAAAATGATACTGTACATCAATGTACTTGGTCTTGGCATGAAATGTCAGGTTCTTAGCTAGGCATATCACACTCTAATTGTTGCAATAAATTGTCACTACACCTTGTTTTATTCCAATATCTGAACATAGTCTCTTAAGCCAAATGGATTCTTTACAAGAATGAGTAGCTTCCATATACTCTACTTTAGTAGTGGACAAAGCAACCACAACCTATCGCTTACTCATCCAACTAATTGCACCACCAAATAAAGTAAACACATAAGCGGTGGTAGATATTTTGCTATCAACATCACCTACCCAGTCTGAATCCACATAAACATGAATATCAAGGGAAGTTTCATCTTCAGTCATATTATTGTGATAATATAAGAAATAATTTGAGGTACTGCACAAATATTTGAAGACTCTTTTAACTGTATCCCATTGAACTCTACCAGGATTAGACATATATCTAGAAAGAACTCTCGCTGCTTGGGAAATGTTTGGTCTAGTACAAACCATAGTATACATCAATTTCCAAATGAACTCTAGTAAGACACTCTACTCATGTCTTCCATCTTTGATGGAGATGTTGGACAATCTAAAATAGATAACTTTGTTCCTATTGAAACAAGAACACACAATGGTCTACAATCCTACATTTCAAACCTCTATAAAATTGAATTGACATACTTAATTTGGCCAAGCCATAGTTTTATATTCACTTTATCTCTTCTAATTTCCATCCTAAGAATGTGTTTATTTGCACCAAGATCTTTCATTTCAAATTTATCAGCAAGTTGAGCTTTCAGTTTTGAAATCATACCTTTCCCTTTACCAATAAATAACATATCATCAACTTATAATGCAATAAACAAGAAATGATCACCATTAGTTTTGTAATAAACAAAATGATTTGATTTAGAACACTCAAATCCCAAACTCAACACATATGTATCAAATTTTTGGTACCACATCCTAGGACTCTATTTTAGGCCATACAAATATTTCTTCAATCTGCAAACTAATTTACTTTTACCTTTCACCATGTAGTGCTTTGGCTATGTCATATAAATATTCTCCTCCAAGTAACCATGAAGGAAAGTAGTTTTCACATATATTTTTTCAACCTCTAAATCATAAGCAGAAGCAATAGAAAGAAAAAATCTAATGGATTTCATTTTTGCAATAGGAAAAAATATCTCACCATAATTAACACCCTCAACTTGAGAGTAACCTTTTGCAACCAACCTTGCTTTGTATTTCTCAATATTTCCATTTGAACCAATCTTTTTCTTTAACAACCATTTGCAACCAATAGGTTTTCATCCTTCAAGTAATGGTACAAGATCCCATGTATCATTCTTTTTCAAAGTTGTCAATTTTTCATTCATACCTAATGCATCTTCTACTGATCTGGGTTCATCCATGTTAGTATTCAAAGAAAAAATACATCTCCAATCATCATGTGAATACATTTCAAGTGGTTTTCTATGCCTTGTAGACCTAGAAACAAGCCGAGTTGGAGGTTCTTCCTTCTCTTTTGAAGATTCAAAGCTAGATGAGCTCTCCTCAACTTCTATTTTATATACGAGCCTTGATTCAACTTTCTTAGGTGTAGAAGGAAATTGAATCTCATCTTCCTGTTACTTTGTTCTGGCTATTATGTAACCATTTCTCTAAAAGTAACACTTATGATATGCATTACCTTCTATGCAACAAGATAGAAAAGCTTGTATCCTTTCACACCATAGCTGTATCTGATGAAGATACATTTCATAGCTTTTTTCTCCAACTTTTTTCACTTCTCCTTTGGCACATGTGAATATGCATCACAACCAAAAACTCTAAGATGTTTTAATGGAGGCTTATGACTTGAACATGCCTCTATAGGAGTCTTATTGACAAGAGCTAATGTAGGAGACTTGTTAATCATGTAACAAGTAGTGGCAATAACTTAAACCAAAAACCTTTGTTCTAGACTAGCACCACTCAACACACTCCTAGCCTTCTCCATCAATGTCCTATTCATTCTTTATACAACTCCATTCTATTGTTGAGAATATGGAGTTGTCTTTTGTCTATGAATACCACAATCTTGAAAAAATCTATCAAAATCATTAGAGAAAAAATTACCACCATTATTAGTCCTCAGACATTTTATTTTCCTTCTAGTCTGCAACTCAACCATTGCTTTGAATTCTTTAAATCAACTGAAAAGCTTAGATTTACTCTTAATATAATATACCCATGTCTTTCTACTATAATCATCAATAAATGAAACATAATATTTGGATTTAACAATTGAAGGAACATCTACAGGACCAAACACATCAGATGAATAAGATCCAATACACCACAAGATTTATGAGAACTCGAGTAAAATTGAACATGAGTTTTTTTTTCCATAAATGTAATACTCAGAGAAATAAAATTCAAGATTATAATTAGACAAACCTTCAATGGGGTTTTTATTTTTCAAGGTCCGTAGACCCTTTTCTCCAATGTGGCCAAGTCTCTGGTGCCATAACATAGTTTTCTTTGTAGGTAACATTGATTCAGAATAAAGAGCACCCTTGGGTACCCAAAATCCATGACCATCTACTGAAGGTGAAGCCTTCACTTCTTCCACAGACTTGATTTTCATAGAAGTACTATTGCTCTCAATAGTGCATGAATCAAGCTTATACAATGTGCCATATTTGAAACCTCTAGCAATCACCATAGCACCTCTGACCATCTTGCATCCTAGATCAGAAAATACTACCTACACACCTACATCTATTAGTTTGCTCACAAATAGAAAATTTTGTTCTAAACCAAGTCTATGCAACACACCATTAATCCTTTTAATTCTACCATTAGGAAACCCAATTTTAACTTTACGACGACCAACAATGTCTAAATGAGAATCATCACCCATGTACACCTTACCTCCATCAAATTGTTCATATTCAGAAAACCAATCTCTATTAAAGGTCATATGGAGAGATGCACCCAAGTAAATTGACCATGCACCATTAACTACATGAGTTGCCAAAGATGCAATGAATGTGTCACCATCTTCCTTCTTGGACCCCGAATCAAAATCAATTTTTTTTTTCTTATTCTTTTCTTTTTTGCAGTCTTTAAGACCATGTACAAGCTTACCATAGTTCCAACAAATAACTTTGAACTTTCTAGGAGACTTAGATCTCCCCTTGGACTTGGATTTTTCACGCTTCTCATTCTTCTTGCATTTTTCCTTAGGTATTCAATGAACATTCAAGGCCTCCTTGGCATTGATGGATACCTTCCTCATCTCTTTATAAAATAAAGAAACCACCACATCTTTAGTCTTCAATATAACATAAGTACTCCAAATAGCCATAACAAGAGAATCCCATGAATCAGGAAAAGAACAAAGTAGGATTTCACATTTCTCTTCCTCATCCATTTTGACACCAATTGATTCCAATTGAGCCACCAACATATTGAATTCTTTCAAATGGTCTATAATTCATCCACCCTCTTCTATTCTCAAGGAATATAATTTCTTCCTCAAGAAAATATTTTTCATTAAAGATTTGTCTTGATACATCTCACCAAGCTTCTTCCATAGTTTCTGTGTAGAGGTCTCTTCACGGACATTAGTTAAAATAGAGTCTACCAAGCATAATGTAATTAGACCCTTGTCTTTATGGTCCATAACATCATATTGAGAAGCCTACGTAAGATCTGTAGGCCTTGAAACATTCTCATCAACAACATCCCACAGATCTCAATGTATCAATACATTCTCCATCTTTAGCTTCCACATTTCAAAATTATTTCCAAAAGATTTATCCACCTCTATTCTCCCTGATGAACTTGCCATATGAAAATTCCTACAACAAGATCACAAAGTGTCTTTTGCACAAGCTCCAACTCAAATTTGGATTAGTTCAAAAAACCCAACAACCCACAACTGAAACCAAAGGTGATTAGGCTCTGATACCACTTGTAAGGAAGCTAAGGTAGAAAAACAACTTCCTACATTAATCTTGAGAGGAGAATAATGCAAAATTTTTAGATCTTTAACAATTACAAAACTTTGGCCAATATTGGCATGGTGTGATGGTTTATAGGTGGCATTGTTGTTCTTGCCACCAAGGTTCAAACCCCATTGGGGTGGTATTGTTGAATAGTTGTATTCCGGTCCATAGCTCCGGTCAAAAGCATTTACCCCTTGAATAAAAAAAAAACAATTACAATTTTTTTTTAAAAAAAAACATAGATATCATGCATAACACAACATAGGGATTTATGTGGGGAAAACCCTTCAGGAGAAAAATCCCACACTCCAAAATTCACCCAATATATTATTTGTAAATCACAAAGATTACAATATACTTGTAGAGAAAGCTTCTCTCAGGAGTATCACCACATAGAGATCTAGAAGCAAACAACTATTACCAGACTCTCAAAATACATCACAATACACAACCATAATACAATGCCCTCATGAAATAGGGTTAACTTTTAGGGCAAGCCAACCCAACAAAATATGAACTATTAAATATGAGACATAATGATGAACAATCCATAAATATAATAATAAATGTTAGAGTAAAGTAATTAATTAACTTTACTCTCCTCTTAAGATTTCACTTTATGCACATATATTAGTCATTTAATAATTAATATTAATTATTAAATGCACTCACCTTAGGGTTAGGTTTTCCTTTCGGTGTTGATCTCCTTTTATAAGGATTGATCTCTTGTATTATATTTTATTGTTCTGATAATAGATCTCTAATATTACAGAGCTTAAAACCCTCTCTTCTTTTTTCTCCATTCTCTTCCATGTGACAGGTATCTCTTGCATGTAGGTGTTCTTGGGCTCTGAAGTTGGATCTGACAAATTCTACATGGTATCAGAACAGACCTACTGTAGCCTATTCTTGTTTTGAAGATTTTGGAGCTATGAGGGTTTGATCAGGCTTTCATAGTTTTTCAGTTTGATTTTTTGTGGATCTGGGGGTTGCCTAATTTTCTAGGCATTTTGAGCCAAAACGGACCTCGCCATTGAGTCCACAGCAGCCAAAAACCCCTATTTTCATATAAAGCACGACTGATTCGACCACAGTTGATCTATGAAGCAAATTTTTTTTGGCCCCAAGGCCGTACAGCCCTAGGGCTCATTTTACGAGGTCAAAAATTGAAAAAAAATATTTAAAAATTCAAATTTTCACCTTTTTTTTATGCATAGAGTTAAAAAAGTGGGCATCGCCCGGTGGCCACCCATCCGCCACCAGGCGGCCACCCACTCCCCATCGCCATAGCTAGCCTCACTCACCCTGCCGGTCTGCCACTCCAGAGTCAGCTCTGCCCGCCGCCAGTGGTCACTGCCAAAGCCTGCCGTTCATTGGAGATAGCCCCCGCAGGCTTAATACAAGTAGCCACGGTTCTATGAGCACCTAGGTGCCAGCGATTAGCCCGCCGGCCGCCTCATATCCCTAGATGGTGGTCACGAATGTGACCAAGAGCTGCACCAACAGCCCCTGACCGCCGGACCCTTGGCCGTGCATGCGACCAGGGGCTTGTTTTTTTAGCCCTTGAGGGCCCCTGGTGGCCAAATTGAACTTTTTCGAGCAATTTCACGAAATCAGGTGTAAAATGGGCGTACGATCTCTATTTTTTTCAAAAAAGATACCATTGGAAAGCTGATTCCGGTGCCGTTCTGATGGATTATGTCTAATTTCTTGGTTTTTCCGTTTTGATGCTGTTTTCCTCAGTCAAAGTTAGAACTTATTTTTTACACTCCCAGAGCCATATCTTTTGCATACAGACTCCATTTTTCACAAATGAATAGGCATTGAAAAGGTGTTTTTGTGCTCTTTCTAGATCTATCATTTATTTTTCCAAAATCTGTCCCAGGTACTTTTTATTTAGTTTTTTGTGTTTTCACACATTTGTCAATTACTTGGACTTTTTGGCACCTGGAAATGATTAGTTTGCATGGGATGGCATATGTTGATCTCGTTTATCAGTATTGAGGTCAGTTAGTCTCATATTTTTATAATTTGAAGAGTTATCATGGGTTTTTCTACTCACCCTTCAGTTGTTTTTCTAGAATGGGGTAATTATGAGTCATGGGCAAAGGCCATACTTACACATTGTAGGTGGCTTAATATTTTTGCCTTATTTGTATGATCTCATACCTGAACCAGCAACTTCAAAGGGAAAACTAGCTTGGGATATCATTAGAAATCACATAGTAGGACTTATATGGTCTAGTGTTGATGATGACATTGTGTGGGCTATATTGGGCATTGATTGTCCTCACTCACTTTGGACACGTCTTTGGGAGATCTATGGAGACCCTAGTCTTTCTCCATTCCGAGAGGATCCCGCTTCAGATTGTCTTGTACCCATTGTTTGGAGAGAGAACACACCTTTTGATCATGATACTTTAGAGGAGCTTTAGTATTTAGACACCCTTACATATTCTGATGAATTAGAGGATTGTCTCACAGTTCCTACTCTTTAGACTAAGATTATACTTGTATCAACATCTTCTCCTGTTGTTCTTGATTAGTTTGATATTGCCTCTTCTTTGGCTCCTATTGATTCAGTTAAGTAGGATATCATCCATCTTCCAGAGATAGCACCATGGGATTCTTTTTTCATAGACATTTCATTCTTGTTTGTTGAGTCTCACATTGCAGATTTGGAGGATTACTTTGAGGATTTTCAGCTCCTCTTTGTTGACAACCATATTCCACCTGTTAGCCCACCATCATCTGTGCATTCAGAGGTTGCAGTTTTTGAGTCTTTAGTTCAATTTGGATTTGACATCTTTTGTTTTAGTTCAGACAAAGAGATTCTTTAGCATCCTATCATGGCACACATCTTGAGACATCTTGGTCCTTCTCTTTTTATAGGGTTTCTTCGACATTGTCCTTTGGATCCATTTCTTCCCAAGGGGAGGAATATTATTTTCTGCTTCAGGATATCTTTCTGGATTCTACATCAGGCATCTACCATTGCAACGGGAGTTTCTTCATTGTGGGGGGGCCTTCTAGTCTCTTTCTATTTCTCTTATGGAGACCATTGTATATGTACTTATATGATAGAAGCTGTCTATGGGGGGTATCATGTTATCCACCTCCTATCCTTCTTTTCTTAGTGGATTGCATGCTTTCATCTCTTTTTTAAGTAGAGTTTTTTCCCATGAGGTTTTCTCTATTTCTCCACTTTATAGAGATTTGGTTGTAATTGGGTACCGGATCAGGCCTAGTTGCCGAGACCCTTGTTTGCTTTCATGCATTGTAGTTACTTTTTCTTTTTTGCACTTGTTTGTAGCTGCATTGTAGCTCATCTTAAGGGGGGGTGTTAGAGTAAAGTAATTAATTAACCTTACTCTCCTCTTAAGATTTCACTTTATGCACATATATTAGTCATTTAATAATTAATATTAATTATTAAATGCACTCACCTTAGGGTTAGGTTTTCCTTTCGGTGTTGATCTCCTTTTAGAAGGATTGATCTCTTGTATTATATTTTATTATTCTGATAATAGATCTTTGATATTACAGAGCTTAAAATCCTCTCTTTCTTTTTTCTCCATTCTCTTCCATGTGATAGGTATCTCTTGCATGCAGGTGTTCTTGGGCTCTGAAGTTGGATCTGATAATTTCTACAATAAAATATACATAAAATGTGGCTTTTGGGGGCACTATCTCCAAACTCCCATTGAGGGGAACCCCCCTAGATCCCTAGTGCGGGGAAGCTCCCCCAAACTCCCCTATTGTCAATGTATCAACAATACCTTATGTATTGAAATGTTGAGACACTTCTCAACAAGACCCACAGGTCAGGGAGCAGGTTGGGGTGCAACTAGGGGACAATAATAGGTTGATCAATAGCCTCCTCATGATGAGGGTCATCAAGACCAAGTTCACTAGGATCAGGTAGTAGGAAAAATTCTAGGGCCACCACCACCACCATCACCACCACTAGAGTGGAAGGATCAAAAAAATTCACAACAACAATAGCTGGGGCATGATCCTCAAGATATACAAATTCAGGCCCTTACAGCTACGAGAGACCAGTTACGACAACAACTACAGAATGTGACAATTGAGAGGGACTATGAGTGATAGTTGTGACAATAGCTAAATCTACAGTTAGTACAAGAGACTAGACAATGACAATAGTTAGAGGTTATCATGGTAGCATCTAGGGTTAGATGGTGTCGGCATGCATGTATAGAGATGCTATATCAGAGCCAACATATTACTGGACACTCTACCATAGGTATATCCCTCAAGAGATACGACAACATGACTACTCACAAAGGAGTGGGGCAGCTCCCAAGGGTTTAGATGGTCAGCCGTTATCAAATAGCCTAGCGAGGGTAGTTAGAGACAGCCACTCGATGGTCATCATAACCAATCTCAACATGATGACTGAAAAAGCAAGGGATAGCTCATGCTCATTTTGTAGAAACATTTTTGATATAAAACCTTGATATTTTATATGTATACACATTCATTGACTCATTTTTGATAGCCTCTTGTATATGTACTTTTGATGATAGTTACACATTGATTCTGATATTTGTACCATGACTTTCATTTTTGAGATATATATATATATATTGTTGGCCTTGCCATTGGACCAAAAGGTCGACCTATCAATGCCTGATACAAGCTTCAGATAAGATCCATAGGAGGTGGTTAAACCATGTCACAAACCCAAGTGCTATGCTGGACAAGGAAGACCAAGGGACACACCTTCTTGCAAAGACCCCCCTAGCACAAGGGAGGGGTTTGAACCTATGACCTCTACTTTGATACCAATTGTTGGCCTTACCATTGCACCAAAAGGTTGACCTGTCAATGCTCAATACAAGCTTCAGATAAGATCCACAGAAAGCACTTAAACCATGTCACAAACCCAAGCACTGTGCTAGACAAGGAAGACCAAGGGACACACCATCTTGCAACATATATATGAGATGGCCCGATTCAGTTATGATTTGATGCTCTACGATATGTAATGTGATGTATTTATTTCATGCTTTATGTATGGATGCACATGTATATGGATGAATGTAGATGTTGATGTTATTGATACATTTCTTTACTTATTCCTTTGTGGTATGATATGATTTATGATGCGATGTTTATATGATATATGATGTATGATGTATGTTATGGGTGTTTTTATTTTCTTTTTCAGTATCTTTCTATGACATTCCATGAGATGGATGTATTTATTTTTATGTGTATTTTCCATATGATGGTGTCATGATTTATGATATGATATGATATGATTATGTAGGATGTATGTATGCTAACAGTTTGTGGATGCAGGATGGATGCATTTATGATTTTTGTTGACTGTCATGATACCAAGTTAGCACAGAAAGAAGATAGAAGGATAAGATGAATGGATTTAACCATTGATTTTGATATTTAATTAGAAGACAAATAAGTGTATGATTCTTCAAGGCTTTATTAGATATGGCGATGAGATTGTTGGAAGTTTGGAATTCTATCATTGTTGATTCATCTTGGAAACATGAGCATGAAGTTTACATACATCGGTTGATTTTACTGTCTTAGTGTTGTCGTTGATGTCAACATTATGGGAAAGAATTTTTGGTGTCATTTGTACAATACTAACTATATCAAAAATTTGATCTATCAGTAATTTGGCTAAGTGTTCTCTGTTGACGATGTGGTTTAGTGTGCCAGTTTTTGGGTCCACACTTCACCACAAGAAGAGGTATAACTCTACACATTTAACCATATCATTATGACTGGCTTATACAACTATATTCAAGATATCGTGAAGTTTTGTGAAGCGTACTAGAAAATATCAATGACAAAGTTCAACTTTGTATATCACTATCATCTCTCTATTCAGAGTGTTAGTGTGGGAGATTCCAAATCTCTTTAAGAAGAATGTTTTGGTATTGCTGTTCTAGAGTTAGTCTCATTGATGCCAGTTAAATGTGAAATTGAAGAAAGACTGAATTTGGAAGTCACATGTATTGGGCAGCGTATGTATGATTGGAAGTTTTATGATTAGGTCCTATTCCTAGCCGACCTAATACATGATATGTGTTGAGAAGATTAAATATACATTGTAGATGTTAGTTGGATCTATTTTAGATCCATTATGACCTAAATTAAGGATTACATTTTCTTATGCATGAGGATGATTTTGAATCATGCCTGGTGCTGACAAAATTTATTTTGGATTATTTTTGTTTACATCTAATTAGGCCGACCTGATTGATGTATGCGAATGTATATATATATATATATATATATATATATATATATATATATATATATATATATATATATATATATATATATATATATCATTTATCATTTCTTCTTTTTTCACTCCAAAAATATCTCATATATATATGAGATATTTTGGAGTTGAAAAAGAAAGGAAAAGAGAGACAGATGAGTGATCATAAATGACATATTAGGTGCAATTGGTCTCATATGATGCAAACATGCAAATTCAGTGGTAAGAGTTCAAAGCAGAGTTGTTGAGAAAGTAAGTAGAGTAGTAATTTATTCTTAGAGCTTCAAAGGAATTAAAATACAACAAAAGGTGCACTTTGTATGAGTTCACACTTTGGTAGTGAGCCACCTTTTTTTATTGTATTTAACTCTGGCTATGAGCCTTAAAAGGATAATGTGTCCTGGTAGTGAGCCCCTATAATATACTATATCTGGATATAATATATTGTGACCTAATCCTCACTGTGATTTTTTCCCTTTTTGGGTTTTCCATGTAAAAATCCTAGTGTTCATGTGTTCTGTGACTTTTTGGATGATTTGTGCTTTCATTCTTTATTTTAGTTAGTATGTTATGGTGATTGGATAAGACGCGTTCAAAATTTTAATAGAATACTAATTCACCCCCCTCTCAGTATTCAGAATGTTCAACAATTGGTATCAGAGATTGGTTCCTTCAAAAAAGCCTAGCAGCTTGAGGAATATCTTGAAAGTTTGAACACATGACAAAAAAGAAGTGTCCTATTCCTCTGGAAGAAATTTTTGCAATTGAATATGTAGAAGATGATTGTTTAAGATGGGGAAAAATCAATCTAGCCTAGTTAATAGTCACCTAAGCTAATAACCCAATCTTAAAAAAGAGAATACAAACAAAGGGAGAGATAAAAATGAAAAAAAAGAAAACAAAGCACTCCCATTGAATTTGAATTACTTCTCTTGTCTCTCCTATTTCTTCTTTTGCAAATATGCCCTTAGATTTGTAGTAGAACTTGTGCAAATACTTGCAAATTATAAGCAAGAAAGTTGGAGATAAGTGGTTGTTAAATAAAAAATGGAGGAGAATGGATTCTTTGATAGAAAACCATTCGAATGGATGACCAAGATCGATCTTCTAGAAAGATTCCAAGATTGACGAATGAGGATTCATGAGATGGAGGTTACAAAACAAATGGTTAATATTTGAAAGAGCCCAAAGACGATCAATGAACGAGATTCAAAGATGAGAAAGTGGAGGGATAATGGTCAAATTAAAAATTGGAAATCAATTAATTCATGAGAAAGGAATCTCTAGAAAGTGGAGGCACAAACAATTTTTTCAAATTAATTATTTGAGGAAAAGGCAAGTGGGTGGAAATGAACATTTAATTAAAATGATTTATGAAATCAATTTTAATTAAATGGGAAAATGGACATGAGACATAAATAATCAATTTAAGCTAATTATTAAATGGAAGAAAGGAATGTCATGAGATAATTAAATAATTTTGACAATTATTTAACTATTAGAAGAATTAAAGGATGAGTGAATAGTTAAATAATTAACTTTAATTAATTAACTATAAATGAATGATAATAAGGAAATAATCAAATAAATAGTAATTTATTTAATTATTGAAGAAAGGGGAGGATTAGTGACACAATTAATTTTATTTAATTGATCAAGAAAGAATAAAGCTAAGAAGTGAATTAATTAAATAATTAAAAAATATTTAATTAATAGAAGAATGTGATCAAGGATAATTAAATAATTAAAATTATTTAATTATGTGGAGATGAGGACCAAGAAAAATGATGCTTGCAGACTACGACATTTTTTAGTGTCTAAATTTTGCCCCTCTTTGATATAATTCTATTCATCACATTGTGTCAAAAGAATTTAGTCAGAAGATGCCCTGGTGAAAGCAGGGTATAGGTATGCCCCCTTGGGAAATTTTTACAAAATTTCAAAAAATTTGGAAAATTGTCCCAATAAGATAATTTGATGGCCAGAAATCCAATGTTGAAGACGTAATTGATTTTTGAAGTCTATAAGGGAGTAAAATTTAAGATCAAAGTCATCAATAGGCTCCTCCAATAGACAAGACGGGAGAGAAACCCTAATTTTCAACCTATAAATAGAAAGTTGAGTGAGAAAATAGGTCATTTGTGCATTCCCAATTTAGAAATTCTTGGAGTTCTGAGTGATTTTCCTATGAAGATGTCACCTATTCCAGATGTCACCCAATGTGCATATCACATCTAGAGGTACCATTGACCTGAGGGAGAGCCCGCGCCGGTGAGTACTACAAACTTGCCTTTTAATTCTTTCATTTTGTGCACATTTATGTAGGAAAATAATTTAGCAAGCAATTGTATCGCATAAATTTGTGACTCAATTACGTGTGTGAGTGACAGATTATAAGTGGTTCATTGCAATTGTCTCATCAAAATGCTATTGACCTAGGGCTAGGGAAGGGGCAGTTGCGTCATGATGCATCAAATGGTGTGACACAATTGACTTTTTGAGTTGCATACGCAGTAGAGAATATCGCAATTGAAAGGCTGCGATGCAAGAATTGTACAATATGACACATTTGAGAGGTGAGTGACGCAATTGTAGTTGTGAGTTGGTGGAAAATGTGTGTGGCACATTTGACAAAACAACAATACAATTGCCTAGCTAAAATTTTTCCCTAGATTAGGATATTTTGACTTGGTCAACTTAGGTCCAATAGGTCAACTGAAGGTCTTAGATTGACATGATAGTTTGCTTGATGATTTCAAGAGCGTCTACCACCAATCTATATGCAGGAGTTGAGACAAGATGTTTATTGGCTACAAGACTAGTTGGGTGATGAGGAGAGACAAGCGTTGTTGGACCTTGGTCTATTTTATGTCACCTATATGCCTTTTATTAGGGAAAATAGGGGCATTATGAGACTAGCAACTTTCACTTGCTGATGGGGGAGGCAACAATCACCCTCGAGGATGTATATAGGATATTATGACTTTCGATTCATAGCGAGTGAGTACGCTATGACCATACTTGAGGATTGCAGACACTATATGAGTACTATGATTGTGATGATGATGTAGAGCTTAGAATCCAGGGGTACGAGATCATATGGGAGACCCTTGCAGTGAGATATGACAAATATTATTGTGTTCTATGCACATTGATAGCAGGGGTGATGATTCCTAATCACAGAGGTCATGATTTCTCAGTAGGATGGGGAGAGATGCTCAATTTGATGGTTCAGGAGAGTAAGTGTACATGTGGGGACCATGCCTATTTGCTATGCCTTATTTCTAGCTGCACGATATTGCTTATAAGGGAGGAAAAAGTTTGAGTTGTGGGGTCACATTGCATATAGTATGGGCCTGGGAGCATATAGCAGTGTTTCATCCTCTCGTGGTATGACAATTGGGAGCCGATGCTCCATATTCATACATGTATCAAGGGGCCCTTACACAAACACATGTGGAAGATGTTGGCTACTAGAGGCACGGGTTGGATACATTGGTTAGTTTTATTTGGAGACCATACAAGACCTGTGATTTATGGGTTAGAGAGGATGATCACATGCCATGGTGCCCACAACCTAGGTACCTTATTAGATGCACAATGCAGAGTCAACACATTATCAAGATGTATCTCCAAGAGAGGGTTTAGAGGCAGTTTGGGGAGAGATAGGGTATTCCAGTTGACACTGCAGAGTTTGCACGATCCTCCTAAGAGGTTCATCCATGGGGGCCTTAGATTTTTGTCACCATAGCTGAGTAGGAGATTGATTCCCTACATCCATTAGATTGGGAGTGAAGAGGAGGTGATGTTGATGCAGGGACTACACCAGAGTATGATGCCTAGTGGTTGATTCATCGACCGGTACTACTTATAGATCCATAGTAGCTAGTGCCTATAGAGTGCTTAGGTAGGGGCTGGAGAGGCCGAAGAGGTGACAGGGGTTAGAGGGGCAGAGGGAGAGGAGAGGTGGATGGGGGGATGGAGTAGAATGGGGAGATGATCAGGGAGATGGGCGAGGAGGTTGGGGAGGAGGAGGGATGTAGGATGACGAGAGGTGAGACAACTACCATTGATCCAAGAGGAGGAGGGGATGGAGGAGGACCAACCTAAGGTGAGGGTAGTGAAAAAGGTGGTAGTATAAGAGGGATAGAAACATGCTAAGATGCCCGCTCTAGAGATAGCACACCCAGAGGTGGAGGTGAGGTTGAGGGATCTAGAGAGGGGGGTAGGAGGAGTATGGAGAGGAGGCAGAGATGGACAAGGCTAAGAGAGTCCTCTAGGAGTGGCTCATTATAGGGATGTATGGGGAGCTAGAGGAGGTGGGGGCTAGAGGAGATGATGGATCTATAAAGTAGATGATAGCTAGGCTATAGGATCAGCTATAGGCCTTAGAGGCAGAGCTGGGGATTGTGACAATAGAGAGGGATGACCTTAAGGCCAAGAGGGATACCATGTAGACTGAGAGGGACCTAGCTATTATCAGTTGGTAGCAAAAAAATTAACGAATGATTGATTTTACCAATACATGCAGTGGGTTAGTGGTGGATTTCGCTCGTGAGTATGCCAAGGCCAACAGGCCCATGCGGTACTATAGGGATCTCTATGAGAGAGTGGTACCATTAGAGGGGAGCAAGTCCACATTTTCAGAGGTTGATAGTGGTTCATGGGGTAGGACTCAAGTCATGACATACAACAGGCACTCTCAAAGTAGGTCAGAGGGTGAGAGTTCAAATGCGAGATGGGCCACCCCTTATGACAGACAATCCACCTTAGAGCATAGGGCTAGAGAGTCACCACGCCAGGAGGACAACGATGCCCCATAGATAGGAGATCAGGGAAGCTTAGGATAGATAATATTTTATTTGTTATGTTATATGGACACTATATTTTGATTATTGAGCTTGTGAGCTCCATCTTTGATGATCATGAAACATCTTGACATTGTACCCATGACACTTATTTTTTGAGCGATATATATGATATTATTTTTGGTGGTGGTTTATGATATGCATTGTTATGTGAGAATGCTTTATGTTTATGATGATGTTATGTTATGGATGTTCATGTTTTTTATGATGTCTATTGATGCATTCAATATGATAATGTGATGTTTTAATATGTGCTATGATTATGCATTTATGATCATGTTATGAATGTTTATGCCCCTTATGATATGTATGGATGATAAATGTAGTATGGATGACCTAATTTGATGAATACAATGTGATATGATAATGTGATGCATTTATGATTATGGATGTTTATACCATTATGATATGTATGAATAATGTTGTGAATGTGATATAACATGTAAATGTAATTACTGTTAATGTAATGGAATGATTTTATGATGATACAAAATGTGATGATTAAGAATGTCTAATATAAATGAAAAATGCGATGCATAGTATGGTATGCCATGTTATAATGTATAATGTGATGTTATTGATGTGATGCAATGTATATGAAATATAATGCAATGTGATGTCATGGATCATGATGTAGAATGCAATGTGATGGATGGAAATGAACTATGATGTGATGTGCAATGACATGTCATGAGTTATAATAAAATGCAATATAATTTTTTTTTTTAATAAAAGTGGCAGAGCCACTATATTTTATTAATGATTTTTTTAAAATTTACATGTCCTGGTTCAGGTGAGCATTCTGGTAGGAGATAACCAGGAAGAAAACCTCCGGTTGTAGCTCAGTAAGGTACAATTTTTTTTTTACAAAAAGTCCCAACAAAGGGAAGGGAGACAAAATTTTTTAGGCAATACACCAAAAAATCCAATATAATGTTAAATTCTATATGGATGATTTTTATTTTTTTTGTATTTTCTTATGCAAATATATGCGGCTTAATATGATAATTCTATTTATTATAAACATGCTTTCTATGATGTTTTCTAACATGATTATATATGCAAGATGTTTTTGTGTGTCACAAGAATTTATCAAGATGTAGACGAAAGAAATGTTAGCGTGGAAGAGATGGATGTTATCATGGAGAAGGACAAAGGAGATGGAATGTTAGACATGAAATGACAAGGGACCAACTTTCATGCTTTTATTTTTATCATCATTGGGCATCAAAATTATCACAAAGGGAACACAAACACCATGGTATGACATAGACCAAGGTGTGCAAGGTGACCATTTGTGAGAGACAAGCAGTCAAAAAGACAAATCCAAAAGACAAGCAATGCCCCAGATCATACTAAGGACCCAATTATCCCAGTATTTTTACTAAGAAAAACCACAAACAATAAGAAAGGAGGTAATAATCCATCATAATTCCTATAAATCCTTTTGGACATCCTTGAGGTAACTAGTAACATGACCAAGAACAAACCAAAAAGACAAGACAAATCCAAATCAACAAACTGTTTGCCGAGAGATAGTGTTTGCCAATAATATTGATAAGATTGTTTGAAATGATTGATTAGGTTGACCATGATGACCAAGTTTGATGGATTGGTTGACAAGGATTCATTGATATGTTGGAAAAGGTTGACCGATTGACTTGATCGATTGTGCTTGGTTTCAGGAAGGACATATCCTGATTAAGGAAAGATTAATTGACCAAGATGACAAGATTGACTGATTTGATAAAGTGTGATTAATATGACCAATCAATGTGACTATCCCTATTTTTAGGAAAGAAATATCTTATTGGAGGAAAATAACACATTTGATAAGGTTGACCATGTGATAAGTGTTGATAAAGCACCTAACTACAAGAAAGACATATCCTGCTTAAGGTGAATGACTAGATTGACCAAAGAAAAAGTCTAATCTTAGGAAGGACACATCCTGATAGAAGAAAAAAGATAGGATTGAATGAGAAAAATTACATAACTCCCCATTCTGATACAAGGTCAATGACTTGATCAATTGATTGACGATAAGATGATTGACTGATTGAAGATGAAAGATTTGTTGGTTATGTTTTTTTGCTGATTTGTGATTTGGTTTGAATGATGATTACTTGTGGACCAGGAACAAGACCAAACTTGAAAAACCCTAAAGGACTAACCTAGGTGGCCTTGGGGGCTCATCATTTGATGGCCTTGACTATGTTATATACGTAGAGACCTTGTAGTTTGACATAACTTGACTTTGTTTGTTTTGACGAAATGCTGAGTCATGATTTTATTTGGACAAACCTAAAAGGATTGACCTAATGTCTCAGGGGCTCATTTAAGATGAGCCATTCCTACATAGAAAATGCATAGAGACAATGTAGTTCAACCCTACTAACACAAATTGACTCAGACTTGAACTCTGACACTGTTTTTGGAGTTTTCAAAGTTTTCTGATGTTTTTGGATTTTTGAAGTTTTATGATTTTTTTGGGATTTTGGTGTTTATGATTATTTTTTTGGATTTTTGATGTTTTATATTTTTTTTGGATTTTGATGTTTTAAAAGGAATATACCATATGTTATTTCCCATGAAGACATAAGTCAAGGAATTTCCCCTAGTTAGGTATAGAACTAGCTCGTTATGCACGAAGGAAAGTAATAAATGAATGCAAAGGATGATCATGAAGGAAAAGGCTACTAAATGTCGATGGTTCTCAGGACATGAGGAGGATGATGAAGCTTTCTTATGGATGGGTCTCATGTGCGAGTGGATGAGTGAAGGATGAAATACTAGGTGGGGTTATTAGAGGAGCATAGACTGACTAGACATGGCACCTATTTTCTAGGTTTTCACCATGGTACTTATCCAAAGTGCCATCAAAGTGGTTTTCACTTTTGGAAGAATTATTTTTCTTTACTATTTTTTTTGTTTTTCTATTTTTTTAATTTTTTTGTTGTCACCAAGATGCTTGTTTGCTAGGTTTTCATCAAGGAGAATATATATATTTTTATTTTTTGTATTTTTGACTTTTTGAAGGGATACTTTGTGTACCATAGAAAAATGGATCTTAAAAATTTTCATGGTCTTTTATGTCTTTCTCTCATGATACTTGGTCCATTTTTGTTTGATTTAATGTTGCAATGTAACTTTTGCATTCACATTAGGTCCTAAATATTCAAATTATGGTGTCTTATGAAGGTGTTGTGAAGTGTTGTAACACATTTCTACACTTTTCTAGACTCCTTTCATTAAAATTCACCTAAAAATCACCCTTTCATCACTTATCAAGTCCTATTTTGAAGTGTTGTAAAGTCTTGTAATAAGATTTCATGCTTTTCTAGGCTTAATTTTACTATTTACACCTTTCTTATGCTTTATTTGACCCCTTTATGCACTCATAAGACTTAATTAAGTATATTTTTGAATGTAAACCCAACAAACAACATTAAATGTGACTTAATTCCCAACACCCACTTAGAAGTCTAGGGTGGGACCCATTCACCATGGGTGGCGAATGAGTCCCTCTTGGCTCCAAACTCAAAATATTTCTTTTTTTCTTTCGGGTTTTATTCAAAATTACCTTATGTCAGCCTGTGATGAGGTATTATTGGGTTACTAAGGCACAAGTGTGTATAAATAAGTGTTTTTCTCCTCATTTTGCATCTCCTAATCTCATAATTCATTCAAGCATTCAATCATCCATTCAAGCACTTTGCATAATTTAATCAAGCATCAATTAAGCATCTTGGAGTAGCCATTGACATATCTTAAAATTTCTTCAATAAGGTTGTGGTGAGTTTAGGACATTTGCATGTTGTTTATTCATCTTTCCTTGTTCATTTCATTCCATTTCTTCATTAAGGGTTTGATTACCAATGTGGGATTTGACCAAGGAAAATCTCTATAACCTAACCCTTAACCATTTCCCCCCTTTTGCATGTGTGTTTGCAGACTTATGTATGTAGATTTATCAAGAAATTAGGTTTTGAAAGGTGTAAAAGAAGTCAATAAAGTGTTTCAAGTCAACTACATCTTATTTCAAGCTTGGAGCCCAACCTACAGTTCGTTTTCTACAAATTTGACTCCATCAACTAGAGAAGAAGACAAGTGCAGATTTGGTGCTATAGAATTGGTCCCTGATTTCACAAAATTTTGGGAGAGGAATGATTCGCCATTAGTGGTGAATGAGTCCCACCTTAAGGCTGGAAAACTAGATTTTGTTAGATTTTAGATCCCGATAGCCAGAAATAGTTTCCAGGAGTTTTTTCCAATAGTAGGACTGATTCACCATCAGTGGTGAATGAGTCCCACTGGTGATTTTCAATGACTTCTATTAGTATTCAGATCACTCCAGATTCATCATTCACTACCCAGGTGCACTTTGTTCATCCTACTTTCAATTCTATTTTGTATTTGTTCATGCTTGCATATCACATTGTGTTTTCAAACATTGCACATTTCATAGGTTTTGCATTCATAACCAGTTAATTACATTGCTTAGTTGCATTTAGATAATCTCATTTAGCCTTAATCACATCATACATACATTAGATTGAGTGAACCATATTGATTTTGAGGGTCTATCTCTCTCCTTTTAGGTGAAAACCCTAAGAGTGCAAGAGTAGTCTATAGATCTCATTCAAAACCTATGGTTCACTCTAAGAATCAAGTGTAGTACTTGCAAAGATGCATGCTATTGATAGGTTCAGGAAACAGTTCTCCTTTAGGGGCAGGGATTTGATAAGCACCAGATCCATATGCTGCTGCATGATGAGATAAGGGCCCAACCAATTAGGTTTAAATTTTTCAGGCTTCCTTCATTCTACTTGATTCTTCAGATTTTCTTTTGGGACTAAGTCACCAATATCAAAGCTTCTAGGTCAGACTTTATTATTGTAGTTGTGTTGAAGGTAGTTCTAATATGCTTGCAAATGTGTCAAATCATTTTGTCTCTTTTCATCCAATAACTCAAGCTCATGTAGACAAGACACACAATATTCTTCTTGATCAATCAATCCTTGCATATATACTCTTAGAGATGGTAACTCGACCTAAATAGGAAGTATGGATTCAAATCCATAGATAAGAGAATAGGGAGTGGCTCTGGTATGGGTGCAAACACTAGTACGGTAGGCCCATAAAGTGGGATTGAGTTGGAGGTGCCAGTCATGGCCAACATTATGGACAATCTTCTTTGATATTTTGAGGATGGTCTTATTAGATGTCTCAGTTTAGCCACTACCATGAGGGTAATATGGGGTGGAAAAATAGTGTTGGATATGGAATTTTTCACAAAGTTCACAAACATCTTGATTCTTAAAAGGGAGACCATTATCTGTAATGAAGGACTGCGAGATACCATAGCGGCATATAATATAATTCAAGATGAACTTGGCTAACTAATTTCCAATAATGTAGGTCATTAGGATTGCTTTGATCCATTTTGTAAAGTATTCAGTGGCAACAAGGATAAACTTATGTCCATTAGTAGAGGTGGGATGGATCTTTCCTATGAGGTTGAGTCCCCATTAAGAGAATGGACAAGGTGATGTAAGCAGTTGTATTTCCTGCACTAGTTCATGTATATGATCTCCATGAATCTAACACTAGTGACATTTCTTCACAAAGTGATAGGCATCGCGTTCTATTGTAGGCCAATAAAATACCATCCGCATGAGCTTTTTAGCTAAGGTTGGACTAGCAGAGTGAGCTCCACATATACTATGATGTATCTCTTGTAAGGATGTTTGTGCTTTATTTAATTTGAGACATTGGAGGAGGGTACTATCTAGGCTATGAAAGTAAAGGGTATCTTCGATGATGGCATATTTGGATGCTTGTCGGATATAGGTTTTGTGTTGGTTGAGGGGCAAGCCTAGAGGGATAATTTGGTCATGCAAGTAACTGTAGATGTCTTTGTACCAAGGAGATTCAAGACCAACAAGTTCACACACAATTTTGATTTTGGGGACATCGAATGCAGGGATCAACAATTGTTCTACCAAGAACTCATATTGTGATGCATTGCTAGGAATTTCCAAGAGAGATCCAATTGTAGCCATTGTGTCAAAGGCTTTGTTCTGGATTATTGGTACTTGTTCAAATTTAATGTTATCAAAATATGGTAAAAAAATATCAACCATACACTTGTAGGGCATCAACTTCTCATCCTTGGTGTCATAATAATCATTAACTAAGAATCACCATAGACTTGAAGATCCTTGATTTTCCATTTTATTGCCATTCAGAGTCCTGTCAATAGAGCTTCATACTCAACTATGTTGTTAGTGTATGGAAATTCTATTTGAAATGACTTGGGAATGGAATCTCCTTGAGGTGTGATGAAAAAAATACCAGCTCCTGAACCATGACTTGTGTAGGATCCATCAAAGTATAGCTTCAATATTTTCAGTGTTTCTATGACAAAGATTGATTCATATAGGAAATCAGATATCAAAGGATGATTTTCCTTTATTGGTGCATCTGTGAGTTGGTTAGCTATCACTTGTCCTTTTATTGCTTTTAAGTTAATGTATTCAATAGCATACTCACTTAGGATCTTAACCCACTTAACTAATCTTCCTGTCAGAGCTGATTTGTTGAGAAGATATTTTAGAGGATCCATCTTGGTAATTAGTTTTGTCTTGTGATTCAACATGTAATGTATTAATTTCTAGCCTAAAAATACAACTAATAAACATGTTTGTTCAAATGGCCTATAATTCAATTCATATCTGACTAAGGTATGACTGATATAACAAATTGCTTGTTCCTTGCCATCATTGTCATTTTATGTTAACAATGCCCCCAGTGTAGATATAGTTGCTTTCACATACAATATCAAATGTCTTCCATCGATCAAAGGAATAAGAAATATCAGAGTTAGTAAATAGTTCTTGATTTGATCAAATTCTTCTTGACATTTCTCCATCCAATTAAAGGGAATTCCTTTCCTTAACAGATGTTGAAATGGATGGGTCTTGTCTACTAGCTGAGCAATGAACCTCTTGATTGATTGTAATCTTACATGTAGCGTCCTCAATTTACTGATGTTGGTTGGAAGTGACATGTCCAAGATAGCTTTTACTTTGGTGGGATTAACTTCTATTCCTCTGTGGGAGACAATATATCCTAGGAGTTTTCCTAATTGGACCTAGAAAACTCATTTCTTTGGATTTAATTTGAATTGGTATTTTTCAAGTTGTGTGAATCTTATCTAGGATTGCTAGGTGACCACTTCATTCTAGATATTTTAAGAGAAGGTCAACAACATAATCCTCCATAAGTACGTGCATATAATTGATAGTATTCATGGCTCTCTGATAGGTAGCTCCAACATTTTAAATCCCAAATGACATGACATAAGTGATAGCATTTCATATCCAATAGTAAGATCCACTATGATGTCAATGTTTGGTAAAGGAAAATCATTTTTAGGATAGGATTTGTTGAGATCTCTGAAATATGCACATAATCTGATTTGACCATTTGGTTTGGTGATAGGAACAAGGTTTGATATCCAATCTGCATAATCAATTTAGCGTATAAATCCAATAGCTAAGAGTTTCTTCAGTTCCACCTTGACCAAGAGTGCAATATGTGGGCACATTTTTCTTATCTTCTATTTGTATGGTTTAGTATTTGGTAGCAGTGGCAAGTGATGCAGAACAAGCTTAGGATCCAATCCAGGCATATCAGAATATGACCATACAAAATTGACTTATCTTTCTGAAAATAATGCTATAAACTTTGGCTTTTCCTTAATGGTCAAAGATGCTGCAAATTGTATGATTTTGGAGTTTTCTTTTGTACCAATGTTCACTTCTTCAATTTATTCTATACGAAATGATGATCTCTCTTACTCTATTGGGAGACTGTCCAGTCCTCCATCCTCGAGTGCCTCAAAAAGGTTTTCACCTTTGAATACATACTTTATTTTTACTTTTTCATGGTCAACAGATGCCTTTCAATTTTCACCTGAAGACCTATCATTTTCATTTTTACTTTTGTCATTTTCACTTTTGCGACTAGAGGACAAGACAACCTCACCAAAGTATGCCACATAATTGAGTTCTATGGAAAATCTAACCTTGTGATCCCCACTTGGTATTCCTTCATGAAGTGCCATGAACTCAGTGATTGCTTCGTCATTCTCAAATGTGTACAAACTTGGTGGTTCTTGTTGATCCAAATCTATGGGTTGTGGGTAGATAGGGCGTAACCCATCATCAATATTGTCAAGGGTGATGGTGTAGGAAGATAGGGTAAAGATAGCGTTGGGGTCATCAGGTTCCTAAGAGGCAGAATCAATGGTTTCCTAAAAGTGTTTGATCCACTCTTCTCTTTTTAAAGGGACCTTTGGATGGGGGCTAGGCGAGGGACCAAATTTAAGCATTTGGTTAAATCTTTCCTCAAAGGTAGGCTCATCAGGTTCTTTGAATATTTCCTCAAGGTAATGATTGCTAATGGATATACTAGATTCCAATCCCATTCCCATTCATTAGAATCAAAGTTGGTATAGGAGTCCTCAAATGTCTCTATTTCATTTGAAGCATTAATAGTATCAGTCAAGGATGAATCAATACCTCAGATAGTCACTTATACTAGTACAAACCCCAACCCTTGATTCTTTAGTAAGTGTTCTAGCATTCCTTGTTTATTTAAGCCAAGACCACTGTGTCCATCCTATCCTTGTCATTTCATCA
The DNA here is from genome assembly GCA_007258455.2 of Sequoia sempervirens. Classification (NCBI taxonomy): domain Eukaryota; kingdom Viridiplantae; phylum Streptophyta; class Pinopsida; order Cupressales; family Cupressaceae; genus Sequoia; species Sequoia sempervirens. The sequence goes on from VDFB02086081.1 coordinate 376,065,206, forward strand.
TTTGGAACCCTTTTGGATATTGTTCAACTGGAAATTTCTTAGTTTCAGTATCCTCTTCTCTATACAACCATGTGAGAATGTGATCATCTAAAGATTATTTAGCTAGTTCCCCCCATTTAGTGAAAATGGTGGGGGATTATGGATGATGGCATTAGGCTGCATAGGATGCAATTTTCCATAAGAATTTAGTGATTTGGGTAATTTTCCAATGAAAAAGATACTCTTCATGTTGTATTCTCCACATCCTTTATCTTGAATCTGGATCTTTAGTGTGGAAGGTGCAGTGAATGGGATGGATGATTTGACAAGGGTAGATGGATCAATGTAGTGAGATGGAGTGGCAGATGAAGTGGAAGATGAGGCCTCTCGATTGATGGGAACTTGATGTTCAAAAATTCCTTTTAGGTTTTTGCAATATTGAAAAGGATCGAGGTTTCCTAGAATAGTAATTTCAGTGCGATTGTATGAAAACTTGAGGTATTGATGGTAGGTGGATGGGATATCCCTCATGGAATAAATCCATGGTTGGCCAAGGATAAGATTGTAATGCAAATCCAGATCCAAGACATGAAATATTATTTTCTGTATTGTTGGCCCAACTCTTACACGAAGTGAAATCATGCCTTCAAACGAATGCTCAACATCATCACAAGCTTTGATCACAATTTTCTTGGTTTGGTATATACAATTCTCAGAGTATCCCATTAATGATGATAGTTCTGTAGTCATGTTTGATGGTGGCATAATTGGCATTATTGTTGTTCCTTGAACTGGAGGCCTTTCCTTTGTCATGGTCTTGCAAGGGAGTTTTGAATATGGTATGATCAACATTGGTTTTTCCTTGTGAATCTCCTATCGATATGGTTCCATTTTCAATAAGGTCTTGAATGATATTATTGAGTGTCCAACACCTAGTGGTTTTGTGTCCTTTTCTATGGTGATAGTCACAGTATTAATCTTCTTTCCACCAATCAGGTTTGATCAATGAGGGATCATAATTTTTGGTGTTTGGTAGTGGGATAACATTAGACTGTAAAAGATGTTTGAGGACTGATTTAATAGGTTCACCTTATTGAGTGCAGGTTCTTTTATGGTGGGGAGGACCTTTTCATTGTTGATTATCTTGGACTGCAATTAGTGTTTGGTTTTGACCTTGTGTTTGGGTGTTTGATGTATTTAATGAGAAAGGACCTTTAAGATGAATGGTTGGACATTTGGTTATTAGTTTTGCATCAACAATTCCATCATTTGTGATGTTATTGCTCGAGGACCAATATTTTCCTTTTTCATTATTGGGTTTTGGAGTTTCTTTGTTTACCTTGACTAGTCCTTTTGCGACAAGCCCCTTTTCAATAAGGACACCCTTCTCAAGGATCTCATCAAAAGTTGTGCAACATTGGATTTGTATACTACTCATCATTTTTTTGTCAAGGTTGCCAACAAACATGGTGACCAATTGTTTCTCATAAAAGTTGTGCTAACCAAACCTCACCATCTCTAGTAAAATGAGGTAAGTGATTCCCCTTCTTGTTTGGTTGTGCTCAATGTTGCAAGGGTGAAACAATTTTTAATGTTGAAGGAAAAATGGTTAATAAATTTGTCAGCCAGTTCACCCCATGTTCTAATCCCTGGAGGGAGATGTGCAAACTGTAAGGAAACTTCCAGCCATCTAATGACAATTTTCACATAACCCAAATCTAAAAATATGCAAATAAATACTCAATATCAACATGCAAGAGAATAGACAACATATTCATGAAATATGACACAAGATATAGCCTAGGAAAACCCTCAAGAGGGAAAAACTTAGCCTCCAAAAGCATCCAGACTCCATGCATTATTCATCAATGAAAACCCATTACAATACATCTGTAGAGACTCCATGAACGCTTCTAAAGCACAAGCTATCCATGCATTCCATGTGACCAAGCATGAATCCACACATCCCATGCCATGCTTCAAACCCTCACACATGCACAATCTTAACCTGCTAACCTGCAATAAACTCTCCAACCCTAGACAACTACCCTTGTGGTTGCTTTTATAGAAATAAGCTCCCACAAAACCACCAAGTGGTATTACATAAACCATGTGCCCAAAACCATGAACTTACAATATCGTGTGACCCCACATTTAATATTGGGCACTTTATTATATTTTATTTTCCCCAATATTAAATAATTACATTTTACAATTAAGTCCCAATGTTACAAACATAAAGTGGCCCCAACATTATAGATCCTAGTGATGTACATCCATCTAGATACCTCTAGGTGCACCACACACATAATAATAAATTAAACATTATAAACATTACACAATGTGTACAACATCTAATTCTAACACAAACCAATCTAGGGCTGGCCCTGTGAGGCTACATGAGAATAGTCTCATCAAATAGGTAGGATCATATGAGACTTCCATACATGACATGTTGAATTCTCGATTGTGTTCTAGTGGATCCCCTATCCCCTTATACTTAGGCAAAGGTGGTGTTGTGAAATGAGGGGGGAAGGGTGACATGTACAGATTTCTGTCATATGGAAAAGGGAAAAATTCCTCCATGGAGTACGTCTTGTTGTTAGTCCCAAATTGTATATTTTTTATTTGTTGTTGGAGGGCCTGTATTTGTTGCATCAATGTATCTACAAGAGATGGGGTTGCACTATTTTGATTTAGTGTCATGATGTTCGTGTTAAGGTTCTTAGTGTTTAGATCAGAAATGACATAAGAAGAAATACACAACACAATAGACAATTAACACAACAGTTTACCCTAGGAAAAACCTCCTTCTTGAGGGAGAAAAAACCCAACAAAATATATCTCTTATATAGAGAACAAATAGAAGCATAAATCTGCTTTACAAATGAGACCCTTCTCAAGGGTGAACTTGACACAATAAATGATGAGAATCTCTTCTTGATAAAATCAAATATGAATCTCCTTGAAGTCGATCTGCTGCTACAAAATTATGATCTACTGCTAAGTCTGCTTGAAATGGTGAAAACTTGCTAGTGATAATGGCGAATATCTTGCTGCTTGTAAAATCCAAATATCTACTACTAGGAAGATGTGAATGTTTGCTGATTATAAGGTATGAATAAAATGAATGAACTGATGATTTGATGAATCAATTTCACCTTGTATATATACAAACCAAGGAGTCTCTTCATTTGAGTCGACCTCTTTTAAGAAATAAAAATATAAAATATAATTTGTAATTAAGGCTGACTTGCCTTATTAATTATTTATTATTTAAATTTAGAGAGAAAGATATCTCCCACCGCTATAACATCAACACTCCCTCTTATTTAGGGAGGTATATTTCTAGATATCCATGTCATATAGTCTCTCAACATGACACCCATAATGGCTACACCCATATGTGTAAAAGAGTTCATCACGAAGTTTCTCAACATGATATCATCATGGAGTCACTCAACATGATGTCCACCATGGCTACTCCCATGTGTGGAAAGAAACACATCTCAGTCCCAGAGATGAACAAGGGCTCGCATCTCATATTTCTCCATCTCAGAAAAATATACACTACAAGGGCTTTCACCTCATATTTCTCCATCTTAGAGAAATATACACTACAAGAGATTTCACCTCATATTTCTCCATCACCTCATATTTCTCCAGAATATATACACAAGGGATTTCACCTGACATATGTTCTCCATCATGTTTAGAGATTTGCAATATGACCAATACAAGGGCTAGAAGTATTTCATTTTCTACATCATATTTCTTCTTGAATACAATCTCAGAGATCAAACTTACTTAGACATGCTATATTGAGGGATTTCACCTCATATTTCTCTATCTTAGAGAAATATACATATCTTCAACTTGGAGATGATTGGTACTAGGTGATTCATCACAAAGTCTATCATGATCTTTCTAGCCTTTATGCTATTTTTCTTCCACTGGATTTTCTCAATATCATTACAAGGATCATGCATATCATTTTCCATGAAATCAAGAAAATCATTCTCCTCTAATGCAATTAGTACCCTGGGTTTCCAAGAGTCGAAGTTTGAGGCTCCATCAAGCTTATCTTCTACCTTGACACTGTTCACCATTTTCTTTTTCCACACAAATTCACCTTCAAGGATATATCCTTAAGTATGAATAAATTTCAATCTTAGATCTGCAATACTTTGCCTTCAAGATCTACCCTAGATGAAAAGTTGAATTGACTGCTTACACAAATCTGATTAGATCTTTTCTTCAACCCACTCTGATACCATGTTAGTGTTTAGATCAGAAATGACATAACAAGAAATACACAACACACTAAACAATTAACATAGTAGTTTACCCTGGGAAACCATCCTCGAGGGAGAAAAAAACCCAACAAAATATATCTCTTATATATAGAACAAATAAGAGCATAAATCTGCTTTACAAATCAGACCCTTCTCAAGGGTGAACTTGACACAATAAATGATGAGAATCTCTTCTTGTTACAACTAAATATGAATCTCCTTGAAGTCGATTAGCTACTACAAAATTATGATCTGCTGCTCAGTCTGCTTGAAATGGTGAACACTTGCTGGTGATAATGGCGAATATCTTGTTGCTTGTAAAATCCAAATATCTATTGCTAGGAAGATGCTAATTTTTGCTGATTATAAGGTGTGAATAAAAGGAATGAACTGATGATTTGATGAACCAAATTCACCTTGTATATATACAAACCAAAGCATCTCTTCATCTGAGTTGGCCTCTTTTAAGAAATAAAAATATAAAATATAATTTGTAATTAAGGCCGACTTGCCTTATTAATTACTTATTATTTAAATTTAGAGATAAAGATATCTCCCGCCGCTATAACATCAACAAAGTTCATGTGTCAAATTTGAATTGGGGTTGATGCTTTGTGGTGTGGGACCATATCGATGTGTGTTGTTTTGATTTGGGATGAAATTGGAATTTATATTTGTTCCAAAGATCATGTTTGCATTTGGTATAGTGTTTTGGAATTGAAGTGTGGACCCTTGATTTGTTCCTTGGATTTGAAAATTTAGTCCTTGATTAGCACTTTGAAATGAGGGTGTAGGTCCTTGATTAGCATTTTGAAATGAAGGTGTAGCTCCTTGATTAATGTTTTGAAATAAAAGTGTAGGCCCTTGATTAACAATTTGAAATGAAGGTGTAGGCCCTTTATTGATGTTTTGATTCAGGATCCTTTGTGAGGCAATGGAAACCTTTCTAGATTTATTTGGTGGATATTGACTTGATGAAGGTGTGCTTTGAAATTGGAATAAAGGACCTTGATTTTTGTTTTGAAGTGTGGACATAGGAACTTGATTTGTATGTTGGAGAAAAGGTGTGGGACCTTGTGATATAGAGCTTTGATTTGCATTTTAAAAAAGCAGATTCGTAAAGGTCTTACCCATGGAATTTGATGAACTTCCAAATGTGAAAATCTATCCTTGTGTAGTAGCGTGGGTTACCTTGTTTCCAAATGTTGAGGTGCTTGGGATGTGTATGGTAGTGGTAGTCATGTGTGTAGTTTTCCCAAGTGGTATGGTTGAAATTTGTTGTGAGGAGGGCATCCGTAAGGCAGATGGATTTTGGGTATCTTCTTCTACAATAGTTGAGACATCAAATCCTTGAGGGAGTTTGGCACCCTTTTTAGATAGTGCATAGAATAATCTATTAGGGTTGACACCAACAAGTTGGTAAACCATGCTCAAAACCCTTAGATCTTGATAAGCTCTTTTGATTTCTTAGGGGTCAATTTTTTGATGAATTCATCTAGGATTAGGTTGTCTAATGTGTCGGTTTGGTCTCTTTGTGGTGTCTCTCTTTGAGGTGTGGAATGATTTGAAATTGTTCCAAGGGTGGTGTCATGAAAGGGGTCACTTGGGAAATCCACATGTCCTTTCTTTTGGTTCGTGACCTTGTTTCAACCATGTGAGGATTTTGCATGTTGGAAGATAATGCAAGATGGTAATGAAACTAAGCTATATTTTTGGATTTTCTTGAATATAAGAATGCAAGGATAATGAGACTAATGGATGCAAAAGGATATGAAAGGTTGAATAATTGGTGATCAAGGAAAATGATATGGGGCTAAATGATGCTAAGGCTAAGATGAAGATGAATTATGCTTTTGTGTTTTTTGAGATAAAGTGCAAAGTGCAATCTAGGTTAAAGATCAAATATTGGTAGGATGATGATGAAAGCTATGATCAAAAGGATGTAGTATGAATCTAAATGAGATTAAGGTAATGCTAAGGAATTTGGGAATCCTAAAATTTAAAATAAAGGATGGAAATCAAGCTAATGTAAGCCCAAGGTAACAAACCCAAATGTAATTGACCTTTGTGATAATTAAGGGGATAATTTTGACAAGGTTGAGTCAAGGCTAGGACACAAGCTTAAGAATCAAATTTGACCAAGGTGATAATGATATATATTGATAAAATGAAGGATGAAGGTCAATGAAAAATAGGATATGCAACCAAGGACTGTCCAAAATATTAATAGTCTTCCTATGTTTAAAATTTGAAGGGCTAAGTGCAACCTAAGGGTCCAAGTGTAATTTATGCAATGGAAAGGAGTGAGGAAAGGTAACCTATAATGCAATGTGATCCTAAATGGCTATGCTAGAATGGACTGGTGAGGATTGCAAGTCTCTAGTTTGGAATTCAAGACCACTGCAAAAATTATTTGTTTGAATTTTGGGCAAGGATTTTGAGAGTTTCTGGTTATTAGGCAGTTGCAACACTATTTTCTACAAATGTGCTATTTCAGATTGCAGGCTTCCAGAGTTTAGTTGCAATTTAAGATGACAATTACGGCTCTATTTTCTGCAAATAAAGTTTAGTATAACAGTTATAGTTTTCTAGTGAGCAATTATGGTTCATAATGATAGTTGTGGCTCTGTTTTTATTAGTTGTGGTGATAGAATGTTGATTTTGAAATTTTGATGGTTTTGACCTAGTTTTGAATGGATTTTTGACTGATTTTGATGAAACTTGATTTGGAAAAAACATAATCTAGTCTCAAGCAATTATTTTGATATGGTTTTAGAAGTGAAAATGTTTGATTTCAAGAAAAAACACACATAAACAACAATGCACAAATCCTATGGTTGGCAAGGAAACCACTGGTTGATATCCCCACTTGGATTTCTCCAACCACTTAAGCAAGGAAGATAACTAGAAACTTGGTGGCACTGGCTTCCCTCCATGAAACTCACTTCTCGAGCTCACCAAGTCTCATTCCCCCAAGGAGGAATTCTTGTCTCTACACATGCTCAGTGAAGATGTGGGTGCCTTCAGAGGTCTGACCTCCTATGATCAACAAGCATATAAAAGGTTTTTGGCCACTAAAACATTGAATTTTAGAAAGGGAATCCATTCAAGGTGGCCATACATGTGGCAAGATTAGCTCAAGAATATGATCAGTCAAGAGGTCTCCCAATTGATTCTTTCCCTAAGGAAGGATTTTAACATAGCTCATGAGGCTACTAAGGATGGCACTTTTCAGCATGGTGCATCTGCACCCGTTGCTAAATGACTTTCGCCAATAAGAAATTTTCTTATATAGTAGTTTGGAAGATCTTGGCCTTAACTTTGTTACCACTTGGGTCATTCCCACCTTTCAAAGTGGGGTGGTAGGCCCTCTAATAAAAAGGTAAACAATAGCAATGAAGTACACTATTTTTGATCATCCCAGATTGCACGAAGTGCAAGGAGAGAGCATACACAAATGTCTTCACCTCACACTCACATGGTGTTGATTTTAATCCTAAAATCCAAATGTGGGGTGTGATTGTACAAATTCCAAAGAAATGATTTTGATCCTCAAGATCGCCGAATGGTGTAAGAGGAGAGCATACTCACTCTATGAAAGTTTGTAAACCAAAAAAAACATAAGACACTTGTAAATTTTAACCTTTGCTTATTATTTGAAGACACCTAGATTCTTTTTATACTAATGAAATTTGATGCAAGTTCATTTTAATGCCCATGAGTGCAAGAATGCATCTTTTTTGTTCTTTTTAAATCCTTATTAATGAGATATATGCAAGTTATTTTTACCCTTATGATCTTAATGCAAGTTGTAGTTGGTAAAAAAACAAAAGAAAACTGTGTAAGTCTAAAGTAATAAAGAGCTTGATTTTTTTGTTGTTTCAAAAGAAACAATTTTTTAGAACTCCTTGGATTCCAAAGCCACACACTTAAAAGAAACCATTAGAATAAAAAAACCCTAACCTACTCGAAAAAACCAAAAAGATAATTGAAAAAAACAAAAAAACAAAAAAAATTATTCCCACAGGCAGTTGCGTCATTTAGGACTAGAGATGTGTCATTGTGTTGCACCACACCAGAACAGTTGCATCATGATTTTAAATTCAATTTTTCCCACCTAAAAATGTGTCATTGTTTTCCACAGATGTGTCGTTATTTTAAATCTGATTACCCTCCAAACAGTTGTGTCGTTTCCTATCACTTGGTTGTTGCACATCTCAGTTGTGTCATTCCATACTGAAATCTTGCAAAATCAAACAAAAAGACATATAGATCTTGCAAAATATATTCACATCAGGTTCACCAATGTAAGATGGGGAAAAATCAATCTAGCCTAGATAATAGTGACAACCACAACACCTCTAAGCAAATAACCCAATCTAAAACAAGAGCATACAAACAAAGGGATAGATCAAAATGAAAACAAAGAAAACAAAGCACTCCCCATTGAAGTTGAATCACTTGTCTTGTCTCTCCTATTTCTTCTTTTGCAAATATGCCCTCAGATTTGTAGTAGAACTTGTGCAAATACCTACAAATTATAAGCAAGGAAGTTGGAGATAAGTGGTTGTTAAATCAAAAATGGAGGAGACAGACTTGTTTTATAGACAACCATTCAAATGGATGACCGAGATCGATCTTCTAGAAATATTCCAAGATTGATGGATGAGGATTCATGAGATGGAGGTTACAAAACAAAAGGTCAAGATTAGAAAGATCCCAACTTAGACGATGAACAAATAGGATTCAAAGATGAGAAAGTGGAGGGATAATGGTCAAATTAAAAATTGGAAATCAATTAATTCATGAGAAAGGAATCTCTGGACAAGTGGAGGTACAAACAATTTTTTCAAATTAATTATTTGAGGAAAAGGAAGGTGGGAGGAAATGGACATTTAATTAAAATGATTTATGAAATCAATTTTAATTAAATGGGAAAATGGACATGAGACATAAATAATCAATTTAATTTAATTATTAAATAGAGGAAAAGAATGTCATGAGATAATTAAATAATTTTGACAATTATTTAACTATTAGAAGAAGTAAAGGATAAGTGAATAGTTAAATAATTAACTTTAATTATTTAACTATAGGTGAACGATAATAAGGAAATAATCAAATAAATAGTAATTTATTTTATTATTGAAGAAAGGGGAGGAATATTGACACAATTAATTTTATTTAATTGATCAAGAAAGAATAAATCTAAGAAGTGAATTAATTAAATAATTAAAAAATATTTAATTAATAGAAGAATGTGATCAAGGATAATTAAATAATTAAAATTATTTAATTATGTGGAGACGATGACCTAGAAAAATGATGCTCATAGACTAAGACATTTTTTCAGTGTCTACAAACTGCATTTTTAACAAAGAAGAACTTAAGGTTTCTCTTGAAGATCTTGACAGAGTTGAAATTGAGAACAAAATCTTGAAGGAAAGCCTAGGAGAAGCAAATGAATGCATCAAAAGCTGAGAGAAAAAATCAAGAAGTTTAGAGAAAGGCATAGGGAAGTCAATTTATAGTTGAAGCAAGCAAATGAAGAGATCACCTGATTGAAAGTGCAAATGGAAGAAAAATGAAGGATTGAGGAATGTTTGAATGCATTGATACAAAGCAAGATTGAAGAATTCTCTAGACTTGAACAAGAAGTGGTAAATCTCAGATTTGATATAGATAAATAAATAATACATGAGGAGAAATTCAAAATAAGTACTACAATGCTTGATGAGTTTATTGCAATATAGAAACCCTCCAAGGAAAAAAGGTGGTTTGGGACTTGAAGAAGGACAAATTTCAAAAGAAAATCTGACACCTACCAAGGTTGACATTCAAAAGAAGATTCAAGGCAATATGAGACAATTCAAAAATCAAAGAAGCAATACTAGAAGACCTTCTATCAGAAACCAAAATTTCAAAGGTACTCATATTTCAATGGTATTTTTTTTTCATGCAATAAACATGGACATAAAGGAATAGAATGTAGGAGCAGAATAAATCAAAATGTTGGATTCTTCTCCAGACAATGTTTTGCATGCAAGAAATTTGGACATAGAAGTATTGAGTGTAGAAGTCAGATGATGAATAGATATAATAGTGGGAGAATGTTTCAATATTTTAGTGGCTACTATTATACATGAAATATATTTGGACATAAGGCTAACCAATGTAGATCAAGGATGAATAGAAGTCAAAGAGGTGTTGTATGCCACATTTGCAACAAACCTAAACATATTTCAAGAGTTTATAGAAGTAAAAATAGAGGAAATTCTAATATAGCAAAGAAAAATGAATCTGTGAAGAAAGTTGATCCTACTATTGTTAAGAATGAAATGGAAAAGATATGGAGAAAGAAAGAGGATTCTAAGAACATAGATGAATCAATAACTTCAAATGCATCTGTACCTACCTCTAGTACAAATATTTCTTCTAAAAACTAAGCCCATGCTAAGGATTAGGGGGAGAAATAATAGAAATATTCTAATATCCCCCTAAAATTATGAGGTGCCAAGACTTATCACGAAGATATATCTTGGAAGAGGAATTTTTGAAGCAATAGAAGAAAGTTGTAGAATGAAATATTGCAATGCGGAAGTTTGCGGAGCTTTTGTAAATTAACTATGGATACAAAGATTTGAAGTTCAATTTTTTTTTTGATGCAAGAGGAAGGGAAACACCTCTCTATTTCTGAAAACTCACATAAAAAATACAACAAAGATATTGAAAGAACAAGAGAATTTTATGCCAAAAATTGACAATAAAATTTTCATTGAAATCTCCAGGTGATACAAACTTGTTTCAAGTTTTGTTTGTTGATATTAAGCTCTGTTATTACATGAAAATTACAGTCATATGACTGATATAAACCCCACAAAAATTAGTTCTAAATCCTATAAACAAACACCTGCAACATTCTTCCTTCAAACTGAAAACTTGCAAACAACAATCCTCCAACAATTTTCAACAAATCAATGCCAAATGAACCTCTGATCTCCAAACTTGCAACTACAGAAAATTAGCTTACAAACCTGAAATTAAACATTAACATACTTGAAAAATATTCATATGCAACTCTCAAATCAATTTCTATGCCCAAGGCTAGCACTCCTCAAAAATCTGCAAACACTACTATGCATCATTGCAACAACAATTCATTTGCAAAGACTCTTCAACCTCTGAGCCTCAATTCTTTTGCCGATGTTCAATCATCATCAAAACTATAATATTTTTTTTTTGATGGACATATTCATCATATACTATACCTTCTTGAGTCACTCCTTCCTAAATCCCTGTAGAAATCAACTTCTCTCGCAATTCCTGCTAAGTGACTCACTCCAAAATTGTCAAATCTTGCATTTTATACTAAATCTTCATTATTTTTACTGTAGCTTCCATTTTCAATGTCCCAATATGAATATTATAACATTATCCAACATTAAATTAATAATTTTCAACATTTAAAACTCACTCAATTCCACTTTCTTCCATTTTTCCAAGTTTAGAAGGCAACTTGGTCTCGAGCTCCTAGAAAATAGGGATCCTTTAAGAGTTGTAACTTAAACTCAACTTGGGCACCCATATATTTTTGAAATATTTTTAGGAGCATTAAATTAGTAATAAATAGTTATAACCCAAAAATCCAATTCCCTCTTTTTCCTTTTAATATTTTTCAATGAACATGATGAGGATTGGATTGCCGCCTAGACCAGGCAATTTGGCAGTTTTACAAAATATAAGGAAAACATTTATTTTACATATTTTTGGCCTATTTATTACATTTATTTATCAAATTCTACCTAATAAACCTTAAGGAAAATAAATATTTAAAATAAACTAGATGAAAAATATTTTTGGTGATGCTGATTGCTTATGGACCTGGATGCTCCTGCATCAGACACGCTGGGTAAATTGAATTTTGTGAGTATGACTCAAAAAATGGAGTTGAGTAGTAGGAATACCCTTCGAGATTATAAAAAACCTGCAGCAAACTCCATCATTGAATCAAATTGGTATCCTTCTTTCTTCCATCTCTTATTCCAACATCTTCTTGGAACACTATGCATACTCATACACCATCTCTTTTCCTTCACCCTTGTGAGACCAAGCCCACCACACACCAATCAACTCCACCAAGAAGAATCTTCATGTTCTTTTGCAACATATCCATACAAATTTTCACTCACAAAACCCGTCTGCATCTCCTCTACATTGAACTCTTCAATTGCATACATCTCATTACCTTCTTTATAATAATCAAAATCAGAAAAAACTATACATTACCTCAATGATTTCTTTCTCTATTGTTGCTGCAATATCTTTCTCTTCATCACCATATACCATTATATTTCCTCCTTTTTTATCCTCTATAATCTTCTTTTCACATTCATCAGTCACTTTCCCTTCAAACAAGATATCTATCTTTCTTATCTCCTCTTTGAGTAGGAGATCTTCTTTATCTTCACCAAATTCTTTATCAAATATAGGACCCTCAAAGTCCATCATCTCAACTTCTACTACACTACTCAAATAAAAAATATTCAAATTTATTTCCTCTTTTTCTTCATCTCCATTCTTTGCCGCAACTTCTTTTTTTTCATCTTTCATGCCTTTCAAAAGACATGCCTCCTCAGCTTCATATTTAGAAACTTCTCCCCATTCATCTTCTTCTTTCGTAGTGTCACATGCATGACATTCTGCTTCATCCTATTTCTTTCCTGCATTCAAATTATCATTAGAATGATAAATACAATTATCATCACCTCTTTTTTGATGACGTACTTTTATCCTTTCCCACTCTACTTCCAATTCTTCCACTTTTTGCTTCAACTCCCTAAATTCTCACTTTGTCCTTCCTAAGTCTCTCTTTTATTTTATCAAGTCTAGGAATTGTTAGAATCCATCCAATAATAAAAGTTCTCTTTCCCATTCTCTTCAAGGCTTCACAAAGCCACAATAACACAAGTTTTCAAAACCTTAGATAAGTTGCATATACACATGTAACAAATCCAACTCTTAGGTCTTGGTGCAATCACTCTGCAATGTCAGAATCTTCCTACTTTGACACCACTAATGCAAGAGGAAGGGAAAAACTTCCCTACTATTGCAAAATCACATAAAAACTACAACAAAGATATTGAAAGAACAAGATAATTTTATGCTAGAAATTGACAACAAATTTTCCATTGAAATCTCCAGGTGATACGAACTTGTTTCAAGTTTTGTTTGATGATATTAAGCTCTGTTATTACATGAAAATTATAGTCATATGACTGATATAAACCCCACAAAAATTAGTTATAAAACCTGCAAACAAACACCTGCAACATTCTTCCTTCAAATTGAAAACTTGCAAACAACAATCCTCCAACAATTTTCAACAAATCAATGCCAAATGAAACTCTGATCTCCAAACTTGTAACTACAAAAAATTTGCTTCAAAACCTGAAAGTAAACATTAAAATAATTGAAACAAATTCATATGCAGCTCTCAAATAAATTTCTATTCCCAAGGCTAGCACTCCTCAAAAATATGCAAACACGACTATGCATCATGGCAACAACAATGCATTTGCAAAGACTCAACCTTTGAGCCTCAATTCTTTTGCTGATATTCAATTATCATCAAAATTGCAATGAAAAATTTGTGATGGACATATTCATCACATACTATACCTTCTTGAGTGACTTCTTAAATCCATGGAAAAATCAACTTCTCTCCCAATTCCTGTTGAGTGACTCACTCCAAAAACTGTCAAATCTAGCATTTTATGCTAAATATTCATTATTTTTACTATAGCTTCCATTTGCAATGTCCCAATATGAATATTATATCATTATCCAACATTAAATTAATAATTTTCAACATTTAAAACTTCTTCAATTCCACTTTCCTCCATTTTTTCAAGTTTAGAAGGAAACTTGGTCTCCAACTCCTAGAAAATAGGGATCCTTTAAGAGTTGTAATTGCCACTCAACTTGGGAACCCATATCTTTTTGCAATATTTTTAGGAGAATTAAATTAGTAATCAATAATTATAACTCCCAAAAATTCAATGCCCTCTTTTTCCTTTTAATATTTTTTAATGAATGATGAGGATTGGATTGCCACCTAGACTAGGCAATTTGGCAGTTTTACAAAATATAAGGCCAATATTTATTTTACATATTTTTGGCCTATTTATTAGATTTATTTATCAAATTATACCTAATAAACCTTAAGGAAAATAAAAATTTAAAATAAATTGGATGAAAAATATTTTTTGGTGATGTTGATCGCCTATGGATCTGGATGCTCCTGCATCATTTTTCTGAAGCATTTATTGTTGACACATTTATTGATACGAGTCAAATCATGGAGTTAAAATTGTATTTGAGAAGAAAAATTTAGTTGATGTGAATGAGATGTAAATTGGAGAAGAGGAAGTGGATTCAAGGTTTCTTTCGAAAGAAAAAACATCAAAACCCTAATCTTCACTAAAGAAGATTCAAGAGGTATTTTGTTTACTCAATTCTTCTCTAGAAATTTCATTTTAAATGTAATGAAAGGGTCAAAGGTAGTAAATGTATCAAAGAGATTGCAAGTTAAATTGAAGAGGTATTCTTGTAAAGTTCTATTGGAAGACTCGGTGGGCGCATTTTCCAACACTCTCCTTGGAGTTTCACCTACTGAAGATATCTGTGCACACATAAATGGGAAAATTGAAGAAATATCCTATATTGAATTAAGTGTTTCATGGAAAAATGAATTGGGAGAAAATTATGATACCATTAAACCGAAATACAAAACCCTAGTTAAAAAGAAATTGGATGTGTGGTAGAAGTTTCCACTATTCAATAAGTACATTAGAATTGTATTGAGAAGGATTTATGACAAATCTATCTAGATTGACGACGCATACTCAATAACTAGGGAAGCAATAAGGGATGTAACTGGTTTGTGGTCCTTTGAACTAGTTCTAAAATGGAAGTCTGTCAATGTCAAAGAATTAATTGAAAAGACGGGCACAACTCTCCAAGGAAAGGAACTCACCTTGAGTACATTTGGAAATCAAGCTATCCAATATGCTGCAATGCTTGTTGGACATAAAATATGTCTACCTAACAATAGATATATAGTCTCTACTATTGTCACTCACATTGCACTTTACATGTGAACTGTAGATTTTCGGGTTCCTATGGACTTCTGTAGCTCATCTAGGGTTTTTCACCTAAAAGGAGAGAGATAGGGCCCACAAATGCTATGGGTTCATTCAAATTATGTTATGTATGATTTTGTCTAAGCTAAATGAAGTAAACTAAATGCAATTGAATGATCTAAATGATTAAATATGAATACAAAAGTGAGATTTAAGCTATGTTTGAAAACACACTCTGATATGCAAACAATGAACTAAATGAAGAAATTATGTAGAACAAAAAGAAATAAGATGAATCTGAGTGCACCTGGGCAGTGTTGGATGAATTTAGAATGTTGTGGATGCTGGTTGAAATTACTAATTTTTCACAATGGGACTCATTCGCCTAGGGTGGCAAATTAGTCCTCCTCCCGGTGAAAAATTGTTAGAAACAAGTTTTTGTCTATCGGGATCCAGAATTTGACAAAATTTATATTTTCAGTCCTAAGGTGGGACTCATTTGCCACTAGTGGTGAATTAGTCCTCTCCCAAATTTCTAAGAAATCAAGAGACAACTCTGCAACACCAGATCTAGAAATCACTGAATGTTGGGTTGCCGAAGTTAATTCTATAGGAAATGGACAAGAAACCTTCTCCAAGCTTGAAATAGACTTGAGTTGACTTGAAGCACCTAGTTGACTTGTAAACTAATCTCCAACACAAAAAATCTTGTTAAATCTGCATACTTAGGTCTGCAAACACACATACAATAGGGGAAAAATGGTTGAGAGTTAGAAAATAGGGGTTTGCCTTGGTCAAACCCCACTTTTGGTAATCAAACCCTTAATAGAACAATGAAAGGAAAGAGAATGATAGACTAATAACATGCAATAACTATCAACTTACCAAACCCTTCATAATGAAAATCGGAAGTAATGTTAATGGATGCTCCAAAGTGCTTGAATATTGCTTGAATTGATGTTGTAGAATGCTTGAATGCTTGAATACAATGTATGAATGTTGGAGATTGTAGGAGAGATTATGGAGGATGTAAAATGAGGTGAAAATCACATATTTATACACACTTGTGCCTTAGTTAACTATTCATACCTCATCACAGGCCGACATCAAGTGTTTTTGAATAAAAACCCGAAAGGAAAATTTAAAAATTTTGAATTTGGGGCCAAGGGGGACTACCTAGGAACTGAAAATGGGTGTCGGGAAATATGTTGTATTTAATTTTGTTTGTCAAGATAATATTAAAAAATACACTTAATTAAGACATATGAGGGCATAAAGGGGCCAAATAAAGCATGAGAAAGGGATAAATAGTGAATATGTGCCTAGAAAAGTGTGAAATCTTGTTACAAGACTTTACAACACTTTAAAATAGGACTTGATGATGAATAAAAAGATGATTTTTAGGTGAATTGCAATAAATAGAGTATAAAAGAATGTAGAAATGTCTTACAACACTTCACAACACCTTCAAAAGATGTCGTTATTTAAATTTTAGTACCTAAATGTGCATGTTGAAGCCATGTCACAACATAAAATCAGAGCAAAATATATCAAAAATGATGAAACAAGACCTAAAAGGCCATGAAAATGATAAGGGGCCATTTTTCTATGGTACATTTGGCCCCCACTTTAGTGAGAGGATGAACTTGCTTCAAAATCACACTAAAGTAGCCATGAACATTGAAAGGAGGGTTCAAATGCACTTACATTAGCAAGATGGAATGATAACGATCGAGAGGGATGATCAAGCCCCCAGGATGAAGATCCCATGGCAAACTAAGCATAAGAACAAAGGAACACCCAAATGTTGAAATGAATCAGATGAAGCTTCGATCACCAATCCAACTAGTTGTGGATTAGATCTAGGCTAATTGAGAATGTATACTCACTCTGGGGTGACAAAACTTAGGACTGTCCGCCAGGTGAGAAGGCCCAAATGCACTCACTTTGGGGCCATGAAACTTCTGACTGTTCGCAGGGTGAGAAAGCCCAAATGTACTCACTCTGGGGCCACATAACTTCTAACTGTCCGTGGGGTGAGAAAGCTCAATAGGTAAGATACATACGCTAGTTGGTATGCACTCACAACCACAAAAGTGGTTATGGGAAAAGTCATGCCGCTAGTTAGGCTTCCCGCTCAACCATATTAAATTTATACCTGCTAATAACTTTAACAAGGCACCACAAAGAAAAATGTCATGAAACAAATAGAAGGGTACCACAGGCATGCAAGTTGTGTTATGCAAGGTGGCAAAAATGCAGAAATATAAAATGCAAAAAATGTAAAGTGTAAAAATTTAAAGATGTTAAGTGTAAAATGTTCAAAGGAGTCTTGTTTAGTTCTTGCAAGGTCAATCACTTAGGGGAAATTGTGTCTAATGTCTCCAAGAGAGGAGCAATGAAATAATAGTATATTCACAACTTAGGGGATGCAATGTGTGACATCAGGCCACCAATAGGAATTTAATATGCTAAGATAGATCACAATTATGAAGGAAATCACACCCAATGTCAGTGACAAACACATCATATAAATGACAAGGCTACACTAAGAACCAAGAATGCAAATGAATTAATGGTAATGTATGCCCCCCACTTTAAAGGAATTGCTACACATCGTTCTATGAGAAATTACTTTAAAGTAGAGAAGAAAAGAAAATGCAAAAAGAAAATAAGACATGAGAGCCAACTTGGAAAGCCCTATGCCAAGTCATATGTTTTGAAGTGAGGTTGTGTCATGTCAAAGAAAAATGAAAAAAAAAGAAAGGGAGTTGCTCCCTAGAAAAGAAATCACACTAAACACATAAGGGATCTATGGATTTGGGGTTAGTATGTTCGTTGCTACAATGTTTTGATTAAAGAGCTCGAAACTGTCATAATTCCCCAAAGCAAATAGAACTAGAAGAATGACATAAAGAGAGTGAAAACAAAAGAAAATAAAGTCCGTTGTGGGTCAACAAGGAAGAGACATTGCAGTCTCAACGCCTTGCATTGTCACCAAAAGGAAAACATAAGCGAAATGAAAAAAAAGGAAAAAGAAAAGGAAAAAAGCTTTTGGGTCAACATAAGGGAGAAATTTCGGTCTCAATGCCTTGCATCATCCCCAAAAAGAAAAAAACAAGAAAATACAAAGTAAAAAGAAAAAGGACTGATTGGGTCAACATGGAAGAGACATCTAGGGCATCTCTATGCTTTGCATCATCCCCAAAAAGAGAAACACAAAACAAAAGTGAAAAAGACAATGTACAACATATAGAAGAATAGAGGTACTAATAGAAGAAGTGTACAAAGAGAGGGAACATCAAACACACAATATGGGGGAACACGATATGTACATGAAAAGGAAAAATAAATAAAAAGAGAACAACAAAAAGGCTAGTTAGGTGAATGCATGTCAACCATCTAACAATTCATCTGCCTCCCAATCATGTTCAGTATAATGCGAGGGTAGTTGACTGTCCAAAGGAGTGATTACAAGTGTCAAACTAGGAGTCGTACTAGGTTCTTCTCTTGGTGGAGAGTATTTATCATTTAAGCTCATTGTAGATGAAAATAAAGAGTTTAAATCATTATGCACTTCTTCATCTATTTTTGCTATTGTCGCATCATCATAATCATCATCATCATCAAGATTAATGACAATAGGAGGACGAAGGATGATTTCTAAGGATGGATGTATCAAAAGCTGAGGTTGTTGGATTGGTTCATTTTGTTGGGATTATTGTATTGGAATGCCATGTGGAAGGTCAGGAGAAGGAGGGTGGTCATCTATTACTTATGTCAAAGGTAAATGTTGATTTTCTTTATTTTCTTCCATGAGAGATTGACGAGTAAGGAGACGATGACGACACCTATGTTCCCTGGCACCGCAGTTTTGTTCAATTTGGTTTTGGAGTTGTTGAGGTGTAAGAGCGGATTGAGGCATCATAGGTTCATCTACTTATGAAGAGGGAAGAATAGAAGAAACCGAAGAGGATGGATCAACCACTTTCTCTTTTACTTTATACACTTGTTTAATATGAGGAGGCATGATAGGAGTTGTTTCATTTTCCCTTGGTCATTTAAACAATGACTAGGAAGTATCTAGGGGTGGTTGTTCAAGAGGTTGTATGGTTTTCTCAATGTCAGACTTAGGTTGAAGGATGATTTCATATATGATAGGAGGTGTGGAACTAGATGGGGATGCGTTACGAAGAGACAATTCAGCTGTCTTTTTGGCTTTGAACTTTTGGTAAGCTATGAAAAAGAAGTCCTTTCGAGGGGTGATGGGTTCCATGGGTTAAGGACAAAAGGCTTCTAATGAAAAGTTACCTTTAGATGATAAGGGATGAAAGCCACTATGGTGTATGGTAAATATGTCATTGCCATGTGGAAACTTCAAACACTTGTGAACAACTGAGGGGACAACTTTCATTGAGTGAAGCAAAGGGTGGCCTAGCCGCAAACGAAATTGGTTAGATTGTGGAATAATTGAAAATGTTATATCCAAAGTTTTAGGTCCAACTTGTAAGGGGAGTACGATCGATCCGATCATTGGGTATGAAAAACCAGTATGTGTCTTAATCCATGCAATTGGTTTATTATAATCGTCTTGATATAGCTCATGTAATACTAGAAACTCCTCTATGATCACATTCTCACCACAAGCAGGATCTATTAATATCCTAGTAGTGGGCTTATCATAGATTTTTCCAGCTATGTAGAGAGGACCATCAAGAAGCTTTTGTAGTATGTCTTTAGCATAAAAAGTGATATCAAGAGATTTAGTTCTTTGGCCCTTACGAGGGATAATGTCTATCGTAGCCACAAGTTGATCCATAAGACCATCTTCAGTAATGTTAGGTGGAGATGTATCATGCTATTCATTGTGTGTATCAACAGTCATTACCTTAGTGTTTGAAGGTTCACTAGCCTTGACAAATGAAGTAGTGTGTTTAGCCATAGGATTGATGAAAATTTGTAAGTTCTAGTTAGGGGGTGCAACAAATTTATTGCCTTGATCATTAACACCCACAATGGACAAATGGCCTGAATCAATGAGGCCTTGAAATAAATATTTTAGACGTTTGTAGTGTTCAGTGTCATGTCCATTCTGGTGATGAAAATGACAATAAGCATTAGGTTTGAAAGTGGGTGGTAAGGGCTGGTTTGGATCAAGTGGTTGGACGGGTGGTAAAGTGAGCATGTGTTGTTGAATTAATTGGTTCATTGTGTTATGGAGGGTATTGGGTAAGGGAGTAAATTATCTCTTCGGATCCCCATAGTTATAAGACATCGTTGATTTAACAACTGCCACTTGAGTTCGAGCTTGTTGGGTTGGTTGCAGTTGTGAAGGAGGAGGCAAATTGAATTGTAAAAAGCCTCTATTTTGTTTGTGAAAGTTTTGTGTGTTATTTTGGTTTTGATTGTTGTGTTCAGATTTTTCAACTTGGTTAGAAGTGGATTTTGAATCACAACATGAAATTGAGTTATAGTATTCACACAAGGTTATGCATAAATGCATAAACGAAGGGAATTTAATCATTGTTAGCTTATCTTGAAGGTGTGCATGAAAGTTTTTGATAAACATCTTTTGCATATGTGCATCAAAAATCTTGAAATCAATTTGAGCATATAAGGATTAGTATCGTGAGATACAATTCGTTAATTTTTCATCCGTGTTTTGTCTACATTGGATGAGGTCAGCCATTGTCTTTTTGGGTGTCATGTGAACTTGAAAGTGTCTAATGAAAGCATCCACCAATTCATTGAATGAATGGGTGGAATGATTGGGAAAGTTGGAAAACCATTCTAATGCAGCATCTTTCAAGGTTCTTGGAAATAGTTTGGCTAGAAATTTATCATCAAGGAAAAAGTCACTACATAAAGCTGTATAAGCATTAACATGGTTGATAGGATCTCCTTTACCTCTGTATTTCTCAAATTGAGGCATTTCTATCCCTTGTGGCATTAGGGTATGTAATATTTCTAAGGATAAGGGGTTGCTACAGACATAATATGTGGTTGGAGCAGATTGACCTTGGCTAATGGTGGAAAGTTGGTGTCGCATAGATGAAACAGTATTAAGGAGTTATGTAAGATCAAGATCAGGGTAAGTGGGTTGAGGTGGAAGAGAAAAAGGTGATGGAGTGTAAGTGATGTTAGGTGAAGTGAAAAGAATAATATGAGGTGTGAAGGTGGTGGAGGGGACTTGTGATGCCACAAGAGAAGTAGGAATGCTAGGTGGAATCGGGAAAGAAGTAGCCACATAATGAACCTGTTGCATAGTTGTGTGGACTTGCGGATTATTGCAAGTGTTATATGTATGAGCAATGATATTATAACTTAGTTGCTATGATACATTATTATTAGGTGGGTAGAGAATTGAGTTGAGGTTTGTTTTGAGTTTGTTTCTTATGTGATGGCGGGTAAAGAATTAGGGGATTCGTCGGATGTACCATGGGGTATGTATGTGGTTCATTCATGGAAGGGGATCAAATGGAAAATTGTGCATTCATAACCTCAACAGTCTTGGTTTGATGTATCTCTAAGGAAGGAAAATCAAGAATCACTGTTTTATCTAAGGAAGAGACATGATTATTGTTGTCATTTTCTAGCACCATGATATTCTCCCTAGAAGGAGAGCGTTTAGAAGAACAACAAGCCACATATTATTAACAAGTAGGGCTAGGTTCTTCCAAAATGAATTCATTGCTAATAGAGGAATGATCAATGATTGGAGTGTCAAGAGGGGGTTGATTAGGAGAAGGTGTTAGTTGAATGCCAATTTTTGTTAAAGTCTCATTCTCTTGTGCTATGTTGTCTACCTGAATAGGAGAGCTTGTAATATGTTCATCTAAGTTTGAAGTTTGTAAAGTAGCTTCATCACAAGTGAGGGAGGCATCAAGAGAAGGATTGCTATGGTTTTCAAATAAATTATCCCAAATGGGAGGAGCATTAGGGAAGGAAGGGTCAAGATTCTCATGAATCTTAATAGGGATGTCTTCTAATACCAACCTATCCTCTTGACATCAAGGAGGGATATTAGGAGATGGAAAAGTTTAGTTGTCATGGTTATGGTGATTAGGTGAGGTGGTATTTAGGAATGTTTCTATGTTTTCATTGTCTTGTTTTCTAACATTATCGAAAGGGGAATAAGAAAATGGACATATTCTAATATACAAAAAATCATTTTATTCTTTGTTGCATTGCTCGTCGCTTAACAATTAACAATTGCAAACGTTCTACAATGCTCAGAAAAATGTAGAGATGATATCTTTTATTGCACACATAGATTTCCTTGCCTTTCAAATTCACTTTGTGATCTTCCTTTCATGGTGGTGCTCTATCAGCTGATCATTGAATGATGTGCATGCAATCACTAGTTATATTTTTTCTATAAGATGTATTAAAATACCTCTACTATTCTAGCTTACACATTTTAGCTTCATTTGAAAATTGGGGTGGGGAAAAAGGAGCCTTTTTCCTTTATGCAATATGTCAAAACACCTAAGAATATTTTCATCCTTCTCCTTTTTCCTAATTTTATAGATTTCAATAGAGGACTCAACTTGTTTTTTCCCCATCCTCCACGCTAGTTATGACTAAATGGGTATACGTCTTCCTATTTTAGAATCGCCAACCTAGAAAAGAGGCTTGTCCTTACATTCTAGATTGTTATTTTGATGTTTAAACTTTCCCATGAAAATATGGCAAGTTATCTCATTGAGACTATGGCTCTAATGTCTTGAATGATAGGGAGGGATTGGGTCACTAGAAGAGAAAGAGCATATTTGGAGCCATCATATTTTTCAAGCATTAACTATAATAAATTTTTATTTTTCTAAGATTTTCTTCTCAAATATCCAACTCACAAATCTTTAGGTTATTAACAAAGAGAGTTTCTACACGAGCAAAAATATATTCCTTAGAGGAAATAGGTTCCATATTTCTTATAAGCTTTCCTCCATATCAATAGTGGCCTCTTCTAGTAATGTATCACTCTTCAATTTTGCAATGAAAGTTTCATAATCATTTGGGGAGGGAGGATGTTCTCCCCATGCACTCCAAAAATATTATCAACATCCTCCTAATGAATAGTTGTCTTACCAGTCATAGAACCATAAGAGTTCTTAGATATTTTGGATTTTTTCTCTACTGTCTATCTCTTTTGTGAATAAATCATGCATTAATCCTTCTAATATCCCCATATCACATTGAATCTTATTGCTTCCAAATTGAAATAACACAATATATAGGATATATGCCTATGATTTGACCAAAACCAAAACCTTGGTATTCAAATGAGATAAGGTAGATCTCATTTAATATAGCTATAGCCCATTACCTAGTGGTTTTGGGGGTGTGGGAGATTAAAGACCAAAATTGAGGGGTAGATTGTTTTAATTTTTTCTATGTTGGAGTCAATTTTACCAAGAAGTCATTGGGATAGCATTAGGACACCAAGAAACAAACCTTAAAATATATTTACTCATATTCCATAATTCCTTATTCATTTTATTTCTACATTTGAATTTTTAAATAAACAATAAATGATCCATGCTCAATCATTCCACAAAATGAAAGATATATACCTATTGATGGTGTTTTCTGCACAACAACAACTTAGACAGAATGCAATATTCTATCTCTCTTGAAAGGTAATTTTCAACAACAAGTTACTAAAAATCGCCCCAAGGTCTCTCAGGTGTCAGGTCATGACAATGCATAAACAACTCAGATAATATATGAAAATGCTGGTAATCACAATCGGACCTTACTACAAGCAAACTGTATCTTTCTAGTTTATCAAATCTTGCAATATGATGATCTTGAATCCTAAATCTAACCAAATGATAAAGAAACAACAAAAGATAAGGATGCAAGAGATACAATAAATCTAACTGTGCCTAAAATGAATGATGCAAATGATAGATATCTAGAATGGACCAATCTCAAATAACCATTTCCTACTTAACCCACAATGCAATATCAAAAGAAAGGTGCAATCTTCTAAGGCTTACAAATTTTCAAATCATAGACATTCATCCATAATCAAACTAAGCACAAATAGATGTATGGTCCAGGTTGACTTCACTAGTCTACTACAATCAGATAGTTACTGGGAGTATAGACCAGAGATTGCTACAAACATTCCAAACATGAAATCATGAACATCCTTCACCAAACTAATCTAATTATGAATCTAACATTAATCCAATTTCTTCAAGCAACTTCAGAAAATGGAATAATGGGAACCATGCAAGATAAACTAACACAAAAGAATTCACCAGAGAAACCACAATGCCTTCAATTGTATTAGATCACCAAAATGTAGCAACAATTCCACTATTTTGTGTCACAATATTTGCTCAAAAGAACTAACTACTATCTCTACTACAAAATGCTCTAGATCTTTCTTGATCTAGCTTGTCTCTATTATCGGTCTAACTAACTAACCCCTTACAAATGAGGCAGGAATACCATTTATAGAGAATCCTCAAACATGTTGGCCCAACCAAACATTTACAAAATAAAATAGCCAAAACAAGTCGGCCTCAGGAATTTCAAAATAAGGCACACATTAAATGCCGATACATCATCAAGGTCAGCCCAAACACATTCCTCAATGCAGCCTGGATCAACACATGCCCCATAATAATAGGGAAGCACAAATCTCAAAATTGGTATTAACTACCGCCTCCCTTATCCTTGTTCTGATCCTGCGATCCATGAACCCTCAAAAAAACTTGATCCAACTCAGCAACAGGTGGCAAGGGTAGGATTTTGAGCCTACATTTAATTGATTCAATTTCTTCCTTCGACTGCTTAACTGTTTTATCCCAATCACCTTTATGTGTAAGGTACTTATCCACCACAGCCAGATAAGTAGCCGCATCATCCAATTGGTGCCCTGTTACAACATTTTTAGAATCAGGGGCATAAACATCATGCCACCATTCCCTCAATTGTTCTAAACTCAAGTACTTAGGGGTAATTTTCCTCCTGCCAGTCATTATTTCAAAAAAGGCGATGCATCCATCATAAACACCAGTTAGATTACCATCCATTTGCTTCTTTTGTTTATAGATCTTCTTGATGGCTTTCTATCAAATTTGCAAAGCCTCAAACCATTCCCAAGGCTCATTAACCCTAGATGAAGGGAGGATTCCATCAACAACTAGCCGATCCTTACTATATTCCATTATTACTTTAGTTTTCCGCAATAAAAGATCAATATCCTCCTTGTCTTGAGATAAAACATGCTCTAATAAATCCTTAGCCCTTATTGCATCCTTTCCAGTTGAAAGGATTTCCTTTATTGCATCATCTCCCTTAGTCTGTACCTCCTTCAACCAATCTATTGCATCCATGGTAGAAGCTTTCATCCTTTCTATTTCAGAGATGGTCTCCTTTGGCAAGAAACTAGCAGTAGCAAAAGAAGATGGGTGGAAAGATTACAAAGGCTTCATTAAATCTTCTAGACATTTCCTTAGACTTTCATTCTCTTTCTTTAGCTCATGCTTGGACTGTGTTTCCTTCCTTAATCTGCCAATTATCACTGCACTGGACCCTTCATATTCTTCAATATCTTGCTCCATGGAAGCAGGCCCAAGATTGATGGTCTATACATTATAATCCTTCCCGGTAACCTCATCTCTACCTTTATCAGCAGCAGGGGTAGCAATATGAATAACCCTATTACTATCCTCATCCCTTTCGTTCTTTGAAACCACCTTGGCTGCCTTCTTCTTCTTTCCCTTTCCAATCTTGGCCAACATTTCATCCCAGTTGAGAGGAGTGTCCTCAACAATGACCTGTTTCCTTCTGATTTCTTTATCTAGCCAATCCGGAACAGCAGGATCCACCCAGACTTCATCTTTCTTGACCTCCTCATGCTGATCTAGCATCTCATCCTTTTCCTTTTCAGGAGATTGATCACCTTGATTCCCCAATTCAGGTTCTTCTTCTTGCAAGGGTGATGGAGTCTTAACAAGGACATCTTCCTTCTCAGGGGATCTGTTATCTTTACTGCTCATAGGAGAATCCTTATACTGAACCAATGGAGAAGGGTGCATTTCCACATCTCCTACCTCAAGCTCAGCAGTCGCGCCATAAAGTTCCCCTTAATTGAATGGTTCCACCTCCCCACTGGTCTCATGCTCTTCATAAGTTGTCTACCCAGGTATACCCAATGGAGGAGAGGTATCTTTCTGTTGCTCCACAAGGGATGCCATTGGAAGAGGATCTACCTTTTGCATAGTCTCCTTGGGAGATGGAGTTCTTGACCTTCTTGCATAAACCTTGGGTTTCTCTCTTGAGCTCTCCACATCAACCACAAGAGGATCCACCTTATCCTTGGACGTTTCTTGACCTTTCTTCTTAGAAGCCCTGGTTTTCCTTGCCCTTTTTGTCTCTGGAGGAGTGTCTTCTTTCTTAGCTTTCTCAAGTTCCTCCTCTTTTGCAGACTTACCTATTTTCAAATTTTGACTCCTCATCTTTCCTTTAGGTTTTCTTTTCTGTTTAGGCTCACTCTCCTTAGGGCCTTTGATTTTAATCTTGAAAGGTGAACTTACCTTACTTTTTCCTTTGGAATCATCCTCATCGGATTCCTCTAAGGTGGAATGGGCACTCAGATTCCCCATCAAATTAAAGGTACAAGGTACCTTCTCTCTTTCCAATTCCCATACTTTATGCTTCAACCATGACTTGGTAAATTTCATCACAGGAACCATTAATTCCTCCAGCTCAGTGATCTCACTTTCTACCCAATTTACCTCTCCAATGGATCTGTCCTTGACCGACTCATATGCATGATCTTGAACTAAATTCCTGTCATCCTCTAACTGATCAGGAATCAACTTGACATTGTACATCATGATTACATCCACTGGAAGCCTAGAATATCTTGTCTTCCTCACCTCAAATTCATCCTTGTTGTTTGCCCAATAGTCTTCTAGATCATCTTTGTGGTGATATTCTTTTGTAGCCTTCTTCCTTGCTTCACCAGTGATGTCAAAATTTTCCCTCTTGGAATGGAAAGAGAAGCCAAACGTACTCAACTCCTCTCCTGATGCATGAGCTGATTGGATTGAAGGGAAAACTTCACTTATACCAATTTTCAAAGGAAAATCTCCACCAAACCCTGTCTTGTGCTTCTCCCTTTTAACAACAACGTCAAAATCACATATCTGCTTGGTAACCTCCAATAACACAATGTGGTTAGTAGGATATCTAGGCAATCTGTATGGAGCAGTCGGACATCCATCAATTCTGATATAGGAGAAGGTGGGGAATTGTATAAACCAAGCTCCGTATTTTTTGATCAGCTCCTTGGCCCCATCAGAAATTCTCACATGTTCTGCATTTTGAAGCAACCTAGTAATATGCATTGTAAATGCATCATTTTCTCTTCTATAATTCAAATTCCCTAAGTGCAATTCAGGGTATACCTCATAGATGACATCCTGTCCAAATGTTCCTTTTGGATTCAATCCCTTGTATGGATAAAATCTGGCCAGCACATATATCACATAAGATGACATGGTGAATTTCTTTGTTTCCAACACATCTCTTAGTTGCCTATAAATCATTGCACTAATAATCCCTGCCCAGTGGTAATTAATACCTTGCTCAATCCTGTTGATAACATGCACCATCCAATTCTCCAATACCCCAACACTCTTCAAGCCCGCCACTCTGCTCAACAGTGTAATTGCATCATATATATCTTGTCGGAACTTGATCCTGTGTAACTGCTTAGGCAACTTGGAGAAATGAGACTTTGGATTTTCCAGCCAGGAATTGATCATCTGCTGAGCTTTGGCAAGTTCATCCTCATAATAAGTCCTGGCCATGTCTATGTCCAAGGCACACACACATGCTAAGTCTGGCATACCAAATGCCTAGGCAATGGAAACTGGATTGAAGTTGGCCAACACTCTCCCCTCAGTGCTCACGACCCTCTGCGTGTCAAAGTCATACTACCGAGCACACTCCAATATCAACTCATAGCACTAAACTGCAGGAGGAAATCCTACCACATGAGCCAATCCGGACTTCACCATACCCTTGGTCAGGGCTGAGAAATCTTTCTGAGCTATCTTTTCCTTGAAATCTTCATATCTCCATGCTCCCACATTGGTGTCAGATACCTCAGACCAAACTAAAGCTATCTTGCTATCTGGCACCTAACTTTTCACATCCAGCCTAATTCTTTCAGCATCCATAACTGAGGATCCCTCTGTGTCTCCCTTGGCCTTTCCTACCGCTGCTTTGTTTGATTCGGCCTACATTCATGAAAGAACCTCATGAAAATCCGATTATCATCAATATCCCAATCAAAAGGTTAGCCTTGAAACCACATGAAATAATTAAGATCAATCATTAATCATCAATCTTGAAAATCTGGGAAAATCAAACAATCGAGGAAAATCCAGTCAGGGCGGAATTCAGAGGAATCCAACCCAGATGGACTCACACTGCCAAAACATCGTTCATCAAATAAATCATCAATACGTTCAGAAGAAATGCATGATTATCACAAGATTCATCTATTGAACAACAAGAAATCATGATTTAACTTTTAATTCATTACCCCAATTTTGAAAATCAAAAGAAGTGGAACTAGGCAGAAAACCAGAAAAATTCAGACAGGTCAGATTTCTGCGGACAACTCGAAACTCTGGAAACTCATCATACTCCGAGAAAAGGAAAAATCTGGGAAAATCTAGGTGCGCAGAAATTCTGTGGACACCTCGAAAACCCGATGACTGTTCAATGCGCAAACCATTAATCGAATGATCATACAAACCTCCCTATTCAGACTCCACGAAGATAAACCCAACTTCCAATAAGCCAAACTTCGATTGTACTTGAATTTAAATTCCCATAACTCTCAAATGACTGATCCTTGTGATGAAACAATGATGCCCTAAATTCAATAACCAGACTTCCGCCATGAAAGCTAGGGTAAGCTCAAAATTTCAGATACTATCCCTCAAAATGATAAAACTAGGGCACACCAGGATTCTCAATTGTTGCAAACAAGGCTAGACATAGGACATGAAAGTTGCAACAACTCCACCAATCTTAACAAACCTAGGCAAACATATCGAAACCCTAACTTTGCAATTTCTATCAAATTACGTGCCAACAAAGCAAGGCCCCAACAAAAAAACCTAATCATAGGGGAGTACCTGATTTTCAATAGATAAACGAAAGGATGCATAGTGCAGGCATTTAAAACCTATGGAAAGGTGGGTCAAACCCTAATTTGATAAATACGTGATCATGAAACAAGCAAAGGCCGACCCAAATAACCACCATTCAATAACCCGACAGATTCAATCAAAGTGCAAACAAAAAGGCGAAGTTAAAAACAACTTACGATGGATCAAGTCCGAATGAAGCTCGAGCCTGAGGAAATCACTGCCAATTAGGGTGCCCTAGCAATGAAAATACTCAACACAAGCGCTCAAGCAATCCACACACAAGCAAACCGAATCCAATGACCAGAGCTCAAAATGAACAATCTTAAGTGCCAGAGCAGATGGCAAATGAATAATGAAATCATGAAGAGCACTAAAATCCTTTAAATTCACTCACAATCATTGCAGAGAGGATGTACCTCAAGCATTAATGGCTGATAAGACATTTCGAGGAAATTCGGAAACCCAAGCTCAAAATGAAATTTTGAAAAAAATCAAGCTAGATAGACAATCCGGGTGAGCACAAATTCCGCAGATAATGCACCCTTCGGGACTCCGACATAGTCTGGGAAAATTCGGGTAAGCTGGAAAATCTCGGATTCATCCAAGAACCCGAACTTCGGAAAAACCCGATAGTGACTAGACGATGGACCGGGACCTGGGAAAATCCGGATGAACCGGAAAATCCCAGACCCAGGGAAAAACCCGGACTTCCATTAAAAACCAAGTTTGATCAATTCAACCCTCAGGGTAAGACCGAGGCAAGCAAGACCAACATCCCAAGACCTTGAAAGGAAAAATCCAATAAAAACCAAAGGTCTAAGAAACGTCCGAAATCAAAAAAGAGGGTCCCTACTCCAAGTGGGGTGTGTGTGCAAAATTGCACAACAATACCCATTTTCATATTTCACACATTTGGTATCCAATAAAAAAAAAATTCCTTTTAAGGAAGAATTTTGTTTTCATACATATAAAGAAGATGATATTATTTTTAATTTTTTCTTCATTTTTAACCAACTCAAGTATGTCTACATTAGGTTTGAATTTTTTGATTTAGGTAAAGGGAGCACCTTATCATTTTGTTATCTTTTCTCCATTGGTATTTGTATTTTTACATCATCATTCCATATTTTTCCATGGTTAATGATCATTAAGAAACAACCAATTACAAGAATAAAAACCAAGTTGTTAGACCTGAGCACAATCTTATATGTTTTTCTACCAATTCTATTTCCACTATTATTGCCTCTTTTATCTAGAATTGTAGTGATATCATTCTCCATTATATTTAACTTTGGCTAAAGATTAAACCTAGGAAGGAACAACAAGGGTTAATTACAACACATTTGGTATGGATAAGCAAAGCATGATTATTTTTCCACAAGTAACAAATCACCATACAATTTAGAAAATGATGGTAGAAGGAATACCTACATCTACTCAATCATTATTTGTCATTAATGAGTGTGATGTTTTTGATTGAATACGAAGGGAAGGGATTTGAACCCTTAAATTAAGTAGAGAATAACATAAACAAAAATAACAAAGATAGCAATATCATATATAAAGTCCAATGGTTGACCTCTAGGCTAGACCAAACAATAAAACAATGCAAAAAAAGGATAGCGAGAGACAATTGAAAAATTTCAAGACATAACAAAGAAGACCTCAAAGAAAGAACTCCAGTCCTTAGTCAAGGTATTTAGAGTCTCATACCAGTTAGCAACTCCAAGAAGAAATTCCTTCCTTTTATTCTTCATCTTTGAGACCTACATCTCATCCTCCTTATCCTGCTACTTCTTTCATTTTTAAGCTTTGATTGAACAATGACAACCTTAAAAACTAATTTTATCATGATTACATCAATAAATTTTACTAGATCATTCATTTTCTTTTCCATTTTTATCAGCATATGTTTGTATAATGTCATTGTTTCATACATATTTTCCCACTTATTTTTACAGATTTGGTAGTCCTTGGTTTTGTCTTGTATCTCCTCAAGTTTATCCAACCTAACTTATAATTCAGTAATCTCTACATACTAAGTATCTAGAGGGCCTTCCTTAATGTCTTGTTCCTTTTCTTCTTCCCTGTTCTCCAAATATTCTCGAATGTTATTAATCTCCTCACTATTATTATTTTTCTCCATCTCACCACTATTATTCAAGTCCTCATGATCAAGCATAGGAGACATGTCTTTCGCAGGAGATAGGGACAAATAGTCATTAATATCATGGTGTGGAGAGACCAACATCCTTAGATTGGATATCATTTTTAGAATTAGACAAAGGCTAAATTTTATTATCGTTTCCTTCCTCAAATACACAAACATATTTCTTCTTAGTAGCAATCATTTTACCAACCCTAACAAACACTTTAGCAAGCCTAACTAAACTTATTTCTCTCGAGGAACCAACATTGTCTTCTCTACTCACCTCTTCATAAAAAATAGAAATGGTAGAGTCAGTAGTCACATTAGAAAAATTCAATTTAATTCTAATCTTCTAAAATCCTTAGTTTTGTAAGGGGGTTCACATTCTTTTGAAAATCTATCCTTTGGCTCATTTATTCTCCTAGTGTTTGTGTTAGTGTAGGTTTTTTAATATTTATTTTTCCTACACATTATTAACCATACTTAGGTTATGTGAGATGTGATTTATGTGAGGATACATGGAATAATCCATCAATTACATGTGTCACTCTCACCAACACTTGGGTGGTTGAGTCTGACACCCTCTTTTGGCATTTTATGCCACCTCACAAAACCTCTCTCCTGTCTCCTTGTAAGTAGGTTATGCCACATGTCTGGCATTTTTCAAGTAGGCATAACTCCAACCTAATTTGGTTATTTGGGAGTTATTACCCCTATTGAATTATGTTCCCATATTCTGCTATATATTCAACACTCACCTCTCCCTCCTATCTAGTTCAGATGAGCTCATATCAACTCACTCAGTTCAAGGGAGTGCTGATGCATATTTTATCATTTTGTGTGTGATAATATCATCATTCTATTATTGCACCATATTCCAACATTTCATTCTCTTGCTGCTCTTATGTAGAAGGATAATCTCAGTTTTGCAGGTGATCTTGGGTACTCGAGTTCATCAACAACTCTTACATGGTATCAGAGCATCAGATCTACAAGCCCCTTCTCGAATTTGGGAGTAGTTCAGCATTGAGCTTTTGTTGGGAGCATTTTGAGCCAAAACAGATTATGCCATCACATCCATAAGGCCCAAAAACCTCCATTTTCATCTATAATTTGTCCAATTTGGACAAAGTTGAATTTGGGGAAATTTTTTTTTGCCAAGTGACACCTTGAATGCATTTTGAGGTAATATTTTTAAAAAAATATATCTATATATTTCATATATTTCTCCTGCAATTTTTTTTTTTTAAATCATTTTTTTTACAAATTTTTTATTATTTTTTAAAATTTGAATTTTTTGAAAAATAGAAAAACAAAAAAAAAATTGAAAAAATTGAAAAAAACAAATAAAAAAAAACAAAAATATTAAAAAAAAATACAAACAATTTTTTTTGCAGTTCATACCAGAGGGTACTGCATGCGTAGAGCAGGCATCGACTGCACGATACATTGTACCGTAGAGGTATTGCAGGCACCATGTGACCTGCAGCCCGTGGCCCCACATAGCGATTATCGGCTTATAAACTAGCATAGCAATTAAAGAACCCAACGCATCATTCAAATTTTTGGTAGCAACCCTATTAGTAGCAACGACCTCAAATATATTAATACTAGTGGTCTTCTTTTAAAAATTCTTAGCGATAATACAATAACCGGTCGGGAAAAATTTGGAGCAGTAAAAATTTTAGATAGCAAGAATATCCCGATCCTTGAAGAAGATTCCGACAGTACTGCTGACTTGTGACATCCTCGTTAACGTCAAATTTAAGCTCCACATCTACTGAATATTCTTCAATATATTCCATGGAGATGACAGAGTTGTGATGGTAATTCAACCATCAAGTTTAACTCAGGATGTTCTTGTGACGACCATATAACCATCAAAATTAAATAGGTGGTCGACTGACATTAGCAGGGTGTCATCATTTTTTCTAAGAAATTTTTTCCTCCCTCTACAATTGCATTTTCATTTTTGTAGGCGAACTTTTGAGGCCCATAACTTGAGCTCACAACCTCCTTTTCTCAAGGATTTTTTTTTGATTTGGGGTATAATTTTGTAGGATTCACAGTGGTGGTATAATTTTTTTCTCAAGTGATCTGAATTTTCCAAAAAATTAGTTTTCTTAGAAGATCTGAAGGACAATTCTCATTTTTGGAACTTCAAATGGTTGTAACTTTTGCATGACCTGAAATCGAGGTGATTCTTTTTTTGAAAGTTGAAATTTTTTCAAGCACTACAAATTGGTGCTATTTTTAGGTTTGATTATGAGATTATTTGGTACTTTTAGTATTTGGGTCCAATATTGGACATTGTAAAACTCTAGAAACAACTCTAGAATTGTAAACGCACTAATTAAAAAGTGCTACCATCATATTTTTCTAGGGGGGATCATTGATTGAGTGAATTTGGGGGGGTGATCTTATGGTGTTTTGATTGCATTCATTTCTTTGTTGTGTGTTATTACAATGGGGAAACATAACATTGAACATCTAACTCCATATAATTATGCATCATGGAAACAATCAGTATTGAATTATCTAAGGGGAAAAGGTTGCACAGGCTATGTAAAAGAATTTATTCCTAAACCTATTGATGCTGGTGCAAAAGATTTATGGGAGATCAATCATGAGAAAACTCTTGGTGACATTTTTTCACTAGTATCTTTTGATTTACAATTTCATCTTGAATCATGTAAGATACCTAAGGAGGCTTGGGAGACTCTTGAAAACTTGTATGGTAAAACTAATAAGATTAGGGGTTATCAAATTGATAATGATTTGATGAATCTTGATCCAAAAAGTTTCGACCACATCCAAGACTATATCTCCAAGATTAAGCAACTAAGAACACAACTAAAGGATGCAAGATTGATAAGGAAGATTTACAATTTATTTTGAATGTGTTATCCAAGCTTGGCCTTGAGTATTCTAGGATTTTTTATGGCTTTCACACCAATAGGATTTCTATTGGAACTGCATATGTTGTGCCTACATTTGATGCATTTTTAGATATTCTAATCCAAGAGGAAGTGAAGCTAATTCAAATGGTTCTCATTGAGGTTTCCAAGTCACAAGCATTGGTGGCTAGTGAGCCTAAGTACACAAAGAATCAAGGCATCCTAATTAGAAACAAAAGAAGAAAAAGAGCAAGCCAAAAAAAGAATTTGAATCCTCTTCCTCAAAAGGGGAATCATCTAAGAAGGAGAAGCCCATATCTACATATTGCAAGAAATCTGGGCATGATGAACATCAATGTTATTTAAAACAAATTGATGAGTTGAAGAATCTTTTAGCAAAGACCATAATCAGTTTTCCTTCAACTATGTCAAAGGGTTAATCATCTTCTTCTAAACCAAAGTTAGAGAAACAAAAGGGGAAAGCATTTGTTGCAATTACAAATTCTAAGTTAGGGAGATGGATCCTTGATTCTGGAGCTTCACATCACATGGCTTCATCACAAAGTATGTTCTCTTCATTTGAAACTTGTTCATCACCAAACATCCTGATAGCTAACAACACATATATGTTTGTTTTTGGGAAAGGATCTATTGACATAGAGGATGGATCATTCAATGATGTTCTTTGTGTTACTTCATTATCAAAAAATATCCTTTCTATCTATCAGATTACACATGGTGGGGAAGGAAAGAGTGTTGAGTTCACACTAGATTTTGTGATTATTTGGGATTTGCATAGCAAAGATATTGTTGTAGTTGAGGAGGAAGATCATCAATCTTGAGCATACACATTCTCACATTTTTCCTCTGATGTTCATTTGCTTGATGTACATACTTAGGAATCTAGTGTGGACACTTTTGAGGAGATTCAATATGGTCAAGTGAATCTTGGTATTATTTCAACTAAGGTTCAAGAGACATTTGTGGAGACTTCATCTCCTACGCAACATGTTGTTCTTGATGATATTTGTATTGCTACATCCATGGCTTATATTGAATCAATGCAATAGGACATTCATTGTCTTCCAGACATAGCTACTTGGGATGAGTACTTGACAGACATTTCAGGTTTTTTTTGTGAGTCCTATCTTGCAGACTTGGAGGACACAATTGAGTGCATACATCTTCTCTTTGATGAAGTTGCTTTGTCTTTTTCAGATGTTGAAGGGGAACCTTTTGAACCTCTTGTTCTTTACCCACACGATCATTCCTTATAGTTTGACATGATTGTGGTTACTCTTGAGCACCATTTGGATTCCAGGCGTCTGTCTTTAAAGGAGATATCTTTGTTTTTGGATTTTGTTCTACATCCATCTCCACTAGGTCCTGGATTTTCATCTTCTATATTGTGGCCTAGAACACCTAATTTGATGGTGACACCTTTCAACATCGACATGGGGACACCTAAGCAGAGTTCAGAGACATCATACATTTTCATCATTCTTCCTTCATATTCCTTTTAAGAATGGGAAGATATCCCAGGTGCATACATCCCTGGTTTTATTTCTTCCTACGGGGAGGAATATTGTTCAATGATCTTGGATCATCTTCAACTTCTTGTGTCAAGCATTCACCAACAATGCATGAGATTCTACATTGGGGCATTATATGGTCTCTCTTCTTCTCTCTTGGGGGGGAGTTTTATCCTATGGGTTTTCTCTTTCTCATCTTTTGAGAGGTTTCATCATTGTACATGGGTACCTAACATGGCCTTATAGCCAAGAACCATCTTTGCATTGTTTCATCCTTTCACCCACCTAAGCTATGCTTAAGGGGGGTGTTAGTGTAGGTTTTTTAATATTTATTTTTCCTACACATTATTAACCATACTTGGGTTATGTGAGATGTGGTTTATGTGAGGACACATGTCATAATCCATAGATTACATGTGTGGCTCTCACTAACACTTATGTGGTTGAGTCTCACACCCTCTTTTGGTATTTTATTCCACCTCACAAAACATCTCTCCTATCTTCTTCTATGTAGGTTATACCACATGTCTGGCATTTTCCAAGTAGGCATAACTCCTACTTAATTTGGTTATTTGGGAGTTATTACCCCTCTTGGAATTATGTGCCCATATTCTACTATATATTCAACACTCACCTCTCCCTCCTATCTAGTTCACATGAGCTCATATCATTTCAGATAGTTCAAGGGAGTGCTGATGCATATTTTATCATTTTGTGTGTGATAATATCGTCATTCTATTATTGCACCATATTCCAACATTTCATCCTTTTGTTTCTCTCATTTAGAAGGATAAATTCGATTTTGTAGGTGATCCTAGGTGCTCGAGTTCATAAGAAAATCTTATAGTTTGAATTCCTCCAAAACTTTAGAAAAATCATATCTTACAGTTTGAATGCCTCCAAAATTTAGAAAAATCATAAGATCTTTACATTGTTTATATATTCACTAAGCCTCACCATAATATTACATTTGGGATTTATATGTACATGATCCTTCATTGATTGGAATATACACAATTTTTTTTAATAAGATCACTTTGTTAAAAATCCTTTAATTCATCCAACTAAATACACTAGTGTGAAAAAATTATAAGAATGGAATCATTCTTATGATATCTAAAACAAAATCGATTTTCATAGTCACTTGCTCTTTAAGTTATACTTGCTATAATCAACCATTATATCAACCTCTAGAGTCTTCACAAACTAAATTTCCCTTTGTGGTAGCATACATGAAAGACAATTGAACATTTCTAGATGCTTCAAATACATTATTTTTTTTGTAAAGGAGTAATTGAAAATGCATTAAAGATAATAGTTGTAGAAAAATGTGAAAATTTCCAAACATAGTGAAATCTACAA
Organism: Sequoia sempervirens; assembly: GCA_007258455.2. Taxonomy (NCBI): domain Eukaryota; kingdom Viridiplantae; phylum Streptophyta; class Pinopsida; order Cupressales; family Cupressaceae; genus Sequoia; species Sequoia sempervirens. The sequence continues at coordinate 376,102,753 of VDFB02086081.1, forward strand.
GAAAACACATTAATTAAAGATAACAAGTTTCCACAATCCATATAGTTAATTGTAAAGGATTTCTGGAATGATTTGAAAAAATTAACACACAATCGAATCCATAAATATTTTAAAATTAACACATTAATTATTAAGTTCACATGTGAATTCAATATTGAAAATCTTCTAGATGAAATGGGTTATTGCATTTTAAGCTAGGTTGAAACAATGTGGTAGAAACACCTTGTTGGGATTCCTAGAGTGAATGGTTTTTTCCTAGAATAATGCAAGATAATTGAAATTGCACATGAATTGGTGATAAATCCTTTTATCAATTTCATACAAGAGACAATATTAGGTTTCGATTCAAGAGTTATTCCCATGATTATGGTAATTGTGTAAGGATGTAAAACTACACTTGAATAGTTAGTTTCTTGGCCCAAATAATGATTTTTTATTCAACTCCCTATCTAGATATTCATGCTAGAGACATAATTTTCCCACTCAATTTTCACATTTATATAAATACGTTAATGATGAGAGTATAATCATTTCAAGTAAAGTCAAGCTAGAAACTTGGAACTTGCATCAAGCTAGAGACTCGGAGTGAAATTGAACCAATTCATGTCATCACATATAGTCAATTCAAGTTAGAAACCTGGAGTACAAGTAATGTGATATTGTACATGTCAAGAAATGTCAAGTTAGACTTGGAGTAGAAGTCAAGTGGCGCAGGAGCACCTAGGAAACACTAGGCAATTAGGAAGTCTAGGATGAATTTTTGTTTTTGATGTGTTACCATGAAGGTCATGTTGACCATTGAGATAGAGTTAGAGGTTTAAGAGTATGTATTGCTCAGTAGTGATCAGTAGGTTAAGGAGTGGAAAGGGTGGATGAGTTTAGAAACTCATTTTATTGATGAGTTTAAAAATTCATTTCACTAGAAATTGGCAACAAGTGCAAAATGGTGCATTTTTGCAACTTTGCCACAATGTAACTGACATGTCTGACCAAGTGAAGGCATAAATAATCTTGTTAACCTATATAGGGTGTGCCTCGACTTGAGAGAAGGTTGGAAGATTTTGCATTATTGGAAACTTATGAATACAAGAGAAGACAGTGATCAATTGGTGTAAAATTTTCTGGTTTTTGTTTTTTCTTTGAATTGTGTGTTAATGGAGTGATCCTGACACTGTGTAATGTGTAGGAAGTATTGCATTTATCTTCCAAGCATTGTGTGGAACAGTAGGAAGCTATTTTATTCATTTCAAGCAATCTTGTGTAATTAGTTTGTTTCTTTTAGTTGTTGTTCTGACTAGAAGACTGTGAAAAATTGAGGTTTAGTTCACATTTCCATTGTACCTAGTGTACGGGCTTTTGGGGATTGTGGCTAGACTCCATGATTGTAAATATGGTAGGTTTAGGAGTCTTTAGTAGTCAGGGTATCACTGTGAGAGTCTTCTCCTAGGCGAGCTAAGAAGAGTCCGGCTAGGGAAGACAAGCAGTGCAGAGCATTTGGGTTGCAGGGGTGTTCATTTCCTGGCAAAACACAGTGTGGAGAGGGTATACATGAGCCTTGATAAGGTATTGAATGCAGGAGGGAGCTCCATCTAACTATCTGGTGTTAGTAATCTCTAACAGTTGTAGGAAGGAGAGGAAAATGGCTTAAAAAGACCTAATTATTGCCAAATTGTGGTTTAGGCCTATGTATGGTCAGTTGAGGGTTAAGACCTCTAAAATATTCAAGTGGTAGGCATAAGGACCAAGAGGCCAAAGGAAAGATTATGTGTTCTTTGGGAAAGTTAGGAGAGACAACTTGTTTTCTCGGAGGTGGAGACCTAATTGGGGCTCCTAGGCTAGTAGCCTTTTTAACCCTAAATGAGGGTTTGGTGGAAGTGATGAAAAGATGGAGTTAGGTGGATCTTCATGAGCCTTAATAGGGTGGAATGAAGTCAGTAGAAGCATCTCCACACCCTTGCAAAACTAAGCTTTAGTTCTTGGGGAATGTTAGTCTTTAGGGTATATTAAGGGCTAAGGAAGAGTTAGAGATATTGCACCAAGATTGACTTGGCAGATTGAATTATGATGGTAGTCGAGTTGGCCAGGAGAACCAAGGGTACCTAAACATGAAGAAGGTCCTAAAGGTTAAGGTGGTGAAGTAAGACACCAAGGAGGTCTTGCAAGCAAGACCCAGAGTAGGAATCAGTGAGTGATTCCTCCAACCCCTCCCTATCAGATTGGTATTAGAGCCAGCAAAAGATTTGGGATTGACTATTGTATGTCTGAGGTTGAGTCTAGTGGTTCTACCATCATGGTGAAAAATGCAGAATTGGCCAAGATTGTCAAAGGATAGGAGGAATACAATAGGCTATTGAGGGAAAGAATAGACCAACTTGAGCAAGCATTGAATGATGTGCAGTTCGAAGGAAGGGTACACCAAAGAAAGAAGAGGTTGCAGAGGAAGACAAGATCCCTGAACCTAACCCTGTTTTGAAAGAAGAGCCTTTCTTGAAAGCATTGAAGGATTTGAGTGGAAAAGAACTTGAAGGCATACCACTGTTTAGTGGGAAAATGGAAGTTGATCTAGTCATGGATTGGATAGAGGGAGTGGAAAACCATTTTGAATGTGATGGAGTCACTGAAGCATAGAAGGTGAAGGTGGCAAAGTCAAGATTAAGAGGTTCTTCCTTGACATGGTGGAAGTTCATTCAGACAGAGAGATAAAAGGAAGGCAAGAAGCCTATTTCTACTTGGAAGGGAATGGTTACCAAAGTGAGAGAAGCATACATGCTAGATGATTATGAAATTCAGTTGCACAAGAAAAGACAGAGCTTGAGGCAAAGAGATCAAGATGTGAATTCTTATACTGAGGAGTTTCAAAAACTTTGCATGAGGTCTAATGTTACAGAGGATGAAAGTCTCAAGGTGGCTAGGTATCTTAACGGCTTGAAGTGGAACATTCAAGAGGAGATGACTCTTCTAAGTCCCAAAACAGTGCACCAATGCTATCAATTGGCTATAAATATTGAAGAGAGGAGTAAGAGGAAACAAGATCAGGCCTCTAAGAGTAGAGGAAAAGGCAGAGATCAAAGAGGACATAGAGGTGGATATCAAGGTAGAGGGATTGAACAAAGAAATTAGGGAGAGTCTAAACTCACAGAGCATGGAAGTGAGACAACTTCTAGAGGAGGCTATGGAAGAGGTAGAGGAACTCAAGGAGGTTCAAATAGAGGGAGAGGAGTAGGTAGAAGTAGCTCATACTTTGCCACTATGAAGTGTTATAACTGTGGTCAAGTAGGTCATCCAGCTTATTGGTGCCCGGAGAAAGCATCTTCTTCAAATATAGAAAAGAGAGTAGCATATACTTAAGAAGACACTATGAGTGTCAAGTCACCAGAGGTTAGTCACATTCAGTCAAAAATGGGGGAGAACTTGATGTTTAGCAGGGTTCTAATTAGACAACCAGTCAAAGTAGAGCCAAAGCAAAGGAGAGCCTTATTCAGGGCAAGATGCAAAATACTTGGAAAGGTATGTAAGGTTATAGTGGACTCAAGGTCTACTGATAACATAATCTCTGAGGAGGCAGTGAGGAAGTTGAAGTTGGAGAAGGTAACCCACACTAATCCTTACAAGGTGACATGGTTGAACAAAGGGCAGAGTGTTCTTGTAAATGAGTAGACAACGGTGGAGTTCTCCATTGGAGGATACAAGGACAAGTTGATTTGTGATATGTTACCCATGGATGCATGCCATCTTCTATTGGGTAGACCATGGCAGTATGACAGAGGTGCCATCTATGATGTAAAAGCCAATACTATCTCATTCAAGAAGGATGGAAAGACATTCAAGTTGCAGTCACTATCAGATGAGGAAGAAGGATAGTCAAAGACCCCTAGTGTCTTATTAAGCAGTGGCAAAGAGTTCATTAACAAACTACATAAAGGAGGTGAAGGATATGTGGTCATGGTGCAACCCAAGGAAGAGGACAAGACTGAGAAAATAGTCATACCCAGAGCAGTCCAAAAGTTGTTAGAATAGTTCAAGGAGATAGTGAGTGATGGAACACCATAAACCTTACCTCCAAAGAGAGCCATTAGCCATCAAATTGACTTCATACTAGGTGCTTCATTGCCAAATAAAGTAGCTTATAAGCTCACACCAAATCAGAATCTAGTGGTAGCTAGACAAGTGCAGGAGTTGTTAGATGAAGGAATGATTAGGAAGAGCATTAGCCCATGTGCTATACCAGTGGTCTTAGCAACCAAAAAGGGAGGCAAGTGGAGGTTATGCACTGATTCAAGAGCAATAAATAGAATCACAATCAGGTATAGGTTCCCTATTCCTAGGATTGAGGACTTGATGAATTTTCTTGGAGGAGCTCAATATTTCACCAAGTTGGATCTCAAAAGTGGTTACCATCAGATCAAAATTAAAGATGGGGATGAGTGGAAAACAATCTTTAAGACAAATGATGGGTTGTATGAGTGGAGAGTTATGCCATTTGGCCTCTCTAATGCCCCTAGCACATTCATGAGGCTCATGAATGAAGTGCTCAAAGACTTTATAGGGATATTTGTGGTGGTATACCTTGATGATATACTCATTTTTAGTAAGACAACAGAAGAACACCTAAAGCATGTGGAGTTGGTTCTTAGAAGATTGCAAGAAGAGAAGTTAGCCATCAACCTAGAGAAATGTGAGTTCTTCAAATAGGAGCTTGTGTATTTGGGGTTTGTAGTATCCCAAGGATCATTGAAGATGGATCCAAGCAAGGTGGAAGTTATCCTAAACTGGCCTACTCCAACCACTGGGACAGAGGTAAGGAGTTTTCATGGGTTAGCTCAGTTTTATAGGAAGTTTATATGAAACTTTAGTGGCATATGTGCACCAGTACTTGACACAATCAAAGGTGGCTTGAAAACTAAGTTCAAATGGACTCTTGAAGCAAAGAAGGGTTTTGAGAAACAGAAACAAGAAGTAGCAACTCAACCCATCCTTTTGTTACCTAGCTTTGATAAGTTATTCATTGTGGAATGTGATGCTAGTGGAATTGCAGTAGGAGGAGTGCTAAGCCAAGAAGGCAAGCCTATAACTTTCTTTAGTGAAAAGCTCAATGAAGCTAAGACAAAGTATTCTACCTATGACCTAGAACTGTATGCTCTAGTGCAGTCACTTAGAAAGTGGAGGCATTATCTCCTACCTAAAGAGTTTGTAGTGTTTACTGATAACCAAGCACTTAGCTACATCAACACACAAGAGAAGCTGAGCAATAGACATTTGAAATGGATGGAATACCTCCAAGCTTTCACATTTACCATTAAACACAAGAAGGGATAGTTGAACAAGGTGGCATATGCATTAAGTAGGAGGCTACTGATAGTGCAAGAGATACAAATAAAGAGCATTGGGATAGAGAGTTTCAAGGATCTCTATGGAGAAGATGAAGACTTCTTGGAGGCATATAAGGTATGTTCTTATTTTGAGAATCATTTTCATAGTCAGTTCTCAGAGTATACATTGCAAAGTGGACTTTTGTTCAAAGGAAATTAGTTGTGTGTACCAAAAGGTTCTATGAGAGAGAATCTTATCCAAGAGAAGCACAATGGTAGTCTTAGTGGTCATTTTGGTATCAACAAAACAATGGAACTAGTGTAGAGGTTCTATTATTGGCCCAAGTTGCCAAGGGATGTCAAAAGGTATGTGGAACAGTGTGTAGTTTGCATGAAAGCCAAGGGGGGAGTTAGTAATGCAGGTTTGTATCAACCCCTACCTATTCCCAACAGACCATGGGAATGTATTAGCATGGACTTTGTGGTAGGACTCCCTAAAACCAAGACAGGGTTTGATAGTGTTTATGTGGTGGTAGATAGGTTCAGTAAGATGAGTCATTTTATTCCTTGCAAGACCACCCATGATGCTAGCTATATTGCTCATCTTTTCTTCAAAGAGATTGTGAGGATCCATGGATTGCCATTGAGCATTGTCTCAGACAGGGATGTGAAGTTTATGAGTCATTTTTGGAAAACTCTATGGAGCAAATTAGGTACTAATTTGTCTTTTGGATCAGCCTACCATCCTCAGACCGATGGAAAAACTAAGGTGGTTAATAGAGTGTTAGGTAACCTTCTTAGATGCCTAACCAAGGAGTATGGACAAACATGGGACTTGGTCATATCACAGGCTGAATATGCCTACAATGACAGTGTGAATCAGACCACAAGCAGAAGTCCTTTTGAAATAGTGTATGGGATGCACCCAAGAGGTGTGTGTGAGCTCAAGGATCTAGGAACTATGGAGCATAGGAGTTGACATGTAGAGGATTTCTCTCAAACCATGAAGGAGATTCAGGAGCAGGTGAAGAAGATAGTCACCGAAGCTACTCAAAAGTTGAAAGAGAAGGTGGATTTATCTAGAAAGGATCTACAATTTGCAGTAGGAGACTATGTTATGGTCCACCTCAAAAATTCTAGGTTGTTGAAAGGGATATCAACCAAGTTGTAGATGAAAAGAGTGGGACCATGCAAGGTATTAGCCAAATATGGAAAGAATGCCTACAAGGTGGAACTACCTACATATTTAGGGATTTCACCAGTGTTCAATGTAGCTGCTTTGATTAGATATAAGGGAAAAGTCAATGACATGGATCAAAATAGTAGGGATATCTTCAAGGATGTAAGAAACATAGCCTTACCTACTCAAGACAAGCTTCAGGTAGAAAGGATCTTGGAGTCAAGGGTGAATAAATCTACAAGGCATAAAGTGTACATGGAGCACCTCATCAAGTGGAAGGACAAGCCAGAGTCTGAGGCTACATGGGTAGATGAAGCTTAGTTTAAGAAGCAAGGCATTGATGTGTCACTGATCTCTCCTCACATCCCCTAGTGTTTGTGCAAAGAGGGTGATAATGGTGCAGGAGCACCTCAAAAACACTAGGCAATTAGGAAGTCTAGGATGAATTTTTGTTTTTGATGTGTTACCATGAAGGTCATGTTGACCATTGAGATAGAGTTATAAGTTTAAGAGTATGTCTTGCTCAGTAGTGATCAGTAGGTTAAGGAGTGGAAAGGGTGGATGAGTTTAGAAACTCATTTTATTGATGAGTTTAAAAATTCATTTCACTAGAAATTGGCAACAAGTGCAAAATGGTGCATTTTTGCAACTTTGCCACAATGTAACATTCATGTCTGACCAAGGGAAGGAATAACTACTCTTGTTAACCTATATAGGGTGTGATTCAACCTGAGAGAAGGTTGGAATATTTTGCATTATTGGAAACTTATGAATACAAGAGAATACAATGATAAATTGGTGTAAAATTTTTTGGTTTTTATTTTGCTTTGAATTGTGTGTTAATGGAGTGATCCTGACACTGTGTAACATGTAGGAAGTAGTACATTTATCTTCCAAGAATTGTGTGGAATAGTAGGTAGCTAGTTTATTCGTTTCAAGCAATCTTGTGTAATTAGTTTGTTTGTTTTAGTTGCTGTTCTGACTGGCAGACTGTGAAAAATGGAGGTTTAGTTCACATTTCCACTGTACCTAGTGTACGAGATTTTGGGGATTGTGGCTAGACTCCATGATTGTAAATATGGTAGGGTTAGGATTCTTTAGTAGTCAGGGTATCACTGTGAGAGTCTTCTCCTAGGCGAGCTAAGAAGAGTATAGCTAGGGAAGACAAGCAATGCAGAGCACTTGGGTTGCAGGGGTGTTCATCTCCTGGCAAAACATGGTGTGGAGAGGGTAGACATGAGCCTTGATAAGGTATTGAATGCAGGAGGGAGCTCCATCTAACTATCTGGTGTTAGTAATCTCTAACAGTTGCAGGAAGGAGAGGAAAATGGCTTAAAAAGACCTAATTATTGCCAAATTGTGGTTTAGGCCTATGTACGGTCAGTTGAGGGTTAAGACCTTTAAAATATTCGAGTGGTAGGCATAAGGACCAAGAGGCCAAAGGAAATATTTTTTGTTCTTTGGGAAAGTTAGGAGAGACAACCTATTTTCTCGGAGGTGGAGACCTAATTGGGGCTCCTAGGCTAGTAGCCTTTTTAACCCTAAATGAGGGTTTGGTGGAAGTGATGAAAAGATTTAGTTAGGTGGATCTTCCCGAGCCTTAACATGGTGGAATGAAGTTATTAGAAGCATCTCCACACCCTTGCAAAACTAAGCTTTAGTTCTTGGGGAATGTTAGTCTTTAGGGTAGATTAAGGGCTAAGGAAGAGTTAGAGATATTGCACCAAGATTGATATGGCAGATTGAATTGTGATGGTAGTGGGGTTGGCCAGGAGAACTAGGGGTACCTAAACATGAAGAAGGTCCTAAAGGTTAAGGTGGTGAAGTAAGACACCAAGGAGGTCTTGCAAGAAAGACCCAGAGCAGGAATCAGTGAGTGATTCCTCCAACCCTCCCTATCATCAAGGCTATAAAAATTGAAGCATAAGTTATTTTTAGTTCTCATACTATCTATACCTCCTTGAAATTTTATGTATGTTTTAGGGAAAATGAGAGAGAAGTGGAGAGAAAGAGGATGATCCCACAATAGTGGTTTACAATTTTTGGCCAAACTGGACACTGAAATATATATTTTTATTTAAATCTTCAATTTTGGGCACCTATAGCGGCTAAACCGTGAGGAATTTGAAGATGATGCAAACTAGAGTTTCATGAATTTTTTTTATGTAGATTCTAAATATATTTTTTTCAAAAATTTTGGAATCATATTGCACTTCTTTTTCCATCTCCCTCAAAAACTATTTTTTTTCAGAAAACAACATTTTTAAAAAGTGAAACTCACCATATAACGCATAAATTTTTTTCCATGAAGGATAAAATTCTAATTCTTTTGAATTTAGATTTATAACTCTGATATCTAGTGCTTCCACTTGGTTATATAGTTTTTTATGGAATATTTTTTCTTTAATCAAGTTTCCAAGTCAAACCAATTACAATTCAGACATAGCGCGACCGTATAATGTGTAACTTTTTTTCTATGTATCGAAATTCAATTTTACTTTTTTTTGTTGGATCAAGGACTTCAATATCTGGTGCACTCATATTTTTCAATTTTTTTTTTGATAATATTCTATTTTTCCACATGTGCATAACAAAGAGCTTGATTTTCATTGAAAACCCTATATTCACAAGAAATAAAAAATAAATATAATAATAAAATTAAATTTATTTAAAATTATCCTTTTTGGGAAGCTTATAATAAGGAATGCATACTTACAAAAAATAAATTTGAAATGAATTCATTTGATCCCCAAAAGGTAAATCAAAAGTGGTTTTTCTCAACATTTTGATAGGTGTAAATGAGACTCTATTATAGTTATGGTTTAAAACTAGCGGGGTTCTATCCAAGGGGGTTTGATCTAAGGTAGTTCAAGATAAAACCATCTTCAATTGGAATGATTTAAATGGAAATTTTTAAGGCTTAAATTATTATATTTTCTAAAAATATATGTGATTTCAGAAAAATTAGAATCTCCCAGAAATTGTAAACCAGCTTTGTGGGATCACCCAAGAGAGAATATGAGAAACAAGAAACACAAGAAACAACCATGTAATATTAATTAGAAAACTAAAATATTATAAAATATTATCTTTGATATAGTAAATGGATTACAATTTATAGGTATAAGTAAATCTCAACAACTCCCTACAAACACTCAACAATTTATGACACCTAACTCACATTAGTTGATACATCTACAACTCTTTGTGAAATCTCTACTATGTATTTGGAACATATAAAACTCTTAGCCATTGGCTCATGAAATAATCTTACCTCCAATTTGAAAAGGCTATTGAGAATAGTGGGTAAAAAAGTTGCAATTGACCACATAAGCATAGAATGTTCTACAAATGATGAGATACTAGAAGTTGAATCCAAAATACAAATAGATACTTGGATAATGAGGAATTGGCCAACAAGGTTAAAGCCATTAAACACTCAGAAGGTTTTAGGCAGTGCTAGGGTAAGGGAAAATTGAATTGGGTTAAAGATGGAAATAAAGGAACTAAATACTTCTTCAATATGTTGAAAACCAAACATGCTATTGAGTCAGCAGGGCTGATTAATAACAATGATAATTGGTTTCATGGAGAGGAATAAATAAAAGGGATCTTTGTATATTTATATAAAAATCTCTTTACTACAAAGGATGGTAAGGATCAGTTTAAAATGGATCAAGGATTTTATAGGCAATTAATACCCAAGGAAATAACAGAGGATATAGCTAGTAAACTGAGTTTAGGAATAATAAAGGAGGAAATAAAAGAGGTAATACTTTCATTAAAAAATGAGAAGTCTCCAGGTGTGAATGGTCTGCTTGTCGAGATTTACAAAAATAATTTAGAGTGGATAGTAGAAGATCTTCATTATGTCTATCAAGAAGCTGTTGCTATAGGTACATTAGGACCTGAGACCAATAAGGGTATCATAAAGATTCTCCCCAAAAAAGATGACAAGAGTAACACTAGGAATTAGAGACCCATCACTCTATTGAATGTCTCCCACAAAATCCTTGCAGTGTTTTTGGAAAAAAAGGTTGACTCTTATTCTCCTAACTGTAGTGTAGAAAAATGTACCCCTTTACATTTTCACACTTGTTTGGGCCCTCCCTGCTAAAATTGGGCTTCTTTGTGCCTTATTTGGGTCTATTTTACATTCACAAGCCTTATTTAATGCATATTTATGAGGATATTCCTGACACATATCTAATAACCAATCATAATTTAATGTGTTTAGATTGTATGGCCCAAATTTATTGATCTGGGACTCATACACCACCTTAAGTGTATGGGTCCCACCTAAGTTTTGGGGCCTGGTCCTGAATTTGGCATAAAACTTAACACTACTTGAAATTTGTGTCCCAAACCTAGCTTATTGGGACTCATACGCCCCAATTGGCATATGAGTCTCGCTTAGCTTGGACCTAGTTTAAATTCAAATTCTTGGCAAGATTTTATTCTCCTAGATCTGATGTTGACTTGTGTTGTAATTTCAGGAAATTTGGCATAAACAAGTATAAATACACAGGTATTTCACACATTTTCTCCTAGAAAGTTTACAAGTGACCTAAGATTTCAAGTATTCAATCATTCAAGCATTCAAGAGCTAATTATTAGGCATTTTGGAGCTATATTCAAGATTCAAGCATCATGTCAAAGTCATCATGCATCATGTTTTCTTTATGAGCTAACATTTGTGATGTAGGTTCTTGTGATTCAAGCAATATTTCAAGTGAAATCTATCCATAATATAAAATCAAGAGTAAAGATCTACATTCATGCTAGCCATTACATACATGATCGCAACCTTTGTTTCAAGGGTTTGGTGAGTTGCAACATAGCTAATTTTTTCATTCATCATTCCTTCATTCTATTTCTATTCATTTCAAGGATTGATTACCAAAATGAGGTTTGACCAAGGCAAACCCCTATCCACTAACAAAACTACATTTTTCCCTCTCTTTGATGTGTGATTTTCCGATTTAGGTTGGAGATCCATTGAAGAGAAAGATTGTGCAAAGTTGTCAAAGTTGTCATCTATCTTGCAATATCACAGAAAGTCACCTACAAGTTGGAATTCAGAGTTTCAAACTTGGAGATTAGAAAGGAGAGAAGCTACAGGAGAATAGTAGAGGATATCAAAGTTTCAGATAAACCCTAATATTAGGACTAAATCGCCTCTTGTGGCATATGAGTCTAAGTATAATTGCTTTCAATCTTTTTATGTAGATCTTGGTTTACCAGTTGCAGATTCTGGTTTCGGCTTCAAACCCTAAACTAGGTTAAATCTCCCCTACTAGCATATGAGTCCTAGTGTGCTTCAATAGTCATAATTTTGGGAGTGTAGACCCTATTTCAAGCATCTTCAGTTTTCTAGGTGCACCTTTATTTATCTCTAGTTTGTTATTCTTATTTGAGTTCACTTTAGTTAGGTTTTATCTGTTACTTTCATTTCTTATCTTTCTAGGCCTTTGATTAGTGGTGAACCCCCATTTTATCTTTAATCACACCCTAAGACACCCTATTGCATATCTCTTTCCCTAATTCCATCCCTAGATTGAGATATCTAGGGTTTCTTTGAATGAAACAAGAGCAAAATAGGGTTCCCTAAGTTGCCCATCTCCTAAATGGTGGGCACACCCCAATTTTCTTTGTTTCACTAGCTATACTTAATAAAACCCAAACTAGATTCATTAAGGGAAGGTACATTCTGGAGAATTTGATAACCAATTGGGAGGCATTAGATTGGGAAAGGAGAAGCAATCAAAATGTTGGTATTCTCCTCCTTGATTTTGAGAAAGATTATGATAGAATTGAGTGGTCCTTTGCAATGAGTCCCATTATGGAGGCTTTTGGGTTTCATAGGGTATTTTATAGCATTGTGAAGATTATGTTTAAGGATGCTAATGCACAAATCAAAATCAATGGATCACTCTTGGAGTCCTTCCCATTGGGTAGTTCAATTAGATAGGGGTTTCCCTTAGCCCCTGCCCTATTTGTGATTGTTACATAATCCATTTATTATATTTTGAGAATAGATAAATTGGGGCCTAAAGTTAAAGGTGCAACCTTACTTAATAATTCCTCACTATTAAATATTCAGTTTGTAGATGATACTACTCGATTCCTTGAATCAAGTCAAATGAATTTGGATAATCTTGGTAAAAGGTTTGATGTATTATGTTAAGCTTCATGTTAAAAATTCTCTAAGTAAAAATCCATATTATTGTGTTGGGAACATGTACCTCGTAACTAGTCAACCAAGACTACTTGGCAATGGTATGGCCGAGAAAAAATTGTAAGCTACCTTGGGATCCCCTTTTTAGCAAACTCTTCACTGAAATATATGTGGAATTGGATGTATGAAAAAATTGAATAAAGTGAAAGGGTTATAAAAAAAATATTTGTTCCTTGATGGGAGAGTATAGGTTTGCCAAAAAATATTAGCCTCTTACTTAATATAATATGCATCAATATGGTTTCTTGCTAGTTACCAAATCGAAAAGGTGAAAAAGATAGTCAGTGACTTCCTTTGGTCAGATGGTAGAGGGAAAAAGAAAAAGAATGCAATGAATTGGTAATGGTGTTGCACCAGGAAGGATGAAGGGGGCCTTGGCCTAAAAGAATTACAAAAGAAAGGTATGGGATTGGATATAAAATAGATAATAAAAGCCTTATTTGGAGGAGAACCTTGGAAGGTTCTATTTAGAAACAACTTGAAGTAGGTTGTGCCCAAAAAAGGCCTAATAATGAAAGGGATTGCACATACATGACATTTTTTTTGGAAATTTTGAGACAAATCCATCTAGGTCTATAGTGTTTACTAGGATTTGGAGGGCTTGGGAGTATTTCAAGGATCTAATAAAGGTGAAATATGAAGGTAATGGAATGGATATCAATAGTAATGGGTTCAAGTCTGTGTGGTGGAATATTTCCAATTCGAACAAACCTCTAGCTTGCATTAGAGGTTGTTCTGCCCTCAAATGGAGTAGGAAGGGTATCAAATGTTTTAATGATATTATGAACAAGGAAGGTATGGAGAGATAGGAACAACTAAAAAAAGAGTTTCATCTGCTCGACTCTCAGAAGAGAACATACACCATTTTAAGGAAATCAATGATGTCTTGAAAAAAGATAAACAATGAAGAAGATTATGGTAGATTTGTTTGGAATGATGGCTCCCCACTTTTGACTATTAAATCAATTAACCTATAAAAGACTTTAACTTATCCTATGGAAGTACTGAATCATGTTAATAAATCTTGGAACCTTGACCTTAACAATAGTAATTGGTATAATTTTGATAAAATTTGCTGGTCTAAATGGATTGAACCAAAAAAATGTTGCTTTAGATGGTTATTATGGTTAAAAAAAGTGGTTTGTGGTCCCTCTAACCTAATATGTTCTATTTGTAATGATGTTGAAAATATTGACCATATATTCTTTAATTCCCCCTATGCTTGTGCCATATGGTCTTCCTTTATGGGCAATTTTCTTGGGTGGGATAGTAAGGATAAAGTGTCCTAGATTAAAATTCTTAGTGGCTATGTTAAAGGTTTGAAAAATGAGTCTAATATTTTCTAGTTTATCTTGTCTATAGATATTTTGTGGTTTTTATGGAAAAGAAGGAATGAGAACTTGTACCAAGGCTGGCAAAGGATCCATACACAGTCTAAAAGTAGGCTCACATTTCTATTGATTATGGAATAGGTTACCTTAACCTTGAATATGATTTTGGATAGGTTCATGAAGATACTGGATGATGGATAACCACCAATCTTCAAAGATGGCATTAAAGATGCAGATTACTAGCCACAGGTTTTGACAGAAATCGATAGCAAGTTCAAGAATGAATACATTGATTTTCAAAACCAATACTCTAAAGTCCACTAGTATGAGGTTAAGAGAGATGTAACAGTTCGAGATTTGGACATAACTCATCAAAATTTTTATACCAATAGCTAGGAATATATCTCTCCACCTATTGGTGCATGTTTAGGGATTGAATACTACAAGATGAGAAGGAATATTGCTAATGAAAAAGAAAAATAATCCTTTTGTATGCAATGTGATGATGTATAATGTTATACTTTAACTCTATCTCATAAACAAGGATATGTTTTTGATGTATTTTGGTGCCTACTATGGGTTCTTGTTGTTAATGTGACCATCTCAATCATACACATATTTTAACCATAATTTATATTTTAATATTTTTTACTACTCGAATTCTAATTAAAAAATAAAATAAAAATCTTGCTAGCACTTGTTCAAAATGTATAATAATTTTTCTCATTACTCTAACTTCCCCTTAAATGAATAACTAAATTCTCTCAAGCTACTATCATAAATCAACATGTTGATATTTGTGATGCAATACATCAGGTCTATATCTTGTGATTGAATCCTTTCTCTTAAAATGATGTTGGGTTTCAATATATATACTTTTACTTCTTGCATGATATAAAGTATTATTTTCTAAGTTGATATAATTTTGATTGTGATATTTGATAACCATTGGTCCTTCTTTCTTTATCCCATATATTTAAGAATATACCTTAGACAAATAGCATCATATATAGTACTACACATTGATTGTACTTGGTTTTAGTTGATGACAAGGAAAGATAACTTGATTAATTATTATTTCTCCAATACACAATGCTTGATCCTCTACTAAATGCATAACTAGTGGTGGATTTTCTATTGTCTAGATCACTTGCCCTATTAGAATCTTAATAAAATATCAAATTAATATTCAAATAGAAATTGTATTCAATACAAAAGTTATTAAATATGTAGTGTAGAAAAATGTCACCCTTTTTCACACTTATTTGGGAATGATTAACATTAAAATAGACCTAATGTTGCCTTGATCTAGTGTTGTAATGTTTTTTACACATTCACATTAGGTTTAGGGCCCTCTTGCATTTATGACCATACCATCATTAATAGGCCCCTAAAAACCTTTATTATGCATCTCAAGGCTTATTTCAACCAAGATCTTGACATAATCAACAAATACACTTAATATTTAAACTCCCTAACATTTCCTCTATCCAAAAAGGCCTGGTGGGACCCATACACCACCTTGGGCATATTAGTCCCACCGAGATGGGACCTATATGCCACAAGTGTCGTATGAGACACATTTGGCCCCTTTTTAGGGTTTTGAGAAAGAAATCAAGGTTTTGAATTCAAATTTCATGAATGTCAGCATTTGGGATCTAATAAATGGTAAGTTAGATGGAATACCTATATAAACAAGGTTTTAAATAATTATTTCACCTAAGCCTTCATGATAGCAACCTAAGCAATCAAGATTTAAGCATCCTAACAGTTCACAAGAGCATCATAGAGTATTCAAGAGAATTTCTAAAGCATTCAAGTGAAGATTTCTTCATCATTTGTTGTAGCAATGCAAGATTTATCATCATGTCAAAGTAATCAAGTATGTTGTTGAGCTAGTGTTGTGATGTAGTATTCAAGATCCAAGATTAAGCATTGTTCTACATCTAATTCAAGACCAAGATCTACATGAACCACATGGCCACTTCATGTTAGATTGTTGATTTACTTCTTAGGACATCATTCAAGGTATTATTTTTCATGTTTCATATTTAATGTTCCATTTTAATATTTTTTTTGTTTCATCATAAGGTTTAATTACCTAAATAGGGTTTGAACAAGGCAAACCCCTATTCTCTAGCAATCAACAATTTTTTGTCTCTCTACATGTGTGATTGTGTGGACATAGAAAAAGTATCCCTTTTTGCTTGCTTGATTTGGGAATAATTGATGAAAAATTAGAATTAATGAGGCCTTGATTTGGTGTGGAGAGGTGTTTTTCACATCCACACTAGGTCTTGGACCCTTGAAATTTGAGTAAAATGCATCTAACGACATTTGTCTTGTGAAGGTGTTGTAAAGTGATGTAAATGACTTTCACACTTCTCTAGACTTAATGGATCCATCTTTCCCTAATTCAACATTATAAATATATTTAAGTGCATTTATCACATTAATCTAGAAGGATTGTAAGATAAACTTAATGTTAATCTAGTGTTTCAATGTGATTTACACATTCACATTGGATGTTGTGCCTTTCTAGGCTAAGTGGACCTCATTTTAGTGTTGCAAAGTGTATGCAATCACACTTTCACATTGAACTTTGTGTCCCTAGACCCAATTGACCTTCACATCATCATTAATAGGCCCCTATTACCCCATATTGTGCATCCCAAGGCTTAATTTGATCAAAGCCCTGACTAGAACAACCTAGAAGCCCGATTTTTGACTTTCCGACAATCTAGTTGGCAAAATGGCCTTTGTGGGACCAAGTCGCTCATTTGGGTGACTTAGTCCCTTCCAAGTGGGACTAAGTCACCTAGCTTGTCGACTTAGTCCAATTTGGCCTATTTTTGAGTTTTGAGTGAGAAATTCTAGAATTTAAGTTTATTCTTTCTTTATGTCGGCCTTAGGGATCCAATTAACAGACAAATAAGGTGGAATGCCAATAAAATAAAGTCTCTAGACTCTAATTTACATCTCTTAACTCATTCACACATCTCTCATCATTCATTCATCATCTATCTTCTCCCTCAAGTCAAGCAAGCTAGGGTTTTATCATTGCAAGACATGAAGATAGCTTCCAAAGACAATCAAGGGAAAATTCTTCATGTTTTGCTGCAGAAATTCAAGATCAAACATCATGGAAACGTATTCAGTCCATTGTTCCATGATTCATTACATTCTTTCTTCATTTGGTTTAATTACCTAAAAAGGGGTTTGACTAAGGCAAACCCCCATACCCTAACATTCACCATTTATTTCTCTTTCATTGTGTGTTTGCAGATTAAACACTTTGAGGGTTTGAAGATCATTGATGACTAGGTTGAAGACTTATTGAAGACTTCTCCTTTGAACAAGTCAAAATATCCATTAAAAGTCACTTTCAGGCCTAAAAATCAGAGTTTTAAAAGTGAACACCTGTGGGAAACTAGAGTGCAGACCGAGGGCTTTTATTTCCACTTTTGAATTTTCAAACATTTGGAAGTGGACTAAGTCACCACTAGTGGCATATTAGTCCCACTAAACCTATTTTTCAATTTTTTGGTAGATTTGGATACGCATTTGGCCGAAACAGGCTCCAATGTAGTTTTCAGAAATCACCCCAAAAAATGACTAAGTCGTCCAACCTAGCGTAAATGTCTCGACATGCTTAAAAATTAGAATTTCTAGAATTTCAAAGTTTTTTCAAGTTTGCAACACACTTTTAGGTGCACACCTTTTTTCTCACAACTTTTTATTTGGTTTTGTTTGCATTTCTAGGTCATTTAATTCATGCTTGCATATCACAATGTGTTTTCTAACAACTTGCATTTCATTAGTCTTGCATTAATAATCATTTTCTTTTTTCAATTCATTGTATTTAGACATTTAATTTATGAACATTACATCCCTCTCGACATTAATCTTGAATGAGGACATTGCCCATTTTGGCCCATCTCTCTCCTTTTAGGTGCAAAACCCTAGAAGGAGTAAAGCAAGTGTGGGCAACGAAAAATCATTGTCCACATTTTGGTGAACCTGACTTTTGAATAATTTTATTTTCTGATTCAGAGTCCTTTATCATCCTAGAATTGTCTTGCATTGCATTTTTCATTTGTCACAACAACATTCTAGGGTTTAAAATATTGCATTAGTAAAAGTGCATAGAGGTTGCATTTTTGCATCTTAAATCATTGAAAATTTCTTAAATTTTGCATTGGCATCTTAGGTCTACATTTTATAGTACAGAGACCGTCAAAATCCATCAAAAAACTCTAAATTTTTTCAAAAAAGTCCCTATTGGGACTAAGTCGCCAGCTTGGGCGACTTAGTCCCTATTCAGCCCTAAACTGCCTTTTCCAGAGTTGAAAACCCTATTTTTAAGCTCTTTTTTGCTGCCCTTACCCATCTATATCACTTGGCTGAGTTTTTGTAACATACCTTTCATTAGATCTATCTTAAATTATCTCATTTCATGCATGGTTTAAATTTCAAATTGGCATTCTCATATTGTTACATATAAGCATAATCAATTAATTATCATCTGGAAATCATATTTCATTTCAACCTTTTACATTGCATTTTGAGTTAGCATAGATTGTTATTTTACAATGTTAACCTTAAACATACACCCCCTCTTATCTCTCCTATTTGTGTGTATGATGTGATAGAAGAGCATACAAACATAGATAACCATGATGATCACACTTGTTCTCTCACTACATCTCCTTTTAGTGACAAAGGTATCTTGATACAATGAGCATCCTGCAAATGCTTGCTTCTCCTCACTTTGGGTAGATACTATAGCACAAGAGAATGAGATTGTAAATGATGAGATGATAGATTGGTCTTAAATAATCAAATATTTAAGGTCTATACCAACCCTCTTTATGATCCTTCCCCTACCTATCCTATTTTGGAAGACATTAGGGAAAAAGGAATGAACTCATAAATGATCATGATAATCAATGTACTTCTCCTAGTATCTCTCATATTATGAAGATGATACTTTGATGTTGGAAAACAATGGATGAAGTCATGAGAATCAATCCCTCTTGACAACCCCTATTGAGCAAGCACTTCCTGATCATTCCCCTTCTTATGATCAATATGGAGAACCAAACATTGAATGTCAGAACATCTAGTTTGTATTTCTCCTAAACACTCTCCCATAAGGAAGGTATCATGGTACAAGCAAACACCACAATATCATATGCAAACCAAAAATAAACCTCACTTTATCCTATTGCTTGATATGGATCAATGCCAATCTTAGGAATGATAAGATCCTCAAAACAACAAGGTTAATGTGCTATGATGTACCAAGAAAAATGATATTGAAAATTGAAGAGGCCACAAGGTTATTGGAAGAAATCTTGTAACCATTGAATCCATACCTCTATCCAAGGGAGAATACAAGATCATACCAAAAGAGTCTAACCAAAGCAAAGAGAAAAGCAACGATACAAAATTCAATAACATCCTCTTCAACCACCTTACATGCAAAAACAACACCCAAGAAAAACTTTGAGGAAATTGAACAACCACCAAATCCAACAAAGGAAACCAAATAACTTGGGCAAGGATGTGATGTTATAGAACAAAGTATCCAAACCCCTATAAACCTAAAACACAAGCACCAAATCATTTTCTTGTTGATTGTCCTTTCATAGAAATCAACCCATCCAACAAACCTTCCCTCAACATCAATACTATCACACAAGACTCTTCAAGACAACTGTAACCTTGGTACATCCTAAACTCATAGACATCTCATTAAACATGTATCAAGGAAACCTTGTTTACTTATCAACATAAATAACATTAGTTGTTGCCCTTGCCATGCAATAGTTGTAGGATTATAACATACTCACTACTGCATGTTTTCCATTCATGCAAGGGGCAACATATAATCATCCATTCTTGGCTCACCTTTGTTCTCACTAATGGGGGCAAGCGTTAGGAAGTCTTATCCATGTATGTCACTTGTCATTGTCTCTTTTGGCTAGTCGTTAATCTTTCATAAACATTAATAACAAGCTTGGGATGTAATGCCTTATGTTGACTCGCATGTGACATACTTATTCATGATGTAGTTCAATTGGAAACATATGACTTGGCATAGGGTTTTCCAAGTTGGCTTTCATATCTCTTTCATTTATCACGCTACTTGAAAGCATGAATAGATTTTTGGGTCACTATGGACAACTCGCTCTTATAGGGTTTTTCACCTAAAAGGAGAGAGATAGGACCAAAAATGCATGGGGTTCATTCAATTAATGTTATGTGTGATCTTTTTATGCATAAATGAAGTAAACTAAATGCAATTGACTAATCTAAATGAATTAAAATAAATGAAAAAGTGCAATTTAAGCTATGTTTGAAAACACATTGTGATATGCAATCAACTATGTAAATGAAAAAATTATGTAGAACATGAGGTACAAGGATGAATCTAAGTGCACATGGATGAAATGTGATGATTTTGGAGTGTTCTGGATGCTAATGAAAATTACTGATTTTTCACGGTGGGACTTATTCGCCCAGGGTGGCGAATTAGTCCTCCTCTTGGTATAACAGTGTTGGGAACTGGTTTCTAACAGTCGGGATCCAGAATCTGACAAAAATCAGATTTTCAGTCCTAAGGTGGGACTCATTTTCCACTAATGGCGAATCAATCCTCTCCCAAAATTCTAGAAAATCAGAAGATAACTCTGCAACACTAGATCTGGAAATGTCTACTTGTTGGGTTGCCGAAGTCACTTCTGCGGGAAATAGACATAAAACTCTCTTCAAGCTTGAAATATGCTTATGTTGACTTGGAACGCCTAGTCGGATTTTCTTTCCACTTTTCAACACGAAAATTCTTGATTAATTTGCATACCTAAGTCTATAAACACACATGTAAGAGGGAAAAATGGTTATGGGTTAGCTAATAGGGGTTTTCCTTATTCAAACCCCACTTGTAGTAATCAAACCCTTAATGAAATAATGAAATGTAAAGGAAAGACAAACTAATAACATGCAGGTGCTATTAACTCACCAAATCCTTGATAATGCAAATCTGAAGTAATGTCAATGGATGCTTCAAAGTGCTTGAATGTTTCTTGAAAAGATGTTGAAAGTTGCTTGAATGCTTGAGATTAAATGCATGAATGATAAGATGTGTTGGAGATGTAAAATGAGATGAAAAATTCCTATTTATACAATCTTGTGTCATAGTTTACTATTCATACCTCATCATAGGCAGACATCAAGTGATCTTTAATAAAATCCCGAAAACAAATTTAAAATATTTTGAATTTGGGGCCAAGGGGGACTCATTCACCACCCATGGAGAATGGGTCGCACCTAGGACCCAAAAACAAGTGTCAGGAATTAAGTTTCATTTAATTTTGTTTGTTAGGATAATATCCAAAAGTACACTTAATTAAAGCATATGAGGGCATAAATGGGTCAATTAAGTCACAAGAAGAGATAAACAGTGAAGTTGTGCCTATCTTGTTACAAGACTTTACAACACTTTTGTAGACATGAAAAATTGGCATTATGCATTTAATTAAGTCATATTCATCATTTCATTAAATAAATCAAGTTTATTTGATTTATCTCTAAAGTCCTCCATTTAAATGAAATAAATTCATCTTCAACACTAACATCATCCCCTTTAGTTAAATAAATTAAAATATTTATTTAACTAAGTCTAAATCATTTTCCATCTACTTTTGATTTGTTTTAATCCATAAATCTAAGTCAAAAAGTAAAATCACTTAATCTTCACTTAAGTTAACTAAATCATGATTAAAGTTAAATCTAATGCAAGTCCCATCCTCTAGCTTTTCCCACTTGCACAAATAAATGATTTTAATTCATTTATTAAATCTTAATTTTCCATCAACATGGCATAAAAGTGGAATATTCCCTCATTTCAAATTTCCCTCTCAAATGAATTGTCCCTTCCAACATAGCATTAAATCTCCTTTTACATGTTCCCCACTTGGCATTTAAGACCCTTTCTTCTCCCTCCAACAAGCAAAATTTGAAATTTGAAAATGCCACCTAATGTCATTTATTGGTACATTCACCAAAACTTGCACATCCTTGGCCCATTCACATGGTGACAAGTGGCTCCTTCTTATTGGTTGGGTTTTTATCCCACATTCATCCCTTTGGCCTCTTCTCTCATCAAAATCTTCTATAAATGGAGAGGCTATCCTTCATTCAATCATCCAAAATCTTCATGCAAAGTTACTCTCTTCACATTGAGAGCTAATTTTGTCTTCATTGTCATAGCATTGCATCTTCATCATTGGCTTGTCAAGGGTTGGGAAAGGGTCACTTTTCACATCAAAGTGACACCAATCCACTATGGAATAGATATACATTGTGCCTTTGTTATGCTTCCAATTTAGTTTGTTTTGTTATCTTTTTTGTGAGGTATTATGTATTATTTCATAGGAGCATTTGTATGTTTACATAGCTTGAACTAACCTATTGCTAATGAGTATGGAGGTTTAGGCTATGTGTAGGTTTATAGGTGCTCACATATGGTGCTAGAAGGAGGGCCTTCAAGTGTAAATCCACTTCCAAAATAAGTTCGGATTCAATTATATATTTTAGTATTCTGGATTTTGCCATTGGAATTTTGCTTTTTGATAGGGAGATTTGGTCTCCTTCCTGATATGTTTTGGTGGACTATGCTTCACTTTTGTGCTCTATTTTGATCACTGTATTTGTTTTCGATATCCTCAATATCTCCATTCCCTCACACGAGCATAGGAGGCTTGGTTAAAGAGCCATGGATGTGGTTATAATCTTGAATTGGCATTGTATTATTGTGGAAATTGTGTAATAGTTGCTTGTCTTCATTTTGCGAATTTAACATTTGAGAAATATCTTATCTTAGGATACAGAGGTAGGTACACGGTTCTTTGGCCGCGACATTTGAAATTTTAATATATATTTTTTTATTCCAACTTATTCGTGAAAAGATTATCTTTCATTGTCTATCATTTCCTTAGCTGGTAATTTTTTTTTTGGTTTGGCTCGATTCGTGCAACTTTAAGCAGTAAATATTGTTCATCTACAGCTTATAGTTTAGGCTTCGTTTCTTTGTAAAATCTTATCATTACAAGGAGACATGTGTTCACAGACGGCCCCAGGGTTATGGTAGGTAGATCCCAATCAATTCATAAGTCGTTTGAGTGCCTTGGAATTACATAATTGTCCCACCACAGCTGATTTGTTTGATTTATTTAGAGGAGGTTTAAAGTGCACAATTTAGCTTTTAGTATCGATGTTCAAGACATCATCCACTATTCCCCTTTTGGTTCCGGTACACATTTTATGAGTGTTTCACACTCCAACGAAAGTCAACAATCCATCATAACTTGCTAATTAATCTAATTAGTTCGTTCTATATTTAAGAATCACCATTTTCTATCACTTTCCTTTAACGTGTGTAGGAGGTCGCCGTGTTTGACAAGTAGAATGTGAGTGTATTAGGAGGTCACTTGCTGAAGGACTTCTTATGCGTAAAAAAAAAAGAGAATCCACTACTCAAAGCTTTCGTGCCCTTGTATAGAAGTTAGAAAAGATTATTAAATAATAAACTCTCTGCAACATATGCTAAAGAAATAACGATTTCTATCTATCTACAACAGCACTTGAAATATAAGAATCTAAGGAGCCTGGTAGTGGACCACTGATGGCATGAATTTGCTGAAATGGTTGACCAAGTGAGATTAAAATGCCACTTCATTATTGAAGTCTGGGAGGAGCGACTTCTGCTTATTGAAATTTGGTTGACATCTTTAATATGTTAAATGTTCTTATTGTTGACTGCATTCAATACTTTTTATTTAACATCTTTCTTGATGGCGCACCATAATTGATTGATCAAGATATTTCTAAATCTGCTGTTACAAAAGATTGTGGAACTTGCTTTACACCTACCAAATGCATTTATTTGAAAGTTTTCAAAATATTTTATTCATTTTTTTTTGTCATGTGCCTACTAATAGCCTTAATTGGAAAGTTTCTAACAGTCATTTAGTCACTGATAAAGGCCATTAATGTGATATGTCTTTTGAGTCTTGAATTTTTGTCAGTTCAAGTGGTGAAATTATCAGAGTTAGGCACTATTCAATGCACTATTCATTTATTCAAATATATGCTTGGTATTTTGAATGGATTGAAACTTTATAAAGTTTGTTGAAGAGTAGTGAAAAGTGCGTCCATCAAGGATATCTTCTTAATTTTTTTGATCAAATCAATTGCTAGTCACACACATTGATACAAACCTTGCTATACTTATCATGTGCATTTAACAAAGTATTGTTGACTTCATTTTTTTATTTACATCTTGTGGATTGTGTTGTTAAAATTTGAATTGTTTTCCAAATTTCATATAGTTTGGTGTAATAAAGTTGTCAACTACAATTTAGTGAAGGGACCTTCAAATCTTTTTTCTACATAGCCAATAATTTGGTTTTCCAACTTGGGTTTGCATGACAAGTATAAATTTTGATAATTCTATAGGCTTCATTGATTCTTTGAAATAATTCTCGTTTCTAAGATTTTATTTTGTGTTGTTCATAGGTTGACATTGGAGTCAAGCGAAAACAAGGAAAATTGAGCTAGAAAATTGAACATCAAAATTGAAGTTAATAAAGAATTTGTTAATGCTTAGAGCTTCCATTCTATGCTTTAATTTTCTGTTTTAGATCTACTCACATCTTTTTGGGGGCTCTAAAAAGAACATTTTAGTTTTCACAAGGAACTTAAAAAGAACTTTAGGAAAAACTTACTAGAGTTGGTTTTCAGATTTAACAATTGAACAAGGAAACTTTCATATCTTGTTTTGGTGCTTTAAAATGAATCAAAATCATTGCTTTGTGGACTTAAAATGAACAAGTGTTTCTTTGTTTTGTAATTACTTACTCAAAGTAATATCATTAAAAGGATGTATGCGCTTCTCTCGCACGTCATGGTGATTTTGAGAATCAAAAGGCCTTTTGGTGATCTTAAGTTGGGTGGAGTAATTTCCTCCACACTTCATTTTTGGACTAAAATTAAACAAAACATCTTGCGAGTGTGAGTAAACCTATCACATGTATTCTCTCTTTATTTTTCAACAAAGATTGATCAAGTTACATATATGTTTTCTCACTTTTGTTTATCTTAGAGGACCTATCTTGGGGAAAAAGTACTCACCCAATGGAACGAATCAACCGGTAACACTCTAAAGCCAAGAGTTTTTCCAACTGGGATATAAAAGTGGGTACTGGAACAAAGGATAGTATCACATGGTTGGCTCCAATGAGAAGGGCAGCAATGGTCTATCGCCTCAACGGGTCAAATCCTACGAACAGAAAGTCTGAATTAAAACCCTTGTTGTAGAAAGTCCAAAATCCCTATCTATTTGTTGGTGCAAGAACGGTCATTTTGAAGCCGCCCCACACTTTTATAATTTTTAGTAGAAATGGAAAGTATGCCATGGGAGTTTCATGGGTACTGATGCTTGGATTCCCTAAGAAGTGAGTGTCGTGGAGGGGAGTTAGTGGGGTCAAGAATCTAACCATTTGCTAAAAATAAGTGTAGTGAGACTTGTCCAAGTGGGGACTCAACAAATAAAGTATTTCATATCCATAGGATCATGCTTGTTCTTGGTTACAAAACACTTTTCTTGTTCGTGAACATTTGGAAACAAACATTTAACATTGTCATCAAAACCTCAAACCCTTTAAGAAGGAAATACAATTGACCAAATTCATGTGTTATTGCTTTCCCTTGGGATTTTATCCTTAGAAATTTCTAAACACTTGATTTACATCTCAATTTGCTTACTAGAGTCAACAATAGATAAATCTTGCTTTGATTTCCTTGATTTCTACATGATACACTTTGTGGGATGAGAAGAAATTAAAACATTAGACATCTAGTTTCAAAACCTAATCAAGAGTATGTTTGTGGTAAAAAGAACTCATTAAGCAAAGTTAAGAAACAATTGGACCCCACACATGTGCTTGGCATCTTTTGGTCATATGGTTTTCATGCAAACATTGGACTTTTGGTTTTGAACTACTCTTAGACAAAAGAATGTTCTTCACTATCTTGGTCTTGTAAATAAGGTTCTCCTTAGGCTCATATAGGATCAAATCAAACACCTCATTCATCCAAACATTTATCATCTCCATCTCATAAACAACTTTAGAGCTTTGAAAACATCACTATCTAGACAGTTTGGGTACATCCATAAACCAAATCAAAATCATTTGTTTAGTTAGGTGTGTTTGGATGAATCCTTCCTCACACACTTAGTTAGATTATCATCTCTTTTGAACAAGTTTATCCTAAAGATCACATCTAACATCTTAGGGTTTACAAGTTCATTATCCAATCAAACCAATAAAAATCAAACCCTAATTCTAGCATTGATCCAAAGTTCCTAAAACTTCAAATACCCATATCATTCACCCTTTTCATCCTTCATCTCATCATTGGTCCTAAATTCCTTAGAGGTCAACAAGGTCAAAACACAAGAATACCATGGAATATAAACTTGATTCATACATCATGAGTAATCCAAGTCAACCAAGCAATCAAAGCTTTACAATACTGATTGATTATCAACACTCACATTTATACAATCCATACATGGGATCATTATCTCCTACAAACCTCGGTGGTATAACAAATGTGAGTATGCCCAGTCAAGAGTTTGGAATATCTTTCCCGATGGTAGATTTAAATCCAAGTCCAAACCTACAAATCTATCAACCAAACACTCAATGCATGAGTCTTCCACAAAACAACATTATCCCACCTAGTCCATACATGCCAAATGTGAATATACCAAGTACAAGTTTTCCAAACATGAACATTTCAAATCCACTCTTGGTAAACTTTGGGGAAAATATGTTTGCGAATCATACAAAATTTATTCAAAGTCCAACCAAGATGTTAAGAACTCCATGTTTTGATCCAAGTCAAGATAACACCATGCAAAATCAAGGAAATATGATTCCCAAACACAACAATGTTCAATTCCAACCTATCATGCCAAATCTGAACATCATCCCAAATCAAAAAAAATGTCCATGATCCCATACAAACACCACAAGTACACTTGCCAAATCTTCTTGAACAAAAGAATCAACCATATCAAGGGTGTCAAGATCAAAATCAAGATCAAATCTGGTGAGATCAAATTGCTACACTTACCAAAATAGTTGAGCCATTGCGCCAAGAGACATCTCTACCCCAAAATCAATACACTCTTCCATTGGTGAAACCATGTCATCAAAGCATTAAGTTGTGTCCACAACCACATTAAGAATAATATCTCCAATGTCAAGATCAACCACATCAACAAAATCAAATCAACCCCTCGAACATTAATCAAAGCATCATACTGAATCCCCCCATCTTGTCATTGACATCGCAACAATAGATGGAAACCATCCCGATAATGCAAGCCACTACCATCACATCATCAAACATCCCCCAAACACCTCAAAACATGGTCTCACAAGGACCAACCATATCAATCACACCATCCACCACTCATATCCCAATCATCAATACAATAGTGCCTCTCATCACCACAACAAGTACCATTCCAAACCCACCTCCACCACCACCACCACCAAACTCGAACACATCAAATCAATAAAACATTGCATTACAAGCTGCTCAACAAGCTGCCTACCAAAATACACTTCAAAAATGACAAGTTGCACAATTATCCGCTCAACAAGCACAAACACAATTAACTACACAATAAGCCACTTAAGCAGCGCAAGCTGCTCAAGTAGCACAAGTAGCACAAGTTGCACAAACCGCTCAAGTTGCCCAAACCACACTACAAGCGTAGCAAGCACAATAGGTTGCACAAACCCAGGCTCAAGCACAAGTGCAAGCTCAAACCCAATACCAAGGGGCAACAAGCAAATGTTGTTCAAAATCCCAACAAAATGTTAATGACTCCATGTATCGATCCAAGTCAAGATAACACCATGCAAAATCAAAGTTATCTAAATCAAGGCAATGTTAATCCCATTGACATAATCTATGACCCATCGACCAATGATCATGTTGAAAATGTCTCTACATCACCTAATGAGTTAGAGAACATATCTCAAGATTTTATTCCAAAGCATGAAAAAAATCTTTCACCAAGGTCTAGCAATGGTCCTTTCCAAGACATGTTGACCCCCTTTGACCTCATGGTTACAGATGTTGAAGGGATCCTTAGCTCAACATTTCATCTAAGTCCACCTAGAAATCAAGAGGATATTGAGCCACTTCCCATGCCTAATGACAATGTCCAAGAACCCTTTGTAAGCAATCCATCCTTTGAAACTAACCCATGTCAAGAACTTGATCCAAAGCATGTCAAAAGCAATTCCACAATCAATCAATATCAAGAATTTGTATCTCCAAGATACTACAATAATTTAATGGACACTCTCCTATCTATAGAGGATGTCATAAATGATGATCACAACCACATAACACATACTCCTCCATCTACCCATGAGATGCTTTCTTTGGATGGACACACAGATGATCTTCATTCAGAATAGGATTCCTTTACTCCTGACATTATTACACAAAAAGAGTAGGTTATTGATTCCTATAGTCAAACTGAGTTATCAACATCATGATCAAATATATCCCAAATTCAAATTAAGGACATCATGAATAAAGATATCCAACATTATCCACTCAAAGAAATAGGGCTAATAGAACAAGACATTCCAAAGTTAACAGAGCAGCACATTGAAACAATGTCATTTTTTGTGGTCATTTATCAGAGCATGCTTACTAAACAAGACATCTCAAAACAAGTAGAATCAAGGAACGAAGATGCTACTACCACCATACTAGGGGAAACTATGTCTCAAGCAAACACCAACATAGGGAGCATGAAGAGTCCTTATGGTGAAACCAATGTCAATACTACAACCAACCATGTCATGAATCTTCATCCACCCATCATCCCATCCATGAATTGGGACCAACATCAAAAGAAATATTTGAATCAAAGTATGAATAACATTATCAAAGAAAAAGAAGTTGAAAAGCATAATGGACAAAATAAATACAAGTGGATACCAAAAAGAATAAAGAAAGACTATCTCTATCATTCTCCATTAGTCAAAGAAACTATGGGGAAAAATAAAAAAGGAAAAGTATCCATCAAAGATGTCCACAAAGGAAAAATAAGGCTTCTCAAGTGACGTACAAAGTGTATCAAGCAATTGGTCCTAATTCCACGTACACTTTCATATCCACCCATCATTGCTTATCTTCCCAAGTTTGGAAGGTCAAAGGTTCCAAACTATCAACCAATCCATATTTTATCCCTAAACACACTCCATCCATGCCTCCACACATGATATCCAATTATCACATTGACCATGTATTGGCAGCCACCCTTCATCATAAGGATTTAGACAACACTCTATCGTGATGTGTGCACAAAGACAATGTTAACTCTAGTATCAACAAAGCAGATTAGGAATCTCAAAATTTGTATTCAAGTGCACATATCTTAGCAAAGAAACTTATTCAAGTAGGATATCGATGGCACATTGTGAGAGAAGCATCTACATCGACACCACCAGGTGGTTTAGCATGAGCTTAAAATATTTTAGAAAAACCAAAAAAATAAAGAAATACAAAATAAAATCCAAAAAAAAGGAAAAAAGGATAAAAAACAATAAAGAGAAAAATCGTCCTCTAAAGTGAAAACCACTATGGTGGCGCTTTGGGTAGGTACCATGATGAAAACCTGGCAAACATGCGTCATGTGTAGAATCAAGCATCTACGTGTGCCACTTCAGGTGAAAGCATCTCATCCCATTCATAATAAATCCAACATTCCATCCATCTCATCCATAATAAATCCATTCATCCATGAACCATTTATCCAATCCATTTTCATCTACATCCATTTTCCAAGTTATCTTGATCTTGACAAAGTTTGGTACACATTTTACACTTGTTTATGGTAAACATCTTGACATGGGTCATTTTCATAATTGATTCTATCCTACCTAACATTATCTAATCCATGAAGCATTATCCAATGAAGCATTCCTTTGTTCAAACACCTTATCTTATCGCAAGATAATCCTTGGCATCTTTTGCGTGCTTACCATATCCATCCACCCATACATCTATCCAAGCATCCACCGATGGCATTCCATATGTTGCTAGACACTGGGGGAAGATATTTACATCTTGCTTCAGGAATAAATCTTGATCAATATCCTCCAACTTATGTGGTGATCTGAACATTGGAAAACATGAAGTCAAATTGGTCAAAACATTTGTGACCCAAAATCCAAATCACTAGCCCATGGCATATTTTGATGAGAAGACGTTCCTTATCAAGCTTCATCTTTCATCGAACATCAATCCAAACAGTCACTATCAGTCGCATCTAATTGGTACTTCAATGTTGTATCAAAATCATCCAAAACTGATAATTTTGCTCCAAATTAAGCTTCAAAATCTTGATCAATCAAATCTAGTCAATCCATCATCATCTCAGGATATCCTTCCCAGTCCTTGTGTTGCTTAACACTATCCTTGCATTGTTGTGTATCCTCAACAATGTTATTATCATCAATCTTGATCAATCAAATCCAACCAATCCATCATCATCCTGGGATATCCTTCCCAATCTTTGTGTTGCTTAACACTATCCTTGCATTGTTGTGTATCCTCAACAATGTTATCATCATCAATCCATCAATCTAATCAATCAACCTTAGCTTGGTTTTCAACAAAATCCCCAAATATATCAATGATATCGTCACACATGTTCATACCAAAACATCAAAATTGTGCGAAAAATCCAAAAACATTCAAAACATATCAAAAAGTTAGAAGACAACAAAAACATGGTTATCCAAAATACGTCATCTCTGAGCTTAAACGTAGGCAAGGATAATATTTGATCAGCCCTCGAGACACAAAAACACAAAAACATTAAAAAAATACAAAATAAAAAAACATTCATAAAATATCAGAAAACCAAAAAAAAATTGGAAAATTTGAAAATCAAAACATTTGTAAAATCTTGAAAATACCAAAAACAACCTCAAAACATTTCAAAAACATAAAAAACATCCAAATATTTGAAAAATCCATACATCTTATCTCACTTTCACCCGCAATAAACATCACTCATAATAAATCAATCATCATCCTCAATCTTTGGTGAAACAATCGGAAACAAGTCTAGCAGATCAAAAGTGAAAATTCAAAACGTCAAAGTCTCGAGTCTAGGTTAGTACGCAAACAAGTTGGTCAACTCTTTGTGTCAATAGCCTATCATCCAATCAGTCCCATATCAAATCATCTGATATCATCATGTCCTAGGATGCATTCTTCCTACAATGGACATCAACATTAGACATCACCATAGTTTAGTCTTGGCTAGTGGTATGAAGAACATTAGCTTGTTTGTTTACTTTATCTTTATCTTGTTGATTTATCTTATTGCTCTCATTCCAAGGACCTCTCAATGATGTCTAATCAAAATATTTAGAGAGATAGGAATGGGGCAATGATCATTATCTTTTTATTTGTTGTTCTTGTTGGATGTCTTTGTAATATAACCTCGGTGAATACTTGCTTTATTAGGTGTGTATGGAAGGTGTTTTAGATATTTTTTTGACCACATGGGAAGGCTTTCCTTTATATGTTTTGG
The DNA here is from genome assembly GCA_007258455.2 of Sequoia sempervirens. Classification (NCBI taxonomy): domain Eukaryota; kingdom Viridiplantae; phylum Streptophyta; class Pinopsida; order Cupressales; family Cupressaceae; genus Sequoia; species Sequoia sempervirens. Next base: position 376,134,521 of record VDFB02086081.1, read on the forward strand.
TCCAATATGCTTGAAGTACTTGTAGTGCATCCTAGTAAAGTTTTTGTATGTCAGGTGTGAACAAGGATACTCCTATCTAATTGTTGAGTCAGAGTCCATCATACTAGGTGCAATGCTATCCTAGTTCTTTATACCTTGATGCATCATGTCTATGTGTGTTATCAAACATAAGGTAAGTGGCCCTTTTAAAATCCCAATTCTTGATAATCAAATCATCCATTTCTCATCATCATCTCTAATAAAGTTGGCTTGTTGAATCCTTTTGTCATTATCTCATTTCTTCTTTTCCATGCTAACATCATTTTATGATTAGGTAATCATCATCACTAATGCATCCATCTTGCATCCACAAACAATCAACATACTTCATATCATATCATATCATATGATATCATATAAGAAACACTAATCATCTCACATGCATGCTCATCATCATAATATAGATCTGTTGGTCTAACCATCTCATAAAACAAGACATCTGCATATAACATCCATTACATAATAATATAGGTATCATCACATAATATCATCATTTAAGTTGTTTAGGATAATATAGATTGGTTATTCTAAGCATCTTAAAACTATCTCATTTGCATCATCATCATAACCATCCATACGTCCATTTTAAACCTCTTAATCATCAGATCGACCCTCAAATTGAATCTTTTTGGTCGATCTCTCGAGGAGGCAATGTACTAGTGTACTTTCCACTGGGGCATCCAATTTTTTTTTTTTTTTTTTTTAAATTTTGATCACGGTAAGTTTATTCTTTGAACCAATGCAGCAAGTGCATTGCTTCAAAGAGGGGCAAAATGTAGACATGGGGTGCTGCCACAATTGTGGTTTACAATTTTTGGGAGATCCTGATTTTTGCTGAAATCACATATTTTTAGAAAATATAATGATTTAAGCCTTGAAATGTTCCATTTAAAGTATTCCAATTGAAGAGGGTTTGATCAAACCACCTTAGACCAAGCCCCTTTGGATAGAACCCCACTAGTTTTAAACCATACCTATAACAAAGTCTCCTTTACACCTATCAAAATGCTGATAAAAAACCACTTTTGATTTACCTTTTGGGGGATCAAATGAATTCATTTAAAATTTATTTTTTTGTAAGTACATGTAGTCCCTATTATAAGCTTCCAAAAAGTATAATTTTAATAAAATTTAATTTGATTATTATATTTATTTTTTATTGCTTGTGAATGTAGGTTTTTCACCGAAAATCAAGCTCTCTATTTTGCACATGTGGAAAAATAATAGATTATGAAAAAAAAAAATTAAAAATATGAGTGCACTAGATATTTAAGTCCTTGATCCAACAACAAAATGAAAATTATATTTTGATACATACAAAAAAAGTTACGTGTTATACGGTCGTGCTATGTCTGAATTGTAATTGGTTTGAATTCAAAAATTGATTAAAGAAAAAATATTAAATAAAAAACTATCTGAGTGGAAGCACTAGATATCGGACTTAGAAATCTAAATTTGAAAGAATTAGAATTTAATCCTTCATGGAAAAAAAGTTATACGTTATACGGTGAGCGTCACTTTTTAAAAATGTTGTTTTGTGAAAAAAAAAAGTTTTTGAGGGAGATGGAAAAAGAAGTGCAATCTAATTCCAAAAATTTTGAAAAAAATATATTTAGAATCTATAGGAAAAATTTCACGAAACTCTTGTTTGCATCATCTTCAAATTCCTCACTATTTAGCTGCTATAGGCGCCCGAAAGTGAAGATTTAGTTAAAATTTTTTATTTCAGTATCTAGTTTGGCCAAAAATTATAAACCACTATTATGGGATCACCCCATGCAAAATTGGAATTATGCATTTAATTAAGTCATATTCATCATTTGATGAAATAAATAAAGTTTATTTCATTTATCTCTAAAGTCCTCCATTTAAATGAAATAAATTCATCTTCAACACTAACATCATCCCTTTTGGTTAAATAAATTAAAAAAAATATTTAACTAAGTCTAAATCATTTTCCATCTCCTTTTGATTTATTTTAATCCATAAATCTAAGTCAAAAATTCAAATCACTTAATCTTCACTTAAGTTAACTAAATCATGATTAAAGTTAAATCTAATGCAAGTCCCATCCTCTAGCTTTTCCCACTTGCACAAATAAATGATTTTAATTCATTTATCAAATCTTAATTTTCCATCAACATGGCATAAAAGTGGAATATTCCCTCATTTCAAATCTCCCTCTCAAATGACTTGTCCCTTCCAACATAGCATTAACTCTCCTCTTACATGTCCCCGACTTGGCATTTAAGACCCCTTCTTCTCTAGGCTCCAACAAGCCAAATTTGAAATTTGAAAATGCCACCTAATGTCATTTATTGGCACATTCACCAAAACTTGCACATCCTTGGTCCATTCACATGGTGACAAGTGGCTCATTCTTATTGGTTGGGTTTTTATCCCACATTCATCCCTTTGGCCTCTTCTCTCATCAAAATATTCTATAAATGGAGAGGCTATCCTTCATTCAATCATCCACAATCTTCATGCAAAGTTACTCTCTTCACATTGAGAGCTAATTTTGTCCAGTTCATTGTCATAGCATTGCATCTTCATCATTGGCTTGTCAAGGGTTGGGAAAGGGTCACTTTTTACATCAAAGTGACACTAATCCACTATGTAATAGATATACATTGTGCCTTTGTTATGCTTCCAATTTAGTTTGTTTTGTTATCTTTTTTGTGAGGTATTGTGTATTATTTCATAGGAGCATTTGTATGTTTACATATCTTGAACTAACCTATTGCTAATGAGTATGGAGGTTTAGGCTGTGTAGATTTATAGGTGCTCACAACTTCAAAATAGGACTTGATGATGTGTAAAAAGGTGATTTTTAGGTGAATTTCAATGAATAGAGTCTAGAAGAATGTAGAAATTTCTTACAACACTTCACAACACTTTTAGAAGACATCATTATTTGAATTTTAGTACCTAAATATGCATGTTCAAGCCATGTTGCAACATAAAATCAAAGCAAAATATATCAAATACCATGAAATAAGACCTAAAAGGCCGTGAAAATGATAAGGGGCCATTTTTCTACGGCACATTTAGCCCCCACTTTAGTGAGAGGATGAACCTACTTGAAACTAACATTAAAGTAGCCATGAACATTAAGAAGAGGGTTCAAATGCACGGGTATGTGTAGGATCATGATGGGAAAAAAAGTGGCAATATGATGGGTATGTGGCTGATGACTTTGTTTTACTTTGAATTTAATAAGTAATTATTATTCATTTTCTATTTGAATTTTGACTAAAGTCTTGATTGATAGGTTGGTTGAAAAAAATCTATAGCTTCCAAATGGTATCACATTTTTTGAATCCAAAACATGTGTCACATTTTATGCTTCTCATACTATAGGATTAAAAAAAGAAAAATTAAATTTCATGAAGTTTTGACCAAGTTAAGGTGGTCAAACATACAAGTTTTTATATTTTTTAAAAGTTGTAATAAAAAATCATAATTAATTATTTACTTGGAAAAAAATTGCAAAAAATATGCATCACATCAAGACATGAGTCCTCTACTTATATCTAAAATCTTATAAAAAATATTATTATTTTATTGTGGTTAGGATGGTCGACATACACCTACTTATTTTTTCCCGAAATTTAAGTACTACTACATTGAAATTTCAAATTTTCACCAAATAGATTTATTTATTTTAAACAAACCTAGTATTTTGAAACTACATTCAATTTTCTATAGATTCTATTCTTACATATTTTTGAAATAATATAGATAACTTATTTAAATTTTTACGTCAAATTTCCTAACTCTGATTTTTTTGAATTTTTTGCCACTTAAGGGCCTGTTTTTTCCATGATGATCCTACACATACCCACATTTATATCAACAAGATGAAATAACAACAATCAAGAGGGGTGATCAAGCCCCCAAGACGAAGATACCATGGCAAACTAAACATAAGAACAAAGGAACACACAAGTGTTGAGATGAATTGAATGAATCTTTGATCACTAATCCAACTACTTGTGGATAAGATCTAGGCTAAAAGAGAATGTGTACTCACTTTGGGGTGACAAAACACAAGACGGTCCACTAGGTGAGAAATCCAAAATGTACTCACTCTGGGGCCATAGAACTAGTTGTCCACGGGGTGAGAAGGGCCAAAAAGGTAAGATACATACGCTAGTTGGTGTGCACTCACAAAACACAAAAAGTGGCTAGAAAAATTCATGCCGCTAAGTGGGCTTCCCACTCAACCATGTTAAAGTTATGCCTGTTGATAACTTTAACAAAGCACCACAAAGAAAAATTATATGAACAAAAAGACAAAGGTACCACAATCATGCAAGTTGTGTTATGCAAGGTGGAAAAATGCAAAATGTAATGTAAAAAGATGTTCAAAGGAGTCTTGTTAAGTTTATGCAAGGTCAGTCACTTAGGGAACATTGTGTCTAATGTATCCAAGAGATGACCAATCAAAGAATATCATATTCACAACTTAGGGGATGTAGTGTGTCACATCAAACCATCAAGAGGAATGCAATATGCTAAGATAGATCACACTTATGAAGGACATCACACCCAATTTCATCCACAAAGTGACAAACACATCACACAAATGACAAGGCTACACTAGGAACCAATAATGCAAATGAATTATGGTAATGTATGCCCCACACTTTAAAGGAATTGCTACACATTTTTCTATGAAAAATTACTTAAAAGCAGAGAAGCAAAGAAAATGCAAAAAGGAAACAAGACACAAGAGCCAACTTGGAAAGCCCTAGGCCAAGGAATATGTTTCAATGTTAGGCTACGTCATGTGAAGGAAAATGAAAGACAAAGAAAGAAAGGGAGTTGCCCCCCAGAAAGGAAAGAACACCAAACACATAAGAGATCTATGGATTTGGAGTCATTATGCTTGTTACTGCAATGTTTTTATGAAAGAGCTCAGAACTCTCATCATTCTCAAAATACACATAGAATTGTAAGAATGACATAAAGAGAGTGAAAAAAAAGGAAAAATAAAGTCTGTTTTGAGTCAACATGGAAGAGACATTGTAGTCTCAAAGCTTTGCATCATCCCCAAAAGGAAAACACAAGCGAAAAGAAAATGAAAAGGAAAAAACTTTTGAGTCAACATGAAGGAGACATTTTGGTCTCAATGCTTTGCATCATCCCTAAAAGGAAACACAAAATAAAATTGAAAAAGACAAAGACCTTTTGGGTCAACCTGGAAGAGACATAGGGTGTCTTTATGCTTTGCGTCATCCCCAAATGGAAAACACAAAAAAAAAGAAAAGATAAGAACTTTTTGGGTCAACATGGAAGAGACATAGGGCATCTCAATGCTTTGTGTGATCCCCAAACGTAAAACACAAAACATAAGAAAAGACAAGTAATTTTTGGGTTAACATGGAAGAGACATAGGGCATCTCTATGCTTTGCATCCTCCCCAAAAAAAAAGCACAAAAAAAAAGAAAAGACAAGGACAAGGAATGATAATTAGAAGAATAGAGATATGAATAGAAGAAGTGTACAAAAAGTGGGAACATCAAACATACATAAGGGGGGAACATGATACATACATGAAAGAAAAATAAAAGAAATTAGCAAGGCGAATGCAAGTCAACCACCTAACAAGTCATCCACCTCCCAATCATGATCAATGTAATGCACGGGTGGTTGATTGTCCAAAGGAAGAATTGCAAGTGCTGAACTAGTAGTTGTACCAGGTTCTTCACTTGATGAAGAGGATTTATCTTTTAAGCTTATTATGAATGAGAATAAAGAGTTTAAATTATTGTGTATTTCTTCATCTATTTTGGCAATCTCCACATCGTCATCATCAAAAGGTTTGGTTGTTGGATTGGTTCAAGTTGTTGTGAAGGCTGGATTGGACTATCAAGTGGCAGGTCAAGAGAGGCAGGGTGGTAATCTATTGATTTTGTCAAAGGTAGAGGTGGATTTTTTTTTGTTTTCTTCTATGCTAGATTGACGAGCAAGGAGACGACAATGATGCCGACATTCCCTAGTAGCATGATTTCTGTTAATATGGTTTTGGATTTGTTGAGGTGTAAGAGAAGATTGAGTCAATATAGGTTCTTCTACTTCCAAAGAAGGAAGAACAGAAGAAGTTGAAGAAGACAGATCAACCACTTTCTCTTTTGATTTGTGGTCGTGCCCACAAAAGGATATGAAAATCACAGCAAAACCTATCCTGGGAATTGGATATTCCAGTAGGTGACTAATATCTCTTCATGGTCGTTCATTTACTTGTCAAACCAGGGAACGTATACTTTAAATGGAGCAGCACTATATGTGCACCAAGAACCAGTTTCAGTCACAACCTATGAAGATAAATACTTGGAAAGAGATTCTACCTATGCTATAGGAAGGTAAAGCAAAGTTCTCTTAATTCAACAATAATTTAACCAAAGAAGAAATCATAACAGTTATGACTGAGAAACAAACTATGAACTGGCCTTATGCTGCAGGAACAGACACAGGGATGGATTCCCAATGCTGCAGGAACAATATAAGACTGAGTTTGCACGGAAACTTCAAAGATGAAATCTAGCTTATGATCAACAGAAAATGAATAGCTAACTAACTAACTACAAATACTTACTAAGTGGGCCCCCTTAGCAAGCATCAACTAATTACGCAAGTACTAAACTCAGAACTTCATCAAATTTTATTCATAAATTCAAAATGGTATACATTGTTATGTTCATATGAAAACTAACAACAAACTCTATTTCTTGTCATACAGATTCTACTTTTATTATCACACTAACTCTTACATGATATCCTTTCTATCTCACTATGCTTGCTCACTCGTGCAGGAGGGGCACTTATTTAAATCAGGAAAACAACTAACTAACTAACCCTAACAGAGAAAGACATGGATGTGAAATGTATCTTGAAATTGAGGAACATACTTCATAAATGAGTTTATCTGTTCAACCCAACACAGAGAGAATCTAGCATTCCACTCTTTCCAGATTGACTGACATTTAAAATCCTTCCCAACAGTTTTGGTCAAAGAGTCTTCGCCAGAGCTTCCTCGAAGTCATGCAGGAAATGGACTTTACTGCAAGGCCGAGATCGGCTACGCTTGACTTGATCATACTTTCTTCAACAACCTATGAAAGACAAGGTAACAGATGTGAAAGAAAAGGCGCATGACACATACACAATATCCATTCATTAATCACATATTTAAATCTATTTCATCATTCAAAAACTACATGCGTTATACTTGTCATTTAGGGAGTCAACGAGGTAACAAGTATAGACATGTCAACATCATAGGCTGCAAGAACATGAAATTATATTGCTACAAGATATCCCCCAATAAAAGGTTTCAAAAGAGTTAAACAACCATGAACAACAAAAGTGAGGGAAGTAAAAGTACACCAAGATATCCAAATTGTGAGCATATTTTGGGCTCATCATTTTGCCCCCTATTTAACCCAATGCTGGTCCTCCAGCATTAAACTTTCTGGTGGTCTCTCTGAAATTAGTGGTTGCGACATGACTTTGAAATGGAGTTCCAAATTTGTAATAAAAACCTTTGAAACTCTGCCACCATTCATACCTACGAGCTTCTGTATCTTCATTAATATTTGTAGCTTGGTAAGGATAAAGGGGCCACATTAGCATAGGAAGTCTAAATGTCAATGGAAACCACAATTCAAACCTCTTTTGAAGGCCCAACTGTATGTATCTGCTTGATCTTTTGAGAGCTGCTGTAAAATTCAGGGGACTGTGAGGCTCAGACCTTCTTAACCCAATAGTTAATCTCTCCCACCTCTTCTCAATCCTGGAGTATGACAGCTTCCAAAATGAGTATGTTTGTTCCTGAAACTCATCATATACCTATTTTCTGAGATCAAATATTTTCATCCTGGCTGTATCATTATTAAAGCCATATGCCACAGTAAGCTAGGTTTTCAACATTGTATGGGGGTCTGAACTCTCAGGGTGCAATGGAACAGGCTCATTCCTTTTGGCTTCTTCATATGCTTCCCATTGCCTACCATAATTTGCTTCATTTTCTGCCCAAGACATAAGTGATCTCAAATGGATGTCGCCAATGTATAGAAGGGGATTCCACTCTATTTCAAATGGAATTATAAAGCCATGTAAATAAAATTCACACAAAGAATTCCTTAGCTAATTAGGAGCTGCCTAGTATGCATCGTAGAATTCTTTAGCAGTGTGAATAATAGGATCTAGATTTCTGGAAATTATCATTAGCTGGAACCACAAGAATTGTTCCTTGAGGCATAGAGCATAAACTCTGGGTGGTGGTCTGCATTCCATAATTTGACCAGTTACCTTCAACATTTCATCCATTTTCTCCTTTAACTCTTGAATTTCCTGTTTCTTCCTTTTAATTTCCTTTTACAGCTTCTTCTTTTCTTCCTCCCAAAGACTTTGTTGCATTTCAGTCTTGGCTAGGTGGCAGAAACTAAGGGTTTGCAATGTAACTGGTCTCCATGTAGCTTTGAAATATTCCAAAAACTCAATCAAAAATGTCTTTTTGTAGACAACAATGGCTTGACAAGTTGCAAGGGGAAATGAAGCTTCATTGGCCACTTCTAATTGTTTAGTCTGTTCCTCCTCTTGCTGCAGGATGAATTCCTGTTGTCACAATGGAGAAGACTGTGCTTCCTCTAAAATCTGCATAGCCGCAACAACCAAGTCATCAAGACTTGGTACCCCCCTTTCATTATGCTCAACTTCCCTTGTCTCAATTTGTTCTTCTTCAGGAATAACAAATGAACTATGTGAAGCACTCTCAGACACATTCTGAGAAACATCATATTGAGACTCTGCAGATTCTTCTGAAATTATAATAACCTCAGGTTGAGGTGAAGCAAGGGAGGTTTTACATTGTTTCCTTGTGGAAACTCTTCTTGGCAATGTTGCAGCTGCAGGAGGTGCTCTTGTAGCCTTCCTCTTTCTAAACTGCCTAGAGGGTTCTGCCTTATTAGAGGATGATGGTGAACTGGTGATGGAAACAGGTGTTGTTGTAGGAGAGATTGTTGCAGGGGAAGATGCTGCAGGAGAAGAGCATTGCCTTTTCTGAGAATGAGGGTCAGATTCTGGGGTTTGTTCCGCCCCAGATGACTCTCTTGCCTTTGTTTTTCCTTTTTCTCTCCTACTAGAAGACCTAGTTTGCACCTAGGTAGAGGACTCTGTTGTGAGAGCTGCAAGACCAGGTGCTACAGGAGCAGATGACCCTTGCCCTGTTCTTCTACTGGTAGACACTATTTCTTCTTTCTTTTTCTAAGGCCGTGGGGTAAGTGCCCTAGGGGTTTTTGGAAGTTGCAGGCTCTTTTGGGCAACAAATTATTGCCAAGAAAGAGGTGATACATCTATCAAAGAGCGTGCAATCAACAATTTTATAAGGCCATGGTGGGAAATAGAGTTATCCTTCCCCTGTTGGGTTCTGTGGGTACATTGTTCCAGAAATTTTAATAAAAAGTTCAGAACATTAACAGCTAACCCATGCCTCATATGACTCAACAATTTGAAATGGTAAGAATACAGGTAAGAAAAATGGCCTTCACATGTTAAATACCTGATTATGAAAGCAGTGTATTCTGGATATGGAGGAGGCAACGACACTCGCTTGCATCCCTGCTTAGAGACTTCCAATGGTCCATCAGTGGGTATTGTAAATTCTGTCCTTGCAGAGACAACATCTAAAGAAAAATTTTCTCCAATGGCTGGAAGCCCGGTTACCTCTGCAATTCTTTTTTTAGTTATAGCAACTATTAGACCCCATACTGTAGCCTTTCCTTCAGAAAGGGTGCTTAAAATTTTTTCTGCAGCCTCCTCATTGAAAGCATCTAAACTCAAAAAGTAATTCAACCATCCACAAAGGCTAAATGCCTAGACTGTTTGAGGATTTTTCATTAATAAATCATGAGCTACAGGCTCATGTCTTACCAGCTAACCACCCATGTTCATATTTTTTCCTTAGCTGAACTCAACTCTTTTCTAAAAATCCAAAAATTTCCCTTTCTGTTCTGGTTCTTTTCTGTCCCGCTGTCACTTTTCTCTTCTTTTCCAAAAATGAACTTCTTGAACAAGCAGTTTTAATTTTAATTTACAATGAAAAACATGCAATGAAAAAGACGTGATCATATTTGGAAAGTACTAGAAAATAATAAAGAAAGGTTATCTAAGCAGTTGTGGCAGCGGCGAAAAGATAGGTTTAAAAAGTGGATTATCTCGCCCTCTACTTAGAGTATGACATGTGTCCTCACATGTACTAAAGAATAGGCAGAGATCGGGTAATAATAACTGATACAAACATAATAGTAAATGAATAAAATGAAATAAACCAATGATACGATAACAAAAGATATTGCGTACCTTTCCATAAATGCTTATACGTGTTGAGAAAGATGACGGCTGTGGCATGAGGTGACAGTTGGGAATGAGATCATAATTAAGGGTGGTGCAGATGAATGAGGTGGATGGGTGACATGGGTAGATGAGATGAATGGATGGAATGGAACGAAAGATAAAGAAGTGAGATGTGGCGACAAGTGGAAATGAAGAAAAAGGGGTCGCCTTAAAAAGGAAACCTTTATTATGAGTATGCATTTCAAAATTATGGTGAAGCTATAGGAGAAAGGATAAAGCCTTTAGTTGCAGGAAGATTTGTGGCAGGATCCTGAATGAACTGCTGCATGAATTCTTCTTTTGAGACTGGTTTATGGTACAACTAGAGGCAATGTCCATTAACTAACAGCTTGAATCTAACAGGATCAATTGTAACAAGTTAAACTGAACCATTAGCAAATACATTCTCAATTTCATATGGGCCCAACCATCTGGTTTGCAATTTGCCTAGACTGTTCTTATATCGTGAGTCATAAAGCAAAGCGCAATCTTCTACTTTGAATTTCTTTTCCTTAATGTATTTATTATGCCACCATATTCTCTGATTCTGTATTATCTCAGTGTGCTGCAGGGCATTCTTTCAGAGCTCAACCAGAGCATTGATCTACATGATCCTGTCATTTTGTGCATTTGTTAAGTCCATAGCCATCTCTAATGCTATTCTTAAAGTCTTATATTCAAATTCTATTGGCATCACAGCTGTTTTACCATACACCATTTCAAAAGGTGTATATCCTGTAGCAGTCTTCCAAGTAGTACGGTAGGCCCATATAGCTTCTGGTAACCTTGTGGCCCAGTCCTTTCTATGCAAATCTACAGTTTTAGTCAAAATAGCCTCTATGTCCCTATTGGTGACCTCAACCTAGCCATTGGCTTGAAGGTGATAAGGAGTTGATTTTTTGTGCTGTATATTGTATTCATTGACTAAAGCTATGATAAGTGTAGAAGTAAATTGTGCTCCTTGATCTGTCACTATCTCCCTAGGAACACCAAACCCAATAAATATTTTTTCATAGAGGAATTCAGCCACTTTATTATCCCTAGCATGTTTCATAGGTTTAGCCTCAACCCATTTTGTGATATAATCTGTGCATACAAGGATGTAGGACTTACCATTGGAAGGTGGATCAATTGGTCCTACAAAATCCAGTCCCCGTTTGTTGAAGGGTGTAACTACAACTTGTGGAAATAGAGGCATCTCATCAGATCGAGTTGGTCTTCCCATCCATTGGCATCTGTCACATCTCCTGGTATATTTGGCTGCATCTCTATACAAAGTTGGCCAATAGTAACTAGCATTTAAAATTTTTATTGCTGTCCTTTTGGTACCAAAATGTCCACCACACGGCTCATCATGGCTTGCATGCAGTATATCATGAGTGTCCTCCTCTTGTACACATCTCATCATAATGTGATATGGCCCTGTATAAAACATGCAATCTGCAAGCCAAGAAAAGTTAAAGCTTTTCTCTACCAATAATCTCTTTTTCCTAAGGGAGAATTGAGGAGGAGTTCTTCCTGTTGTCAGATAATTTGCTATATCAGCATACCATGGGTGAAGAACCTTGATTGCAAACAGGTGCTCATCAGGAAAGGAGTCTTCAATAAGTGCAGAGTCATCTTGCCTTTGAATTCTATAAAGGAAATCAACAACTACATTGGCTTTACCTGGCTTGTCCACAATTGTAATGTCAAATTCCTGCATTAGCAATAACCATCTTGCTAGTCTTTCAGATATTGAGGCTTTGTTCATGAGACACCATATTGCTACACGATCAGTATGAACAAATATTTGATAACCGGTGATATAATGCCTGGATTTATTGAGGGTGTAGATGATTGCTAACATTTCTTTTTCTGTAACAGTGTAGTTTAATTCAGCCCCTTGCAGATTTTTGCTTATGTAGTAGAGTGCATGTTTTTTCAAACCATCCTTCTACCCTAACACTACTCCAATTGCATAATATGATGCATCAGTATGAATATGAAATGGAAGTGACCAATCAGGTCCTTTCAGAATAGGTGCCTGTGTAAGGGCGACTTTCAAGTCAAGAAATACTTTTTCACATTCCTCTGTCCAAGAAAAATCTGCATCTTTTTTCAACAAACTGTATAAGGGGCCTACTATTTGGTTGAAATCCTTGATAAATCTTCTATTGTAACCGACATAGCCTAGAAAGCTCTGTACCTCTTTTTGCTTAGTAAGAGAGGGTAGCTTAGAGATGACCTCAATATTAGCAGGATCAACCTGAATTCCTGCAGTAGAAATATAGTGACCAAGGACTATTCCCTCCTACATCATCATGAAGCACTTTTGACTATTCAGCGATAGGTTGTGATTTTCACATCTCTGTAGTACTTTCTCCAAGTTGGCTTGAGCTTCCTCAAATGTCGTACCATAAACAGTAAAGTCATCCATGTATATTTCCATGCAGTCATATGAGATGTCTAAGAAGATACTTATGATTGCCCTCTGGAAAGTTGCAGGAGTATTACAGAGACTAAAAGACAAAACTGAATAGGCAAACGTTCCCCAAGGGCATGTAAAAGTAGTCTTTTTTTATCCTTAGGAGCAATCTTGATTTGATTGTACTCACTGAAGCCATCTAAGAATGAGAAGTACTTTTTCCCAACTAAATTATCTAGAACTTGATCAATGAATGGAAGAGGAAAGTAATCTTTCTTTGTTGCCAAGTTGAGCTCTCTGTAATCTACACATACCCTCCATTTTCCTCCTTTTTTTGGAACAATGACCAATAGGGAAACCCACTGACTATTGAAGATTGGGTAGATAAAGCTAGCTGTTAACATTTTCTGCAATTCTTCTTTAACAATTTCTCTAAAAGCTAGATTAATTCTTCTTTGAGGCTGCCTGATAGGTCTAAAGTCACTGTTAATATATATGCGATGTGTAGAGAGTTTTGGGTCTAAACCCTTCATATCCCCATAGTCCAATGCAAAAGCTTTGTGGTGGGCTTGCAACATTGAGGCTAGGGCAGTTTGTTGAGACAGAGGCAACTTATTATTAATATGCAGACAACGGCCTAGAGATACTTCTATCTGTTTGGCAAGATCATTTATTGAGGTTGTTGTTAAAGGTGGTGCCTGTATATCACATAATAAAAAATCATGATGGCTCTCAGGATTCTGTTGCTGCAAGAAACATTGCTAAGAACAGCTGTCCAAAACAGATGGGCTATTCAAACTAGAACAAAACTGCATAATATGTAGAAGCAAATTATCTTCACTTTAAAGCTAGGAAAATGGATTAGTTTGTACCATCATTAACTGAGCTAATGAATTGAATTCTTTAGTTTCCTCTCCTAGATCTGGCCAAATTGGTTGAGACAAATCTCGCAGAGGTTGTGTAGGTGGGTATAAAGCCAATTTCTTTCTTGACTGACCATCAAAAATTGTCATGTCTCCTAAACGACATCTTATAAGGGCATTAGTTGTAGCTAACCAAGGTCTACCTAGGATAATAGGATATCCTCCTAAGGTTGCCTTTGTGGACAATATGGTGAAATCAGCAGGGTATTCCCAAGATTCAAGGGTGATAATGACATCTTCTATTACTCCATCAAGTGTAACTGTGGAACTATCAGCAAGCTGCAGGACAGCCGGTGTAGACCGAATGTTTGGGATATTCAAACACTCCATAGTGTGCTTGGTCATCACATTAATGGCTACACCAAGGTTAACCAAAACATTTCTTACTACCTGACCATTGATATTTATTTTTACTACAGGACTTCCAGGATTAGTATATTTTGGAATGACAACCTTCCCCAACATAATATCAACTATCCTAGAACATGGATAGTTTAGGGATTCTTTTTCTTTCTTCCTTGTTTCTTTAAACAAGCCTCTTTAATGGCTTTTTCATAGATTGGAACATCTTTAATAGTTTGAAAAAAAGGAATTTGAACTTGTACATTCTTCAACTGCTCTAGAATATCAAAGGTAGGCTCTTCAATGGTCTTGGATGTAGTCATTTGCAATCTCTGAGGAAAAGATGGTGTAGCCTGAGGCTGTAGGATAGGTTCCTTAGAGGCAGTAGCATATATAGGTATATCTTCTGCATGATCAGTAGGTTGTTCAACGGTAGAGTCTAGAATCTCTGTAATTACAGGTGGCTGTGGAGTAGGGAGAGTGGTTCCAGACCTGAGATGGATATCATTGATATTTAGGGCATAAGTTGGATACTGGTTGAATTTTGCAGAATACAAAGGTTGCTGATGTTGTTGCTGCTTATTATTATGATTTGGCAATGGTTGAGCAGGCATAGGTGTTTGTTTTGGAGGGCCAGTATTTGTTGCAAGTGCTGTAGGAGGAGGCATAAGGGCCGAAGGTTGTGGCTGCTGAGACTGCATGAATCCAGGGGGTTGGTTCTGCCATTGCTGAGAGCTTCTCCATTGAGGGTTCTATTGCCAGTTACCTGGAGGTGGAGTCCATTGTCCTTGTGGCTGCTGCCAACCTCCTTGAGGGGGTTGCCATTGAGGGCTCTGATAGTTAGGCTAGTATGGTTGAGGAGCATTCCAAGGTGGAGATGGGCCATATGTAGGTTGCCATTGGTTATTATTGTGATCCTAAGAATTTTATCCTTCTCTAACGTGCAAAATAACTAAGAAATGCAAGTGATAAAAGACCAAAGACACCTCAAGATTAGCCAAAAGAGTGATAAAACAAGAAGGAAAATGGACAAACAAGATACAAATGATTTCACCTTCCTTGCTGTTGATGTCTCCTTGATTGGCCCTTGCTTGGGATGATTTTGTGTGCTCCTTAGATGATTTCTTGAGTGACTAAATGCAAGATTAATGTGAAAAATGATTAAAAGAGATGGCTAGATGATGGCAAAGGATTGAGAATGCAAATTGGCAGCATGTAGTTATCAAATGGCTAAGTGTTGAAAATGCCCTTGAGGAGGGGGTATTTATAGGAGAATTTGAATGGTCAAGATGCATCCAACAAGGCCAAGATGAAGGGCTATGGTGGGTTGAGAACCCACAAGCCCTCACATCATGACATGTGGATGGTAAAGTGGTCAAGAGAAGATGAGGTGTAAATGAGGTGTCAAAAAGGTACATGAGGTGGAGGAAGGACAAGCACCTTGGGGAGTGAGAAGATTTCTTCAAAAAAGGATTTCTTGTCCCTAAGTGGGAGTGAAAGGGACATTTGAGGAATTTTGGAATTCCTCAAAATTCTACATGGGAAAAGGAAAGGTGGTTGGGGAAATAAGTGTGAATTAAAAATTCACATTCCTAGGAGGATCTATAGGATAAAAGGTGGGCTCCAAGAAGGTGGGACTTGGTCACATGTGGAGGTGGGACTTGGTCACAAGCACAAAAGGATGCCCCAATATAACACAAGACCTCGGAGATCTCGGTAGGTACTACGTGGGACAACCAAGAAGACACAATCAAACAAAAAAGCAAGATATGCCCCTATGTTGACCAATCAGAACACACCATAATATGATGGATCATGGCGACCTTGACAAGTGATGATAGGGATAAACAAAATCCAAAAGTATCAAAATATCACAATCAATTTCAAATGTCCTTTTTCATAGGATCAAGGGGAGGGATGGGATTGATAAGGTCTGTTAGGAATGATGCATCCTGTTGAGACCGATGATGGGTACTAAGCTAAAAGATCGATATGACATAAGATATTCAAAACTGATTGGATTTGGTGATACAAGTGGCTCTTGTTTGTTGAGAACTAGATAGATAAGTAAGGGCATAGCTTGACGACATGACACAAGGGAGATAAGACATGAGATTGACAAACCCTAAAGACCTAGGGGCTCGGGGGCCGATCAAAGATTAGCCTTGCCTACGTAAAAGTGTAGAGCCCTCGTAGTTCGATAAAAGGCTGACGACTGACCAAGATGGAGACCTTGATGGATGGTAAAGATAGGATGGACAAAAGGAGTAAAGTGGATAATGGCGATCAATGAGAGATGATAGATGATAGATGATAAAGGAGCCCTGGGAGCTGATCAAGTGATCGACCTTACTTACATGAAAGCGTAGTTCGACAAGACCAAAGGAAAACAATGGATAAAGGATGATAAGATGATAGGATAAGTGGATAAAAAGATGGGACCGTTATGACAAGATAGGATAGACTTGTTGGATTGGATAGGATGATGACGATCACATAAAGCTCAGGGATGGGATAGTTATCCAAAGCAGTAAAATGACTTTGGAGGATGATATGATAGATAGATGAGTGATGAAAAGTGATAGGGGATTGGAAAGATGTGCAAAAGAAGCAGGGGTGATGACGATGAGATAAATGGCATTGGGTTGCATAGGGGGAGGCCTATAGCCAAATACCAATGACAAGGGATTGTGAGATGGGATGAGATGAAAGAATGGATAGAGATATAGGGATGGGGGATGGGAGGGATTGTTTGGATGGATGGAAATATAAGGATTGGGAGATGAAAGGGATGCTAGGATAGATGGATACGATGATAAGGATGGGGAGATGGGAGGAATGCTATGATAGATGGATAGGGACATAAGGATTGGGAGATGAAAGGGATGCTAGGATAGATGGATGTCTTCAAGGACTATGTCAAAAAGGAAGCAGATGCCCCCACTCTAGATATGTCATATATGAGGAGGCATGAGGGATGGAAGACAAGTGGATGGGTGACTAAGGAATATGATAGAGCATGGATGAAGGGAATGTATACCAATAGGTGTCCAAAGCATGCAGAGATAGGTGCCCCTATTTTGATCAAGATCACAAGGATGGAGGGAATGGGAGATAAATGTGATATGATGGTAGGATGCGGAAGATAGTTGGGATGGGGGGATTTATGAAGAAGACAGATAACAGGAAGACGGGTGCATAGCTGGAAGCATAGCGGATGGAGGGAATGCATATCAGGAAGTTTCCCCCAAGTGCAGATGGGGATTTATGCATGATGCTTGTTTGCTAGGTTTTCATCATGGTACTTATCCAAGGCGCTTGTTTGCCAAGTTTTCACCATTGGACGAATTATTTCTCTTTACTATTTTTTTTTTGGACTTTTTTGGATATCATGCAGAAGGAGATGGGTAAGGATAAGGAAGTGGATAAGCAGATTTAGAAGATACATGATAAGGATATGGATGAAGAATTCAAGCATCAAGTTCTATACGAGGTAGTAAGAGCCCATGTTCGAACGACTATTGGATGTTGGTACAACCTTATGAGGATAAATGGATTATGCAAGAGGATGAATTAGGGGGATTTGAGAGGGGAGATACATGGGATAATGGATGGGATGCTGCAAAGGGTATGGATGGAATGATGGGGTGGATATGTGATGGGGAGATGTGTTCAAGACCAACATTGGCACATGTGGTGGTGGATGTGAAAAGATAAGAGGATTAAGGGATGGAGAATGTGGGGATAATGGAGGAGATGGAATGGTGAATTTCAAGATATAGGGATCCAAAACAGACTTAGGAGATGAAAGGGGTGTATGATTAGCTTTTGGATTAGCGACTTTGGATGTTCTTATGGAGGCTTCATTTGTTTTCTTTGGGATCCACATGGTTTTTATGTTTGCTTTGGTGGGCCTTTGCGGCCTACAAATTTGATTTGGATTTTGGATTTGATTTTGCTTTGCTTTAACATGTCTTTTAGAGGGGACGTGAGGGGCCTTAGATTCATGTGGATGTTTGGATTTATGCATTTTTTCTTTAACAACCAAAGTGCTTTTAGTAGCAATGGGATGGGTGTGAGAAGATGGATGATGTGGAGTGATGGAGGTAGGATTACGAGGATTACGTGTAGATGGAGAATGTGTAGGTATGTGCCTTTGTTGATCCTGATTAGGATGTTTATGATGGATGAGATGGATAGGTGATGAATGGATGAAAGGATGGATAGGACGAGATGGAGGAGGTGATTTTGGGATATAGGGGCCCAAAATAGACATAGGACTGGAGGAAACAAGGGCATGGTAGATGAAGGATTAGATGGAGGGATGTAAGGACCCAAAATGGATGGAGCAGATGAAGGAGGAAGATGGACGGTTGTTTTAGGTGATACAATAGAGGAGGAGGGATGGCCACATATGATTGGGCGATGGGAAGAGTCGATATTTCTTTTGGAAAAGGCTCGTTGAGGACGTCTAGAGGTTGTACCAACATTTTTGGATTGTGAGTGGTGAGTAGTACATCCAAGACCTTGCGGATACAAATGTTCTTTAGCTTGGATGGGCTCTATAATACCTTGCTCATGAAGGCCTAAACCTTTTCCTTGATAATTCATTTTCTTGAGTATTCAATCTAGGACATGATTTTTGTTATTCTGGAAGAATGATGCGAGTTCATTATTAGGTGGAAGAGGAGGGTTGGTGTATATGCTTTGTTTTTCTTCTGTGAGGAAACCACCATGGAGGAATGTGAGAGGACCAAGGGAATATGCAAGTGGTGTGGGGATAGCATTTTTAGGCGATGATGGGGGGTCATGAGAAGGAGATGATGGGATAACAACATTAGGAGAGGGAGTAGGGGCCATGATAGGATTTGGATTTGTGGTAGTAGGCTCATGCGATGGAGATGGAGCAGTGGAAGCTTGAATGATAAGGGGATCATGGGATGGAATGGATGGGGGATTGTGATCTTGAGGTGGACTAGATGGGATGGTAGGATCTTGATCTGGAGAAGGGGATATGCTGGCATGCTTTGCATTAGACTCTTGGTGTGACTCATCGTGTGCGGGAGGCATGGTAACGAAATCTTGTTGGGACTTTTCAAGTGGGGAAGATGGAGGGATGAAAGATTCATGAGGTTCATTGGAATGGGTTTTGGTGCTACTAGGGGTGGGAGGAGTGGATTGGATTTGGGTGGACCTAGGAGTAGAGGGAGTGGATTGGAATTGGGCGTCTTTGATCGATTCGGTGGTTCTTAGAGTAGGAGATGAGGGTTCAATGGATTTAGTGGTTTGAATGGTTTGAGTAGTACTAGGGGTGGTAACATCAATAATAGGTGTGGTATGGAGAAGGGTCTCATCACTAGTGACCGTGGATGATGGATCTAGATGGCATGGTTCCATGACTTCAAGATGTGGAGTTGGGGATGGCTTCTTTGTCATGAGTCCTTGGAGAACTTCTGAAATGAGAGACTTGCATATGGTTGGCTTGGCTGGGGTGGTAGAAAAGGATGAGGGATTATGGATTGGTGGACTAGGGTTAGGTGGAGGAATGGGATCGAATGTAGGACTATGAGTAGATGGGGGATTAGAATTGGATGGAGGACTAGGAGTAGATGGATGAATGGGATTGGATGGAGGACTAGGAGTAGATGGAGGACTAGGATTGGATGGAGGGTTAAGGTAAGGATATTGGAGTGGTGAATTAAGATAGGGGGACATGGATTGTAGATTAGGACAGGATATAGGTGGTGTAGTGGGACAAGAGGATGTGGGGGATGGATTATAATAAAGGTATGGGGATGGTGGATTATGATTAGGATATGTGGGTGTAGGATTAGTATGGGAAGATTGGGAAAGATGATTAGGATAGGGGGTCATGTATGGGGAATTGTAATAGGAATATTCTGATGGAAGATGAGGATAAGAGGATGTGGATGTTGAATAAGAGGATGATGTAGATGGGGAAGGGGAAGGTACTGGATATCCCTTGTCAAAGGTAGCATAAGGAACATGATTAGGCTTAATTGGATTTTGGAAAGTGGGTGGATAAAGCTTACTAGAGATGATAGTGTCAAGAGGATCTATGTCATATACCTCTTGATCGACAAGACTTTCGTTATCATCGTCAACATAATTAGGGTTTCCCTTGACTACTATTGATGGAGGATGAGGATTCATGATGGTGATGGATAAAATATTTTGGATGGGAATAGATTAAAGCTCAAATCGGGATTTTGGTCAAGCTTAGATTAGGATTGGCCAAAAGCTCAGATTAGGATGATTGGATGATGCAATGGGATTGATTTTGATTTTGATGGGATTCGGTAGATGGATGATTGGATTGGGTAGATGATTTGATGAATTTGATTAAAGTACTAGATCAGTTTGATTGTATAGGATCAAATGATTAGATGATGTTGATTGGATAATTATGATTAGATGAAGATGATTGTATGTATCTAATTAGAGGAATGGATTGGTTTAATTAGATAGGAAGAAAAAAAAGGTACCACTAAATAGAGCTCAAAAAATTAAGCAATTTTGGTTTTCGAACGAAGTTGATTCGACGCACGGTTTGTAAATGATGGCCCCAGGAAGTTAGGGGCGTGTCCACCTCGTAATGTGGGGGGTGGCCACCCCGGGATGGTCAAATTATTGATAAGAAGAAATGGAAGGTACCACTAGATAGAGCTTTAAAAATTGAACAATTTTGGTTTTTGGACGAAGTCGATTCGACGTATGGTTTGTAAATGACAGCCCCGGGAAGTTAGGGGTGTGTCCACCCTGCGATGCGGGGCGTGGCCGCCTTGGGATGGTCAAATTTTGATAGGAGAAAATGAAAGGTACCACTAGATAGAGCTTTAAAAACTAATCAACTTTGGTTTTTGGACGAAGTCGATTCAACATACGGTTTGTAAATGACAGCCCTGGGAGGTTAGGGGTGTGTCCACCCTACGATGTGGGGCGTCGCTGCCCTGGGATGGTCAAATTCTTGATAGGAGGAAATGGAAGGTACCACTGGATAGAGCTTAAAAAACTAAGCAACTTTAGTTTTTGAATGAAATTTGACGTATGGTTTGTAAATGACAGCCCCGGGAAGTTAGGGGCGTGTCCACCTGCGATCGAGGCGTGGCCGCTCTGGGATGGTCAAATTCTTGATAGGAGGAAATGGAAGGTACCACTGGATAGAGTTTGAAAAACTAAGCAACTTTAGTTTTTGAATGAAGTTGATTCGGCGTACGATTTGTAAATGACAACCCCAAGAAGTTAGGGGTGTGTCCACCCAGCGATGCGGGGCGTAGTCAGCTTTTTGCAGCAAATCAAGGGCGTAGTCAGCTTTTTGCAGCAAAATCAGGGGCGTAGTCAGCTTTCTGCAGCTAAATCAGGGGCGTAATCAACTTTTTGTAGCTAAATCAGGGGTGTTGACAGCAAAATCAGGGGCATAGTCAGCAAAATCAGGTGCGTTGACAGCTTTCTACAGTAAATCAGGGGCGTTGATAGCAAAATCAGGGGCATTGACAGCAAAATCAAGGACGTTGACAACTTTTTGCAGTAAATTAGGGGCGTTGACAGCAAAATCAGGGGCGTTGTCAGCAAAATCAGGGGTGTTGTCAGCAAAATCAGGGGCGTTGACAACTTTCTACAGCAAAACAAGGGTGCTGCCACCTTTCTGCAGCAAAATTAGGGGTGCTGCCGCCTTTCTACAGCAAAATTAGGGGCACTGCCGCCTTTCTGCGGCAAAATTAGGGTGCTGCTGCCTTTCTGCGATAAGACAGAGTTTGGTTTTAGTGGCAATGGCTATGGCAATGACGCAAAATGATAAAGTAAGGCCAAAGTATCAAAGATTTCACAGATTTTTCATAAGAAACACTTCAAGCAAGCACAATCCTATGATTAATATTAAGGGTATGGCCAGACAAGGTCTTAATCTAGGATGCACAAGGCTTCTAGGGAGTCCTCAATATACTCTCGGTACGTGAGGCACAACCGTGAACACCAGTCTGTCACAAGCGTGAGTTGGGAACCCCAGCGAGATACTGAAAGGCTCAGACCAACTCTTCACGTCTATCTAGGTATCACTCTAGCTTCGATGCTCCTCCAATTATGATGTGACTGGATTGGGGTACAACTTTCGTTCTCCCCCCTTTATATACCCCGCCGATACGCGTGGTTGGAATTGTCCCTTGGGGTGATGAAATCCCCAAGCAAGTCCCACTAAAAAGAAGACACTAACCGTTTCCAACTACTCCCCAGGCTCACATGAAGTGCAAGGGGAAAGCAAAAACAAATTAATGCCCCCTTGGGTAACACAAAAAAAAACAATCACGACAAGCAATGAAGTTTACCCCCCTAATTAGACTATGTTCCAAAACAACAAGGATAATTTTTTGCAGATCTGATCAAATAGATGGCCCTGCAAAAAAATGTTAGTTGTCTTTTTCTTCGTTCTTGATCAATTACACCCTAATATGCTGCAAATTGTTAGCAAAAAAATACCAATATCCTTGCCAAAACAATGTTAGAGGGTTATTACTTGACAATAGCAAAAAATGAGAGCCAAAACGAAGCCAAAATGACTGTTTTACCCTCGAAACTATGCTGTTTTGGGGCGCTGCCGCCTTTCTGCAGTGCACAAGAGGGCGCTGTTGCCTTTCTGCGGTAAGGCAGAGGGCGATGCAGCCTTTCTGCAGTAAAATGGGGGTGCTGCCGCCTTTCTACGGTAAAGCAGAGGGCACTACTGCCTTTCTGCAGTGGACAAGAGGGTGCTGCCGTCTTTCTGCAGTAAGGCAGAGGGCGCTGCCGCCTTTCTGCAGCAAACTTTGTCAGATTTTTAAGAAAAAATGAAAGTTGTGCCCCTCTCACTACAAGAAAAGTGTTAGAAAAACCTTCTAAATATATCCTTAATCGCAGCAAATGTGTTAGAAGGAATAAAACTTTCAGATGTGGGGCGCTGCTGCCTTTCTATAGTGGCCAAGAGGGCACTATCGCCTTTCTGCGGTAAACTTTGTCAGATTTTTTTAAAAAAAGAAAAGTTGTGCCCCTCCCACTGCAAGAAAAGTGTTAGAAAAACCTTCTATATATATCCCTAATCGTAACAAATGTGTTAGAAGGAATAAAACTTTCAGATGTGGGCCGCTGCCACCTTTCTGTAGTGGCCAAGAAGGTGCTACCACCTTTCTGCGGTAAACTTTGTCAGATTTTTAAGAAAAAAAGAAAGTTGTGCCCCTCCCACTGCAAGAAAAGTGTTAAAAAAACTTTCTAAATATATCCCTAATCACAACAAACGTGTTAGAAGGAATAAAACTTTCAGATGTGGGGCACTGTCGCCTTTCTGTAGTGGCCAAGAGGGCGCTGCCACTTTTCTGCAGTAAACTTTATCAAATTTTTAAGAAAAAAGGAAAGTTGTGCTTCTCCCACTGCAAGAAAAGTGTTAGAAAAACCTTATTAATATATCCCTAATCGCAGCAAACGTGTTAGAAGGAATAAAACTTTCAGATGTGGGGCACTGCCACCTTTCTGCGGTAAACTTTGTCAGAATTTTAAGAAAAAATGAAAGTTGTGCCCCTCCCACTACAAGAAAAGTGTTATAAAAACCTTCTAAATATATCTTTAATCGCAACAAACGTGTTAGAAGGAATAAAACTTTCAGATGTAGGGCGCTGTCGCCTTTCTGCAGTGGCCAAGAGGGCGCTGCCACCTTTCTGGGGTAAGGCAGAGGGCGCTGCCACCTTTCTGCAACAAAATGGAGGCGTTGCCACCTTTCTGCGACCTTTTCCTGCAAAATTCTTAACAAAAAGGGAGATTAAATGCAAGAACCCGTTTATGGGTCCCACCGGGCGTGCCAGAAATGTGATCCTAAGAATTTTATCCTTCTCTAACGTGCAAAATAACTAAGAAATGCAAGTGATAAAAGACCAAGGACATCTCAAGATTAGCCAAAAGAGTGATAAAATAAGAAAGAAAATGAACAAACAAGATACAAACGATTTCACCTTCCTTCCTGTTGATGTCTCCTTAATTGGCCCTTGCTTGGGATGATTTTGTGTGCTCCTTAGATAATTTCTTGAGTGACTAAATGCAAGATTAATGTGCAAAATGATTAAAAGAGATGGCTAGATGATGGCAAATGATTGAGAATGCAAATTGGCAGCATGTAGTTATCAAATGGTTAAGTGTTGAAAATGCCCTTGAGGAGGGGGTATTTATAGGAGAATTTGAATGGTCAAGATGCATCCAACAAGGCCAAGATGAAGGGCTATGGTGGGTTGAGAACCTACAAGCCCTCACATCTTGACATGTGGATGGTGAAGTGGTCAAGAGAAGATGAGGTGTAAATGAGGTGTCAAAAAGGTACATGAGGTGGAAGAAAGACAAACACCTTGGGGAGTGAGAAGATTTCCTCAAAAAAGGATTTCTTGTCCCCAAGTGGGAGTGAAAGGGACATTTGAGGAATTTTGGAATTCCTCAAAATTCTACATGGGAAAAGGAAAGGTGGTTGGGGAAATAAGTGTGAATTAAAAATTCACATTCCTAGGAGGATCTAGAGGATCAAAGGTGGGCTCCAAAAAAATGGGACTTGGTCACATGTGGAGATTGTGACAAGTTCAAAGTTTTAGAAGCCTTGGAAGGATGGAATGTGAATTAAAAATTCACATATAAAGGAGGGGAATCTAGGATAAATAAAAATGAATTAAAAATTCCTTGGGGGGAAGAGTTGACCAAGGTACTAATTAAGTTTGACTAATCAGTAATTAGAGGATAATTAGGGGTTAATTAGGATTAAAAGCCAACTTGCAAAAGTTGGAGAATGTGACACATCCTAATCAAGGATTAGACATGTGCACATCCTTAATGAAGAGATTAGGAAATGGATTAGGATTAGATGAAAATGACATGTGAAGAATTAAATAAATGTAATATTTATTTAATTTATTTGATGAAAAGAGGATTAAGGAGGGTAAGGTATTTAATTATTAATTAAATACCTTAGGGATTTGGCAGAATTAAAGATATTAATTAAATAATAGTAATATTACTTAATTAACTCAGATAAGAGGATGTTTAGATGAAAAGTGATAAATTTGGATAAATTAAGTGTCCAAATTTGGATGTCTACAATTATAATTAGAGTAAGGATTACCAAAAGTCAAAGGATCTTGAGGCATACCTTGTCTTGGGAGCCCATGGTCTCCTTTGTGCAACAAAGAAGACTTGGTCATTATCACCTTTTATCATATTAAAATCAGTAGGTAACTGTTTAGCCTCCATGTTAGCCACCATCTTGCATCTGCAGTCATGTTTCTTCTATCTACATTGTGGACATAACTCAGTCAGGATTGCCTCAGCCTCTGCATGCTTCTTGCGAGCTTGCATGGTATCCAACTGTGTAGCCATGTTATTTATGATGTCCTGCTTGAAATCAGACAACAAATTTGTGATTTCCATCCGAAAAAATTCAATGGAAGAAGACTTGCCCACTGTAGCTTGATGACCTCTACCCTTTTTCACATTTGGTCGGGAGTAATTGAGACATATCTGCTTGATATCATCCCAAGATGCTTGGGTTATATCGCCTCCTCCCATCAGGTCCAGGGCGTCTATACAGGTATCACTGATTCCCCTTAGAAAAAGTAGTTTCTGAGATTCTTTGTTGAGAGTATGGTTGGAATTCTTTTTCAGATAAAACAAGAATCTTGAGATATAATCCTCCAGACTTTCATCAGTCCTTATGTTGAATTCTGAATATATCACCTTTACTACCACTCTTACAATATTCCTTGTATTTCTCAAGAAATTTTGTTTGCATGACTGCCCAACTATCAACAACACCCCTTCCCAAACTCATGAACCATCTGAGAGCTCCATCCTTCAAGGTAGTAGGAAATAATTTCAGTTTGTGAGCATCTGAAGTGTAGTCATAACTGTGACAGAGGATATCAAACTCAAACAAGAAAGTTTCTGGGTCCTCCGTAACTAGGCCATAGAACTTGGGAAGTAATGAATAAGGAATATTTTTAAGGTTATCAGTATCTTGCTGGGGAACAATGGGAAACTCAAAATCAGGAGGTGGATTAGGTGGATTACGTGCCATATTTGCTTGTTGGAGTATCAGAGCAAATGGATTTTCCTCAGGTTCTTTGGCAGCTGGGTCGAATGGCAATTCAACAAACAAGTTTTCAGGGATGAACCTTCCCAGCGCGTCTCTTCTTCTATGCATGCAATAGAATGAATGATGATTTGAAAGATTTTGAAAATTATTAATTAACAAACTAAACTAATGCTAAAAATGACTTCTAATAAGTTCTTAGCTTGACACCGTCCCCGACAACGGTGCCAAAAATGGTCGTGCCCACAAAAGGATATGAAAATCACGGCAAAACCTATTCTGGGAATTGGACATTCCAGCAGGTGACTAATATCTCTTCATGGTTGTTCATTTACTTGTCAAACTAAGGAACGCATATTTTAAATGGAGCAGCATTATATGTGCACCAAGAACCAGTTTCAGTCACAACCTATGGAAGATAAATACTTGGAAAGAAATTCTACCTATGCTACAAGAAAGTAATGCAAAGTTCTCTTAACTCAACAATAATTTAACCAAAGCATAAATCATAACAGCTACGACTGAGAAACAAACTATGAACTGGCCTTATGCTGCAGGAACAGACATAGGGATGGATTCCCGATGCTGCAGGAACAATATAAGATTGAGTTTGCACAGAAACTTCAAAGATGAAATATAACTTATGATCAACAGAAAATGAACAGCTAACTAACTAACTACAAATACTTACTAAGTGGGCCCCCTTAGCAAGCATCAACTAATTACGCAAGTACTAAACTCAGAACTTCATCAAATTTTATTCATAAATTCAGAATGGTATACATTGTTCTGTTCATATGAAAACTAACAACAAATTCTGTTTCTTGTCATACAAATTCTACTTTTATTATCACACTAACTCTTACATGATATCCTTTCTATCTCACTATGCTTGCTCACTCGCGCAGGAGGAGCACTTATTTAAATCAAGAAAACAACTAACTAACTAACTCTAACAGAGAAAGACGTGGATGTGAAATGTATCCTGAAATCGAGGAACAGACTTCATAAATGAGTTTATCCATTCAATCCAACCCAGAGAGAATCTAGCATTCCACTCTTTCCAGATTGACTGACATTTAAAATCCTTCCCAACAGTTTTGGTCAAAGAGTCTTCGCTAGAGCTTCCTCGAAGTCGTGTAGGAAATGGACTTTACTGCAAGGCCGAGATCGGCTACGCTTGACTCGATCATACTTTCTTCAACAACCTACGAAAGACAAGGTAACAGATGCGAAAGAAAATGTGCATGACACATACATAATATCCATTCATTAATCAGATATTTAAATCTATTTCATCATAAAAAACTACATGCGTTATACTAGTCATTTAGGGAGTCAACGGGGTAATCAATATAGACATGTCAACATGATAGGCTACAAGAGCATGAATGTATATTGCTACAAGATATCCCCCAATAAGAGGTTTCAAAAGAGTTAAACAACCATGAACAATAAAAGTGAGAGTAGTAAAAGTACACCAAGATATCCAAATTGTGAGCATATTTTGGGCTCATCAGTTTGTACACTTGTTTAATATGAGGAGGTAGGACAAGAGTTGCTTCATTTTCCCTTGGTCATTTAAATGATGGCTAGGAAGTGTCAAGAGGTGATTGTTCAAGAGGTTGTATGGCTTGCTCAATGTCTAATTAAGGTTGAAGCATGGTTTCATTATGACAGGAGGTGCAGAATTGGACGAGGACATGCTACGAAGAGATAATTTAGTTATTTTCTTGGCTTTGAACTTTTGATATGCTATAAAAAAAAGTCCTTTCGAGGTGTAATGGGCTCCATTGGTTCAGGCCAAAAGGATTCTAATGAGAAATTACCTTTGGAAGATAAAGGATTAAAGCCATTGTGGTGTACGGTGAATACCTCATTGCCATGTGGAAACTTCAAACACTTGTGAAGAACTGATGAGACTACTTTCATTGAGCAAAGCCAAGGGTGGCCTAGCCACAAGCAAAATTGGTCAGATTGTGGAGTAATTGAAAATGTTACCTCCAAAGTTCTAGGTCCTATTTGTAAAGGGAGTGCGATCGATCTAATCGTAGGGCATACGAAACCAGTATGTGTCTTGATCCATACAGTTGGTTTATTATAGTCATCTTGATATAGCTCATGTAATGGGTGATCCCATAAAGCTGGTTTCCATTTTTTGGGAGGAACTAATTTTTGTTGAAACCACATATTTTAAAAAAATATAATGATTTAAGCCTTAAAAGGTTCCATTTAAAGAATTTAAATTGAAGAGGGTTTGATCAAACTATCTTAAATCAAACCCCTTTGGATAGAACCCCACTAGTTTTAAACCATACCTATAACAGAGTCTCCTTTACACCTATCAAAATGCTGATAAAAAAATCACTTTTGATTTACCTTTTGGGGGATCAAATGAATTCATTTAAAATTTGTTTTTTTCAAGTATGTAGTCCTTATTATAAGCTTCCCAAAAAGTATGATTTTAAATAAATTTAATTTAATTATTATATTTACTTTTTATTTCTTGTGAATGTAAGTTTTTCACTAAAAATCAAGTTCTATGTTCTGCACATGTGGAAAAATAGCAGATTATTAAAAAAAAATTAAAAAATATTAGTGCACCAGATATTTAAGTCCTTGATCCAACAAAGAAAAAAAAATGAATTTCAATACATACAAAAAAGTTACGTGTTATATGGTCACTATGTCTAAATTATAATTGGTTTGAATTTGAAACTTGATTAAAGAAAAAAATTCAATAAAAACTATCTAACCAAGTGGAAGCACTAGATATCAGAGTTACAAATATAAATTCGAAAGAATTAGAATTTTATCCTTCATGGAAAAAAAATTATGCATTATACGGTGAGCGTCACTTTTTAAAAATGTTGTTTTATGAAAAAAATTAGTTTTTGAGGGAGATGGAAAAATAAATGCAATCTGATTCCAAAAATTTTGAAAAAAATATATTTAGAATCTATAGACAAAATGTCACAAAACTCTAATTTGCATCATCTTCAAATTCCTCATGGTTTAGCCGCTATAGGTGTTTGAAAGTGAAGATTTAGTTAAAAATAATAATTTCAGTGTCCAATTTGGCCAAAAATTGTAAACCACTATTGTGGGATCACCCTAATACAAGAAATTCTTCTGTGATCATGTTCTCGCCACAAGTGGGATCTATTAATATTCCATTAGTGGGCTTATCATAGATTCTGCTAGCTGTGTAGAGAGGACCATCAAGAAGTTTTTGTAATATGACTCTAGCAGAAAAAGTGATGTCAAGAGATTTAATGGTTTGGCCCTTTCGAGGTATAACGTCTGTCACACCTACAAGTATATCCATAGGATGATCTTGGGTAACAGTTAGAGTTTTATTGTGTTGTTAATGATTTGTATCAATAGTCATTACATCAGGACTTGAAGGTTCACTAGCCTTGACAAATGAATTAGTGTGTTTAGGCATAGGATTGGTGAAGATTTGTAAGTTCTGGTTAGGGGGTGCAACAAACTTATTACCTTTATCATTAATACCCATAATGGTTCAATGTCTTGAGTCAACGAGGTCTTGAACTAAATGTTTTAGACGCTTGCAATATTCAATGCCATGTCCATTTTGGTGATGAAAATGGCAATAAGCATTAGGTTTGAATGTAGGTGGTAATGACTGATTTGGATCAAGTGGTCGAACGGGTGGTAAGGTGAGCATGCGTTTTTTAATTAATTGGTTCATTGTGTTATGGAGGGTGTCAGGTAGGGGAGTAAATTATCTGTTAGGGTCCCCATAATGATAAGGCACCGCTGCCTTAATAAATGCCACTTGATTTTGATTTTGTTGGGTTGGTTGCAGTTGTTGTTAAGGAGGCAAATTAAGCTGTAAAAAGCCTCTATTTGGTCTGAGAAAGTTTTGATTTTGATTTTTTGTGTTTTATTGTTGTGTTCAAGTTTGTCAGCTCAGTGAAAAGTGGATTTGGAATCATGACTTGAAACCGAGTTATGATATTCACACAAGGTTGTGCATAAATGTATAAAGGAAGGGAATTTCATCATAGTTAGCTTATCCTGAAGGTGTGTGTGCAAGTTTTCGATAAACATCTTTTGTAGATGTGCATTAGGAATCTTGACATCAATTTGAGCATACAACTTGGATTGGTATCGTGAGATAAAATTTGTGACTTTTTCATCTATGTTTTTTCTACATCACATGAGGTCAGCCATTGTTTTCTTAGGTGTCATGTGAACTTGGAAGTTACTTATGAAAGAATCCACAAGTTCATTGAAGGAATGGATGGAGTGATTAGGCAAGTTGGAAAACCAGTCTAACATAGTATCTTTCAAGGCTCTCAGAAAAATCTTGGCTAAAAGTCTCTCATTAAGAACAAAATCACTACATAAAACTGTGTAAGCATTAATATGGTTGATAAGGTCTCCTTTTCCTCCGTATTTCTCAAACCTAGGCATTTCTATCCCTTGTGGCATTGGGGTATGTAAGATTTCTAAGGATAAGGGGCTGCTATGGAAATGATATGTAGGTGGAGTGGTTTGACTTTGGCTAATGTTGGAAAGTTGATGTTGCATGGAAGAAACGGTGGTAAGGAGTTGTGTAATAACGGGATCAGGGTATGTAGATTGAGATGGGAGAGAAAATGGTGATGGAGTGTAAGGGATGTTAGATGTTAGGTGAAGTGAAAGGAATACTAAGAGGTGTGAATGTGGTGGAAGGGACTTGCGATGCCACAAGAGAGGTAGGAATGTTAGGTGGAATTGTAAAGGAAGGATCCATATAACTAACCTGTTGCATAGTTGTAGTGACCTACGGATTGGTATAAGTTGGTAGAGATGCTATGGTTGAAGTCAGAGGAATTGAAGGTCCTCCTTGGCTTACAAGAATGTTTGTGGATTGGGTATTGGAAGAGGCATTTTTATTGTAAATCTCAACAATTTTCTTCATCACTTGCAAGCCTTCATCACTTTCAATCAAATGATGAAGATTATCAATGGTAGGTATGGTAGTTTGGGAAATTTTTTCAAGTGTCAAGTCTTGTTGTAAATGTGCAAATTTTTCATGAAGATTAATGACCTTGTCTTGAGAAAGAGAGTTGTTTTGGGTGTTAACATTCATTGGATGGAAGGGTGAAGGCATGTAAGTGGTATGATCAATGCCTAATGTACCATTGTCTATACTAGGAGTAGGAGCTCATGAGATCCCAAGGTCCACAACGAAAGTGCTATCATGGGAAGCCAAGAGTCTAGAACTTCTTCTCACCAAAGTATTATCAATGGGACACCAAACACTCATACAAGTACCACAAAGGAAAGGTTGAAGTTAAATGCAAGGTAATCGAAAGATGTTTAAATGCAAATAACAAAAAGACAACTAACTATCTCAGAGAACAAACTGCAAAACATAGAAATGTAGGAAAATGCTAGAAAAATTCCAAAAATATTGTCTAAAAAGTGCAGAGGGACTAATTTGCCCAGGGTGGCGAATGAGTCCCAAGATGCAATTTTTTATGTTTTTCAGAATTTTTAAGATGATTTAAATGCTTTTTAGAATGTAAATACAGATGTAGAATGCAGATTTTTCTATTTTTTCAATGAGATGTAATGCAAAAATGAAATCTGAATGCAGTTTTCACTAATGCAAGAGTGAAATTTAAACTATGTTTGAAAACACATTGTGATATGCAAACAACTATGTAAATGAAGAAATTATGCAAAACAAAAGGTACAAGGATGAATCTAAGTGCACCTGGATGAATTGTGATGATTCTAGAATGTTCTAGATGCTGATGAAAATTACTAATTTTTCACAGCGGGACTCATTCGCCTAGAGTGGCAAATTAGTTCTCCTGGTAAAATAGTGTCGGGAATTGGTTTCTGACAGTCGGGATCTAGAATCTGACAAAACTCATATTTTTAGTCCTAAGGTGGGACTCATTCACTATTGATGGTGAATCAGTCCTCTCCAAAAATTATGGAAAATTAGAAGACAACTCTACAACACCAGATCTAGAAATGTTTGCTTGTTAGGTTGCCGAAGTGAGTTTTGCGGGAAATAGACAGAAAACTCCCTTCAAGCTTGAAATATGCTTAAGTTGACTTGAAACACCTAGCTAGCTTTGCTTTCCACTTTTCAACACATAAATGCTTGATAAATTAAGTCTGCAAAACACACATGCAAGAGGGAAAAATGGTTAGGGGTTAGAAAATAGGGGTTTGCCTTGGTCAAACCCCACTTGTAGTAATCAAACCCTTAATGAAATAATGAAATGTAAAGGAAAGACAAACTAATAACATGCAAGTGATGTTAACTCACCATATTCTTGATAATGCAAATCTAAAGTAATGTCAATGGATGCTTCAAAGTGCTTGAATGTTGCTTGAAAAGATGCTGAAAGATGCTTGAATGCTTGAGATTAAATGCATGAATGATAAGATGCATTGGAGATGTAAAATGAGATGAAAAATGCCTATTTATACAATCTTGTGTCGTAGTTTACCATTCATACCACATCACAGGCCGACATCAAGTGATTTTTAATAAAATCCCAAAAAGAAATTTAAAATATTTTGAATTTGGGGCCAAGGGGGACTCATTCACCACCCATGGTGAATGGGTCCCACCAAGGACCTAAAAACAAGTGTCAAGAATTAAGTTTCATTTAATGTTGTTTGTTAGGATAATATCCAAAAATACACTTAATTAAAGCATATGAGGGCATAAAGGGGTCAATTAAGTCATAAGAAAAGATAAATAGTGAAGTTGTGCCTAGGAAAGTGTGAAATCTTGTTACAAGACTTTACAACTTCAAAATAGAACTTTATGATGTGTAAAACGGTGATTTTTTGGTGAATTGCAATGAATAGAGTCTGGAAGAATGTAGAAATGTCTTACAACACTTCACAACACCTTTAGAAGACATCATTATTTGAATTTTAGTACCTAAATATTCATGTTCAAGCCATGTTGCAACATAAAATCAAAGAAAAATATATCAAATACCATGAAACAAGACCTAAAAGGCCATGAAAATGGCAAGGGGTCATTTTTTTCCGGCGCAAAGCCATTGCTCACAGAGATGGTGTAACAACCACTTTAAAGTGGGGGTATACATACAAAACATCTTTTTGCAAATTTCATGGCATGATTTTTCCTTTTCTTGTGACATGTTCTCTCCTTGGTGGTGTCATTGGGTTTGATTCCTTCCAAGAGTGTATGATCAACTGAAGTGGCTTGATGCGAACAACGCATCCCATGGATAACAATTTGACATCTTGACTTGTCCTCTCTCAGAGATGTTAAACACAATGCTCCCTAAGAAGACCTTACATGAACAAAGAAAAATCCCCTTCAAACAAAATTCTTTACATAACATTCAAAAAAATTTACAAAATAATTTTCATTTTGGTGCCTTATCAAAGTTATTAGGAGCATACCTTTGGTATGGTTTGTATAATGGAAATCCGACACACTGGCATGACTTTTTGATTATACGGTGCTAAGCCGACACATTGGCATGAATTTCTCACTAAACCACTTCTTTGGGACAACTCACCCTGCGGATGACTTGATGTTCTATGGCCCTAGTGTGACCTCCTTTGATCTTTTTCATCCTTTTCCATCTGCATTGGTACGAATGGACCCCTCTTGAATGTCTACTTTAGTGTGAGTTTAAAGCAAGTTCATCCTCTCACTAAAGTGGGGGCTAACTGTGGACACGGAAAAAGTATCCCTTTTTGCTTGCTTGATTTGGGAATAATTGATGACAAATTGGACTTAATGAGGCCTTGATTTGGTGTTCAGAGGTGATTTTCACATCCACACTAGGTCTTGGAACATTGTAAACTGAATAAAATGCATCTAACAATGTCTTGTGAAGGTGTTGTAAAGTGTTGTCAATGACTTTCACACTTCTCTAGACTTAATGGACATCTTTCACTAATTCAACATTATAAAATACATTTAATTGCATTTATCACATTAATCTAGAAGGCTTGTAAGATAAACTAAATGTTAATCTAGTGTTGTAATGTGATTTACACATTCACATTGGATGTTGTGCCTTTCTAAGCTAAGTGGACCTCATTTTAGTGTTGTAAAATGTATTTAATCACACTTTCACATTGAAATTTGTGTTCCTATCCCTAATTTACCTTCACATCATCATTAATAGGACCCTATTACCCCATATTGTGCATCCCAAGGCTTAATTTGATCAAAGACTTGGCTAGAACAATCTAGAATCCCGATTTCTTGACTTTCTGACAATCTAGTTGGAAAAATGGCCTCTATGGGATCAAGTCACCCATCTGGGTGACTTAGTCCCTACCAGGTGGGACTAAGTCACCCAACTTGGTGACTTAGTCCAATTTTCCCTATTTTTGAGTTTTGAGTAGGAAATTTTGGAATTTAAGTTTATTCTTTCTTCATGTCAGCCTTAAGGATCCAATTAATAGAAAAATAAGGTGGAATGCCTATAAAATCAAGTCTCTAAAACCTAATTTACATATGTTAAATCATTCACACATCTCTCATCATTCATTCATCATCTATCTTCTCCCTCAAGTCAAGCAAGCTAGGGTTTTATCATTGCAAGACATCAAGATAGCTTCTAAAGACATTCAAGGGTAGATTCTTTATGTTTTGCTGCATAAATTTAAGATCAAACATCATTGAAAGGTATTAACTCCATTTTTTCATGCTTTATTACATTATATCTTCATTTGGTTTAATTACCTAAAAATGGGTTTGACCAAGGCAAACCCCCATGCCCTAACATTCATCATTTCTTTCTCTTTCATTGTGTGTTTGTAGATTTAGACACTTTGAGGGTTTGAAGATCATTGATGACTAGGTTGAAGACTTATTGAAGACTTCTCCTTATTGACCAAGTAAAAATATCCATTAAAATTCACTTTCAGGCCTAAAAATCAGAGTTTTAGAAGTGGACACCTGTGGGAAACTAGAGTGCAGACTGAGGGCTTTCGTTTCCACTTTCAAATTTTTAGAAATTTAGAAGTGGAATAAGTTGCCACTAGTGGCGGTTTAGTCCCACAGAACCTATTTTTCATATTTTTTTGTAGATTTGGATACCCATTTGGCCGAAACGAGCTTTGGTGCTATTTTTCTGAAATCACCTCGAAAAAGGACTAAGTCGCCCAGCCTGGCATAAATGTCTCGACGGGCTTAAAATTTAGAATTTATAGAATTTCAAAGTTTTTTCAAGTCAACAACACACTTTTAGGTGCACACCTTTTGTCTCATAGCTTTTTATTTGGTTTTGTTTGCATTTCTAGGTCATTTAATTCATGTTTTCATATGACAATGTGTTTTCTAACAAATTGCATTTCATTGGTCTTGCATTAATAATCATCTTTCTTTTTTATTTAATTCATTGCATTTATAAATTTCATTTAAGCACATTACATCCCTCTTGACATTAACCTTGAATGAGGTCATTTCCCATTTTGGCCCATCTCTCTCCTTTTAGGTGAAAATCCCTAGAAGGAGCAAAGCAAGTGTGTGCTACCCAAAATCATTGTCCACAGATTGTAGATCTTGGTGTCTTGGAGCTTGAAGATCCTTTGAAGACTAGGTTACAATATTAGAGATTTTTTTTCAAGTTTCCATCTACATTGCAAGATCATGGAAAGTCACCTACAGGTTACAAATCAGGGTTTTTGACTCAAAGATTTGGCATGAAGGAAGCTACAGGAGATCACCTGATAATAATTTTTTTTTAGCCAAGCCCTAATACTGGGACTAAATCATCACTTGTGGCATATGAGTCCCAATACTACTATTTTCCAATTTTCAGGAGATTTAGATCAATCCTTGACAAATTCAAGTTTTGGCACAAAAACCCTAGTCTAGGAATAAATTTCCTAGATAGACATATGAGTCCCAGTGGGTATTAAAGATCAATATTTTAGGGTTTTGGAGTTTTTTTTGACCTCATCCTTCTTCTAGGTGCACCTCTTCTCATTCTCTATTTGTTATTCTGCATTTCAGTTTCATTTCCTAGCTCATTTAGTCAAGTTTGCATGATACTTTCATCATTTACATTTCTTGTCTTTCTAAACCCTAGCTTCGTGGTGAACCCATTTTGAGTCTTTAGTCATACCCTAGGACAACCTTTAGTAGATCTCTTTCCCTTACTCGATCCTTGGATTGAGATCTCTAGGGTTTCCTTGAATGAAACTTTAAGGAAATAGGTCTAGGTCCCTAAACCCTAGTTTGTGTTCCACCTCGCAAAAGGTGGAACACCTATTTTCTTTGTTTCAAAATATATTTATTTTTTACGTTCAATGAGTTTTGAGAGTTTTAGCCATGAATTAGAAAATTATGTAGAATGAATATGCAATATTAGGTCTTGTTATGGTTATGTAGTTCAAACTTTCTACCAAACTTCTATACAAAGTGTCATTTACTTCTTTTGAGCATTCATTAATAGAAATATTAACATTAAATTTTCTAATAGAGTAGGTACTAACTTTTAATCATGCATATTAAAAATTTGGACTAATTTCTAAGTTGCTTATTGAATTTGTTTAATGAAAGTGTTACCATCTTCCTCCCATCAAATTCCTATACAATAATACATGTTTCCAAGATCCTTCATTTCAAATTCTCATGATAGATCTCTTTTGATTTTATCAATTAAAACTAAAAATATCCTATTATGATTAAATCATCAAATTTTATAAAGAAATGAAGGAAAATTTCTCATGTTCATAGTTCTTTATGTACACATTTTGATCACTCTTATGCTAGACGAATCATTGTTTGAATACAAAGTTATCAATTTTCACATACCATGACCTTGGCTCCCATTTAAGAACATACCATAATTTCTTTAACATGCATAAATGTGTTGTGGTATGAATGGTATTTATGTATTTTTGTTTAGTATATATAACTATTGTAAATTTTTTATTTTTTTATACAACCCTCATCTCAAGATTAGTGTAAGAAGTTGTTCCACTATCTTAGCTTCCTTACATTCTTAATGCAAATTGACTTAAAATAATAATATATATTCAATTCATTAGCAATGAAGTCTCCCTCTTTCATTTCAAGGGAATTGTATCTATTTTAGTATAATCTTGTTAACTACACTCTTAGACTAATACAATGTATCTATCTTCTTTCACAATTAATTTATAATGTGTTCTTTAAACACTTTCACCAACATAGAACCTAAAATACATAATTTGATAGTACTTCTATATTTTTTGTTCATTTTTATCCATTCTTGATTAGATATACCTAGAGCTTTGGTTGACAAAAATACCACAACCTAGTAATATCTTTTGACTAGAAGATCCTACATCTTTAACTTCCATAATTCAAAGTTACTCCCATTTAATTTATTGATTTTAGACCTTGATGTTCTAGCCATATATTTGATATTATTTTTCATTCTCACATAATCATTCAAAGTATTCTTTTCAAATAAGATATACATGAATTGCAAGACATGATTTATTTTAGGGTTTACCATTACACACACTAGGTTTTTATTTCCAATGAAAAATTAAACACCCAAATAAATACCTGGCATTGGGATACCAAATCTTTAGGATCCTAACTCTCATTTTGGATGACAAATAGACTAGGATGAAGAAAAATTAAGATTATTTATTCATAAAATAATCAATAATAATAGAAAAATCTAGAAACCTTTATAGAAGTAAGTGAAACAATATTTATTCACAAGATTCAAACATTCATGCAAGAAATCACACTTGGAGAAGACTTACCACCATAATATGTCGATAGTTATATTATTTAGAATAAGAGAAGATTCAACATGATACGGTCTTAATAGAGTCTCAATCAACAACATACCTTTTTATAATTTCTATAAAAAATTGCAATTCAATGTTATCCATTTAACTTGTATATCTATCTCAATATCAAACCTTGGTGCATTCACACAAGTTGATACAAATAGATGTACACATGGGAATATCAATTTTGTAGCCAACTAAAGGAATACCAAGAGTCAAATGACTATAATTTGACCATTCATGAAGTCGTTATACTGCATAAATCACCAAGTATGATGTCTCCACATGAACACTTACCTTGTAGAATTCATTAATACCAGACACTATGAATTAATAACTATAGCCTTAACACTATCAATATACATACATGTTTCCAGTATAGCCATCACCACTAGATCCTAGAATATAGTAGCATATACCAAAATAACTTTACTTTTGATTGCTTGTGATAACTTGTTCTATCTTTTAGAATATTATCCTACTCTTAGATTATATCACATAAACTCCAACTTTGTTGCAAGTTATTTGGTATTACTATTCATGTTTCTAAAAAACATAAATTTCACATGCAATTGTGAGTTCTTATTCTATATGACCTATAGTTGTTGTTACAACACCCCACATTTAGGAAAACCATGTATGTTGCACTACACCTTACTAACATAGCATCATCACATGTTAGTCAATATAATTATCACATCAGAATACTTGAAGCTCATTATATTTCACCATAATGTACTCCATAAATAAACTCTTCTTACAGGACTCTCTTTAGGTGAATATCACCCAAGTTTCAATAATTTCTTATGAGGCTACACCTTAAAATTATCCCACATGATGGAAATTGTTGGCACTTTATATATTTCCAAATGTTTTAATACATTTCATTCCATGATGGAGCATGTCTTGATAATTACAACCTTGTAAAAAAAAAATTGATTTGAAGGAATATTATGAACTTAGAATTAAACCTCCATTAAATAGACTCATTGATCATATTCTCTTCAATAATTTGACCATGTTCATATAGCTAGATATAAATATTTAATTTTACTTTTAAGGATCTCTAGATGAGTACTCTACTAATTAATTATTGACATTCTTAGGTTTACTTTCTTAAAAATGTACTTTTTAGATTTCTATCTTTGTTGTCAAGTATAGCATTATCTAGTGAAGTCTATCAATCTTCTCATTAGCATGATAAATACTTGTTATATCTATATCCAACCTTCTAAAGTGTGCTTCATCATCCCCCTCAATGTCTCTTACTATCCTAACAATTCTCAACCAGTTTTTATTATGATTTTAAGATAAAAATGAAATAAACCACCCCTCTCACTTGCTAAATAGTAAAAGTCATTGGATTGGATGGAGCACGGGTGGGAGCGGAGTGTTGGGCAGGAAAATGGGTGTTTTGAATCTTCTGGTACTAAGCAGGGTGATGGCGATGGATCTGCGAAGGCCTAGGCGGGTCACGAGTCTACCTCGAGTAAGAAGAAAAGCGTGGAGGAACCGGAAGGGGAGGATTCCCCAAAAAAGTGTGTGGATGACCTAGGGGGGAAGAATATTCTGGTTCCTCCCCCTGTTAAACCTATCGGCGATTGCCCTAAAGATAACCTCAAAGGTGCAGTGGGGTCTGGTGACACGAATGGAGGGCATCACAAGAA
Organism: Sequoia sempervirens; assembly: GCA_007258455.2. Lineage (NCBI taxonomy): Eukaryota > Viridiplantae > Streptophyta > Pinopsida > Cupressales > Cupressaceae > Sequoia > Sequoia sempervirens. The sequence continues at coordinate 376,174,181 of VDFB02086081.1, forward strand.
GTGGGCCTCACTGTTTGGGGTTAAACCTAAAGGTAAGTCTTTTTTTCCCCCTGTGTGCAACATTTCCTGCCCTACAGTTGGAAAATTTGCAATTTCTATTCCATACGAGATCATTGATCATAATATTGCTGTAATGGATAATTCCCTAGTTGGAAAATTCATGGGCCAAAGGCCAAATATTGAGATTGTTAGGGATTTCGTAAAAAAAAAATGGAGAACAAATGGTAGTGTCTCTGTTGCGGCTCTCCCAAAATGTTTCTTTGCTTTTGAGTTCTCAAACAGAGAAGACATTAAGGCTGTTAGATGCGGAGGACCATGGGTTATTGGGAAATCAACTCTCGCACTTAAGAAATGGTCTTGAAACTTAGATCTAACGGACTCCATCTTTGAGACTGTTTTGGTATGGGCTAGGCTTCATGGTCTTCCTCTGGAATACTAGAACTAGGATGTTTTTAGGGGGATAGCTAGCTCCTTTGGGGAGCTACTATCGATTGACCCTATGACAACAGGAAGAAGGAGACTGGTGTTTGGCAGAATATGTGTGGGTGTTTCTCAGGAAGCGGATCTTCCCTCCTTTGTGGAGATCCACTCAAAACTTGGCTCTTGGTTATAGGCTATTGAGTTTGAGACCATCCCTTTTGCCTACTTCAACTGCAAAAAATTTGGCCATTGGGCGAAGCATTGCCCCCTTAAGGCAGAAAGAAATGGAAAACCCTAAAAGGGCCTCAAAAGTGGTATGGAAAAAGAAGCAGGAGGAAAAATTTGTAACGGAGCCAGTGGGAAAGGTTGTAGATACCCTTGATAATTTCTTGGGTGATGTTGGAAATGAAGTCTCCACCATCCAGGTCCCCCAAGCTCTTGTTCCTGAGATAAAGTCTGATTCTCAGGACAAAGGGGAAGGAATGGATTGTAATGCTGGGAACTTGGCTCTAAGCAAGGCAGATGTTTCTTAATACATTATCTTGGATGATGCTGTAAATGAAGGCTCTGCCATCCAGACCCCCCAAGTTCTGGTTCTGGAGCTTATCTCTGATTCTCAGGACAAAGAGGAAAGTGTGGAATGGGAAGTTGGGAAATTAGCCCTAAGCAAGTTAGATGATTCTCTTACCTCAGAGATGAGCCCCATCTATCGGGACCCTGTGACGCCAGGGCTGAATGATATTCCTACTCAAGGTCTTTCTCTGGAGGTAGGCATTCCCTTGATTGTGTCTCCGGTTAGGACAAATAACCCAGTTGTTGAATCCTATTCAGATGTGGCTTCTATTGATGTCGTTAAAGACACTTATTCAGACCCTAGCCAGGCAAGCTTTCTTGGAAGAAGTAACTCCTCGCCTTATGGGAATGGGCTCATGGAAACTCTCCCCTGGGAGCAAAAATTCTTCTCTGAAAAAGAATGGGAATCCAACAAAGAATTAGATAGTCAAGATGATACAGATAGAGAAGAGGCGCTATCAAAGAAAAAGAAGAAAAAATCAAAAATCAAAATCAAAATCACCCCTTGTGGGATTTCAACAAGATCGAGAGCAAAAGCGGACTGTGGGGCAATATCTTTGGCCAAAGGAAGAAGACCCAAAAATTTGATAAGAGAGCACCATAGTTTTCAAGATATTGTGGATGGCTTCCAAAAAACCATCCCTGAGTTCCTTCTATCTCCTAAATTCTCATGAAGTTATTGTCCTAGAATATAAGGGGACTAAATAACCCCCACAAGCAGGATATTTTACACAATTTTTCCCGGGACCAAAAGCCTGATATTCTCCTCATTCAGGAAACCAAAATGTTAAGTGAAAAGGTGGAAAAGATTTCTTTGTTCCAGCACTGTACCATTCAGGGAAGTGATTCTGCTGGTGCCTCTAGTGGGGTTGTGAATTTTTGAAACTTTAAGGTCATAAGAGGTGATCCACTTTTTTCTCGTCCTAATCATGTTGCCACTAGATTTACTCACATAAGGGACAACTTCAGCTGGATCTAGTCTAATATTTATGCTCCTAACTGCAAAAAAGCTCAAAACACTTTTTGGAAAGAGCTAGCTACTTTTCAGAATATCTTTCAAAATGACCCCTGAGTTGTCATGGGAGATTTTAATTCCCCTCTTCTTCAGGGTGAGAAGTTTGGCGGCCCTCAGATCAATGAAGAAAGCAAAGAAGATCTCTTGGAATTCATCAACAATCAGGCCTTGATCGACCTGGACTTGCAAGGGAGCTCTTACACATGGTTGAATTGAAGAGTTATGTCTGATCTGATCCAGGTGAGACTTGACAGAACCCTTGTTTCTAATATTTGGCTCTTAAATTATTGCTGCTCTTTGAAAACCGTCCCTAGGATTGGATCTGACCATTTTCCTATTATTTTTGTTGCTGACCCCTTAAAATTAAGAGGAATACTCCCTTTCGCTTTGAGAAGATGTGGCTTTCCCATCCTCTCCTCTGAGAGGAAATAAGGAAATGGTGGAATATAAAAATAAAGGGTACTGCCTTATTTAGAATTGCCAAAAAACTAAGAGAAGTTAAAATGAATCTCAAAAAATGGAAAAAAGAGTCTTTTGGCAATATCTTTCAAATCAAATCTGATCTTCAGTTTAGGCTGTCTGAAATCCAAAACAAAATTCAAAAGGAAGGCTACTTGAATAAAACTAAGGAAAAGGAAAACGAGATTCTCACAAAACTTCATGAGATAATTGCTAGAGAAGAGGAATTTCAGAGACAAAGATCCAGAGCTCTTTGGCTAAAGGCTAGAGACAAAAACACCAGATACTTTCATCTTTCAACATCTAAACACAGGGCAGCTAACAAAATCTCAGCGATTGTGGTTGATGGCAGAACTTATGAGGAGGAAGAGGACATTAGAAGAGAGGATGTCCTATTATTCAAGAACCTTCTGTCTGAGAAAGAGGGTATTAACTTGGAGGATCAAAATCAGTTATTGGAGGCTATCCCTAGGATTGTTAACTCTAGAGACAATGAAATGTTGACAGATATACCCACTAGTGAGGAAATTAAAAAAGCTGTTTTCTCTTTTGAAGGAAGCAAAGTGCCTGGTCTTGATGGCTTCCCTTTACTTTTTTTCCATTGGTTCTGGGACATTGTTGGGGAGGATGTGGAGAAGGCGATGAAAGAGTTCTTCTGCTCTAGAAATCTTTTGAAGGAGTTAAACGCCACTTTCTTGGTTCTTATCCCCAAAAAAACTGGAATGCAGGATTTTGAAGGCTTCAGACCTATCAGCCTTTGTAATTCCTTCTATAAAATTATTTCGAAGGTGCTTACCTCTAGGCTGCTTCTCATTCTACCCTCTATTATTGCTCCTCAACAGAATGGTTTTGTGCCTAGAAGACAAATTATTGACTCTATTGTCCATGCTCATGAGAATGTTCACTCCCTCTCGGTCTCTAAATCGGAAGGATTTCTTCTTAAGCTTGACATTTCGAAGGCTTATGACAGGGTGGACTGGAACTTTCTGTTTAAGATCTTAAAGTCTTTTGGTTTCAATGAAAGGGTTTTGCAGCTTATTGAACAACTCATTACTTCTGCTTCTGTGGCGGTTCTTATTAATGGATCCCCTTCCACTTTTTTCCATAGTTCTAGAGGGTTAAGACAGGGAGATCCCATTTCTCCTATCCTCTTCACGATTATGGCTGAGAGTTTTGGTAGGAATATGAGTAAATTGGTTGCTCAAAGATCTATTATGGGGATCAAACCGTCGTCGAATAATTTGATATGCTCTCATCAACAGTTCATGGATGACACTTTGCTGATGGGAAGGTCTACTATCTCGGAAGCTAAAGAGATGAAGAAACTTTTGGATACCTATGGTAGAGCTTCTGGTCAGGTGATAAATAAGCAAAAAAGCTTGCTGTATTTCTTTAACACACCTTTACATAGATAGAGAAAGATAGTTGGAATTCTTGGTTGCAAGATAGAGTCCCTTCCTGCTACTTATCTAGGATTACCTCTATGCTTAAAACCTCCAGACACTTTCTGGATCTCTCTGGTTGATAGGTTTGGGAAAAAACTCTCTGGTTGAAAAGGAGCTCGCCTAAGCCGAGTCAGAAAACTCCAGCTTCTTAAAGCTTCTCTACAGAACCTCCCTATCTATGCTCTCAATCTTTTTAAAATCCCATCCAAATATGCTGAAACCATTGAGAAGATTCAAAAGAGATTCCTTTGGTTAGGAGTCAAAGAAAGAAAAAGAATTCCTCTTGTTGGATGGGATTTGGTTTGTAGATCTAAAAAGGATGGAGGCCTTAGGCTAAGAAAAATTAGACTGCTGAACAAGTCGCTCCTAGCTAAATAGATATGGAGAATTTTCTTCTCCTTTTGGGAATGGAGTGAAATAATTAAAAGTAAGTATTTGTAGAATAACAATTCCCTCAAAAATCTTATTGAGAATCCCAACCTCTCGAAAGGATCAAGTTGCTGGAACTATATGACTGATGGGATAAAGGTGGTGAAACTAGGATTGAAATGGCAGGTTTGCAATGGTAATCAGATTAGATTTTGGGATGACTATTGGCTATGTAATGAACCTCTGTCTTAGGATGGGAATCTCAGTAGATGGGCTGAGTTTTGCAAAGATACTTTTGGCCTTTTTGTTAAAGACTACTGGCGGGATGGAAAGTGGATCAATCTCCCCTTGATTAACCTTGTTTTGGTCTCTGTTTACTCCTCCTTGAATGCTGTCAGATTGTGCTTGAATCAGGAGGATAGTCTTATATGGAAGTATGAGCCTTCTAGGTGCTTTTTTGTCTCATCTGCCTTTGCCTGGATTTCACATGCTCCTAACCCTCCCATTCTATGGTCGCATGCTTGGACTAAGCATCTCTTACCTAAGGTTAACATCTTTTTCTGGTCTTTGCTGCAAAATAAAGTTCTAACTATGGATAATCTTAGCAAAAGAGGTGTTCTGCTCCCCAATAGATGCTAACTCTGTAAAAGCAATGCTGAATCGGTTAACCACCTCTTTATCCACTTTCCTTTCTCCTCCTTGGTTTGGGACAAGCTTCTAAAATGCTGGCATTTTTCTTGGGTCCCCTGGAAGTTGGTTGAGTATTTTTTTGTTTAATGGAAAGCCCCTTCTTTCAACCCCTTTATTAAAAAATTGTGGGCTTTCTCGTTCCCCATGTGACTTGGGGAATTTGGAATGAGAGAAACAACTGGATCTTTAGGGATAAGGAGTCGTTAGAGGAAATTGTGTTTGAAAGAATTCTTAGGATGATTAAAGAAAATTTTTCTATTGTTCCCTTCAGGGAGGACAAGGTTGAGACTGTGGTTTGCTCTCCTTTTGACAACCTGATTGCTAGGGAATGGAGAATTAAATGGGATATTTCCAATGCTCCTAATATGACCAAAAATTCTAGGGAAGGAGTTTGTTGGAGTTTTCCTATGGATGGCTAGGCTAAAGCCAACTTCGATGGCACGACCAAAGGAAATTCGGGGAAGGCTGGGTGTGGTGGGGTCTTAAGGGACTCAGCAAGTAACTTTATGGGAGCCATCGCCACTCCTCTGGGGGTCCAAACTAATCACGTGGCGGAAGCGGCGGGAGCTTATTACATAATCAATCTTGTTGTGGAAATTAAATATAAAAATTTATGGCTTGAAGGTGATTCGAAAAATATAATTGATAGCCTTTGTGGTAGGTCCCAGCCCACATGGTTGATTAAAAATTGGATTGAAGATGCTAAGGTTTTACTTAGTAAGTTCGATAGAATAAAAATAGCTCATGCTTACTGTGAGGCGAACGCTGTTGCGGATTTTTTTGCCAATGAGGGAGTTAAGAGTGACAAAATCCTCACATGGCACAAAAAGATTGACCTCCACTCCGATGTTCAAGCTTTATTGGTGCTCAATGCGGTGAATGGAAAAGTGGCGGCTTCTTGTAATAATGAGGAAGGTACAAGTCATGAATAACAAAATTAGAAGACATAATGGGGCCGAGAGGATCCGACAAATAAATTTTTTATTTTGACACGCTTTGTGGGTCCTGCGAAGCAAAGGAACTATCTGGAATAGGTTCTTTGTCTGCAATAGTATTCAAACTAAGATCTCAAAAATGGGTGGGGAACAGAAGAGGGTTGAACCTACTAGTTTTGAGTCACACACCAAGAACACTAAAGCGTGGAGTAAAATAAGAAGGGGTGGCTTACTTCCGTTCATCAAGAAACTCCATGGCCCTAAGGAGGAGATTACTGATTTTTTTGAGAAAAATTGGAATAATGGGGAGGTTTTCCTCTTTGGGAGGAAAGTTCAGATTGATGAAGCTTCGATAGCGGAGGTGACTGGCATTCCGATTGAAGAGCATAAATTTTTTAGAGACAGGAAATTCTCTGACGAAGCTGTGATGAGGTTCCCTAAGTCTGAAATGGAGAAGCAAAAACTTATCAAGATGACGAACAGTTACTATGAAGCGGACACTATAAAAGCTTTATGGAGAAAAGTGCTAAGGGTTATCATGGAGTACATCACTCTCGACGGCCGCTTCACTAGGGTTTATGGATATCACTTCGTGCTTCTCAATCACTTCTGGAATAAGGTGCGTGTTTCTATCCCTTTTTTCTTGCTCTGTTCCCTGAGAAATAGCTTTTCTGACCATAGTAGAAACCCTAAAAGATACCCAATTCTTCACACGGGTCTTTTAAGGCTCATTAATGAGCACTTTCAGAATATGCCTGCCCTTCCTAACCTTATAGCCCCTTTGGAGCTTGATGAGGATGATACTGAGCCTAGTATATCTGATACTAAAGTTTCCCCCGACCGTGTCAAGAGCTCCTCGCCTCCTCTGCCCCCCCTTCTGCCTCTGGTCGTTCCCCTAGCCTTCTAGTGCCTGCTCTGTTCCTACCTCTGGCCGCACTAACCCTAATGCTAAAGTGGCAGGCTCTAGCTCTCTGGTTAATAAGTTAGTCTCCTACCCTGATGACTCTCCTGTTGTTTTTGCTAAAGTGGCCGAGGTTAGTCTTGAGGATCCCCACATCCCTCAGAATATTCAACAGGAGAACTATAACCCTCCTAGAGGTGCGAAGTCGGTTATTTTTGGGGTCAATTATGAATGTGACCCCCCTTTTGACTTTGTTGGAACTGCTAGGAGTTGTTCTATAGACCAGTTTAATTCTGCCAAATGGTTATTTTATGAAATCAGTGAGTTGAAAACCAAAAATCTGTCTCTTCATAGTAAGTTGGGGGAAATTGAAGCCAAAGTTGTAAGGCTAATTCAACTCGAAGCGAAGAAGAATACCACTGTGAAGGATAATATACAAAAGGACAGCACTGTTGAAAATGATATTGAAAAAATTAAAGGAACCATGAAAAAAATTGCTGATCAAAACTGCAGAATTTCTAGACATAACTCTTTAATCATCAAAGCCATGTTCGAAAGACTGGAGAAAACCCAGAAGAGAGCTTTGATTGTCGACCTTGATTAGGAGAAAGACCAGGATGAGGAAGCGGGGATCTCTAAGTGAACCAGATCAAGTACGAAAAGAAAAGCCCTGACTACCCCAAATATGACTCAGATCTTCATAGAGGGGGTCCAGGATATGGTGGACTTGGAAGAGGTTGCTGACGAGCTTCTGAAGTCTATGGATTAGCTGTGGCTGGGCCCAACTTTGTCTGTTTGTTGGCCGTTTAATAGATTTTTTGCGGCTTTTTGTGGCTATCTATTTTAGCTGGTTTTTATTTTTTTGGCAGCCTTTTTGTCTTTCAGACCTCTGTTTTGGTCTTTGCTTGTAATGTTACTTTGTGGTTTCGGGTCCCTATAAAACTCGTTTATCCCCTTTTATCAAAAACTATAGGCTAATCAAACCTAATCTAATGCAAGGATATATAAACAAGGAGGTTTTTCCTCTCCTATGATATTTAACATAAAATATCTTAATTGGGAAATTCAATCTCGAAAAAAACTTCAAACATAGTCTTCACTTCTAAGAATGATTGAACCTAAAATGCCTCTAGTTCAATCAAACTTGTAAAAACTATAAAAAAAGAAGAAGACAGTAAAATATAGATAGAATAAAATATGAGACAACTAAAACATATTGATTATAGAGGGAGAAAACCTAAATCAGGGAGAGGTCTATAATAAAAGTGAGCAAATATACTCATGCCACTAACTCTTAGTATTTAAAAGTGACACAATACCCATAGTGTGTATATAAAACTTAAGGATAAACAAGTATAGATCCTATCCCCTACAATTAGTCTTAGCAACTTCAAATGCACTCTATTCTACCATACAAAATTCAAGAAAATGAATACATGAAGGCTTATAATAAGGATTTCAAACTCTCCAACTCTCAACCAAGCATTCACTACATTTTTCATGAGTTGTATAGATTTCTTTCCAATAACCTTCCACACGTCATCAATAGAAGATCAAATTCCAAAAAGAGGATTTGAGAAACCTAAACCTTTCATATTCTATGTTTTTCCTATACTACATGCGATGTTTGTTGGTTCTAACAAAGAAAGAATATGTGTTTAATGGTTATGATAAGAGGCAAACACATGTTTGTTGGTTACTAAAAATGTAATTTTGGATATAACTAGTTTTATAATATGTTATGAGGTATATAAATTTATTTTAAAAGATCTTAGAAATGTCCCATGCCATGCCAAATACTCTTTTGGTTTAAACACATCCTATCATCCAACAAAAACCTAAGACGTGATGAAATGCATGTCATAAACACATAAGATTGATTCATATTTAAATTTAATACATTTTTTTAACAAACTCCCAACATGTCTCTTGCTGAATTCAAATAGGCTCATCTCAAGCCTCCTACATTTCTCTTCTTTATCGACATGCACTTTGATTAGATTGACATTGTTTCTATTGTAAATGTGGATGCTCTTAATTTGTGCTCTAATCTTCAATATACCTTTGTGGCAAAGTGTGCTTATTCCAAATCCTTAGACATGATGAAAAGGTTTTATTTATTTATTAAGGATAGATCAAGACTTTTTTGAGGTGTTGTTGGTACCAATAAAGAACCAAAGGTTTTCAATATTCCTTTATTGATTATGTTAAATCTTTTAGTAGCCAAACAACCTTTTCTCTCATTGTGGATAATCTTAGGAATTAGATAAACCACTTTTAGTCTCAAACAAAGAACATAAAATGTCTTGACTGTTTATAATTTCGTGGAAGTTAAGTATAATCCAAATTTGATATTTACAATTTTTTTTTATACATAGAATGAAAATTTCTATACATAAGAAAATGGAAAAGAATGCTGGGAGAGTGAAACAATGAAAATGGAAACACATACATACAAGATCTCTTACTGGTACGGAAACAAACCATGGCAACAAACCATCACATGCAAATCTCAGTAGCACAATATTTACTTTTTAAGCATTACAAAAGACTGAAAATATTCTCCCTATGTCGAAACTGAAATGATTGGGACAGAAAAAAACTTGTATAGCCTCTATCCTACTTCACTTTAAACTGCATCCCCACTTACATTATTGCAAGCAATAACATCGGAGTCGCTATCGCTGTCTCTCGGAATCAGCGGTGTTGGAGGTTCAATCTTCTCTTCCAGCATCCGCACCACTTGTCCCATGCTTGGCTTCACATTCTCATCCTTTTCAATGCATAGCAACCCTATGACAATAACTCTTCTCACCTCTTCTATATTTTCCTCCTCTCCAAAGTGCAACACCCTCCTCCACAATACTAATTATGTTCCCCTCATAAATTTGTGTTGTGGCCCACAAGGGAAAGTAATGCTTGTTTGAATCTTGCACACCCATGTCCAGATTTCTTCAATCCGAAACGATTTCCAAGAGCGTCATACCAAAACTGTATATGTCAACCTTGGAAGTGATGTGAAGACCGGAGAACCACTCTGGGGCCAAGTAACCTCTCGTTCCTCTTATACTGATCAACACGCGGTTGAAATCTCTACTCATAAGCTTTGCCATCCCAAAATCGGCCAGCTTAGGGGAAAATTTGCTATCCAGGAGAATGTTTTCGGGCTTAACATCGTTGTGAATGATGCACTCTCTGCATTCTTCGTGGAGATAAAGTAAACCTCTTGCAGTGCCTAGCGCGATCTCAAATCGGGTCTTCCAATCGAGTACCTTCCGTTTACTTTGGGAGTTGCCACTGAAGAGTAAAGAATTGAGAGAGCCGTTGGGCATGTACTCGTAAACCAACAGCCTTTTTGATCCTTTTGCACAATATCCTCGAAGCCTGACCAAATTCACATGCTGTATGTTTCCAAGAGAATTGATTTCCGCTTGGAATTGCTTCTCGTCTTGTCTTGAATCCTCCAATTTCTTTACGGCTACAAGCGTGCTGTCTGGTAGAGTTCCTTTGAACACTGAGCCGAATCCTCCGCTCCCCAGCTTAGACCTCAAATTGTTCGTTGCAATCTTTAACTCCCTATAACTAAACATTCTAAGAAAGGAGTTTAATGAATCTGTGCGCATTTCCATGAATTGTAGCCGATGACTTCGCCACATTAAAACTGAATAGATACACAAAGCAATTGCGAGAGCACCAACTCTGCCAAGCACTGCGCTCATAATTCTTACTGTTGTTTTGCGTTTGGAGGATGATAGTTGATGATCAAACTTGCCAAGTGCAGAGGCAAATAATCGAATAAAGACATCTTAATTGCTTTTTGAAGGAGAATTGTGCATGCTTGGCAAATCTCCAGACCAAATTTTGCATGGTCCTGAAGGTGGATTGAAAGTAAAAGCAGTGCATCAACAGTTGTGGAGGCACGCTTTCTCGCAATCTTTCTTTGTCATTGCAGGGTATGAGGAAGCTTGATTATCAAGCAATGTTGCTCTAAAGTAGATGAATCCATCGGTGCTGCCATTTTTGGCATCACAATTTAACGGGCTTTGTCGAACATAGCCAGTTGAGGACCAATCCTGCAAATTCTAGGAGTGATTGTCTCTGGTGGTGAAGCCTTCTACACAGCTGCAGAACTGAACATTGTTGGAGTTGCAGCTTCTGTAAGCACCACAGACATTATATACGCTGCATTGATCTCCGGGTTGAGAGTGTTAAGGATTAAGATTGTCTAGAAAATGGTAGAATGTCTCTAGAGTCTTCCATAAGTTAGAACATTCTTGGAGCTGTTCTAGAAAAGAACATTCTTAGAGCTATTGTAAAAAAGAACATTCTAGACTTTAGAATTATCTAGAAAATTAGAAGCTTCCAGGCTTCAAGGACATTGTACTATATATATGTGATTGTAGAGAGCTGATGGGCACAACATCCGGATTGTTGTTAGACACAACATTTGGATAGTTGCTAGACACAACATTTTGGATGTATTGAATGCTAGATAAATACAATTCCCTAAGTTATCAACTCTGTTTTGCCCTGTCTTTTCTATGTTCATTACTGCTGTTATATTGTTATAGTTTGGGCCTGTTCCTTACATGGTATCAGAGCTATGTTCTATTTCTAACATGGTATCAGAGCCAGCTTCAGCTAGAGGTTAGCTAGAGGTTCAGCTAGAGATTCAACCATGTTCATTTAGAGATTCAGCTGAAGATTCATCTAGAGGTTCAGCTAGAAATATTGCTAGAGGGTTTTGCTGCAGGAAAATATATTGTTGGAAATGGTTTGTTTGCGGGGCTGATATATTATTGGAGTGATATTTGGTTGCAGACCTATTTCTTATATTGTTGGAGTATTGCTAGATTGATATTTGTTTGAAGGCTAGTTTTTGCTAACATGGGCTCTACAAATGAAGTTTTGCCTATATTTCATGGAAGTGGTTTTATAGATTAGAAGATTGCAGTCAAGAATGCTTTGAGAGAAAAACTTAGATGGAGCTGTGAAAATGCAAGTTGGAACAAGCTAGAGGTATTATTGGTAGTGACGATGAAGAAGATGATCTAATCTCATATGAGCAAGCTAGAGGGAAGCAAGAATGGGAGAAAGACTTGAAAGAGGAATATGATAGAAGAATGCCTGGTATGCTAGAGGTGAACATTAAGGGGGGATATTAGTATATTGTTCCCCTCTTTGTATTTCCCCTCTTTGAATTTTTTTTGTATTATTCTAGCCAATCTTAAGGGGGGATGTTAAGGATTAAGATTGTCTAGAAAATGGTAGAATGTCTCTAGAGTCTTCCATAAATTAGAACATTCTTGGAGCTGTTCTAGAAAAGAACATTCTTAGAGTTGTTGTAAAAAAGAACATTTTAGACTTTAGAATTATCTACAAAATTAGAAGCTTCCAGGCTTCAAGGACATTGTACTATATATATGTGATTGTAGAGAGCTGATGGGCACAACATCCGGATTGTTGTTAGACACAACATTCGGATAGCTGCTAGACACAACATTTTGGATGTATTGAATGCTAGATAAATACAATTTCTTGAATTATCAACTTGTTTTGCCCTGTCTTTTCTATGTTCATTACTGCTGTTATATTGTTATAGTTTGGGCCTGTTTCTTACATGATATCGGAGCTATGTTCTATTTCTAACAGAGAGCAGGCCAGACTCCATTTAGTTTTATCCAACAAATCATATAATTGAAATACTCCTGATTTGTGTACGCAACGTGCAGGCACATTGAGAGCAGGCGTCAATGTGTAACTGATATAAAAACCACAGGTAGTATTTTCAACGCTGTAATTGTAGAAGCCTTTCAACGCCATTTCCGGAATTCGACTGAAACGGTTGCCTTCCCACTCTCCGCTCTCCCAGTACTGTACGGAATTGTTCCATCTGAGCACAAATTGTCTGGTCCCTGACGGGTCCATCTGATGTGAATAAAGCCCAGGAGCTGGATCCAATGAATTATTCCAACATACTAGCTTGCGCTTTCCGCCGATCTTCATCCCAGGCAATCAGGTATCCACGGGATGGTCGAAGCTCTGCCAAGCAATCTCAGATTTATTGCCATCGGTCAGGACTAAAAAGTTCCCAGAATCTAACAGCACAGCCCGGGAAGCTTTGTTCATCGTGTTGACCGACCAAAGAGACGCACCCTCTGCGTCAAACAGTCCCAGATTACCTTGTCTGGATAGCTTCAAAATGTCGGGCCTCTTCCTCGCGGGTCTCTCTCTGTTAGCCACCCAAACAATCGTCTTCTCTGCCACTTTGCCATACCAGATGCCAATTTACCAGTTATCGGTTCCATTTGGACTGAAAAATCCCAATTCAAACGTTCCATCTTTTGAAATTATTGTCTGATTTCCTGTTAGCGAGGCACCCAAGGAGAGAGTATTTCCCCCATCACAGTTGTGAAATATAATTAGCACAGGAAGAGCGAAGAGCACATATGCTAATGAATCGTTACTTCCCATTTCCACATTGTTGGTCTGCATATTTATTGGGTTGATCAGAATATATAGGAGTAGCATAGGGCTATATTAAACACAAACAAATATCAGACACGGTTATTCGGAATATGAATACAGACTGAAACCGCGTGAGCGTCGAAGGAAAATGAACGGAAAATTGACCTTCACGTGGTAATTGGGTCGAGGTCGAGGTCAAGGTCAAGGTCAATTAAGAAAAAGATGAATCGAGGCGTATTTGATCTATTACGGTCAATGTACGTTCGGCCGGGCTTCAACGGCACACTCTAAGTGGCCGGGCCCGTGGGCCCTTAACCCGACCTTTCTCGTACCCTCAAGTTTTCGGCGGATTCTGTTCTTGTAAGTTTTTTCCTTCCAACCCAAAAAAAACATCTCCTTCCTCCGTTTTCACGTTAGCCATTTCCGTACCTCTAGCAGTTCGTTTCGACTTTCTAGTTTTAGCCTTATTTTTGTTTTACTCCCACGTTCAATAAGGAATTGAATAAGTAGAATAGGCTAAATGTCTTATAAATATCTCGTTCGAAAGAAAAAGTTTAATATTTTTATTCAATACAATGCAAACAATTTTTATAAATGAAGAAAAGAGAAATAAAATTAAATTTGAGTGTTATAAATTTCTCCTACAATTCATGTTCGGAGACTATAATCTAATGAATATTTTTATAAATTATAATATTTTGAATTTTTTTTAATATTCTGATGTTATTGGTATATTTTCATTTGAATATTAATTTGTGATTTTTTTTTTTTGAATAAATGTCATTAGAATACTAATCATTGAAAGTATTAGCAAATATTGATTGTTATTTTATTTTTCACTAAATAAAACAAAAGCTGCACATGAAGAAAGCGCTATGTACATAGAGCCATGTATAACCAACCTGCTTAAATGTTACAGTTTTGTCGACAAAAGAAAATGAAAGCATCTAGTCCTAAGTCCTCTTATAGGTGCTTGATGTCTCCAAAAAATGTCTTATAATAGGAAATCATATTTTTATTTCATTCAATAATAGATAACTCATTTATAAGTGTCATAAAACATATAATGTGAAGTCTATTGCAAAAGGCCTGGATAAAATATCATAAATCTGAATTGAACTCGTATGCACGTTTTGCTGATTGTAGAGTAGTTGACAGAAGCAATAAAATAGTCATTGGACCAACACCACAAGGTACATGATTAATCGCTGAAGGTATTCTTGAAGCCTCTTCATAGGAAACATGATCGACTAATTGGTATCCTCTTTTAGCACTAGGATCCTGCACAAGTGGGAGAAATAGTTTTAATTTGCTATATATTAACCATCTTTTACTTAGAAACATTTTTTGAAAAAGGCAGTAAGAAGGTGCCATACCTCTACTGCATTTAAGTGAAGATCAATTAGTACTGCAAACAAGAAATCAATACATGGTGTTAAATTACTTACTTATGTGCAAGGACTGTTCCAGATTTCATACACCCTATATACACTCTTGGTTTGGCTCGATACCATGCAAGAGTGGTAGATAACATTCCTAAAAATATTTTTGAACATTATTAATAATCAGAAAAAAAAACGTAGAGTTATGAAATACTTCTTCAGATTGATTATCTTTATTTATGTTCTTTCAAGACATATCACTGTAGTGAGAATCTTTTAATCATTTGCTCTATAAGTTGACACTTTTGAATGAAGGTTTAATATGATCTGAATACATACTGACATATTCTTGACCATGCAAGTTATTTGACAAATTAAAGATGGAACACCTGTACCTAGATTTACATGCACATCATCATCAACCTTGATATAAAAGTCAGAATCCGATTTGGCCACGACAGTGGCAAAATAGATTTTTATATGGAAAGGACCAATCTGCCAAAAAAAAAGGTGTGGAATTTGCTAAATGCCTGTTTTCTTGAACTTTCACAATTTTGACTGGTCCATATTTTTAACATATAATTTCCAAGAACATGTTAACCCATGAGCCAGTAAAAAGTGAATGCTTAAGACACGTTCATCCATGACTAAGTAAAAAGCACAACTACATGCTCAAAACACCATGAAACCTTTGACTTCAATTATGCAAAAATAATAAGCAAATTCTCAGTTCAGCAGGAATTTTTCACAATATCAAAAATTTGCATGAGAATGGTTGCATAATTCTATTAGATGTAAGAAATCATACCATATATGAGCTTATCTGTTATACTCGAACTTGGCTGTTGGTTGGGATCTGCATATAGAACATCAAGCCTAAAGGTCCCGGACCTGAAAATAGTTACAACCTTCATACTTGGCACTGCATTGCCTTTGAAAAATATTGCATGTAAAATACATAGCCTACAAAGAGAGAAAACTAGAAGAAAAAGCTCCAACTAATAGAACATAGAGCAACAAGCTCGCAAAATATATAAAATGAATCCTAAAAATGGGAAAAACTAAAAATCCACTGGGAAGATCATACATATGTAAAATATGGAATAAGAATAAAATTAGAGACAATCAGCATGTCTTAAAATTAAAACCCTTTCGAGCAATAACACCAGCCTTAAGCACCAGATACTCTTTAAAATTTCCCACCAGAACATGTTATTGATTGATGATAAACGGAAACTAACACTATTAATACATAAAAACTCATATTATAGGACCAAATTAAAACAATTTTGGAACAAACATTGTTTGTCCAGTCTCACAAACCTTTATGAACTGTACAAATAGTAGTTTTCTTAAATTAAATAAAGAAAACACTTCTTAGTCTATAAAATATATTGTATTACAATTATAGTTGGTGGCAAATTAATCTCTTAAGTTCCTTGGCACAGTCATGACTTAATCATTATTTATAGTTTTCCAAATTCAGGAATAAGAGAGGAGCAGAAATAATGATTTAAATACCTTACCATGGCTAAATCCTAAGTGATATGCCCTGGGAAAAGTAACAACAAACTCCCCTGGATTCTATAGCAAGATGAAATCCAAAAAATAAGTTCATGAAACTATGCCATCACTATCAACATTATTATCAAGAGAGAACCTCAAAATCATAACTTTTTTTTGGCTAAATCTTTATCAGGTAATAGAACAAATATTTCTAACAAAAGCTTGTTTAAAATTATACACATCAAAGTTAGTCTGAAGCACAACTAATAAAAGAAGCAGATAGCCGCAAGTCAGAAGGGAACAAAAGATGCTTTAGCCAATAGGCTGTAAGTCAAAATAATGAAATTTGAGATCAAAGGGCTTAATACCCTTCCAAATATGGTTACCTTTTAGGAGACCACTCACAATATTATTCTATAAGGACAGATTCTTGAGCTAGGAGAGATCACAAACCCAATTCTATTCAAATGAGTTCCTATTGCCTCTGATATCTATAGTAAATCTAAATCTACGCTTAGATCCTATTGTTTGCTACAATCTTGTTGGATTGTTCTTCCAAAGGGCTTGAAATCCTAATTATCTCTGTTTGACAGGACACATTTTCATAATGATAGTGGCTCCAAAAGTTTTTCAAGCTTCACTTGACTCTTCCAAGCATGAAAGATGATATTATTATTTGTTTCAATTTGAAAGGGATAATGAGATTCTAATTATGGATGTTGGACCACCCCAATAATCCATGGTGACATAAAAGCAAAAATTTGAACAAAAGTCCAGCTTGTGGCCCAGTTGGCCCATATTTGAGATTCTAACAAAATAGACATAATCATGAAAGATTATGTGCATAATTCTGTGTAGTCCAATGTTCTCAGTTCTATATTTTACTATTTTACCCTTGGTGATTAGACAAAGTATTTCTACAAATCCAGCTCCTAATAATACAAGATTCTCTAGCAACATGTTTCAAATTTGTGCTTTCTTGCTTCCAGAATTATAGGAATAAATGTATAAGCTTTAAACTTTACTGAACAACAAATAGTCTTTGTGAAGAAAAGATGCTAGTATTTCCTTTCTAAATTTTTAAGTTTATAGAACCTTTGCCAATTGCTTGAATCAATGACTAGAGTTAGTTTTTTTGTCAATTTACCAAGATAACTTGCATGACTTGCATCTCTACAAGTGCAAGTATAGATCAGAGCTAACAATCTAACCAAGTGATTTGATTATAACTTTTAATAATCAGGCTCACAATACACATGTTTAAAGTTTAAATAAAAACTAAAGGACATTTTTGGCCTCTGAGATTCCATAGTTAATTTTTTGATGACAACCTTTACAACTTGTTTATGGCAGCCAGTTTGAAATCCATTTCACAACCATTATCTTGGTCATTTTTCCTTTTAAGATTTTTGATTCACCTGCTCCATATAATGTGGTTTTAATGAAAATACTTATTGAAGAAATCATTCAAATCACACAGATATAAATCACGCAGATATATGTGGTTCGGCCATAGCCTACGTCCACAGAGAAGAGAGAGATTTGATATTATTCATCAGTTTGTTTGAAGATTACAACCCCTCTGCATATAAAGAGATACAACAGCCTTTAATTAGAAGGCAGCAAGGATTAGGACGAATCCCACAATTTATGCTTTCTCCAGCACAGATAGATGCAAATCCTAAAAATCTCTCTCTTCTCCAACACTCCCCCTCAAGTTGGTGCGAAAATGTCAATAGAGCCCAACTTGGACAATACTTCTTGAAACTTGAGAGCTGGAAGACCTTTGGTAAATATATCCGCCAATTGCTGAGTTGTAGGGACAAAGGTTGTGCGGATGACATTGGCTTGCACATTCTCTCGAACAAAATGGCAGTCAACTTCAATATGTTTAGTGCGCTCATGAAACACTGGATTTGAAGCGATATGCATAGCAGCCTGATTATCACAGAATAATTGAGTTGGGAGAGATGAACCATAACCAAGGTCCTGCAACAGAGCTCGAAGCCATATAATTTCACTGGTAGTTGATGCCATTGCTCTATATTCTGCTTCAGCACTTGAACGAGCAACAACACTCTGTTTTTTACTTTTCCATGTGACCAAGTTACCTCCAACAAAGGTACAATATCCAGTTGTAGACCGTCGATCAATGGGAGATCCTGCCCAATCAGCATCAGTATAGGCAGTAATAGAAGTATGACCAGCCTTACGCATCCATATACCTCTGCCTGGGGATCCTTTCAGATACTGTAAAATTCTGGTGACGACCTTGCATATGTTGAGCCTTGGGAGCATGCATAAAATGACTTACCAAACTCACTGCATAAGAAAGATCAGGTCGAGTAATGGTTAAATAGATTAACCTACCGACCAACCTTTGAAACTGACCAATATCAGACAACAATGGACCAGTATCATCCAATTTTCCTCCGCTATCTGTTGGCGTATCTGATGGTTTGATTCCCAATTTACCAGTTTCTTGTAACAAATCCAACACATACTTTCGTTGATTAAGAAAGATGCCATTTTTTGAGTAGGCAACTTCTAATCCTAGAAAGTACTTCAAAGTTCCCAAATCTTTAATGGCAAATCTATTGTGTAGCAGATTTTTTAGCTTAGAAATTGCATGTTGATCATCACCAATAATGACTATATCATCAACATAAATCAGCACAACAACAATACCAGAGTTACTTCTTTTAATAAATAGAGAAGGATCTGCATTACTTCGTTTTAGCCCATTCAACATAAGGACAGAACTAAGCTTAGCATACCAGGCCCGTGGAGATTGTTTAAGCCCATAGATTGCCTTTTTTAATTTACACACTAAACCAAACTTGGCCTCTTGCGGATGCCCAGGTGGGATGCTCATGTAAACTTCTTCTTTAAGGTCACCGTGCAAGAAGGCATTTTTGACATCCATTTGAAACAATTTCCAGTCTTGATTGACGGCAAGAGAAATGAGGACCCGGAATGTGTTCATCTTTGCAACAGGCGCAAAAGTTTCTTGGTAATCTATGCCATATGTTTGTGTGAATCCTCTAGCAACAAGTCTGGCCTTATGTCGTTCTAAGGAACCATCACTATTGTATTTATTTTTGTACACCCAACGACATCCGACAGTTTTCCTTCCTGGAGGTAGCTTAAAAATCTCCCATGTGTTATTGTCATCAAGAGCTTGTAGCTCGTCTTGCATAGACTTCCTCCAAACTGCAATGGAGTTAGCTTCTCTAAAAGTCCTAGGTTCATGATTATGATCAACGGTACTCAAGAAAGCTAGGTGAGACTGAGAAATATTATTATAAGACAGGTGATCCTGTATAGGATAAGATGTAGCATGATAAGTGAAGAAATCTTTCATCCGCTCTGGAGGACGAGTTGCTCTACTCGATCGTCGAGTAGCTTGAGGAGATGTGGGGATTGGTATGGCTTCAGGAACTTCTGTATTGTGATCAAGAACAACATCCTCATTGGTAATGGTAGGAAGCGGAACCGGGTGAGACACAGACTCCCCCTGTGATCGACTCCCAGATTCAACACAAGCTTGAAAAAAAGATTCAGACTCCACAAACTGGACATCACGTGAAACAACAATTTTACGAGTGATAGGATCATAACATATGTACCCTTTCTTAGTGGAAGAATACCCAAAAAATACACACCAAGTAGAACGAGCTTCTAACTTATCTCTGTGTATTGCTTGTAGGTGCACATAACAGACACATCCAAATACCCTCAAGTGTGAGATGTCAGGTGTCCTATTTTTGAGTATTTCCAATGGTGACTTGAACTTAATAACGCGGCTGGGAAGACGGTTGATCAAATATGCAGCGGTCAATACACCATGAGACCAATATTGTTTTGGGACCTTTGTTTGAAACATAAGGGCCCATGCAGTTTCAAGGATGTGTCGATTCTTTCTTTCGGCCACCCCATTTTGTTGTGGAGTTCCAACACAACTTGTTTGATGAATAATGCCTTGGCTTTGAAGATATTCTGAAAAAGATCCTTTAACATATTCGGTACCATTACCAGACCTAAAAGTTTTTATTTTAGCACCAAACTGATTAAACACCATAGTATGAAACTCTTTGAAAATAGAAGTTACTTCAGTTTTTGATTTTAACAAGTATAACCAGGTAGCACGAGAAAAATCATCAATGAACAACACAAAATATTTATATCCATCATAAGAATCAATAGGCGCAGGTCCCCATAAGTCGGAGTGAACTAATTCAAACAACTCAGTAGACATAGAAGATGAATTGACAAAAGGTAAACGCGTTTGTTTAGAAAATTGACAAACATCACAGACATCAGAATCAACAGAAGAAGATGGACAAAGTCTTGACAAGATACGGTTGGATGGATGTCCAAGCCGTTTATGTAAAGTGTGACTTTCAATTACACCACTGGCATGACATGCCTTATTGAGGGAGTTTAGAAAATAAAGTCCATGT
>VDFB02086081.1:376194906-376341668 GCA_007258455.2 Sequoia sempervirens
GAAATTGTGTGAATGAGTAAGTGACACATCATCTTGTTTTGAAAATGATAGACAGTGAAGCATGGTTAAGTGTCCCACCATATCCTGGAATTGACAAACATCCAAATTATTGGGTATTGTTGTGGCCATAAGAGCTTGTTCCAAAACCTCCTTATGAGATGGTGATATTTTAAGGAGTTCCAAAATTGATATTTGTGCCAATATTTTCTACAGTTGATCAATGATGTTGTATTGATTTGAAGGGGTAGCAATGGTTTTAGATGAAACTCCTTTCAATATTACCTTGGATTGCCCCTTGTCACATTGACTGGTTGATAATCTTGATTTTCCCTAATTTTTATGACATTGATCTGATTGTCAGATGTATCAATGTTTTGGATCAGATCTATGGGTATTATGTCATTGGTTTCCATGTTATCAATTTGATTGATAGAAACATCATTATTCTCAACTGTAGAGATATAATGAATAGTGCTATCATAAATTTAGTTTACATTTTTACCTTTACCGTTTGTAGAAGAAGATTCTCCCTTTTCATAATTTGGTAAAGGATTTTTAAATGCACCATGATCATTGTTTGTTTGAGGTACTTCTACGAATACTTTCTTGCTGTCAATCAAATCTTGTACTAGATGTTTCATCTAAATACAATCATTTGTTTTATGTCCTTTGTTTTTATGAAATTTACCATAGTCAGCATCATTCCACCAATATGGTTTTACTTTTGGTTCCCAATTTCTTGCTTCAGGTAAGGTGATAAGTTCATTTGCAATAAGTTCTCTCATTGCTGATTCTAGTGTTTGTCCCAATGGTGTGAATCTTCGTCAATTTGATTGTCTTGGATATGATTGTGGCTTAGACTCTCCATTGTTTGGATTGTTGTTTTGACTGAAATTCTGATTGATGTTTTGGTCATTATGTTGATTGGCCTTTGCAGTAGTTTCCGTCAAATTACATACTGGTTTCACATTTTGTGTTTCATTTGTTGCATCATTGTTACCAATATTTCTATTATTTTTCCAAAACTTAGGTTTATCATTGTTGCCATAGTGATTTGAGAAATTTATATTGTTTGATCCTTCATTGTAATGTTTTATTACCCCTCTTTTGACCAAGGCTTCTTCAATCTTGAGCCCATTTTAAATGACTTTCTCAAATGTTGGTGGACATTGTAGTTCAATCGTATAGCTCATGTCATCAGTTAAGTTGTCAATGAATAGTTCCATCATTTCTTCTTCTGATATAGAATGAGGATATCTAGTGAACAACCTTTTCCATCATTGTAGAAATGAGAGGAATGTTTCACCTTTCTTTTGTTTCATGTTGTAAAGGTCTTTTATTGTTACCTCATGTTGAATATTAAAGGAAAATTATGAGATAAACCTGTTGACTAGTTCTTCAAAAGTTTGAATTCCTGGTTGTAGTTTAGAAAACCATTCCATGCATTGACCTCCTAAAATCCTTGGAAATAACCTCATTAGATAAGTGTCCTCTTGTGAAAATTATAAACTCATGGTTCTAAATTCCCTCACATGATCAATTGGATCCATTTTACCATTATACTTGTCGTATTTTGGGAATTCAAATTGTCTAGAAGATGGTATCATGTCCACACTTGGATCAAAAGGATAAGGAAAAATGTCCTGTAATGAGTACCTTTTCATGGTTCCTTTCTGCATATCTTGAAGCTATTGTTGTAAGTTTTTCATTTGATGTGTTAGTGCAACCATTTGATTTGTGTTTTGTGGTTCAGTTTCAGTTCTCATAGGTGCTTCTTTTAATCGATTGATATCAAAATCTTTTGGAAGTTTTTCACCTAGTTCAGCTAGCATCAAAAGGTATTTTTCCATATCTTGTTCTAAGAATTTTTCCATAAATTTATGGAAATTGGGATCTTGTTGTGTTGTTTGGATGTCCTCTTGGGTTATTTCATTTGTATCATTTTGGTGAGATTTGTGAAAGGGATTTTCTTTAGCCATTGTGTTTGGTGTTTCATACTCTTTTTCCCTAAGTTTTTGTCTTTGTAACCTTGTTAAAATGTGCATACAAGTGTTTGTTATTCTCATTAAACTTTGATATTTTGTGTTTGGATGAGTGCTAATGGATATTAATGAAGTAAAATAGAATGATAGATTCTATTGATGAGACTAAGTTAAAAATTTGATTATTGTGTTTTGTTTCATGATTGTAGGATGAAAAAATATTGATAATGAAACTTAACGTAATAACCAAGATTTGTGTTTGATAATCAGACACTTTAAAGTTGCAAGATATAGGTTTAACTTGGAAGAGTTTGACTTGTAAGATCCTATTTGTTTCAAGTTCAAGACACTGTCTAGACTATGAAAATGTTTCTGTTATGATAAAAACCTGAATTCTGATGTCAACAGTCTAACACGGGTTTCAGATAGCTCTTTGTTTTCTTGTTCTGTGGATGTGCTATTACAGAGGGTAGATGTGCTAAAACAGACGGTGTATGCGCTAAAATATATGGTGAATGCACTGCCAGACATGGTATATATATGCACTAAAATAGACTATGGTTGCACCAAGATACTAGTAATTTCTAACTGATAAATTTTAGTGACAGTTTGTAGATGTACTGTGTTACCCCTAAAATTTTATTTCAAGACAAGTTGTTTAAAAATTCATCCTTTTATGGTAAACTTGTGTAAATCGCAGCTTCAACAAAAACTTATAAACTATTGTGGCCTTGTTAAAATTTTGAACCAAGTTGCTAGGTTTTGAATTTTCGAAATCACCCGACCTTTTGTAACCTTTGGAAATGATGTTTTGTGCTATCGGGATATCGAAAGTTTGAGAAAATCCAGAAATTTTGACCCATAGTTACAGGGTTCCATCTCATAGCGATGGGGCGACCTCAGCAGGATATACTATTTCCAAAGTGTCAGTGCATTTAATGAAGTATACAATGCCTTTAAGGAATGTCTCCTCCAATTTCTCAAGATGACAACATAAAGTTTAAATGTAATATTTAAAAATCCTTTGAAAATACAACTCTTTAATAAGGAAGTTGGCGAAACAGTTTGACACATTTTTCTTAGCGAATAAATGACCAATTTTTGCTGCCAAAGTTAAATAGGCCTACATGTAAGGGAAGGTGCCAGTTTTTTTCAATTTCAAAGTTTTCTCAAAATGGTACTTCTTGGTGATGTCAGAGAATGGGAAGATGAACTTGTTCCTGTTCTTCAACCAGATGTGAATTGGCTAGAGGAAGAGCAATTTGACATCATCTCTCAGTTACGTTCACTGGTTTGGAAGGAGAAAACCAGCTACGTCAAGTACAACAGGGCAATCCAGGTTTTGGAGGGAGAAGAAGAACATGCCTAATTCAACAATTTAGTTATGGAAATGCAATTGGAGCCTTATAGAGTTCTGACACCGTCGGTGGTTTAGCGACATGCATGGAATCTTTTCGTGATAGGGAATACTAATGTATTTCCTTAAAATAGTTGTCGCCGGTTGTTTTCAAGACCCTTACTTTTTGTAATGTAATAGTTTTGATGTGCATGTATATATTGGCCTCGTAGTTAATTGTAAAGGCATCTTTTGGCTATTCCCAAAAAATAGGGGAAGTAAGGGCAGTCTTGAGTTTTCTTTTTGTATGGTTGGTTGTGTAGGGTGTTGGGCCTTTGTGCTCATAATTTTGATATTGGAGAAATAAAGAAAGTGTTTTTAGATCTTTGCATTTGTAAATTTTTATTTAAATTGTCAATAAACTTTGGGTTTTGCAATTTCCTTCCAATATTGATTATGTCATAGCAAACCGTATGCATTATTATTTCTGGAACTTTGAATGCAGAATAATTTTTCTGTTAAAAAGGAAATTCACTACTCGTTCTTTTTCTTATTTCTCATTGTGGGTGTGGAATAAATGGGATTTGTATCATTTGTTTGCATTCACTTCACTTTGAATCCATTCATCACATTTAATTTCATTGTTATGGGTGAATGTTAGTGCTCCTTTCATGCTTTCTGGTTAAAAACATACGTTGAGTTCTCATTCATTGCAAATCATTCGAAGGTAGCTACGGCTTGTAAAATAAGCAGAGAGCACTTGTGAATACCATTGCAAGAAACTCAACTGTTAGTACTATTTGTTCTTCCTGCTAGGTATTCTGAGTTTGTTTCATTCATTTTTGAAGGACATTGCTAGGGAAAATACAAAATTGAAGATTGGTGTATTCTTATTTGATGGTACCTTATTGAAAGAAGTGAAGTTGGCAACTTTGTGACAGATTCGACTATGGGAAAATGTTTTGGCATCCAGGAAGAGAGGATGAAAGTGATGACAATGATGATGAAGACCTCTCTTCTTCCACAACTCCAACACAAAATAATCAGGTACTTGGTGATCCTGTGCAAGTAAATTTTTTGAAGAGTTTTTATGGTAATATGCGGTTTCAACCCCACATGGTTCATCCATCTTTACTTAAAACCTTGTAAGAGATTTAACATAGAGATGGGAAAGATACATGTTTTCTTGCTTGCAACCATGAAAAGACCTTTGTTTGTGAAGAAGATACACATGGTGAAGAACTTCATGCTACAATACAATATTTGCAAAAAGAGGACAGTAATATGGAGGCAAAATATTCTCTTGAAATTCCTATTGTTGAAGGAACGAATGTATGTGAAAATAAAGGAGAAAATGCTCCTTCAATGCACATACAATTAAAGTCTGAGGATGAAGATTCTGGCTATGTTGAAGAAGAAGCCTCTGTTGTGTCAGCTTGTGATAACACATATAAGATGCAAGATCATAAAGAAGAAATAGGAGAGGTAGACCATAAATCAGATAATGATAATTTGGAGAAGATTGCTATGGGTATAGAAGATGTTCCTGATGAGAAGATAGTTCTAGACCTAAATTATTGCTCATGTGAAATCATATCAGAGGAGTCAAAGGAATATGGAACATTAAAGGATCCTGAACATGTTGATCAGACAAGTGAAAATCAAGAAGACAACACATTTCATGATATTTTCACTTGTCTGGAGGTACCCATTTCAAATTTTCTTTGTTATGAAAATCTTTCATCTACTGCTTCAACAAATTTTAAAGAAGATTTACATCATACATTCACAAATTCAAATCGTGAAAGATGCATTCAAGAAATTGAGATTGCTATACTTCAAGTCATACAGGAAGAAGTGTTTCTCAGCATGCATAAGGACATTGAAGTATTTTCTGATTCATATACTTTTCATGAGAAGTAGTTATTTGGTTTCTATATCTTGTCTAGAGGATCTGCATATGCTGACGATCACACAACTGTTATTCAAAGCATCGAGTTGCAACTAAGTATGATAACGCTCCATTGGCATAGTACTTTCTTTCATTCAGTGATCTATTTCTCTGAACCTATTAATGGCTTTGCATAGTTCCATGGGGAAAATTGGAGGTTTGCACCTAGTCTAGGTGCATATAGGAGTTTTAGGTTTCTTTTCCTTTCTGTTGTCGGTTTCTGTTGTGGTTTTGGCTTGTGCCCATTTCCCCTCGACCCTTTTGCAAGTAGCATCCTTTCTTCTTACTATTTCTTTTGAATTTGTACCCAATGGACTTAGACTAGTTTTCCCTCGTGATTCTATAATTTCTTGCATTTTCTACAAAAATGTAGTCCCTAGTCAGAGCCAATGTTACCCTTGAAATTTTATTTCAAGACAATTTGTTTAAAAACCCATCCTTTTATGGTAAAATTGTGTAAATCACGACTTTGACAAAAACTTATAACTATTGCGACCTTGTTAAAATTTTGAACCAAGTCACTAGGTTTTGAATTTTTGAAATCACCTGACATTTTGTAACCTTTGGAAATGATGTTTCGTGCTATCGGGATATCGATAGTTCGAGAAACTCCAGAAATTCTGACCCATAGTTATAGGGTTCCAACTTGTAGCAACGGGGAAACCTTAGTAGGATATACTATTTCCAAAGTGTCAGTGCATTTAATGAAGTGTATGATGCCTTTAAGGAATGTTTCCTCCAATTTCCTGAGATGACAACAAAATTTTTAAACGTAATCTTTAAAAATCCTCAGAAAAGATAGCTCTTTAATAAGGAAGTTGGTGAAATGGTTTGACACATTTTTCTTAGTGAATAAATGACCACTTTTCGCCACCAAAGTTAAATAGGCCTGCATGTAAGGGAAGGTGGCAGTGTTTTATGATTTCAAAGTTTTCTCAAAATGGTACTTCCTGGTGATATCAGAGAATGGGAATATGAACTTGTTCCTATTCTTCAACCTAATGTGAATTGGCTATCTAGGAAGAGCAATTTGACATCATCTCTCAACTGCGTTCACTGGCCTGGAAGGAGAAAACTAGCTACGTCGAGTACAATAGGGTAATCCAGGTTATGGAGGAAGAAGAAGAACATGCCAAATTCAACAATTTAGTTATGGAAATACAATTGGAGTTGTATAGAGTTCTGACACCACTGGTGGTTTAGCAACATGCATGGAATCTTTTCACGACAGGGAATAATAACGTCTTTCCTTAAAACAGTTGTCGCCAGTCATTTTCAAGACCGTTACTTTTTGTAATGTAACAGTTTTGATGTGCATGTATATATTGGCCTCCAAGTTAATTGTAAAGGAATCTTTTAGCTATTCCCAAAAAATAGGGGAAGTAAGGGCAGTCTTGAGTTTTCTTTTTGTACGGTTGGTTGTGTAGGGTGTTGGGCCTTTGTGCTCATAATTTTGATATTGGAGAAATAAAGAAGGTGTTTTCAGATCTTTGCATTTGTAAACGTTTCTTTAAATTTTCAATAGACTTTGGGCTTTTGCAATTTCCTTCCAATATTGATTCTATCATAGCAAACCGTATGCGTTATTATTTCTGGAACTTTGAATGTAGAATAATTCATCTATTGAAAAGGAAATTCATTGCTCATTCTTTTTCTTATTTCTCATTGTGGGTGTGGAATAAATGGGCTTTGTATCATTTGTTTGCATTCACTTCACTTTGAATCCATTCATCACATTTACTTTCATTGTTATGGGTGAATGTTAGTGTTCCGTTCCTGCTTTCTAGTTAAAAGCATACCCTGATTTCTCATTCATTGCAAATCATTTGAAGGTAGTTGCACCTTGTAAAATAAGTAGAGAGCACTTGTGAATACCATTGAGAGCGACTCAATTGTTAGTACTATTTGTTCTTCCTGCTGGCTATTCTGAGTCAGTTTCTTTCATTCATTTTCAAAGGAAAAATATGTCAACTAACACACTGCTAGATAAGTCAGATGTTCTGAAACAATGGTTGTATGCGCTATTTGGACAGTAGATGCACTAAAAAAAACTTTTGTTGCACTATTCAAGGACTATTCATAGTGTTGTCTAGTTTTTCTTAGTAAAAGGATCGATTTCTAGGTGTAATTTTTTGAATTATGGATACTTTGATAGGGTATATTTGCTGGTAAATCTCTAATTTTGATGATCTAAAAGCCTAATGTTTCCAATATTTTATCTATTGTAACAATTTATTTGGGTTGTTGGAATATTGTATTGCTGGTTGTGGGATGAAAGAATGACGAATGGGTTGATTATGATTATGCTTTTGTGAAAGAGCTCTTCATTGGAAATAAGCTTGTGAATATAAAGGCTCTAAAGTAAAATCATCAGTATGTCCTGTAGAAAATTCATGATATCTATGGATGAAAGTTTGATGTTCAAGTAAGATTTTCCTACTTTGATATAAGAAGCGTCTCCTTTCCAAAAAAAAATTGTAGCTAAGTTGCTTCTTTGGTTTCTTGATTCTTCTTGTAAGGGATTTTTTGACAAATGTTGTTGATTTCCAATCCCTTAACATAAATTTTCACAGGTTGATTTGTCAAACTTTTTTGTGTTTTTCTGGATGATCTTATTTGAATTAATATTTGAAAACGCAAGCAATTGAAAACAGTTGTTTTTAAGTTCTAAAATCTAAACAATAAGTGTATGTTCAAGAATCAAACATGATCCTTATTTATTTCCATTGGTGTTTGACAAATAATACACTTCAAGCAAACTCACTCTTAAGGTCAAAAGGTCATCATAATACTCAACATCCCACATCTTAAAATTGTGTCGACTCACATAGTCGTGTCATCCCCTAGAGGGCACCCATGTTTTTGTCTTTTCTAGGCATGTATTCAAAGTTAGATTTCTTGATCCCTTGAGAAAACGGTCCTTGGAAATTATATGGTGAGTGTCTTTGGGGCAGATTCTTCCCTCTCCTCGCACTGTGAGTATTACAATGTTCATAAATTGACTTTAGTTGGATTCTACACTAAGGTTCGTAGATATGGTATATGTTTGGAGTGGAAAATGATAAAATCCCTTAGGAGACCTCCAAATCTTTAGAACAAAGATTTTGGGGATGGTTATCTTGCACACTTCTGGTAAATGTGGGTTTCCTCATATTCACTTTTATTTTATAGTGGGTTGGAAAACCTAGCTTTGGTCGTTCCCACTCAGGTCGTTCCTATAGGGTGAGTACTTTTTCCCACTATGACAGGCCTTATAAAGGATTTAAAAAAGCATAAAATGCATGAAATTAAAAGATGATTCTGTCATTTTGATCACCTAGTTAGGGGGATAGCATAGGCCTATCATTGTACAATCACAACAGACAATGCTCAGTTTTTAAAGCCCAAATGACAATTTTCTATTCTACGTGAAGATATTGCTTCACAAAAGATATGATGTTTATTTTAACCGAGATAGAAATGTATGATGACTACCCTGGGATTGGTGTATTTTAATGCAAATGACTACCCTAGGATTGGTTAATTTTAATCCAAATGCAACAATGAAATCACTAGCCATGGTAACATTGGATCCAGACAAAAAATTAGAAAAATTACAAATGCGCTGGAACAAAGGTCATATGTGCTGCATAATTGATCAAATGCACTATAGAATCAATTAGATGCGCTACAAAATTTATCATATGTGCCACATAATTGATTATATGCGTTACAATAGACTAGTGCTGGAAGTTCAGTCAAATGCACCAGAACAATCATCAGATGCGTTGGAAAAATTGTCAGATGCACTAAAGTATCTGGTGGATGTGCTGTAAAATCTCTTGATTGCACTAAAGAAACATGTTAGAAGCTTGCACAGACAATTTTCAAAAAAAGATGTAAAATATGGGGTTAGAGGCCCCATGGTGGGTGCCAAAATGTAAGTGTGGAATAAGTAATGAGTAAAATATCAAACAACACTTTTTAATAAGACATTATATCAAGAGAATCAACAATAATCAATATAATTAACATAGGAAAACTCTTGAAAGTGTCATATTGTTCTCTATCTCCAAAGATTTATTAAGTCACAAGGCTCTCAGATTTGGTAAGCATTGTGACCATTAAAATTCCAATCTAGAGAATGAGATGCTGCTAAATGCAATAATCTAATCCTATATGATGATATCTAAATGATAATGATGAAGCTGTGATCTAAATGGACATGAAACTTGATGAAAGGAAGCTATAGTAAACTATGATTCATCCAAGATATTGATTCTAAAATTATATGATTGCTATTGCTAAATGATAATTACTATTGCTAAGATGCTTGATTGCTTAATTGGTATTCCTGCAAAGTAAGTTTGCACAAAGTTGGGATCCATTTCCTGTAGAAGAAGGCTATATTTATAGATTCACAACAACACATTTTCAAAGGGACAACAAATCAAAGGTTTGGATTTGATCTTGAGGATTCAATGGTGAGAGATGAAGAAGCTTGAGCTGATTATGGAGATTGTTCCTCCCCAGAAAAACACTCAGCCAGAATATAGGAAGAATAATTGGAAGAGGATGAAGAAGATTTCCTACAAATATGTCTCCAAATTTTCTCGTGAAGGTTGAGATGAATTAAATTAGACATTTAATATCTAATTTGGTAGGTGGAAATGATGACCTGTAGAGATATGTGCATAGATCTGAATATTTGGGTTTATTTCAATTTTAGGAAGAAATAACAATTATTAAAATAAAATAATGTTTTTGATATTGTTTATTTAATAAAAGAGGGATAATGATAATTAAATAAAAACTATTGAAGTTTTGATTATTTAATTAAGAGAGAATAATCAGAAGAATATAGATGTGAACTATATAAATAAATATTTCCATTTATTCAATAGTAGAAGAATTTGATAATAATAATTAAATAAAACAAAGTGAAATTCATTTATTTAATTAAGACAAAATAAAAGAATAAAGATTGAAGAATTTAGAAGATGAACTATATAAATAAATATTTCTATTTATTTAATAGTAGAAGAATTAAAGGTTAATTAATCAAATAAATTGTATTTAATTAATTAGATTATCCAAACCATTTTTAGGTGTATACATAATGTTTCTTAAAAACCGTAGGAAGCAAACCATTCATCTTACGTTTTGGATCAAAATGATTTTGGGATGTATACAATCCCGACCTTAAGTGACTCAACTCATCACATACTGCTTTTGTAGCCACAATATGAGCACAATTGTATTCTCCCAACTTCATGGGAAACTTGTGCCATCCTATTTTGTGTTTACTTGCAAACTTTCCATTGATCGCCAAGCCCTGATATATGAATTCCATGAGGACAATCCTATCATTGCAACATATTGGGAGTAGGTGAGGATGTCCATCAAATCCTACCAATTGGAAGTAAGAGAACTTGGGGTATTGGATATACCAATGTCCCCATTCAACAATGAAAGCCATGGAATCTCTACTCAACCTATATCTAGCATCTCCAGTCAACCGATTAATGATGACATAAAGGAATGCATCATTAACCCTTCTATAATGCAACTCTAATGTTTGCAAGGTTAATTGATCATAATTCTCCCATGCCTTTTTCTATCTAGGAGCTTCCCCTAATGTTCCTATTTCATTCAATCCAAGAAATATACCCATCCTTGCAACAACATATACAACATATGAAGTCATGAAGAAGGTCTTTGTTTGATTTACTTTGATCATTTGATTGTGTAGGTTGTCTGACAAGATAATTGCCCAATCAAATTGTTGCTTTCCACTCAAAATTGCCTCAATAAAAGGAAACATCCACTCCTTGAAGCATGCATAATATGTTTTCCCAAATACCCTGGACAACATCATGATCAAGTCATCAATATCCTTTTGGAAGTATCCCATCTTAGGTTGATCTTGCACTTTAGTCAAAGACTTATTTTCAACCTTTAACCACTTCTTGTTTATGTGAGCCCTATTGGTTTCTTTATGCTTGTTGAATAATTGCAATGCCTTTGCCTCATTCCGTTGCTTAGGGTTCTGAGGGGTAGGTGCATTGAAAATAAAATTCATCATTTGTGGGGAGAGATAAATGATTACATTTCCTTGTTGCAGGGTTGTAAGTCCCTACTACTGTTATTATAAGCTTTGGACACTAGAATGATCATGGGAAAATAGTCACATGTGCCAGCCCATATTGGGCTATCCTCTCAGTTTTCCTAGTTACATCTTTAGAGAAAGTATCTACCAACAACTCCTCATAGTTGAATAGGCCTAGATTAGTATTGGTAATATTAGCCCAATCAGAGTCTAACTTGCTTGCAGTGATAGTAGCACTCTTGTGCTTGTATTTCAAGGTATAGGGTAGCTGCTCCACCTTTATCTTCTTAGGCTTCACTTTCCTTGAACCCTTGGAAACCTGGCCCTCCACTTGTGAAACTTCTCCAGATGCTCCTGACATTGCTTACTCCTGCAAAACAACCCTAGATTAGACCAATAGAAAGCATGAAAATCAACATTAGAAGATTACCTTTGATATTGCCCTGTCCTTCTCTAGGTAACCTCTCATACTTAGTGAAATTTGAAGCTTATCATAGGTAGAAACATGAAGAGATTAGGAATTAGAAATATTTTAACAAAGGAAAGATTGGGGTCATGGTCAGTATTATAATCGAAACTGGGTTCAGAATGAAAACTGGATCACCCGAAACCATTCAATAGTTCCAAGTCCGCTTTTCCATTCTAGTTTCACTTCCGCCAAAAGAAAAGGATACAAAATGGAGACAAAACCTTATTTGGAGTGGGATTGAAATTAGACCTAAACTCTTACATACATACTCATGAATTGAGTTTGTTCCTGGCTCCAATTTTTCCACTTTATCATTAAACAGAAAGAAAATTTATCCAAATGCTTATAATGACTTGGGATGAAGTCATAAGAAGGAACAAGGAGAGTTAGAATAAAGGCATGACTTCATCATTGACAAAATAAGGGTGGGATTGATCCACCTAGGGCACAATATTGTAAAGAGATGACACAAAAACCCTAGTTTACACAACCCATTGACTCAAGAAATTAGGGCATCAAAAACATCACATGAAAGCCATTGAATCGACATGGGAATAAGACTAGAAGGGTCATCAAATAGGTTTCAAAATTTTTAAAGCACATGATATCCTTCAAATATGAAACCCTAAGTGAAACTAGGGCACGATAGTATGGATACCACCAAAATAGGAAAATGATAGCAAACCAAAAAAACAAATGGGAAAAGACAAAAAGAAAATAGGAAGCAGAAGGATAAACAAAACAAAAACCAAAAAAGATTCATGAGAAAGGTCTTGTGAACACGCGACAAACAGGAAATGGGAAAACAAACAAAACGGAATGGGGGTGAAAACTCACCTACCTCAAAACACTACCAAACATGATGAAAATCTATCTGAATCCACTTGTAGATGCTTTCCCTCTGTGTGTAGCATAAATCCCCTAGTCTAAAATGAAAAATAGATGAAATGCAAGCAAAGGGAAACACAACAACACCTCAATATTGACCTAGTTGAAATTGAACAAAGAAAAGATAAAAACAAGTTATTTACCTTGCCGAAGTTGATCTGTTGGTTGGCCTTGTTGATTCATTTGATTTGTGTGCTCCTAGATTGATTTCGATAGCATAACAACTTGTAGCTTGATTTGGATGCAAGGATGAAGAGTTTTGGATATGGATGCAAGATGGGTAGCTTGAAAGATGGAGATGATGAGTGCTTAGGATTAGGGTTGGATAAGAGGAGATTGTGAAGAATTCCAAAAGGAGAGACACAAAAATGGCTAAGTGTTAGCCATTTAACCTAGGAAGATCAAATGGATGGTGGAGATTGAAAGAGAGCAAAAGATCAAGGGATAAGATGAAGAGTTGACTAAAGAAATTAAAAATTCCTTTTTAATGTGCATGGGGATGATAAAAGGGATTAAACATTCCTTAGAAACCTTGGATGAATAAAATGGAAATTCCATTGGGAAGGACATGGGGATTGTAAATGGAATTAAAAATTCCACGAGAGGACCTTGGGAAGACAAAAAGGAATTAAAAATTACTTAGGAAAGAGAAAAATAATTTAATATTCCTTGGGAGATGAGAGAGGAATTAAAAATTCCTCAAAAATCACCTTGGGAAGACAAAAAGAAATTAAAAATTCCTTTGGGGATGGGGAGAGTTGACTAAGGGGTTGATTAGACTAGCTAATCAATGATTAGAGGAAAGTTTGGTGGCTAATGAGAATTAAGAGCCAACTTGCAAAAGTTGGAGGATGTGACACATCCTAATCATGGATTAGGAATGTGTACATCCCTAATGATGGGATTATGAGGTGGATTAGGATTAAGAAAAAGTGATGGAGGATGTGACATGTGAGGAATTAAATAAATGTATTATTTATTTAATTCTTTGAGGAAAATGGGAATAAAGGGTAAGGTATTTAATTATTTAACTAAATACCTTAGGGATTTAGAGGAATTTAGAGGTATTAATTAAATAACAATAATATTACTTAATAAATACATATAAGAGGATATTTGGATGAAAAAGGATAAATTTGACCAAATGTAAGTGGTCAAATTTAGATGTCTACACCCTTGACCAAAACGTGCTCCTATTTCACGCTTTCTCAACTCTAGTTCACTAAAACAACTTAGGCAATAATGATAATGAGCCAATTAGCCATAATTAAGGTTTAAAATCTATTTCACACATGTGAGGAGGCTATAATTAATGCAATTAATGCAGTTGGTCAGGTGCGAAATCGAAACAGGGATGAGTACACAACATCTACATACGTCAGAGGTAAAGTAGAAGCAAAAGTGAAGTTGAAATGGAATCAAGAACTTGATGTAAGCTCCACATTCCATTTTGGTTTTTGTTTCAGCCCCATGGCAAGGAAAATGACAACAAAGGAATGGTAGTAGAATTAGAAACAAAACTGGATCCAAATTTTTTTGCAAAGTTCTAGATTTGGTTTTGATTCCGATTTTGCTCCTACCAAAGGAATGAACACTAACACAAGAAAAACAAGAAAATGAAAACAAAAGGAAATAGGACCAAAATGAAACCTATCATAAACAAGACACAAATAGGGACAAAAACACAAAAAAAACCAACGAGAGCAAGATCAAAACCAAAACTGGATCTAGAACTTTTTGCAAGGTTCCAAGTTCGGTTCCGTTTTCAGTTCCACTTCCGCTAGGAGGAAAGGAAACTACAAGAAAACAAAATAAAAATAAAGGGAGAAATGAACCCAACAATGCAAAGTGAACCAAACAAAGAAAGAAAATCAACAAGGAAAGAACGGGGCTAGGACCGGAACCAAATCCAAACTTGGAACCTTCACAAAGTTTTGATTGTACTTTCCATTCTGGTTCTGCTTTTGTCAGACAAAAAGAACAAGGAATTAGGAGGAAAAAGAACAAATCCTAAGACCCAAACAAAAAAACCAAGGAAAAAAAACACAAGGGGGACCCATTTTGACTAAAAATAAAATGGGGTGGTTATGCAAGGCATATCAATTAGCGACTTGGTTGTTGAAATGGTTTACCCATTTTCAAGAATCCGATGAATTCAATCACCCATAACCTCTGGTTCATGAAAATTTTAAACTTCAAGTATGATTAGTTATGAAAAACAAGGTGTAGCTGGAATCTCAAAATGTAAATCAACATTAACCA
Organism: Sequoia sempervirens; assembly: GCA_007258455.2. Classification (NCBI taxonomy): domain Eukaryota; kingdom Viridiplantae; phylum Streptophyta; class Pinopsida; order Cupressales; family Cupressaceae; genus Sequoia; species Sequoia sempervirens. The sequence continues at coordinate 376,209,883 of VDFB02086081.1, forward strand.
CTTCGAATTTGAGTGTGTGCATGCATGGTGCATCTATTTTGGTAAATGTTTTTTCTACTCTTAAAAAACTGTATTCAAGATTCAAGCTACATAAGTTGAATCCCTATGACTGTCATGCAATGATATCCTGGGTATTGCTTCGCTGCCAGATAGGCATCCATAGCCCTGATGGAGATACCTCTAGTTCTCTCAAAGTATTGCTCTGCTACCAGTCGAGCATTTGGAGCCTCGATAGAGATACTTGAATTACCCTTCTTGTATTGAGTTTTTCATTATTCAATGATTCTCTTTTCTTCTCATCTTATAAGATTTTCTTGAAGGAATTCTTTATTAGCTTTTCTCAATACTTAGATTTAGCAACCTAAAATTTTGGGTTGAGAACTACAATGGACTTCATGACAGTGTCAGGATTCATATTTTTCACCTGGATCTAAAATACAATCACCTAGAGACAAATGGGATTTTATGTAGAACAAATGTTCTTATCTATTTTGTGATAGATTTAACCATGGTTTATGAGATCTCTTACAATATACCTATTTTTTTAACCTTTCAGACCATTATATAAAAATAACAAAAGACACAGGTCTTGAAACGAAAAATTTCCACAGACACACCTGAAAATACCTAGACCAACTTCTCTCCTAGTACCTTCAGTATATAGTGAATAACCACTCCATATTTTGAAATACAGAAAAACATAAGTCACCCCAAGACACAAGAAAAGAAAACACAACCACAAGAGTAGAACAAAACAAACAAATAAACGAACCAACTAATTACATATATGCAACTAGTCAGAACATCAGACCCTCATGGGCCAAAATAGTGTTTGAGAAACTGCCCATTGACAAGCAAGGGGACATGATCTCCTGTTAAAGTGCTCAACTAAAAGGAATTCTTGCCAAGGATTTTGGAAATTTGATAGAGACCCAACCAAAGTCTATCAAAAATTTTATGGTCTCATTTCTTTTCTTTGGATTTATCCCATAACTGGGCACTTCCTTTTGAATTAAGGGCTTGATTAGGGCATTAACTGGGCACTTCTTTTGGTGGAAAGGCTTTGCTTCAAGCTTTAAGGGGATAGTATGTGTCATTATTTATGTATCAAAATTTTTCAAGTCTTTGTATCCCCAAGCAAATGCTGCTATATTTGATTTTAATGTTGTCAATATTTTCTCTTGAATGTGTTTGGGGCAAATTTTTCCAATGAACACATTTTTTTCAAGGCTTGAATTTTCCAAGTTAACTGACTCGTGCTTCCCTCCATCCGTTTCAATAGGCAACTCTCATGGGCTCAAGGATCAGAGTCAAAGATCCTCTCTAATGCTACCATTCCATTTGGAATGCTATTTGTTTTCAAATTCATTATCCCTTCTGCATCACATGTTTTCGGATCCCACTGTCCTTGATCTCTGTCTGATTTATCAATTATATTTCCTTCAAAGATGTCTAAACTCGCTAAGAAGGAAAGTATATGCTGGTCATCATCAAAGATCTAAAAAAATTGAACGTTATTTGGAATGGTTTTGGATCGAGACTAACTCCACTGAAAACCTCTTCAACTTGGAATCTTGCATGGGTTCCAAGGAACTGGAAGCCACAACAAGTGCATCTGTAATCTAGTTGTCCTCTCTAGGAATCAATTTGATCCCAAAGGCATCAAAGTCCTCAATCAAATTCCATATTTTATTTCTATACACATCCAACCTCTTGTTATGGCATGTGTATTAACTACAAACCTACTTGATAATGACCTCAAAATATCCCATAATTGTCAAAGTTGTAACCTTTTTGTGATGTGCAAACATCAGTCCTCTGACTAGTGCTTCATATTCTACCACATTATTGGTATAGCCGAACTGCAACCTGTAAGAAGCAAAGTATGTTTTCCCTTTCAGGTTTGTTAGTTCAACTCCCACTCCACTCCATAATTTAGACTTAGAACCGTCGAATTTGAGGACCCACAATTGATCCAGGGCGGGGATTTCTTTCCTAGGACGACCCGTGGGTAATTGTTCACAAAAAATAGGTGGTGGCTCAAATTGGTTTAAGACCTCTAGACACGGGGAGTGATGTGAATGCTGATCAAAAGGGGTTTCACTCATATTTAGAACTTGTGTAGACACTTCTTCTTGAATCTTATCTTGATAAGTGGGTTTACAATTATTTATTGGATTAAACAACCCCCTTGGAATTGGAAGATTGGAAGGGTCTGGTGTATCAGACAGTTCTTGAGATTCTACCATCTCATTTCCCAAGGTAGAATATGAAGATTTAGTTTGTCCGATTGGGGAAAGGACTTCTTCTTGTATATTATTGGTTCATGTTAGGATAGTGGCATCTCTTGCCTCAAAGGAAAACTGATTAGGAGGTGTTTTGGGTTGACACTTACAAGTTTCCTTAGATTGATAGACATGGCTTAGAATGTCAACACAAGGTTGACATGTCAATTCAGAATGGCTTTGGTAATGAATCCTACACTAGTTGGGGAGTAGAAAACTCTATAGATCAACCTTTTCTCTTAAAACTAGCCTATCTTGTTGCAATTTTCTAATCAAAACCTATTGGTTGACAGTGGTCATTGGGTCATTGTGTTCTAAAGGTTGTAGGCTATCAAGATTGAACATTGAAAAGTTCAAGATTTCCTCTCTTTTATATACTCCTATCTTGATTTCAAAGTAAGCTACCTCATTAGGACAGTTGTACTCAGTGATCATATGTTTGAGCTGAGGCTCACTCTTAATCCTAATTTGTGTTGGTACCCCTTTCCATGGTAGCCACATGTGTGAAAAGTCTAAGGATAGATAGCCCCTAATAATTTTAATTAGGTCTTGGCCTAGGAGCATACCATATGTCTTGGGGATATCAACCACCTAGATATCCATATAAGTTTGGATTTGTGGGTCGGATCCAACCTGCACATGAATATTTTTTAGTTCCCCTACAGCATTTACCTCAGTTTTATCTAACTGAATTACCTTCTTGTGAGTCTGAAGTAGATTCAAACCTAACTTTTTACAAATGGAAAAGGGAATGACATTACTTGATGCTCCAGAATCCAAGAGGTAGTTATGCAAATTCTTTCCAAGATTCTAAAGCTTAGAAGGAATGGTGGGTTTCCTATCTTACCTTTGTACAAGGTTGCATTCATTTCGTTGGTTGGAGTCACCTTATTATTTCCTTTTGATCGATCTTCCTCTTCCAAAGCTCTAAACATGATGTCTCATTGAGTAGGGCACCACTTTAAAATATCAAAGAATGACAACGAAGTCTTTTGTTTTTTCATCTCTGAAATAAAATCAAAATCCATGTCATTTTTCATCTGATATTTAGGAACAAAAGATGAGTTACCTTTATTTTGAAATTCAGGTGGGCCTTTTGGCTGAGGCAGGTTGTTGTCCACATTCTGATTGGGTGGAACCATGGTATTTGAAGGAGCGGATGTGGTGAACGAGCCTTTATTTTGATTCCTCAGGAAATGACCTCCTTTGGATTGGAAGGCTTGAGTGTCATACACATTTTCCTTTGGATCATTTTCTTCTTGCTTGGGGAAGGAGACTCTTCTTCAAAGAGCTCATAAGCCATGTCTGTATCTATGGATCCACCATTCTTGTTGGGATCACCTTGCAACGGGGCATAAAATTGTGCAATCTTAACCATTTTCTACATTTTAGGACAATTGATCTCAGAATGTGCTGCAGTGTCGTGCAACCTACACTAATTTGTCATGAAATTAATATCTGCAACATTTGTAGTATGTTTTTTTTCATAACCAACTTGATAGTTATGAGAAACTCCCCCATTTTTTGGCCCAGTATTCCATTGTCTGTTGTTATTGGATTTCTAGTTGTATCCCCTATTTTGGTTCTGGTAATTTTGATTGAGGGAATTCTAGTTTTGAAAGTTCCTCTAATTCTGATTGGCGTTCTGATTGGAATAACCTCCTTGATTTTGGTAGTTCTAATTTTGAGAGGGGTTGTATTTAAGTTGTTCCATCTCATTGGCCATCTGAGACAATGTTTTCTTAATGGTCTCCAACTCTATTGTCAAGTGAGCATTACGCTCACTTTCTCTAGTGGTTGCAACTGATGCATGTGTGATGGGGTTAGATCCTCTAGCTTGATTATGAGGATTTTGAACTTGCTACGAGGGGTTAGGAGTTGGGCCACTAAAGAATAGTTGTTGAGATGGAGATTGTAACTCAGCTAAGGGTCCATATGCAGAATGAGACATCCTTGGGACTGCATTAAACAACGAGGTAGGATTAGGTATTTGTGAGTTTCCTAGAGGAGGGAAGACTCCTTCTAGACCTCCTGCTTGTGAACTAATATGATGTTGCAATTTAGTAGAAAGGTGGTAAGCTTTTGAAAGAGAATTAATGTCATTGGAATTGTACGTTCTCTACAAAAACATGCCAATCAGGGGATCTATGGCCTTTAGGTAAGCTTGGATGTCAATATTTTCAGCCACCAAGTATGGATCTTGTAACCTCTTGCACATCCTCTTAAATTTGATAGTGAACAGGGGTAACGGTTCTTGGGGCTCTTTCCTAATAGTGGAAAACTAATGATATAGGATTGTGGGATCAACGTAAACCCGAAACTGGTTAATGAATGCCTTCTCTAAGTTTGTCCAGCTCAAAATTGAACCGGTAGGAAAATTTAGATACCAATTATAAGCCATGTCTCCCAATGAATAAGGAAAAAACCTACATGCAACATCATGGTGGGAAATATGAGCATGAGTACCTGCATCTTTGAATGCCTGTATGTGCTCTTCAACACTTCTTGATTCGCCATGAGCATACCTGGGGCAAAATTTCTCTAGGTTCTTTGGCATTTCATGTATGCCACTAGGGATGACTCCCAGTGGCAAAGGATTGTTGGAAAAGAATGCCATAGGTAGTGGTGGTGGTGGTTTGGTTGTGCCACCTGTAGTGTTGGTGGAAACCCGGGTGGAGTAAGTTAATGGTGGGATCAAAACTCTACAAGTTTTGGGTCTAATAGGGGTTTGGAGTTCAACTAATGATTCAAGATTTGTGGCATATTTGAGAACTCTTTAAAAAAAATTTAGTGAAAAGGACCTGATTCAAGCTAGTTTGTTCCTCCAGGCCCTCCTTCTAGCGCCAGATTTGTTGATGGTCAATGTAACACAACAATGTTAAACATAATATTTCTACCCTATTTCTCCTAAAAAGATAGCTAACATAAAGCAACCTATCTTCCAAGGTCTTTGTAGTTGGTTCTCAATTGTGTTGATGTTGCTCAGTGGCCTATGCAACTATAATGTTCAAGGGGCCTCCTGGTAAAAAGGATACAAACTGCATCATGCAAATTAATCTAACTTTTGGGGGTGTAAATAAATATCCAAAAATAGGACAAAGCTTATGACAAAAAAACATAAATGTAGATTTCCTTCAATTCAGACATACAAACTTCACAATGAGCATTATTTCCAAACAAATAAACCATAAAATGATACAATCTATAGAAAAAAATATACCATTGCATTCATTCATAGTGCAAATTCAAGACATTCAATCATTCATCATTCCTAAAATTCAAAGATTAAAATAAGAACACATCACCAACTCATCATTAAAACTTATAGATAAATAAACACCAAGAAATCTCATTCACATATAATTCAATGGAAACAACCTCAGATTTAGAATCTTCTATTGATTTTCATCAAATAAGAGATATTTATGCACAACATTCACTGACATATGAATGACCATTTTTTCATTGACATCATTAGTAAAACTAGTTCTGAAAATACCATGAAACTGTATTAAAAAAACTAGTAAAATATCTAAGTGTCTCGCATAAAAACTATAAAAGTATATAAAAGCTTATAGAAATTGTCCTAAAATTCTCCTTAGGTTCCCAATATTTCTTCAATTTGTCGAACTTTACATCATGGAGAGAAAAACTACATATAGACAAGTTCTAACACTAATTCCTCTAGCCAAAAATTTGAGATCCACCAATTAAGGAACAACTAGAAGTGCATAAGATGACTACCCATCATGATCTTTAGTTCAATTGTTGATGAATCTGTTATCAAAATCTGATGCACAAAGAGGGAAGGTAGAATTGTTGGGAATCTCCATTTGAATTCATGTCATGATCCTGCAAAATAGGAAAGAAAGAGAGAGAATTGTCTAGTTGACCATGTCATTAGGTGTCCATCAGGAACAAAACATTCCACTGCCACTTTATTCCTACATTTTCTGCTCAAGTATGTACTCATCATAATTAGTAAACACTTGTTGGAGCACATCTTCATCTGGCCCCTCCACCCAACTGTCTTCACACTTTATTCTTTTCAATTTTGCAGAAGCAAGCTCTTGCATATCCCCAAGTTTAATAAGTTCTCTTCTAGCAACCTTTATCTACTCCTTGATATCCATAAGTCTATCAATCAACAAGTCATCACCATCATCCTCCTTGTGCATTTCCTCCTCAATCCTACTACTTCATTTTTCCTTAATTTTTTCAAGAGGGAGGCCATCTTTCAAAGGTAGGTCCTCATTTACAAGTATAACAATGACTGCTCCCAACTCTTCAATTTGTTCATTCAAATCTTTCCCAGCTTGTTGTACCTCATTCCTATGATAAAAAATGATTGAGGACTGAAACCTAATAATGATGATGGTCTTTTCAATAAAGGCTGCATTATCCTCCTCAATGATGGACTGCTCCAACAAAGTTTGTTTTGACAACTTATTGATGTCCTTCAACCTCTTTGTATGTTCTCTATATTCTTCCTCTTGTTTCCCAAGATCCTCAGCATGTGAATTCATGTTAGTAACCAACTCCAATGCATCATCATGAGCTTTATAACTTTGAACAAGCAACTCCACTTCTTGGTTCAACCTATCAATCCATCTATCCAATATCCCTACCTTGATTCTCATTTCAACAAGGTCATCAAATTCTTTCTTACTTAGAAAAATGGGTGTTTTAGGAGCAATAGATTGTACAACAATGAGAGAGGATAGGTCCTTTAAGAACTTATGCAATTTATCTAATTGAGCCTTGAGCTTATCTTTCCTTTGCTTGTCCTTTACCATTCTTGACTTGGTGGAGGATGCTACAATATCAATTAAGTCCATTTGCTGATTTCTTGTAGGCCTTCCCAAGTTCATAGTCCCTAGCTAATAATCAATTAACTGGATCTTTAATCTATCCTTTTCTACCATTGGAATGGCACACTCAGCCACAATCTGTCCAACATCTGTCAATTTGGTGGAGTGAAGGACTTGAGCCTTTTTCTTGGGCCTTTCCTTCTCAATCTCTTTCATCATGTCATCCCATTTCAAAGGCTGGGGTTGGACTATTTTCTTTTTCTCCAAGTTAAGCTTCAACCATGTTGGGGAAGCAGGAGTAGTAACCACTTGTTGTGAGGAAGAAGTGGTATCAGAGAGAGGTTGTAGAATTGTTACCTTAGGTTGAGAATCAACCTCTTTTTGCTCCTTTTCTACTACTTCCTTTGCAAGCCTATCAACTTCAGTTCTCTCTCTTTCCTCTTCCAATCTCCTCTGCTCATACATGTCATCTCTTGTTTTCTCCAATTGCTTAACTTTTTCCCACATTTTAGCTACTTCCTTCTCATGCTTGGCTTGTTCTTCTGCTTCCAAATTCTTTGGAAAGAGCTCCTCTTCATCCTTCTTTCTTCAGGCTTCCTCTACAGCCTTTAACTTGGCTTCAATGGCTTCTCTCTCTCTCTTCTTTGTTGAGCCTTTTCTTATTCCAATTCATGGATTTTCTACAATAGAGCTAACTTATATCTTTCCTCCTTGAGTTTCAGCTCTGCTTCCTTTTGTTGTTGTAGGAGATCTTCCTTCTCCTTGTGTTGACTTGCAAGCTCCTTAGCTTTTTCCTTAGCTTCTAATTCTTTTTGTTTGTCCAGTGCATCAACTTGTACTTTGGCATCATCTTCTTTATGCTTTGCAAGTGCCTCAACTTGTGCTTTATCATCTGCTTCTCTCTTTTCATCCTTAAAGAGTTTCCACTGGTCCTTCAGAGTCAACACATTTTCTTCCTCAACATTTCTAATGTTCTCAATAGACACAACCTTGGTAGGCTCATTATCTAACTGTGTGGCCTCTGAATTGGTATCAATGTCATGAATTTCAACCTCCATTTCCTTCCCCTTAAGGGTATTTGATTGCTTATGAAGACTATCTGCAAGTATCTCCTCAGTAGATTCTCTTGGGAGAGAAGGTTGGGATGAATTTTGTTCTGCAACTATTGTAGTTTCTTCTCCTTGTGGCTCATGAGTATCTAGGGTAGGTATTTTTGGATCAACCTCTCCTCCAGAGCTAGGAGGGAGATATTCTAATTGCTCTTTAGGAGCTGTTCTCCTCTTTGTTCTCCTGTATCCCTAGGTTCCTTGTTGTTTCCTCTTCTTTGAAGTTTGAGCCTCTAGCTCCTTTATCCTTATCACTACCCATTAGATACTTCTATCCATTACTGTCCTATAAATCCATCTAATATCAATAAATTCTTCCTCATCCCAATTGATGGGGTCCAAGTTCTTGGTACCAATGTTTTCTGCCTCATAGCCGGGATCCAAAATCACATCATCATCAGATAGCGTATTAGGAATTCCCTCTTTTACTCCAAACTCAATCATCAATGGAATAGGAAACCTTTCATAGCTTCTCTTTCTAACATCATACTCATCTTGCAAATCTATCCAAAAATCCTCCAATAGGTTATAATGTTTCTCAAAAATAGTAGGAAGCAAACCATTCATCTTATGTTCTCTATCAAAATGCTTCTGGGATGTATACAATCCCAACCTTAAGTGACTCAACTCATCACATACTACTTTTGCAGCCACAATATGAGCACAATTGTATTCTCCCAACTTCATGGGAAACTTGTGGCATCCTGTTTTGTGTTTACTTGCAAACTTTCCATTGACCGCCAAGGCTTGATATATGAATTCCATGAGGACAATCCTATCATTTCCAAATCTTGGGAGTAGGTGAGGATTTCCATCAAATCCTGCCAACCGAAAGTAAGGGAACTCGGGGTATTGGATATACCAATGTCCCCATTCAACAATGAATGCCATGGAATCTCTACTCAACCTGTATCCAACATCTCCAATCAATTGATTAATGATGACATAAAGGAATGCATCATTAACTCTTCTATAATGCAGCTCTAATGTTTTCAAGGTTAATTGATCATAATTCTCCCATGCCTTCTTCTATCCAAGAGCTTCCCCTAGTGTTCCTCTACATTCAATCCAAGAAATATACCCATCCTTGCAGAAATATATACAACATATGAAGTCATGAAGAATGTCTTTGTTTGATTTACTTTGATCATTTGCTTGTGCAGGCTATCCAACAAGATCATTTCTCAATCAAATTGTTGCTTTCCACTCAAAATTGCCTCAATAAAAGGAAACATCCACTCCTTGAAGCATGCAAAATATGTTTTCCCAAATACCCTGGACAACATCATGATCAAATCATCAATATCCTTTTGGAAGAATCCCCTCTTAGGTTGATATGGAACTTTAGTGAGAGACTTATTTTCAACCTTTAACCACTTCTTGTTCATGTGATCCCTATTGGTTTCTTTATGCTTGTTGAACAATTGCAATACCTCTACCTCATTCAGTTGCTTAGGGTTTTGAGGGGTAGGTGCATTGAACATAAACTTCATAATTTGTGGGGAGAGATCAATGATTACATTTCCTTGAAGGTCCACACATTGCCTTGTTGCAGGGTTGTAAGCCCTCGTTGTTGTGATTATAAGCTTCAAAAACTAGACTTATAGTGGGAAAATAGTCACATGTGCCAGCCTAGATTGGGATATCCTCTCAGTTCTCCTAATCACATCTTTAGAGAAAGTGTCTACCAAAAAATCCTCATAGTTGAATAGGCCTAGATTAGTATCAGTAATATTATCCCAATCAGAGTCTAACTTGCTTGCAGTGAGAGTAGCACTCTTGTGCTTGTATTTCAAGGTATAGGGAAGCTGCTCCACCTTTATCTTTTAGGCTTCACTTACCTTGAACCCTCGAAAACCTGGCCCTCCACTTGTGAAACTTCTCCAGACACTCTTGACATTGCTTACTCCTACAAAAAAACCCTAGATTAGACCAATTGAAAGCATGAAAATCAACATTAGAAGATTACCTTTGATATTGCCCTATCCTTCCCTAGGTAACATCTCATACTTAGTGAAATTTGAAAATTATCAAAGGCAGAACCAGGAAGAGATTAGGAATTATAAAGCTTCTAACAAAGGTAGCATCAGGGTCGAGGTTAGTATTGGAATCAGAACTGAGATCAGAATGGAAACCATACCTAGAACCATTCAATAGTTCCAAGTTTGCTTTTCCATTCTGGTTTTTCTTTTTCCAAAAGAAAATGATACAAAATGGAGACAAAACCTTATTAGGAGTGGGATTAAAATCATACCTAAACTGTTACACACATACTCATGAGTTGAGTTCATTCTTGGCTTCTCCTCTGCCACTTTATCATTAAACACATAAAATTTAGCCAAATGCTTATAATGACTTGGGACAAGGTCATAGGAAGGCATGAGGAGACTTAGAATAAAGGCTCGGCTTCATCATTGAAAAAATAGGGGTGGGATTGAGCACGATATTGTAAAGAGATGGCACACAAACCCTAGTTTGTACAACCCGTTGACTCAAGAAATTAGGGCATCAAAAACCTGACATGAAAGCCATTGAATCGACACGGGAATAAGACTAGAAGGGTCATCAAACATGTTTCCAACCTTTTAAAGCACATGAGATCCTTGAAATATGAAACCCTAAGTGAAACTAGGGCACGACAGTACATATACCACCAAAATGGGAAAACAACAACAAACGGACAAAAATAAATGGGAAAAGACAAAAATTAAATGGGAAACAGAAGGAAAACAAAACAAAAACTAAAAAAGCAAGTGAAACACAAACACAAACACACAAACTAAAAAAGCAAGTGAAATACAAACACACAGGAAATGGGAAAACAAACAAAATGAAACAAGGGCAAAAACCCACCTACCTCACACTACCAAACAGGATGAAAGTTGATCTGAATCCACTTGTAGATGCTTTCTCTTGACCAAATCATGATCCTCTTTCACGCTTTCTTAGTTCTAGTTCACTAAAAAAACTTAGAAAATAATGATAATGATCCAATTAACCTTGATTAAGGTTTAAAATCCATTTCACACGTGTGAGGAGGCTGTAATTAATGCAATTAATGTGGTTGGTCAGGCGTAGAATCAAAACAGGGATGAGTACACAACATCTGCATATGTCAAAGGTAAAGCAGAAGTGGAAGCAGAGTTGAAATGGAATCAGGAACTTGATGTAAGCTCCACATTCTGTTTTGGTTTCAGCCTTGCGGAAAGGAAAATGACAACAAAGGAACGATGGCAGAATCATAACCAAAATTGGATCCAAAACTTTTTGCAAAGTTCTAGATTCGATTTCGATTCCAGTTCCGGTCCCACCAAAGCAACAAACACCGACACAAGAAAAATGAGAAAATAAAATAAAAAGTAAATGGGATCAAAACGAAACCCATCCCAAACAAGACACAAATAGGGACAAAAACACAAAGAAAACCAACAAGAGTGGGATCAGAACCAAAATGGGATTCAAATTTTTTTGCAAAGTCCCAAGTTTGGTTCCATTTCCAATTTCGTTTCTTCCAAGAGGAAAAGAAACCACAAGCAAACAAAAGACAACTCAAGGGAGAAATGAACCCAAGAGTGCAAGGCAAACCAAACAGATAAAGAAAACCAACAAGGCAAGAATGAGGCCGAGACTGGAATTGAATCTGGACTTGGAACCTGCACAAAGTTCTGAGTCTAGTTTCCATTTTGGTTCTGCTTCCACCAGACAAAAGGAAAAAGGACTTAGGAGGAAAAAGAACAACTCCTAAGACCTAAAAAAAACACCAAGGACAAACAAACACAATGGGGACCCATTTTGACCCAAAAAAAATGGGGTGGTTATGCAAGGCATAACATGTGGTAGTTGTTGCAAGTTCATGTTTTGACCCGATCCAAAAAAGGTTCCCAACTGACTCAGAGGTATGTTCGTGTTTGGTGTAGTATTGGCTATTGTTTTTTATGGTCTTGAAAAGGAACCAAATGTCCTTCATGTCTTAGTAGGTGGGTTTTGACTTGTGTTTGGGCTTGTAGAGATATTGTTGGTCTATAATGGTGTACTCTAGGATGTGCTACCAAATATATTGGTTGATTATGGACCCATAGTCTGCAATAGGTTTATAAATTTTGGACTTGGGGTTTGATAGGTTGGCTTTGTGTTAAAAAGTGGATTCATGATTTTCGTACCAAACGTTGTTGTATTGAAAATGGTCGCACCATGTGGAGTTCCTCCAAAGGGTATACTTGTTTTTAGTTGTGATGAGATAGTATTTTGAGGTGGGGTTGTTGCATTAAAGATAAAAACTAGAGGGAATTTTTGCTTCGTTTTGTGTGAGTGACAAAAAGTATCTATTGGGATCTACAGCTACTAGCTCATCTATGATTCGTAGTATCTTAGCATCTTGTGAGGTATTGTCAATTTCCTCTTGGGTGAAACCTTTTTCTACCTCATCTAAAGTATAATTTTTAAAAGGTGACACAATATGAGGTTTTGACCTTGGTGGTTCACTTGAGGATAGCCCAAAGTGCATAGTGCTAGTGGGATTGAAGTTAGGATCAACTAAGTGATCCACAACTTTCCTTTTCATTTGTGACCTAGTGAAGACCATATAAGACTTGAGACTCTATTTTTGGGTTTTTGGTGTTTTGGGGATGTATGCAAACTAAGACTGAAAGGAAATTACATTATGTTTTTGGGTTTTTTTGGATATAGAGATGCAAAATGACAGTAAGATTAGACTATGTTTTCTGAAATGGATACTAGACAAATGATGATGGACCAAGGTAATATACTAGAATATCAAGACCTCTAGAAGGAAAAAAATACTATGCTAATCGGATAAAAGAAAACCTAAACTAGACTTGTTAGTTTAAGGTTTGACTTGTGGATAAGATAGGTAAAATATTCCAAGGTCAAGATACTCCAATAAATGACTCTATTCTGATCAAAGTCTAGCAAGTTTCCTAGATGACAAACACTAAGCTAAAGGATGCAACCTAAGCTAGGAAAAATGGTAAAAGTGATGAAAGTGAAGGACTAACTAGACAAGTCTCTGGTCTTTATGTAATATCACTAATTGGAATAGGACTATAGTTTGTATACCCAAGCTTTGACTCAATTTTTTTAGCTCAAATAGATGTGTTGGACAATTTTGATAGATGTGCTGAAAAGCACATATGTGGTGTTTTAGTTTTCCACAGATGCAACTTAGAAAGCTACAAATGCACTATAAGATTGGACAATTGTGGCACACTAACAAATGTGATGTAATTTTGGACAGATGTGTGTTTTTGGTTTTCTCTGGATAAATTTGGTGTAATATCTGACAAAAGTGTTGTAATTTTGGATAGATGCATTTTAGAATCTGACAAATGTAGTTTACCGGTTTTTGACCTAAAATTTGATGTTTCTAAGTGATTTTTATTTTTATTTTGGATAGTTTCAATTATAGTAAAAACAAGTATATATATTTGGTTGTTGACTCCTTGACACAGGTAAAGTTATTAGGGCCTAAGCCTCAATGGTTTCACATGTATCACATAAAAAATATAGTATGCAAACAAGTATAACCTAATTAGTGGTAGATCAGGTTTGTTAATAGATATTAGTCCCACCTCATAGTAAAGTGATAAATCCTCATAAAGATTGGATAGTTAAACAATTATAAATAATTTTCCAATACCTTTCTATATGAGAGTGGATAGTAGACACCCGGTGACACAGGATTGTTAAATGATGTCATGGACACACCTTTCTCTTCCTGAGAGGCTATTGCTAGCAACCCAAAAATATTTTATCTCGACTCAAGAGAATACTTGGTGAGTAACTTCACATGTTGATCTTGTCATGTTGCACCAATATAAATTGACGACTAATAAGGACTTTAAGCTTCTAAAATAATGGTTCCTAGTGGGTAGAACTCCATGAACACCACTGCCTACATAAACACAAGACCAAAGTCTTAAATACCCACATCCAACATCACCTAGGATCGTGAAAGAAATTCCTAAAAATTCATGAGTATGTAAGGCTTAACTTTCATTTATTCCCCCTTTTATATAGCCCACCAAAAAAAATGTGCTTGAGGTTGAACCTTGGGGTGAACTCCCAGGAAGGCCTCCTAAAAAAGGGGAAGGCTTATGTGTCCCTATTTCTCATCACCCATGAATCACACATAGCGCAAGGGGAGAGGATACATACACAACACACCTTTGATAACAAGACTGAATCACATGCGTACAAGTGCACAAGACATAGTAAACAATTATTCTTTTTAAGCACCAACCCACGTGTTCTTAAATTAAAAATCACAAACAAACAATATTGAACCTACAGAGTTTTCTCCCAAATGATCGCCAACCTACAAAGATATGTTAGTGGTTTCAAACTTTGAGTCTTCTACAACCAAAGGAAAAGCTACACCAATTTCATTAATGGCCAAAAAACATAGATCAAATGCATTATTTTCAAAATAAACATCCAATGTTTGTTTAACTTTTAATTGAACAATTACAACAATGAATTACAACAATAAATTTCTCAAGACTAAATGAAATTTAAAACCATAAAATGATTTGGAAATCTAAGACTAAGATCTAAAAGACCGAAATACCATTTTGTAAAATTCTACATGTAAAATTTGTTATAGATGAAAGAACAACACAAATTTTAAGAGGTCAACAAAAGAATAAAATAAAATAAAGAATTAAAATCCTAATAAATTTCTCAATTCTTATTGAAATTTATAACTGTAAAATTATTTAGAAATCTAATATTGAGATCTAAAAGGCCCAAAAACATTTTTGTAAAATTCTATGTAAAATTTGTTATAGTTGAAAGCATCACAGATTTTAAGCGAGTTATTATACTGTAACCTGCAAAATTCCTAAAAACACTCAGAAGATTAAAATATCCACATCGGGTTCACCAATTTGTCATCGTGGAAAATTAGGAGGAAGGCATGAATCATCAATAGCAACCAAAACCTATCTAATTCAAGCCATAGAGACCTTACTCTAATAATGAAGAACAAGATGACAACCAAAATCACATAATAAAGAAATATACCTCAAATCCTATGTCAAAAGTTGATTCTCTTTCATTGCTCTTCTCAAATTTTCTTATTTTCTCCTAGATATGGAATATGCACAATCTACAATAAGATCAAGATGAGTGATAGAAAGCAAAATCTGAAAGAATGTGGTTGGATTGAAATGAAGTTGATAGCTTGATCTTATAGAAATTTAGATCAAATGAACAGTGGAGATTAAGAGGCGTTGTGATAAGATCAATGGTGTAGGATTGTTGAGAGAAAGAATAGATATATTAGTTAACTCCAAGCTTAATAAGATAAGCGAGCTAAATATGAGTTAATGTAGCTAATTGTGGAGATGACTGATTGCATGAAAGATGAACTAGAAGAGAGTGTTAGATATAAGATAAATTTAGATTTGCATGAAAATATTAATAATTAATTATTATTGCATGTGCAAGGTGAGCTAAATAAATAAAATGAATAATTTCATTTATTTAGTGAAGAGATAAATTTATATAAATTAAATAATTGAAATTATAGACACCTAAATTTGGACACTTAATTTATCCAAATTTATCCCCTTTCATCTAAGCATCCCCTTATTTGCATTGATTAAATAATATCGCTATTATTTAATTAATATCCTTAATTCTGCCAAATCCCTAAGGTATCTAGTTAAATAATTAAATACCTTCCCCCTTTCATCAAATGAATTAAATAAATATACCATTTATTTAATTCCCTTCATGCCACATCTTCCATCTTTTTTATTTAATCCTAATCCATCTTCTAATCTCATCATTAGGGATGTGCACATGCCTAATCCTTGATTATGATGTGTCACATCCTCCAAATTTTGCAAGTTGGCCTCTAATATCTCTTAGCCACCTAACCCTCCTCTAATCCTTTATTAACTAGCCTAATCAACCTCTCAAGGAATTTTTAATTCCTTTTATCCTTCCAAGGAATATTAAACTCCTTTTACTCTTCCCTATGTGATCTTTGACTTGTCACATCAATTCACATGTGAAATCTAACCCTCTTCTAATGTCATTAATTAGTCTAATCAAGTACTTGCACAACCTTAATCACTTAATTGATTCAACCCTATTAAATATTTTTTTTCTTTTTGGAGAAGACACCCTTTTCCCTATGTGAATTTTTAATTCACATTTAATCCCTCAATGCATTTAAAAGAATTTTAAATTCCTTCTCTCATCCCCATGAGAATATTTGAGGAATTTTTAATTCCCCACATGTCCTCTCAGCCACATGGGGACAAGGACATCCTTTATGAGGAGATCTTGTCCAATCCCAAGGTACTATGTACCACCTCCATGCCATGTACCATCCTTCCACCTCATGTACACATCATCTCTTTCAATCCACTTCACATGCCACATGTCAAGATGTGAGGGCTTGTGAGTTCTCAACTCACCTTGGCCCTACATCTTGATCTTGGTGGCTCAATTTTGACCGTCCATTTCCCTAGAGAGTTCCAAAATCTCTATAAATACCCCCTCTTTTCTCTTATTTTGGAGAAATCATTTATTGTAGCCAAACTCTTGCAAAAAATTTTTAGGAGCCATACTTAGCCATTTTTCACACTTGCATCCACTTTCATCCATCCTCATATCATCATCTAGCTTGCATCTTGTGCCATCCAAGGAGCATACAACACCAAAGATCGAAGGGCCAACCAAATGATCGATTCAACACAAGGTATAAGGTTTCATTTGTCTTCTTTATTTTGTATTGAATCCAAGTAGGCTAATCTTGAGGTGTAGGTTGTTTTTAGTGTTATTTGCATTCTATTATTTTTTGTTCGTATTCTAGCACCTAAATTCGCCCTATCACAGAAATAATTACTTAATTTAGAGAGTGGTGCATGAATAATTAAATAATTAAAGTAATTACTTAATTATAGAGAGAAAAGGATAATGAATAATTAAATAATCAAATAATTAAAAACAATTATTTAATTAAATTATAAGAATAAAGTAATTAGTGACATAATTAAATAAATACAATTGGTTTATTTAATCAATAGAAGAATAAAGATAAAGTGAATTAATCAAATAATATAAAATTATTTAATTAATAGTAAAATATGAAATGAGAAAATAATTAAATAATTAAAAATTATTTAATTGTGTGGAAGATAACTCAAACTGAATTGCATAAGAAGTGAAGTGGAAGAATGAATAATTAAATTATTAAAGTAATTATTTAACTATAGAGGAAAAGAGGTAAATAATAAATAAATAAATTGTTTTATTTATTTATGGAGAATGCATGAGATTTAATAATTAATTAAATGAATTAATTATTAAAGAATGTGCATGTGTGAATTAATAAATAAATAAATTGCTTTATTTATTTATGGAGAATGTATGAGATTTATGGATAAAAAATAATTAAAGTAATTATTTAATTTAGAAAGGTGAGAAAGTGGATAATTAAATAATTAAAATAATTATTTTAATTTAGAAAGATATAATGCATAATTAAATAATAAAAATTTATTTAATTAATTAGGGAAGAATAATACTAAAGTGAATTATTTAAATAATATAATATAGTGTATAATTAATAGTGAAACATAAAATTAGATAATAATTAAATAATTGATAATTATTTAATCATTTGACTAGGACGATAATTAGTGTGAAAGTGGCATTCACAAGTTTAGGACATTTTTCAGTGTCTACACTATCATAATGCGTTTAACTTGTGTTACTATTTTTAATCTTAAGATTGAGTAGATGGGCGTAAAGACATTTATTTCATATTTGACTTGGAGGAAGAGAGCTTCATGTCATAGCCAAAGCACTACATTGATAGGGTAAAGAAGATTTGGTTTTCAACTGAATAAATCCCTTTATTGTTTAAAACAATATCCTAAAATGTGGTATAAACAATTTGATTTATATGCTTGGAGTTGGGTTTTATCAAGCCTAATTCAAAGCATAGTGTTAAAAATAAATAGTGGCGATCATTTTATCATTATCACTATAATGATATGTTGATATTTGGTAATGGTAAAGAAATAATTAGGGACTTGCAATCTCAACTTTCTTTACAATTTTTTATTAAATACATATATTTTTTATTTTTCAAAAATAATAGTAAAATAATAAATAAATAGATAAAAATTAAAATTAAAAAATATATATTACATAAGTAGTCATGGCCTACAAAACAAACTGAGAAAGGTTAAATTTTTTAGCAAATTAAATTCTAATAAAATTGTGAGTCATAACTTTACAAAAATGTGATTAACAAGGGTTTTCTATGAAATATACACAGTCAAGGGTAAGCCAAGCACCATAAGCCCATTAGATCAAATTATTTTCTTAAATCAAGTCAATCACAATGATGCTGATGATGATGATGGTGGTAGTTTTGTTGATCAAGAAGAGTGTGATCCCTTTTAACTTGATGATAATGATACTTGTGGACCAAGATGAGCTCCCACAATCCTTAGATGACATTAATTTAAGCAAACTTGCAACAAATCTTTCATGCTCTACCCATCTTCTACTTATCATCCTAATTTAAACCATGATAGGGGAAACACCATTTTAAGACAATATCCTCAATGCTAAGCCAAGTCTAAATCCCAAACCCTTGAAAAGGAAAACCAAGCCTTATCCTTGTATAACAATCCTTCAATGTCTAAGCTTTCACAATCCTATCAATATTTTTATAAGCAATCTTATCAATCATCCAATCGTACTTTACTTAACCAACATATAAAGGATCTCATCCAAGGGCTACTAGGAAAGGATCATAATCAACAAAAAAAACAATGATCAGGCTTGCAACACCCCCAATCCAATGTCATCATCCTCTAGTAATTGCAAGCTTATGGTCATTGATGGTGGAATTAAGATGATCCCAAAGTACCTTGATAACACCCACATCCAAATGCCATCATGCAAAAACATTATCCATTCAAAGCCTATACATCCCTCTAGAGCTATCATCCCTCTAAGTCAGCCAACACATGAAGTTAAGCATAAAAATTTCACGAGGTTTATAAAACCTATAATGTCCAAAATTCATAAGCATCATAAGGTCAAAAGACATCCCACTATCCAAGCATATTGTTAATGTGACATTAGGGATATATATCAAAGTCCTAATTGATATAGGGGATATCAAAGAAAAACAAAGTGTATCGACCTTATCTAAAAATTAATTAAGGCCATGTCAAGAGCTTTCTCTAAAATATGATCAAACTTGATCCCAATCAAATCAAGATCGAAGAATCCAAGTCAACTACATTCATCCTATCAAAAAATATCAAGAAAAAAAAACCCAAATTAGTCATGTCTAGTATGTAACTACCTCTCCTTCATATGATGAGACACTTGACCCCCTTGAGTACATAGAAAAACATTATGATCATATTAGAAGAAAAGTTCTAAATGATGTTGATAATATTGAGCATGAGGACAAGAAAGTCATGATCAATCACATTGAGCATATAATTGATCAAGGAACCATATTTGTGAACAAGGAGAAAGTGAAACAATATTATTAGTTTGGTCCAACCACCATTAACCAATTTGGTATTTTTATAAATGGGTTCACAATTTATTCTTAGATATCTAAATATGGGTTCACATGATATTTTTAAAATGAAACCTATTATGTTGTAAATCAAATATATCAAATCATGAAATGTCAAAAGAAAAGGATCAAGTCTTAATGAGCAAGAAATCCTATAACCCATACATGTCAAAGAAAATAAAATCTTTTAGTGCATCAATTACAAGTCCCTTAGCGAACACACTAAGGATGCTAGTAGAACTTTTATAGATTCTAAAGAAACTTCCAACAACCAAATTGGTTTCTCTCACCACTCTTACAAAGATTTTTCTTCCATCAACCCCTCTATCAACACTATCATCTCTATTATCTGTTAGTTTTATGATCAGATTTAATGCACAAAATTTAATTCAAAATCAGACACTATAACACAACAAATACCCTGGGAAAACCCTCCTCTTGAGAGAGAAAAAACCCAACAACAATATATCACTTATATATTGAATCAACAATAGAGTCTCCTTTACAATATAGGCTGATATGAAGGCCTATAACATGCACCACAATCTGATTCAATCACAAAAATAATATGCTACAATCTACAGATGAAATCTCAGCCTCTAACATAGTTGATCTGCCTTGAAGAATAACTCGCACTTGCAAATATGAAATGTATGTATGAATGAATGACAACAATGAGAGGAATATCAATTATATATATAATATGAAAGGTCGTCACCCTTTAAGATAAGTCAGTCACCATAGAGAGATACATCCCTTCATAAAAAACACATCCAATAGGAAAGTAGTTAGCTACATAAGAATACGCGCCTCCTTAAGAGATCACCCATTTCAAGGTCGAACTTGAAAACAATCTTTAATTAATCGTGCCTCTTCATTGGACAATATGTCAGCCTTAACAAATATATGTAACTCATCAATAATCGTGCCTCTTGAATCAATGACTCAATAAATTAAATAGCCATAGGCTATAATTTAATTTATCAGAAGTAAAGGAGATCGCTAGAAGAAGACCACAACGCTGCTCTAAACATCAACACTCCCTCTCAGCTAGGGAGGATTCTTCTAGTTGCACAAGAAATATCACCTCATCATGATGTCTACCACTATGGCTACAACCATATGTGGAAAATAAAGATATCACCTCATCGTGATATCAAATATCACCTCATCGTGATATCAAATATCACCTCAACATGATATCAACCATAATGACTACAACCATGTATGGTATGCACAAGTGTTCATCACTTGCATGATGTTGTCACCTTAACATGACTTTCACCAGGGCTCTACCAGAGGGTGAAACACAAGTACAAAATAAATCATCACAGACTCTCTCACGTGATGTTGTCATGGAGTCACACACATGACATCCACCATGGCTCTCCTAGAGGGTGGAACAAGGGCTTTCACCTCAAACTTCTCTTGTAGAGAAGAATGCATTAACAAGGGATTTTACCTCAAACTTATCTCACTGAGAAGAACTCATTAAAGAGGATCACTGATGTTGAGACTCCTTCTCAGATAAGGCTAGATTCTCCACCATACCAAGCTTATCTCAAAAGTACACAAACTTTATCCTGGAGAGAGGCTTGGTGAGAATGTCTGTCATCTGCTCATCAGTGTTGATATACCTCAACTGTATCGATTTCCTCAATACCATATCTCTGATATAATGGTATTTGATCTCAACATGCTTAGTTTTGTCATGAAACACAGGATTGACAGAAAGCTTCACACAACTCTAGTTATCACAATGAATGATAGTAGGCTCCATTAATTGTCCAAACAATCTTTCAAGGAGCTTACGAAGCTACATTGCTTCTGGAGCTTCCATACAAGCTACAATAGAATCTGCCTCTACTATACTCAATGCTACAGATGACTGCTTCCTACTACATCAGGAAATCATAGCAGATCCCAAACTGAAGCAACATCCAGAGGTGCTCTTCCAATCAGTGACACACCCTGCCCAATCAGAATCAGTGAAGCCATGAAACTCCAGATCCACACTTGAAGAATATCTCAACCCATATCCAACTGTGCCACACAAGTATCTCAGGATATTTTTTTCTGCAATAAGATATATTTGTCTCGATTCACACATGAACTAACTAAGTGCACTCACAACATAACAAATATGTAGTCTAGTGTTAACTAGATACATCAACAACCCAATCAACTACCTGTACATCGTAGGATCCACCAATTCTAAACTAGTTGTAGCCTCTTTTAACTTATGTAGGTTGGTCTCCATAGGTGTAGACATGGATTTTCAATCCATCATACCAAACCTCTTAAGTATATCAATAGTATACTTCCCTTCACTTAGAATCATCTCATCTGGCTTCTGCCAAACTTCTAAGCCAATGAAGTAATGCATGAGCCCAAGGTCCTTCATTTCAAACTCAGAAACCAACTCTTTCTTACATTTGATGATTAGATGCTCTTCTCCAATAAGAATCAAATCATCAACATACAAAACCAAAATCAATGCTTCACCATTAATTACCTTGAAATATAGATTAGAGTCAATATCATTCTTGGAGAATCCCAAACTTAATAGGTAACGATCAATCCTTTCGTACCATGCATGAGGAGCTTGCTTAAGACCATACAAGGCCTTCTTCAGGTTGCAAACATGATACTCCTTCCCATGTACCTCGAATCCATCAAGTTGCTTGATATAAAATTCTTCCTCAATCACACCATTCAAAAAAGTTGTCTTCATATCCATCTGATGAATCTTCCATCCTCTAGATGCAACAATTCCACTAATGGTTCTGATAGAAGTATAGTGAGCAATAGGAGAAAATGTCTCTTCATATTCAACTCCCTCTTTTTGTGAAAAATATCGAGCCACGAATCTTGCCTTGTATTTCTCAATGCTCCCATCAGCCACATGCTTGATCTTGAAGAGCCATTTTGAAGATACCATAGATTTTCCTTCAGGTCTAGGAACAATGTCCCAAACATCATTCTTGAGAATTGACTAGTACTTCTCTATCATAGCATCTCTCCAAACTTGTTGACTGGAAGCTTCCTCAATAAAGAATCAGACTCAATAATCTGACTCATCAAAGAAACATAAATGGAGAACTTATGTGGCCTTTTTCTTTCTCTGGAGGTACCTCTAGGAGCTACAAACTTTTCTGCCTCTTGCAAAGTTTTCCTAGCCCAAAGAGGTCTTTTTCTTCCAATCACAATATTGGTAGGCCCATCAGTAGGTTCCAAGGGATCAACTAGATCAATATCTTCCTTTGGTTTTGAAGTCTCCTTTTGAATCTCAGGAGTATGGTCAATTTCCATATCCTAAGGAGACTCTTCATTATCAACCTCCACATTAGTTCCCTTGGATCTCTTGAATGCAACATCTTCCTCAAATGTGACATCCCTACTGATCTCGATCAACGTCTGACCTAGAATGTATATCCTGTAGGCTTTTGATGTTTCACTGTAGCCCACAAATATTCCCTTCTTTCCATAAGGCTCCAACTTTTTTCTCTTTTCCTTTGGAATATGAACATAAAATGGACATCCAAAGATCCTCAAATGACTCACCTCTGGCTTCTTTCCAATAAAGTCTTCTTCAGGAGTCATGTTTTCCAAGATTCTATGAGGACTTCTATTATAAACATAGACTGCAGTCCTAGAAGCTTCTGCCCATATGAAGGTTTGCAAATCTTGGTCATTGATCATGGCTTTTGCTACTTCCACGATCGATTTGCACTTTCTCTTTGCAACTCCATTCTGTTGAGGATTATAGGGAACACAAAACTCCTCTTAAACCCAGCTTGAACACAAAATTTTTGAAAGCTTCCAAAAGTGCATTCTCCTCCATTATCAAATCTTAGGACTTCTTTTTTTTTCCCAGAAAGGTTCTCTACCTGAGCTTTGAACTCCTTGAACCTTTCTAACACTTCCTCAAACTCTTTAGTTTTCAAAAAATAAATCCAAGTCTTTCTAGAGCAATCATCAATAAAAAGAATGTAATACAAGAAACCACTTGAAGAAGGAACAGACATTGGACCACATAAATTAGAATGAATGAGATCTAGAATACATTTATATTTACTTTCTCTACTATGAAATGGAGCTTTTGTATTCTTACCCATGGCACGGCCTTTGCAAGTACCTTCATGCTCCTAGTTGAACTTTGGAAGGCCCAAAACCATCTTCTCCATGATAGGTAGAGTTTGGAAGTGAAGGTGAGCCAATCTTCGATGCCAAAGATCACACAAGCTTGAAGAATCATGAACTAATGCTTGAAGTGGATGAGTGCACAGCCTATAGAGGATCTCATGTCTAGCACCAATTACTTGAGCAGTCTTGAAGTTGGAATTCTTTTTCCACACAAGTACTTTTCCTTTGGAGAAGGCAACTTGATATCCTTTATCTTCTAAGACTGAAATGGAGATAAGATTAAGCTTATTTCCTGGAACATAAAGGACATCACTTAACTGTAGTTGTAATGACAGAATCCAAATGGAGATTAGAGGTCCCAATCCCTTTCACTGAGTAGCTAGCATCATCTCCAATAATGACTTATTCAATATAATCTCTCTCCACCAAGCTTGATAAATGTTGCCTAAATCCAGTGATGTGTCGAGATGCCCCACTGTCAATCAACCAAGTGTTGGTGTCGGTAGGTACATTGCTTGACAATGCTGAATAAAACAAGTATTCACAAGAGTCCTTTTGAGGAGAGGCATCATCAACATCTGCAATGGTGGCCTGTTGCTTAGGCCTGGATGGACAATGCTTGGAAAAGTGACCATACTTGTCACATCTAAAGCATTGGACTTTGGATAAGTCCCTCTTCTTCTTAAATGTGGGGGCACCATCATTTCCTTTATCTCGATTCCTCTTGAAGTATCCTTTCTTCCCATATTTCCCTTTCTTCTTCAAATACTGAGAGGCAATAACATAAATTTCTTCATTATTTGAACTTTGACCAATGCCTCTAGCCACCAACCTTGACTCTTCTTGAATGAAATCTTCCCTCAAGCGATCAAACTTAGGAAGTTTCGATCTTTTACTGATTCCTTGAATATAGGACTCCCAAGATGAAGGAAGACCATTTAGAGAAAGCATGGTCAAGTCTTTATCATCAATCACATGCCCAATTTTAGAGAGTTGATCTCTCAATTCTGAGATCCTCATAAAGTAAGCAATCACTATTTCTCCTTTCACCATCTTCACATGGTCTAGTTGTTGCTTCAGTGCAAGTTCCTAGCTAGTGT
Organism: Sequoia sempervirens; assembly: GCA_007258455.2. Classification (NCBI taxonomy): domain Eukaryota; kingdom Viridiplantae; phylum Streptophyta; class Pinopsida; order Cupressales; family Cupressaceae; genus Sequoia; species Sequoia sempervirens. Next base: position 376,234,918 of record VDFB02086081.1, read on the forward strand.
TGTTTATTTCGTACATCTCCTCCAAAGTTTTGAACATGTCTCTTGTTATCTTCAACTTGGAGACAATCAGAAAAATATGATCCTTAATGGAATCAACCAACATCTTCTTTGCCTTGATGTCTTTCTTTCTCCACTACAACTTCTCGTCTTCCTCCGTTAGTTCAGGAACTTTGGGCTCCACAAACTTAGCCAAGTCATTCTCTTCCAAGGTGAGCAAAATTTTGAACCTCCATGATGTGTAGTTGGATGCTCCATCGAGTCTATCCTCAATTTTAATACCGTTCACCATCTTGACTAAAATAGAGATAGATAAAGATATGAAAAAGAGAATAGAGGGTATCGTTGTAATAAAAAATCTGATCATGATCTTCTTCAAACCCGCTTTGATACCATGTTAGTTTTATGATCACATTTAATGCAAAAAATTTAATTCAAAATAAGACACTATAACACAATATATACCCTGGGAAAACCCTCCTCTTGAGGGAGAAAAAACCTAGCAACAATATATCACTTATATATTGAATCAACAATAGAGTCTCCTTTACAATAGAGGCTGATATGAAGGCCTATAACATGCGCTGCAATCTGATGCAATCACAAAAACAATATGCTGCAATCTATAGATGAAATCTTAGCCTCTAACACAATTGATCTTCCTTGAAGAATAACTCGCACTTGTAAATATGAAATGTATACATATGAATGAATGAGAACAATGAGAAGAATATCAATTATATATACAATATGGAAGGTCGTCACCCTTCAAGACAAGTTGGCCACCATAGAGAGAGACATCCCTTCATAAAAACACATCCAATAGGGAAGTAGTTAGCTACATAAGAATATGTGCGTCCTTAAGAGATCGCACCATTTCAAGGTCGGCCTTGATAACAATCTTTAATTAATCGTGCCTCTTCATTGGACAATATGTCAGCCTTAACAAATATATGTAACTCATCAATAATCATTCCTCTTGAATCAATGACTCAATAAATTAAATAGCCATAGGCTATAATTTAATTTATCACAAGTAAAGGAGATCGTTGGAAAAAGACCACAACGCTACTCTAAACATCAACATTATCAAACTTGATTATCATCACCTAAATCCATTAATCAGGATCAATGAAATCATATTCCATGACTTAATCCAAAATTGTGGAGCTATGGGATTCCAAGATGATATTTCCCCAAGGGATCACCATGTCATAAAGCATCAACATGTAATATCAAATCGAAATCAAGTTAGTAATCAAAATTACTTTGAAAGGCCATGGGTCCACTAGTAAAAAAAAATCAAAATATTATTTGGATTCCCAAATCTGTAAATCCCTAAATCAAAAATTTCAAAATCCATCTGGATCTCCAAATCCCTAATCCATAAATCCAACAATATACAATCCATTTGGATCTCACAATCCCAAGTTCCAAAAAGCAAAAAATCCATTTGGAGGCCTAAATCCCAAAGTCCAAAATCTAAAAGCCCAAAATATATTTGGATCCCTAAATCCCAAATTTTGGAATCCAAAATTCCAAGACCTTTCAAAGACCTTAAATTCTATACGTTTAAAATTCAAAATCATGTTGTTAAGAAGAAAAAGATCCAAAATCCATCATCCTATCCAAAGAAAATCCCATTGCAGAATGTGCCATAGTGTGTGGAGTTGTTGATCCTATTTCCCCTTACTCCCATAAGATATAATCACACCTTCACAACCCATCCTTCCATCCACTCCTTTTTCATAACCATTTACATTACCCAATGTACGTTCACAATCATACTACTTTAATACAATATTTTGCATGACCAAAATCCATCCTTCATTCACCACACCTCTTGTTTCATTTTCCTTGGTAGCATCCTCTAATGTAGGGGTCACAATGGTACCATGGTTAAGGTAGAATCCAGCTTAGTAATCAACAAAGTTCACAATAACACTCATAAAGTAGATTATGATAGCATGATCCACACGAAGTTATTCTTAGAAAAAAATATTATTAGTTTATCATGGAAAATCTTGTCAAGAGTGAGAACATATGGTGAAAATCATGCATCTCAAGAATTTTATGTAGCAACAATATTGCAATTATATATATTAAAAAAATAGTAAAGAGAAAAAATTTGTTCGGTAAAACCATTCCTATAGCACCTTGGGAAAGTACCATGATGAAAACCTGACAAACAAGCGTCATACGTAAATTAGTTATTTATGAGGTCCTCACAATTAGGGGAAAGTTATCTCATCCTCTTATATTATTAATCCTTTAAATTTCCTATCAATCCATCCATATCATCCCCTTATACATGTCCATCATATTCTCATACTCACTCATCATCTCTTCTTGCTTTTGACCTTGATAATAATAGGGGAAAAATATTGACACATACTTTGGATACTTCTTGACATGTCTCGCCTCTTGTAGTAAGCATTACCTCCTTTAATAAGAATCATGATGTGGCATCATAAGTACACTATCTATGCTAGGGGCATGTTGTTCCTATGTGATGTAGTCCTTGGATATCACATCCTAAATCCTTTCCTAAATCATATACCCATTCCATTCACTATTTATAATCCCTCCATCTATTCATCTAGTCGACCCTCGATCACACATATACTTGGTTTTCCCTTGTCATTGGTTATAATGTTGAGACAACCAACCCATATCACATTCAAAGCACAAAAATACTCAACAATAATTCCAAACAAACAAACAATTTATCCAAATGTAAGAAAATTGTATTTCTATGCTTAATTTAAAATCTAAAATTCCTATCCTTCAGAGCATAGCAATGAAGTAGAAATAATCCAGAAAAATATCACAAAGAAGCTTATCACCCACCCAAAATCATCCATAGGATTTATTCCTCATCTTGATACAAGCTTCATTCAGTCCTAAGAAAATCATCAGGATGTATCCTTCCCAATCCTTACATTGTTCTTGGGACATATCACTCCCACATCAATAAAAATGTCATTATCATTAATAAATCTTTGGATTTTGACCAAGGGAAAAAAATCATTTGTTCTTTGGATTTTTATATGTTTTTTTACTTTTGCATATTTTGATTTTTATTTTTGCATTGTGTTGGTCCTTGGGGAATGTTTCAACAATTAGCATCATGGTCTTCTATATCATGGTGTTATCTATCAAATTCCCTTTTGTGACTTATTTTTGTTTTGAGTCAGTCCTGTGACACATGGAAACAAAGTCGTCATAGTTTCTCATATCATGGTGCATCTTGTCATATTCTATAGAAAACATCAAGGTTTCTCATAATCCAGATTCCTAGCATGTACCTTAATGATCATTATCTTTAAAGGGAAATTCATTCATCCCAGAAGGAACATCTAAAATCAATGTGTGCCTTCAGTAAACTATGTTTCTTTAGAGAACCTTAAAGAGCACGTACTACTATGCCATAAAGTGGAATAAAACATAGTTTATTTCCCACCATTAATCCTTAGAGGAAAGTTCATGCAATTTCAGATATTACAAGATCAACTAGTTTCAACAATATGCATTAAATAGATTCAATAAATAAAACCATTAAATGTGAAAGATAAAACAAAAGAGATGAACATAAAGATTTACATGTGGAAAACCCTTTCAGGTAAAAAACCCCACACTCCAAAATAATATCCATTGTATTATTCAACAACTAAATACAAAGTTATAATACAATTGTAGGCTCTAAGCCTTTACATGGAGATTTACATCTTGTTCCATCTAGATAAAATTCGGTAGCATAGCACTTGTAAATTTAGTCTCTCCTCTCAACTCCGCAAGAAAAAATTCATATTTATAACCCAAAGGGTGAAGATGCAACATGGAAAGTGCCAAAACCATTGCACACACAACGATAAGTTTCCAAACCCACACACACAAAAATTGCACTTGCCAAAATAACTACACCTTGAAAACTCACATTCCATGCACACTCAACATGAAAATAAAAAATTCCTTCATGCACAAATCCATTTGTAAAATAAACTTTCCAACTTGACTCCTCATCAGAAAAAGAAACTGCAAGTTGTAACTCACAAGACAATGTGAGAAAATTAGCAACATTTAAAAAATCAATGATATGGAAAAATAAAGGTTGATACACCTTCATTTTCTTAACATTCTCCCACTTGTAGAACACCTCTGAAGAGTTTATGAAAGTAATAGGATTTAATTGCTAAGAGTCAATTGATGAAAACACATCATCACAGCCATACATAATCTTGAACTATTCTTTCATGCTTCAACCAAGGCACCTGCAACAACATCCAAGATTTTCACCATCTCAGGCAACAATTCCTACCATCCTCCAAAGGAAAGGAATAAGCCATAGGGTATATGTACCAATCCAAATAACACAAGCATTAGATCCAATTGATAGCAAAGACTACATGATATTGCCACATGTCCATTGTGCTCATAGGCTATATAAAAGCATCAACAACATCAACTTTAAAGCTTGCAACCAAAACACAATTGTGAAGTCATCCTCTAGAAAACAAGGTAGCACATTAACTAGAACAACAACTAGGAAATTGACTACCCCCATATAATTGACCAACTCACATGACTAAAAATAGCACCCACAACAAGTGATAATCCATCCAATCAACCGTACCTCAAAGGCATCCACATCACCAAACTCATGCCACCTACATAGCCAACCCATCAACTGCAAATATAATCTCCACGTTTCAAGCAGTCGAAGAAGACCAAACACATTTAGGAACTCCCACTACATGGGTAATACCAAATCTAAAACGATCAAAGGCATACCAATTCTATTGATCATAGCACATAGAAAGTGTAGCCATGTTGTACCAAGGACCATCCACAAAGATCTACAAATCCTGCAACCAACTGCTACAAGAAATATCTCTCAAAAAAATTCCACAACTTTCCCATGTTCTCCATATTTGATAGAAGAAAAAGATATAGGAACCTCCATGTCTTCACCCAAGTGACAACACATGACCACAAAATATTGATCATCATAGCTTCACATAAAAATATCACATCTAAAGTTATATGAATCTGAACATATAGGAAGAAGAATCAGACTAAAGAGAAACATATGAAAATCATAAACATATAGCATGCCCTTCTACATACACATCTAAATGTCAACTATTTCAAGTAAGATCTCCTTCACAACCCCAAGATAAAATCCACAACAACATCCAAACCTATTCAACCTTAAGAGATCAAACATAACATATGCATCATCTATCTACATGGATGTAAGCTTCTCAAAGAAGATCAAACTACTCCATTTACCATCTCAAGAAATCAGCCCAATACCATCCCCTATGATCATCATAAATGAAAATGAAAACCCAAGGAGATAACCATGCTATCCATCTCTCACAATGAATCGTCCAGAACCATCTAACAGCAGCTAAAGATCCATGTCTATGAAAGAAAGCATAAAGCACTTGAGAGAAAAAAATGGGCAATACCTCTCAAGTGGCAAGCTACCAAGTAGACCAAGAGTGGGGAATGAGAACTATCCTCCAAGATATGTAAGTCATCATGACTCCTCCAAGAGCAATCTCCTCATAGGTCTTTGTTGAACTCACATCCAACCAAGGTGTAGGCTCCTCAGGCTTTTTGCTAAGTTCTCACCAGGAGTAATCATCTCAAAAACACTCCTCTCATATTAAGAGAAATATAGCCTCTTCTCCATGTATCCATGAGCACCAGAAAATAATCATCTCATGGTAAAATTCAAATGCATCACTGTACTATCATGAAGTTCTCAAGAATATGACCAATGCACCCAAAACACAAATAATCACTAGACCACTATCAAAGCTCCAATCATCTAAATTAGGAACTTATCATGACATAATGATCTTACCATCCACCTTAGGAGATCCCATGTTCCAAGTGAGCATACCATTTTCTCAAGAGAAATGTATGATGCCAAAACTCTACTGTGTAATCAAGAGTATACCATGAAATAAAACAAACAAACTCTAAAACAACATTGCATGTCAAGCACCACCAACACCTCAACCCAAAGACCACAAGATTCCTTCATGGATCCAAGATGCTACACATCCTCAAATAGTTTTCAAATGAAAATGTAAAGAAAACCTTCTGCAACAATAGGATCTAAGAGTCCCTCTAAAACATCTAGATCGCTAAATAAGATCATTCACCACAGAGTGATGAATACATAGTCATTGCTAAAACTCTAATTGAACCATGGTATCAAGCTTTCCAAGCACATGACACACCATATCCCAAATCTAAAAATCATCCAGGTCCACACATACAAGTGTCCTCCTAATCACACCAAGTGGAAACATAATCTCCAAATCAAGGAAATATACCATGCTACAAGACCCCAACACTGACTATCTAGGTACTCTCGTATCATCCATTCTCTCATCTCAAAGAAACCACACCAATGCATAAGTGACCATATACAAGGCCAACTAACAAGTCTGCATCAAAACTAAATCAAACCTTGTGGATATAGATAGTCCACATCTGAGTTGTCCCAAAACAAACATGCAGGTAAAGACAACCCACAACATTGTACAACTTTTAGATCCAATCAATGCAACATGCAAACCCATTATCACATTGGAAACTAAAAATTTGAGATTTGAAAGAGAATAATCATGTAGAATACATGAGTCAAGCACCAAATCAAGCCCAAATTTGTTTTTTCAATCATCTCCACAACGAGCATCATAGTCAAGGAATCCACCAAGCATCACCACAAAACTATTGAGTGACTAATCACATACCAAAACTCCCATGAAGATAAATCATATCACCTCCTCACACCATGCATGAAGTATGCATGCAAAACTGCAACTATCTCATCCAGTAACATCCCAAAATATAGAGTCTAGAAAATAGCTTAACCACAACTCCACAAAACCATAAGTTTTTCTTGATTGTGTAAAACCTACAAAACCATTGTGTTTGAAAAAAACTCATGCACATCCACACCCACTTCATATCTAGAAGAATCAAAATTCTAAAAAAAACACCATAATGGTTAAACTAGAATAATGTATTATCATAGATGAGCATAACCATATGTATTTTTAGGAAAATCTATAAAACCCTCATATCCAAGGAACATGAATCTGATCCATGCAAGTACAAAGTATCCATACAAGGAAAAAGAATTTTAGGAACTCCATGACCATTTCATTCCAACTCCAAAACCACCAACATGCACATACATCTGAGGGAGACAAGCTATTGCAGAAGCTTCCAGATCATCCAATGATCAAATCCATAACCTACATGCAATCGAGGTAACAAAAGTAGTGCCTTCCAATACTAGGAAAAAATAACCAACATAAGAACATTACTCCATATCTGAAAAACAACCCAAGATTCTTCATATCACCAAGGAGCCTCTCACATAGACAACCACAAAGAAAAAAAATCCCATCCCATGCATTAGGATTATTTTGCTATCAACTAGGAGCTTCAAATCACAACATTTCAATATGAGCAACTCCATTTTATCCATCTTCACCATCCTTCAAGTTATGTGTTGTCTCCTGAAACTAAAACAAAAAATCAAAAACTTCCACTCACCAAAGGATCAATCTTTAGCCGATTCCTTCAAATTTCCTCAAGCTTTTCGGGCTAAGAAATCTTCTTAGAAGGAATACCCAGAAGTAGAAACACCAGGAATTCTTACATGCATCAACATGCAAGCATATTTGAGTCCATTCAAGAACATGCAACTCATAAACCTACACATGCAAGCAAAAATAAAATCCTAGAAGAAATCTCTAATAATAATTGAAGGGAAATTGATTCATCCTAGAATGAACATCTAAAATTAGTAAGTGTGTTTTGTAAACAATGTTTCTTCAGATAACCTCAAATAGCACGTACTATTATGTCATAAAGAAAAATTAGACATAGTTTATTTCCCACCATTAATCCTTAGAGGAAATTTCATGTAATTTTAGATCTTATAAGATCAACCAATTTTAACAACCTACATTAAGTAGATTCAATAAACATAATCATTAAACATGAAAGATAAAATAAAAGACATGAACACAAAGATTTATGTGGGGAAAACCCTTTCAAGTAAAAAACCCCACACTCAAAAAGCAACCAAATACACAGTTACAATACAATTGTAGGCTCTAAGCCTTGGCACAGAGATTTAAATCATGTTCCATTTGGAGAAAATACGGTAACATAACCCCTGTGAATTTAGTTTCTCCTCTCAACTCCTCAAGCAAAATATCATATTCATAGAACTTACAATGCTCAAATTAGACATTTTTAAATGACTGCCAAAGGCTAAATATGCAACATGGAAAGCACCAAAACCCTTGCACATGTATAACGGTAAATTTCCAAACCTGCACATGCAAAACCTACACTTTCCAAAATAATTGCATCCTTGAAAAAACACATTCCATGCGAACTCTACATGGAAATAGAAAATGACTTCACACAATTCCACCTGTAAAATCAACTTTCCAACTTGACTCCTCATTAGAAAAATAAATTGCAAGTTGTAACTCAAAAGACAACATGTGAAAATTAGCAACATTTAAAAAATCAATGCTATGGAAATGTCAAAGGTTGAGACACCTTCATTTTCCTAACAATCTTCCCCACCCTTCTCTTTTCTTAGATAATTTGATCTCCCTATCCACTTCTATCTATCCCTTGCCTAACTAGTCCTTATATTTGTTTCAAGATCACACTTGTATTCTTCATCCCATAATATACTCTTGAGGGAGAATTCATAAATTTATTTTAGAATCCCAATGGCATCCCTAAAATTTAACTTGAAATCTCAATGCTTGGGGCATGTTCCCCTTTTCCCATTAGATGCCTATATCTACTTTATTTGAAACAATGTTATTTCATGACATTTCAAAGAGGGTAAAAATGTAGACACCTATTTTCAACCATCTTCCAACATATCCATAGCCAAATAATATAGAAAGCATGTGTCAAATCTACACCATATTTGGATTTCAAATATTAAACCAACATGTATATTTTTCGAATCTAGGTTTCCTTTAAACCTCAAAATTTTTCACTTTCTTTTTTCCCTTTTGATACATATCCAAATGTGAAGCTAATTAAACCCGATTGTATAAATGCATTTTAGTTTTGAGCTTGATTTATGGGCAGTATTTTTTTAGATTTAAAACTTTTCTTCCATGTATAGAGACTTTGGGCTATCCACTCTACCACATGTTAATCCTTTATTCAATTTAATTTTAAAATGATAAAATATGGATAAAAGTTCTTATTATGTGTAATTGTATGGGAAAACTAAAGAGGAGAATTTGAGGCATTCTCATCAAGTTTTGTAAATGGAAGAGTAGCTACTAATCAACTCGAAGATATGCATCTTCATGAAAGAGTTGGAATATATATTTTACAATTTACAAGGATGGGCTAAATATGAATCTTGAAATTTTTAAGGTAAATATGGAGTGGTTGACACCACAATTTTTTTTGAAGCCAAATTATTGCATGAATTGATAGGTTTATAGTAGAATTTTAATAAGAACTTCAACAATATTTGTGTGCCAACTATAGAGACAATAAGAGGTGATAGGAATAAGTTTAAATGAACACCTATTATGGTAATTTATTTACTCAAGTAGAAGGTAATTGAGTGCTAGAGTTAGCATTCCCCCATTTTAATAAGGTTTTTTAGTTATATTGTGATGACAATGAGACCACAATTAGACCAATGTTAAGTTAATAATGGAGACTAGTTGCATATTTAAATAAGAAGTTGAATGTTTTCAAGAATAATTACTCAACATATGATTAATAATTATTTCCCATTGTGAAAGCATTGTAGAAGTGGAGATAGTACTTGTTTCCAAAATAGATTGTTCTATATGATTATTAGTGTATGGATACAACCTTAAAGGTGTGGAAAAGTTGAGGGCTACAAAGAATTATCAAATTTAAAATGTAGAAGTGGTAGAGTTTATTGCACACATACATGATGCTCATCAAGAGTTCAAAGAAACTTATCCAAAAGTAATCAAAATCATAAGAAGGAAAATAAGAAGAGGGGAGAAAAGGGGTTAGAAAAGGATATTTAATTCTAGGACATCTCTAAAAAATTCTCATCATGGACATACAATAAGTTGTGTTAAAAATAATAGGACCATGTAGCATATTCAAGATGATATCAATAAACACCCATGAGATAGAGTTACAACATGGTTTGGATAACTCACTTATTTATATGTATCATATTTCCATGGCTATTATGATAATGTAAAGACAAAAATTGAAGAAGATAACACAATGGAAAATTACTAGACTAAAAGAGTAGGATTCCATTAAGACATAGGGGAGAAATAAAGATCATGTAAAAAGTGTTGTTAAGAGGACTATGAGCAAATAGTTGTCAAGTAATTGGTTGTGGAAAAATATAATCATAGATGAAACTACATGGTTATTACAAATAGAAGTTGTATTTTATGGCTACCAAATTAAATACTTCTCAAAAGTATCACGATAAAGGGTTCACTCTTTTTCTTACCAGGGGTGTGTACGATATACATAACTCTAATATCATGCCATTTAGTTATGTATAATCTACCCAAGATCCAAATTCTTAATAACTAATTATCTAGCTTATCTACTCATAGAAAAAGAGAAACTAACAGAAAAATGGATAAATAATTGTAAATATTCCATTCATTATTATTACCTTAAAACATGCCCCCTGTAATTCCTGAGATTTTTCTCTAGACATTAACAACCAAAGAATAGAAAAATAATTTGTTTGTAATACAAATGTGACATCAACATCCCCTATAACACAATTATGTAATCAATATGTTATGAAGAGCATTATAGATTCAAAGCACACAACACTAGTGTACCAAGAGTGGAAACAAAAGTGAAAGACTTAATCAAGGGTCAAGGTTACCATGATTGCATTGTGAGGAGATATAAATCTCTCAAAATTTAAAAATTTGGTCCAAGACCATAAAATTAATTTCTCATGAATTCAAGAATAGGATGAGATAATCATATAATATCAACCCATAAACTTGACTCAATTTAACACAAAAAAACATTAAAAAGGATGTGGGACTGACATTTTGATCTATAGATCACACACTCAAATGTTAGGATGATAGGGAGACCCAATATCTCACCCAACATATGATAGTGATACTAACAATAGGTATGACTCCCCCAAAAAATAAGAAATAACTCTTAAGTAATCAAAGTATCACATAAAATTAAATGTTAGGTAAGCAAGGTAGAGACCATAAGGAATAATTATTCTCTAAGAAATTTTCCAAAAAAAAGTTGTAGGAAGTATTTTTGTCTAAGGGTAATCCATTTCAATTCTAGGTCACCCATATATATAGTCCAAGTCACCCAAATGCTATTCCAAATCAACCCCAACTTTCTTGGGTTACTTCTAGTAAAATAGGTTACTCCTAAGTGACTTCTATTATAGGAAAAATCTCCCCTAATAAAAATAGGTGACCCACAACCTAGGGAATAATCCCTAATAGACAATAGGCTTCTTAGGGACCTAGAAATGGTTGGTGTAGGTTTTTATTTCCTAGTAGGTTAATTTATTTTTCCCATAGTCCTAGGTTTCTCCTACACTTTTATTAAGCTTTCTTAGGATAATAAAGTGAGTTTATTACTAGGAGTTAAGTGATGTGATATCCCCTTCCTTAAAGTGTGGAACACTTATCACTTTTGGTGGTCATCTCCACTTTTGGTGGTCCATATCCAATTTTGGTGGTTGATTCCTATTGGTTGGATTTTCCACCTCCATCCTCTCCTTAGTTATATATAAACTCACTACCTAGCTTATATTTGTAATCTTTGTTGTGTATCTTTTTTAACTTGGAAGCTCTTAATGCAATTCTGTCATATCACATTGCATAATCTCTTAGAGTCTTGGTTCAAATTCTTTATGTTTTTCCATTTTATGTAACTTTCATTTTCTCTTAAAAAGTTCCTTGGGTTATTCAATCTATTTTAGATTTCTAGCATGGTATCAAATCTTTTATTTTAAGAAATCTAAGTTCATAGATTCCTAATTGAGAGACTGAGTTTTCTTGTAAAGATATTGCAAATTCTCATATGCTCTTCTCTTGCATTTTTTACAATGTGGAGAGTTAGAAATAATTTACAAAGATCTAATAACCTCTTCATATTGCATATGTGTTTTGTGAGATTTGAATGATTGCAACATTTTTGGTTATAATGGTAACATTTTTTTATTATTCCAACATGTCCAGGAGGCTCAAGAAAGTCAAGATTGGATTTCATTTCATCCAAATTGGAGATCATTTGACAAAGTTGCAAACAAAGGTTTGAAGCTAAGATCTAGTGAATAGGTTTTTCTAGGAGCATTTTCGGCCAAAAAGGACCTTGCCATTGCATTCAGGAGGCCAAGGAGATGAATTTCAATATCAAATTTGCCTATATTTGACAAAAATTGTTTTTGGGGAAAAAAAATTCCAAGAGGGTTGTACGACCCCCCAACGTGATAGGTACAAGTGATTTTATTAAAAAAATTGAAAAAAATATATTTCAACGGTCATTTAAAACATTTTCCATTTTTTAAAAATAAATAAGTGTTGATTAGTAATCGCTTAACATTGATTGATAAGCACTTAGCATTGATTGATAAGCGCTTAAGTGTTGCATAGGTGGATTTGAAAGCTACTAAGGGCTTAAAAGCCCCACGGTCTACTATAGCCATGTAGCAGCCTTGAAACTGCTAATCTATGGATAAGCTACCAATCGCCAAAGCCAAACAATAACTGCCACTGTTAATTCAAACCACATGGTTAAATGAAACTGCTATCAGTTATCTAGATGTGTCACCTAGTTAGTGCCAAAGCTCCACCCAGTCACCACCAAGTAGCCATGGTCGTCGACGGTGCTGCCTAGTAGCCAACAAGACTCCCCCAATAGGCCAAATTGGGCCTTTTTTCAATTTTGCATAATTTTTTGCTAGGATATCAATTTTTCAAAAATGAGATATCATTGGAAAGCTAGAGATGAGAATTTTTCATTCACGGTGGTATTGAAAATATTTTTTTGTCATTTTGTACCATATATTTTAGGTTGAAGTTTTTTGTTGCTAATTTCTTCAACATGCCATAACTTTCACCCCAGTTCTCTAATTTTCGGAAAAAAATAGAAATTGGAAAGGTATTGGAGATCACTACAAGAATATAAGGATAATTTTTCCATATTTTATCTTAGGTTCATATGTATCAAAATTTGTAATTTTGGCTATTTTGAGCCTATTGAGCATTATACTTTGGAAAAGGATTTGTAATCACACTAAACTATAAAGGGACAACCTTATAATATTTGGGGGATGATTCTTTGATACTAGTGAAAACAGTGGGGGTGTTCTTGGAATTCTTGTTTTCACATTATTTTTTGCATTTCTTCATCATGAGTTCAACAATAGTTCCTACCCTAACTGCATACAACTATTTTGAGTGGAAATCACAAATGAATGTTCACTTAAGAAGACTTGGCTTGCATAGAATAACAATGAGACTTGAAACTAAACTAGCTAAAGATGAAGAAAATCCTAAGTGGTTTAACAGATGTGATGAAGCATATGGAGCATTCTATTTGTTTGTATCTCCTGATTTACTCTTTCATATTGAATCTTTGAATACTCCAAATAAAATATGGAAAAAGCTAGAATCTCTTTTGGCACTCAAGATTCTATGAGAGGTCATATGTTGGAGAATAAAATAATCAATTTAAATCCAAGAAACTTGAACACAATTCAAGATTTATTCACCAAATTGAAATCACTAATGCTACAACTACAACAATCTAGAATTGATAATAAAGATGAACAAGTGATTCTAATTATTCTCTCAAAGATAAGTTTTGAATATTAGGTATTTGTTTCTACCTTCTATGCTACTAAGAATGCACTTGGGTCTCAATTCAAAATGCCATCTTTGGATGATTTTACTACTTCTCTCACACAAGAGTAGGATAAGCTAATTATGATGGGCACTCTTAAGTATTCTATGTCACATGCCTTGGCTTCCAACCTTGGCACAAATGAACAAATATGACAAAGTAGTAATAAGGATAATAAATAAAAGAATAAAAAGAGAAGAAGAATTGAAAATAAGCTACTTCAAAATCAACAAATGAGACCTCATCTTCAAAAGGTGATAAGCCTAAGAAAGAGAGGGTAAAATGTGCCTATTGTAAGAAACCTAACCATGATGAGCAAAAATATTTGAAGAAACAAGTAGATCACTTGACACACATTCTTGAGAAGAATCATCTCAGTGTTCTTGATTCCATCAAACAGAGTTTAGAAGAGGGTTCTCACAAGGCCAAAGACAAGAAGGGAAAAGGAAAGGGAAAGGACCTTTTAGTAGTTTCTTCTCCACCATCCACATGGGTTCTTGATTCAGGTGCTTCACACCACATGAATTCAACTGAAGATGAATTTAAATCTTTGGATCCATGTATTATGCCTTTCATTTTGATGAGTGATGACACTCTAGTTGAGGTGTGTAGGAGAGGGTATGTTGATATGGGGGATGACACATTTTAGGATGTTCTTTGTGTTGCCTCATTATCAAATAATATCATATCTATTTATCAAATCACTCACACAGGTACAAGCAAGTGATTTGTGAGATGCACAATGATTCTATACTAGCAGTTGGGAGAGAAGATCATCGGTCTCAACTTTATTTATTCTCACTTTGTTTTTTATTCTCCTTTGATTTTTCTACCCACTCATTCAGATGATGTAAGTAATTTGTGGCATTAGCGATTCATCCACTTGAACTACCATTACTTGCAACAACTCAACAAACAAGACATGGTTACAAGATTTCCTACAATTTTATTTTTTAAAGGTGTTTTCATGGTTGCATTCATGGAAAGCATCCTGAAGAGAAGTTTGAAAAAGGAAATGCTTGGAGATCTCTCACAACTTTTGGATTTGATACATAGTGATTTGGCAGGGCTATTTCCACATACATCTTTCAATAGAGCCTGATATGTTTTGACATTCATTGATGATTTTTTATAGGTACACCATTATGCACTTTCTCAAATAGAAGTTTGAAGTCTTTGATTCATTCTTGGAGTACAAGGCTTTTCTAGAGAAACAAAATTGAAAATCTATCAAAGTTATGCATATAGATAATGGGTGGGAATATGTCAACCATCGATTTTTGCAGTATTATGCTTCAAAGGGTATTGATTTGTAGCATATAGTTCCCTATAATCCTCAACAAAATGGAGTTGAAAAATGGAATAATCGATCCTTGAAAGAGATGGATAATTGTATGATTCACTCCAAGTCTCTGGCACCACTATTTTGGGCATAACCCATTAACTGTATGTGTTATATCCAAAACCGCATTCCTCACAAATTTTTGAAGGGGGTAATTCCTTTTCAAGCTTGGACTAGTTGAAAACCTTTAGTTAAGCACTTTCAAGTGTTTGACTCTAGTACATGGGCCCACATTCCAGCAGAGAAACATAAGGCTATGGATCTAAAAATCAAGCCTTGCATACTTGTTGGTTACCTAGATGATGTCAAAGGCTATAGGATTCTTCATCCTACCACACATGAGTTGTTCATTAAGAGGAGCATTCATTTTGAGGAGATTTCTTCTTGTTCTTCTCTCGACACTTCTCCTACCACCATCAATTTGGAGTCCTTGTTTCTTGATGATAGTTCTTCACATGATCTTAATAATTTGGATCATGATGAGGAGTCTTCTTCCTCCACTTTAGATGATGATAGTGATCATGAGGATGCACACAATTTATCTTTAGAGGATGATGATCCTCCTCCTGATTCTCCTCCTTCTCTAGTCATAGGGCCTCTTTAGACTCATTAGAGATTACAATTAGTAGGTGATTGGGTTGAGGATCCATGAGATCACAGGAGAACAAGATCACAATTTCAAGATGTTCCACATATCTTCCTTGCTTCATAATTTGATCAAAAAACTTTTCAGGAAGTTTTTGGTGTCCCCAAGTGGGATGCAACAATGTAGGAATAATTTAGTTCCTTGGAGAGGAACCACACTTGGGATCTTGTCCCACTTCCTAAGGGAAGAAAACTTGTTTGATGTAAGTGGTCTATCAAATAAAATATGTAGTTGATGGTTTGGTTGACAAGCATGAGGTTCGCTTGGTTTCCAAATGATTCTCCCAAGTTCCAAGGATTGACTACTCTGAGAATTTTTCACCAATCACCAAAATGAATTCCATCTAATTTGTCCTTTGTGTAGCTACAAAACATAGATGGTATTTTCATCAGATGGATGTGATGAGTGATTTCCTTCATGATGACCTCCAAGAGGACATATACATGAAGCAACCATAGGGGTTTGTTCAAGATCCTTCACTTGTGTGTTGTCTTCTAAAGTATCTATATGGCCTTAAATAGGCTCCACGAGCTTGGTACGCCAAGATGGAATCCTTCCTTATAAAGTGGGGTTCACTCGGTGTCACTATGATCCTAATGTCTATATTTTGTAGTAGGATGATACTCACACCTTCTTGGTTCTCTATGTCAATGACTTTTTGATTATAGGGAGTCACTCATCCATCATTCGGGCAGTGAAAAGCACCCTTCATGATTATTTTTTGATGTCAAATTTGGGCTTGTTGCAATACTTCTTGGGAATTGAGATCCCTCAATCTTCTTCAAGTATCACTCTTGCACAGTCTAAGTACACACTTGATATGCTCCAAAGGTTTCACATGGTTGATTGTAAGCCTGTTCCAACTCCATTCTTGTTAGGGGTCAAACTTGAGGCTAAGTTTTCTCCAACCTTGGTTGATGGCACTTTGTATCGATAGTTTATTGGTAGTCTCATCTATTCGACTCATATGATGCCTGATATTTCATATGTAGTAGGAATGGTCTCTCGATTCATGCAGGAGCCACATGAGCTACAATGGAAAGAAGCTAAGAAGATTCTTCACTAAATCAAGGGTACTCACAATTATGGGATTCATTATTCAGTGGGCGTGGATTTTGACTTGGTGGGACACATAAAGTTCAAATTGGGCAGGCAATTCTCAGGATCACAAGTCTACTTCAAGGTATTGTTTCTCCCTTGGTTTCAGTCCAATTTGTTGGTCGAGCAAGAAGTAGTCAACTATTACTCTTTCATCAATAGAGGTTAAGTATTATGGAGTATTTAATACCACTACTGAGGCCATTTGGCTTCAAAACATTCTCACCGAGTTTAACATTCCCTTCTAGAAGCCCACATTCATCTATTGTGACAACCAGAGTGTGATTCAGATCTCTCACAATCTGGTCCATCATCAACAGACCAAGCATATCTAGATCCATATGCACTACATTCAAGAGTTGATTCATTTAGAGATCATTGATCTCAAGTACTATCCGACATCAAATCAAACTATATACATCTTCACCAAACTATTCACTGAGAGAAAGTTCCTTCATTTGTGATCTTTGCTTGGGGTGTGGTTGGTGTCCTCTTTAGGGGGATACTTAGTCCTTCTCATATTCCTTCTCTATTTTTGGGGTTTTCTCTCTCTATTTGTGGGGGGGCTTATTTTTCTTTGGGGGGGAATTTGATATGTACATGGGTACCTAACATGGATTCATTTTCTAGGACCCATCATCTTTTACATCCTCCCAAGTTATGCTTAATGGGGTTGTTGGTGTAGGTTTTTATTTCTTAGTGGGTTAATTTATTTTCCATCCTCTCCTTAGTTTTATATAAACTCACTACCTAGCTTGTATTTGTAATCTTTGCTTTGTATCTTTTTCAACTTGGAATCTCTTAATAAAATTTTGTCATATTGACATTGCATAATCTCTTGGAGTCCTAGTTTGCATTCTTTATGTTTTTCCAATTTATGTAACTTTAATTTTCTCTTAAAAAGTTCCTTGGGTTATAGATTCTATTTCAAATTTCAAATTTCTAACAAAAATTACACCAAAGCATGAAAAAGGGTCTCATACATGCCTACAAACATCCTAAAAAATCAAAACTATCTTACCAAATCAAATAATAATAAATGAGGCACAAAACCGTAAGAAAAATGAAGGGCCAAGCCTAGGAAAGCCCGTAGAAACCTTTGCAAACAAGACAATTTTCTCATTTTATGTATTATTCAAAAATGGTTTAAACCAAGAAATTAATTATAAAAAATATCTTCATTTGAAATAAAAGATGTCTAACTATTTAAACCAAATTCCTCCTCTAAACACAAGCATCAATTTCACATACACAAGATGCAACAAGGCATGCAAAGGGAAACAACTAAATTCAAGTTAATGTTCCAACCACCATTGAATTAGTATTTTCTTAAATAACATATTCAAATATTACATCTATATTAATAACATGTCCCATTTCATGAATAAAGATAGATTATTCTTTTACATCAATTTTCTAGGACTTCATGAAACATGAGAATTTGATTACAAAACACTATATGCATTCAACTCTAAGGTTGAGAAATACCAAATTACACTATGGAAATAATTACACCTATCTAGGAAGATTAAAATCATCTACAAAAATTACTTCTCAATCATAATACAATAGGAATTGCAAGGACCTAAATATCTCAAATAATATATTTTGATCAATGGTTAACAATAATGAAGATCCTACCAATACACATGACAAATAATTCCTTACATATTCTCCAAGAATCTCAAAAGAATATATGGTATTCAATGGTGATAAAAACCACCCAATCATGTAGAAACCTTAGGCCCACCTCTTTGTACTATGAGGCAATCAATTGGGTAACATTAAACACACATGCCAAAAATAATGGTTACCACACATGAACAACTTGAACATAAGAAACATAACACCAATGCACATCATACATGGATTAAAAAACATACTATTGAGAAATACCACATCAATAAATCATACACAAATAGAATCACAAGCACACATCAAAATCATAATTTGATACACAAAAGAAGAAGAAGAGTACCATAGGTTGTGAAGATGGAGCATCATCATGAAATTCTCAAAATATCATGTATCTTAGGACTATTCCTTCATCTAATGAACATCCTAAATTATATTTACATCATTCTGAAGGATTATATTAATGTCCTACATAGTCATACAACATAGCCATATAGACACACGAAAGTGAACTCACAAGTTAATCTTGTTAATGTTTAAATTTGTAACCCCATTCATTTTATCTATTTCTTTTTACCTCTCTTTATAGGTGAATGGGGATGATAGTATACTCCACCCAAACCCTAGATTCCTCACTCCCAAGGCCACATAGACAAAAATCTCAATATGAGAATGAAATGGAAAATAGGTTCCTATCCTGGCACACCTATGGATATATGGCTTCCCATCCCATTTTCATGAGAGAGAATCAATCCTATAACATAAAATTTGGAATTCAATTTTTTATTTTTCAAAAAACACATTAAAACTTGCATTTTAAAATTTCATGGTGGAAAGCTTAAAATTTGACCAAATTTACAAAAAAAAAATAAAAATTATAAGAATTCCCTCTTGAGGACAATAGCATAGAATACACACTTTTCCACTCAACATAAATTTTTTGAAGAAAAATATCTATAATTCTAATGCAAAATGGAAATTTTATTATAAAATTATTCAACGGATAATTTAACAATCCTCAAACATATATCCTACTCAAATATCATATGTATCCACATAAGGTGGGAATGGCCAAAGCATGAAGATTTAATCACAAAAGAGAAAAAATTGAAAGAAGCTTACCTTTATTCCAAGCACACACAAATGGAGATAAACCACTGATGTTGCACCACCACTCAACACATCACCAAAAATCCCTTCACTTTAATCCTCCAATCCAATCAAATATCAAACCAAACCCTTCCTTTTTACCCAAAACCATTTTCAAGAAGATATTTTAAATAATATTTTTTTTAGTATTTTGGTATAAATTACTAATACAATTCAATAAAACACTTATTTTTACAAATACAATATTTACATTTAAAAATATATACCTATTTTAATTCTTTTCAAAATTACAAGTCATAATATAACTATAATTTTTTACCAACAACAACATGAAATCATTTCACAAGCACTCACAAGCATTATAGAAAAATATTAAATGCAAATAACCACATGATTAAAACAACCTACATAGAAAACACAAACACATTTCATGAGTTATCATGAGACTCGGGAATCCAAAATAGAGATTTAGATCCATGATCATAGGGACACATATGGGTCATCTCATAACTCAACATCAAGTGAGATGAGAAATAAAACACAATATTTTTACTTAAAATGATTGTCTCCATTTAATCACTTTTGGGGAAGCATGCTCTTGCACACTTAATTAAAACATTAGGTGTATTTACACAACAAAACATAGCCAAATCATAATAAATAACAACCAATGAGAGACAATCCAAAAGACGATATCAATATCTACATCTAACTAAAAATATTTTACCTCTAACATGATTCATTTATAAATGTGCATAATAAATAATTGCAAATTTGAACTCAATAATATAATTATAATTGTTGGAATCAAGCAACATTGAGAGTGGTGGGGGGTGAATCAATTTTGTGTAGTTTTTAACTTTATTAATCTAATCTCTCAAGTGCCTACAACATTCAATCAAAAGAAAGATGCATGAACATAAAACAATAAGCCACAACACCATAACACAAGGAATTTTACGTGGAAACCCTGTTAGAGGAAAAACTACGGTGGAGGTCAATCCACTATTTGAGTACTCAAAATATAAGTGTTTTACAAAATGGGAATGCACTTGCATTCAGGCACACTGCCTATAGCTCACTGCTCAAAATCAAGAAGGCTCACTTCCTTACAAAAGATTTGGATTACATAAAAAATGTTGAACTGAGAAAGTAGCATCTACAAATGCCTGTTTACAGTTTCGGTTAGGCTCATGGATCAGATTCTGGACCTTCTATCTAATTCTGCACTTCACTCTGTTCTTCTTCAATTCGCTTCACAAAATCCTTTATTGCACAAGTGAAACTGTGCATAATCACTCAACTGACCTTCTAACATTTGCTACATACACCAACACATCACAAACACACCAAAATGAAATAACCACTCTTATATATATATATTTGCCACCAAGGATTCAATTGCTATATGTCAGCTTCAATAAAATAGAAAATATTTTCCAACTGTCGGCTCAAATCATGAATAAAATTTAATGCACATCTATCAAAGTTGGCCACAACATGGTGAGGACCCAAAACAAAATCTTCAATACAAAAATACTCCAAATAATTTCGCCTTAAACATCCACAACATCCCATATTCACTTAGTTGACCTTCTAGCACTGTTGAATAGAAAATCGAACAACCGGGTCTCCTAACTCGTACACCAATTAATGCGACAAAAAAAAACTCAAGAATAAGACATTTCATATACCCAAAGACCTTCCCTGAGATCCACAACCAAAACTGATAGACTGGTAATGCAAACCACTTGACAGATTCAACTTCAGCCGAATACCTTGTTCTTTACTTTGTCTTCTGGTATGATCAGATACTAAAGTGCGGACCGGATCAATGACTTAAGTTACCATAAATGACAACACTAGAAGCCATATGCCAACAATAATAACATATAATAGTAAAAATAATGAAGCTAAAACACTACAAAGTTCAAATATATGTATTCAATGCACATACTCCATAAAACTTGATGGAAAATAAAAACATAATAAAAAAGTATGATATCAATATCAAAACTCAAAATTAAACAATAGAATGAGGCACATATGTGTGGGGCCCTACATCCACCTCTCCTTAAACTAGGATTACACCTAAAATCCTTTGAAAAGGTGAGGATGAAGAACTCACTTGCATTTGCATAGCATCCTCCCAAGTAGTTGTTGAATCATCATGATGATCCCACTAGACCCTTACCTAGTCAAGGTCTTGTCTTTGAAGGTATTAATAAATGTGTTTTCCATGTTCTTCATGCAATTTGACCTTTTAGTTGGTGACAAAAGCTTGTTTTTAAGCCTCATGACATTAGTTGGCCTAAATCTTTTGGCATTAAATTTTTCAAATTGTGATTCATCATGAAAATACGATTGATATAAGGTTGTTAGAGTAATTATGGATTAGTTAATAATTAATTAATATTCAATTAATTATTAGTCTAATTCATTTCATGCACTTAAGCTAAACTTAGGATTATTTTATTAAGTCAACTAAGTATTTTTTATGTTAACTAAAGTGAGCTATTATTAGATCATTTTGTCTCATTCCATGAGATTTTGAAACTTGTCATGATCTAATTCCTTTACCATTTAGGGTTGTTCCTATATAGCACTCAACCCTCATTGTATTATTATACCTTGTAATACTTGATCTCTTGAGTTTTTCTCTTGAACTATTGTATTTTGTAGCTTTGTAGCTTTTTCTTGTTGATGAATATTGCATATTATTCTTTGCAACTCTCTTTGTGGAAGGTGTCGATGTTCGTTGTTTGATCCTATGGCTCATGTTTTTCACAATTCTAACATGGTATCAGAGCTTGGATTCAGTGAACCCCTTCTCGTTTTATGAGGTTTTTCTTCAACAAGGGTTATAAACTTTAGATCGGGAATCCCCTTTGTTTTTTTTGTAAATTTTGGAGGTGGAAAGTTTTTTGGTGCATCTAAAACCAATATAGAGTCTTCCATTGGATTCAAAGCTATAGAGAAAGTCAGTTTTTCCTTTCGTTTGAATTGATTTGGACTCCTGAGGTTAGATCTGCAAGGGTTTGAAGTAGTTTCTTTTTTTCTAAATCCAAAGGGTAGATGTGATTTTGGAGCATTTTGAGCCAAAAAAAACCTCATGGTTGCGTTCAAGAGGTTAATTCAATGAATTTTGACTATAAATTTTCCCTATTTCATCATTAGGTGTTCTAGAGGATTTTTTTGTAGAGGGGTCGTACAACCCTTGTATGACTAGGTATGACAATTTTTAATTAAAAAAATAAATAAAAATAAAATAGATTTTAAAATAAACTGTTTATTTTCTTTGTTTTTAAATACAAAAAAAATGTGCAAGTTTTTTTTTTAAAAAAATTATTGGGGGCCTCATTAAAATTTGGTACCTGTAGGGCACCTATAAATTGTAGGCCCCGCAGGCCCATGTACCATTGATGGCATGTGTGGGCTGCCTGACGGCTTCCATTGCCACTGGCAGCAGCCACACAGCTACCGGGTGGATTTTTTTTTTAAAATCGGTGACCAATTTTGTTTTCCTTTTCTAGTGGGGCTATTTTTTCGGCATGTTTTTCCACTTTCCGATAGTCACTCATTTTTTCACAACAGACAATCAAAATTAGGAATATTCTGGTAGGCTTGCAGTATATACAGACATAATTTTTTTACAAGCGGTCGGATTTTTTTTTATGGAGGTGGGAATATTCCTCTAAATATGTTGTTGATGTCATCATGCTATCACAAGCAGTACAATTAGTTGCCTAAGGTCCCTTAAACCCTCTTTGTGCCCTAAAGCTAGTGTTTTTTCTTTTGGCCATAACTTGGACGTACAATAGTAAAATTCAAAAAATGAGATATCATTGGAAAACTAATTTAGTAAAATTTATAGTGGTGTGGGTCTCATCACCATCTTTTGTTGCTGGTGCATTCTACAACTTGTTGAAGTCATAGGTGCTATTTTCAGTTCCAAGCTCATAACTTTTGACATGTTTCTCCATTTTTTGTAATTCCAGCAATGTGATATTCTTTTAGAGCTCTTCACAACCATCCATGTATTTTTTCTATATTTCTCTCTAGGTACATTTTATTCATTTTTTTGTGTTTTCACATTCGAGTGAATTACTTGGACATATTAGTTGCTGAGAACTTTTTGTTTACATGTGATGACTGATGCAGAGGTAAGGGGACTCCAAAATAACACAAATTCAATTAAATTTGCAAGACCAAAACTCTAGCACTTCAAGCAAATGATTTTTCTCACAATCTTTCACTATGCTTTGATGAAAGCAGCAAATAGGGTAATTTTGACATAATTTTTAGAAGAAAATTCAAAACCACGATATAAAAACTGATTTGGATACCCATTAAGCTCTTATATAACATATATTAAATTCAAGTAGGTTTACTTTGGAATGTATCCCTCAAAAACTTGCTGCTACGCTGTCCCAAAGGCTTAATTCTGCAAACCTGTCTTGAGTAAAATGACCATAAAACACTCAAAACTCAATGAAATTCGATGAGACAAAAACTATTAGAAATATAATTCAATTTTCCATCCATTAAAATAAACTATAATTCATAAAAACTATGTACATGGCCGTACCAAGCTCTGAAACAACAAAATTTAATGTTCAGAAATATAGAAAATAAAGAGGTCTTTTATTAATTTCACTTCAAAATATAACAACCACCTCTTCCTCCTTGGATTCGACCCTCCAAGGATTAATTTAAACATATTTAATCAATTTCCCAACTGACCCTTGAGTTTCAATAACCATTGAACTTCTTTTCCCACAATGACCCTTCATATTCCCCATTTTTGCAATTTTGCAATTTGACAATTTTTACATTTTTGACAACATTTGTAAAAATGAACTCATGACCCACCTAATAACCTATTTACTGACTCAAACACATTCAATATGGTCTAAATGACCTTATTACATACTTCAAACATAAAACTAAATCAAATTTTACAAAATGGCCTTATGGAGGCATAAAATCCATTAGGTGCTCCTACACCAATGACTCATTTTTTGCTCTTCTATATGTATTTCTAGTATTTTGTACTATATATGCATTGTATACATCTTTTTAATATGCATTCTCTTTTACAGATGCACTGAGATAAAGTGTCATTTTGGTGTATTCATGGGGGATTGATGTTTCCTTTGTATTTCCATCACACCTTTTTCAAGTGAGTGTCCCTTCCATGACAATAGTGAATCATAGTGTTTTTTTCTTCATGTGTGTGTGTCTTAGTTTGCACACCCTTTTATTTGTAGGTTGTTTCTCCTACATGCACTTCTTAGTTTCACATAGTTTTAGTATACATGTCTTGGCTCTCCCTTTTCATCATTATGGAGGGAGTGGGGTGGTGGGAGGAGGGTTTATACTATTGGTGCTAATGCTTTCTTGGTTAGTGATCTATGTATCTAGTTCTTGTTCCTATGTACTAGGAGGATGCAGTGTACATCAATGGTTGGTTACCCATGCATTTATGTGAGATGGATCATTTACCATATAGACACTCATTTTTCAACATTACATCTGTCATTTTATGGATATTCATTTTAGCATTATATCAGTCGTCTTTTGATAGTTGTCTACAACTTCGTCATGCTTCAGTGATCTATATGTTCCTCTCTTTTTTGGGACATTGTTTTGATTTGAGGCTTCTTAGTCCTTCACCTTGATTTGGAGGCTTTTTCAATCCTTCATTCACCTTTCTCTCTTTTGGAGAGGAGTTTTTCCCATGAGGTTTTCTTCTTTTCTCTAGTTGTGAGAGATTAGATTATGTTTACATGGGTACCTCACCAGACCTTGTTTGTCAGGACCCATCATGCATTCTCTTTTTTAGGGTTTTTAGCTACTCCCTAAGTTCATCTTATGGGGGTGTTAGAGTAATCATGCATTAACTAATAATTAATTATTATTTAATTAATTATTATTCTAATTCATTCCATACACTTAACCTAAACTTATGATTGCTTTATTAAGTTAACTAAGTGTTTTTTATGTTAACTGAAGTGAACTATTATTAGATCATTATGTATCATTGCATGGGATGTTGACACTTGTCATGATCTAATCCCTTTACCATTTAGGGTTTCTCCTATATATCACTCAACTCTCATTGTATTATTATGCCTTGCAATACTTGATCTCTTGAGTTTTTCTCTTGAACTCTTGTATTTTGTAGCTTTGTAGCTTTTTCTTATTGAGGAATGTTGCATATTATTCTTTGCATCTCTCTTGCATGGAAGGTGTCTTTGTCCATTGTTTGATCCTGTGGCTCATGTTTTTCATAGTTTTAACAAAGGTTTGTATGGTTCACCAAGAATGTTCATGCCTATTTTCATGGCTCGTAAACAAGTTCTGATGACAATTTAATGTGTCACCTTTTTCAAGCAGGTACGTAAGGTCCTATAAAAAAAATAAAAATTTCTTATTTTGGAAACAACCCAGTTCATTTTTCATCAATAGCATATAGATCCGTTTTTATGGTCATCCAAGAAGTTTTAGGGTTAGAACAATTTTTTTGTGAAACTGTTTGTTGGAAGGTTAGTTACAAAGGAGCCCATAAAATTATGTTTTTTGTGCAATTTTTGGTGACATGAAAATGATCTATGTCAAATATAATGACCCTCTACAAATTTTTGTGGCCTCCAGACATCATTTGAACTTGTGGTGATGATTCTATCATTTTGCTAGTGGAGAAATTAAATGATCATTTTTTACAAATTTTTATTTTAAAAGTTTTTAAAAAAAATTAATGTTTTAAAATGTAGGGGAGGTGGAAAGTAATAGTTTGAGTGTTGAATGGCCTCCAAGCTTTATCTCCCTAGTTATTAAAAATTTGAATGGTAGATTATTTTTCTAAAGTCTAATATTAAGGGATTGTGGCCAGCAAAATAATGATGTTGTTGCATTGCTACCTTCAATTTTCATTTCCACATGTTTATAAAGTACACCATTACATTTTCTAATCTCTTCCAAGCCTTCAAAGCTGCGATGGCTCTTATGTAATGAGCTCCCATTGGTCAGTATTTTGAAGTTGTTTTTTTTCAATGTTGATACTATATTTTATTGATTAAGTTGTTCCATGTGTCAATGTTGCACTTCATTGCAACTTTCATATCATTTTGTGCTCTCAAAATTGTGCTAAACTAAAAGGCCAACAATGGAATGTTATTGGTCCACCTCAACATTTGAATAAGGCAATGAAAGGCACCAAACTAAAGTCCTTTTCATGTGCAACTTATGCTATCTTTTCCCAACTTCATGGCACCACTTTGGAAGATAGGGGAGAGGACCCAATAGTTGAGCATGTTTCAATAGTTGTGATAGTAGTTGTTTATACAATGTCCAATAGTTGTGATATTAGTTGTTTATATAATGCCCAATACTTGTGATAGTATTTGTTTATATAATGCCCAATAGTTGTGACTTGACTATGCATAATTAAACAAAATTTATTCCTTTGATCTAAAAAACAATTAATCATGTGATGCCACATCAACACTCAACTACCCATGCTATGAATGCACAAGTATTGGTATCAATTTTTTTTGTCCTTTTTGGACACCTTGACAAAAAGCATGTTGATGTGGCCTTGAAACGAAAGTTATAAGTAGGGGACTTGCTAAGTAAGCTACTGTAAAAAATTGGGAGTGATTTGAAATTTCCATGTAGGATTTTCAGAAGTGCGAAGTTAGGGTGCACAACTACTGGGTCCTCTTCCCTAGTTTCTTTATTGTATAAGCTTATTGTCCACATTTTTTTGTGCTCAAAGGGTTATCTTTCACATAGATGGTTCTTAAGGGTAAATTTTAATGTGTTAATATGTTGTGGAAACAAAAACGTAAACCCACAAACTTAAATAACATTGTAACATAATTTAGTTGCAAAGAAATATCAAAGAAAATAAAATAGAATAACAAAATAATAGACAAGACATAGATTTATGTGGTAAATTCTTGGCAATATGTCAAGGAAACATCCACGGGGCAAAGTATCAATATTCTTATTGCTTAGAGAAATTGATTACAATCTTCACATAGCTACTGCTATTTAATTTCATAATTGCTATTAAAGGCTACAAAGACATATATAATATCTTCAAGATAACAACCATTGTCAAACTTAAGAATTTTTTTTTTATTATTGCTTTAATTTTTTTTTGTTTTATTGATCTATCTTTTACATAAGGTTTTTGTTTTATTGTTTTAATTATTTTCATTATCCAACATAATCTCCATTTCCTTGTTGTTACACTATCCGAAAATTTGCATGTAGCAGTTATCACACCTTGGCAAAGATCTTGATGTTGTTTTTAATATTTTTGAATTCCAATCACCATAAAAAAGCTCCTACATAGCTGCAAATTGACCCAACAAGTATTCCAATATTGAGAGAGCTATTTTTATAATGTTTGGCAAGGGTTTTGGCTACCATAAGTGATGAAAATTCCTAGTAGCAACCAAAAATGACCCAAAAACTCTTCTCATGCCTATGCTACACTCTTTCATGGTGTTTGATCCATTTTCTAAATGTTGGAACATTAAAAAATGACCCAACACTTTTCTAATAACTTACAAATAATTTGGACTCCATTGTAGCTGAATATAAGTGTCCATGCATTGTTTAAAGTGTTTTTGAGGGTTTTGAAATGACCCATGGGTGTTTTGGTGATATTATGTGTGTTTCAAAGAATACACATGGTGATGTAGAGGTGGGGTTTTCACAATTGAAATGCAAATCAAAGCAGGGTGGATGAAAATTTTACAAGAGGGGTTACTGGCAAAGTATTTAACAAAATGCCAGATTAACCTCAAAAAGGATTTGCAGTGTTTAACAATCAAAATTCTCAGTTAAAATGCAAGTTGAAAGAAAATTTTAACTACTAGTAAAATGGGTTTGTACCTAGAGTTAATAATTTTATTAGAAGAGGTAAAATGACTGTTGGGTGAATGGGTTTTTACCTAGTTAAAAAATGTGCATGGGATTGTAAAAAAAATGGAAAACTAAATTTAGTTGCAAATGAAGACAAATAAGGCGGAAAATAAAAGTGTAACGACATATTCCAGGTACCAAGTCTAGTTTATTGCAATTTTTTGAGTAAGTATCTCATTAGGTGTCATTTTGTGATGTAATCTAAATATTTCCCTCTTCTTTAAATTGTAATTTCTATCTCATTTGTAGAGGTTATGATGTTCTAGAAAGAAAATAGGGAATATGGGTAAATTTTCAAAGGTCATAGGTGAACTCCCATGTCTGTAAGTCATTTCATGACAAAAATCATTGTATTTTATTATGTGAATATAAGAAAATCATATTATAATGGGCATTGTCTCTAGCCTTGAAATATAATGTTTTTTGACTAAAATGATCAAGGATTGTTGAATTTTTCATTTACATTTTCTATTTTTGAATTCCTTTCATGGTTTACTATTTGTTCAAGTACTGGTGTAAATGCTTGCCAAGAAGAAATAAGAATGTTATATTTTCAAGTGGATTATTAAGAATGATGTCATTATAGGCTATTGCAGGTAATATTGTCATAAGGTGGCAATGGTTAAAATGATCATCAAAATATATCTGAATTTGATGATGTATAATACTTTAAATAGGAATTTGTATCCCATGACAAGCACCAGTCTAGTAATTTTTTTATAATTATTTTTATGCTTCATGCATGGTTTCAAAGATAGCAAGGACTATGATCATTCCTACAAACATATAACCTTGTCCATTTGTATGAATTCAATATCTCAGGAACTATGATATAGCTACAGTTAATATTCATGTTCAATGTCATCAAGGGTGACCCTCCTAGGTCTTATAGAGCCTACAGTGCAGAGGAGGATAGTTTTTAAGCTATCTCTTGTTTGTTGGCCATTGATCTAATAGTCTTGATTATAAGATTTTGCTTACCTTTAGATACAATCAGGAAATCATTTGGAGGAACCAATAGAAGGCTCAACCTCTTATGATAAAAATATAGATGAGATCTAAATAAATTTTCCCACCCTCCTTAATCTAGAATGCACCCCAATCAAGAATATACATCACATCTTGACTACCTCAAAATATAAATATGGAACACATCATGAATGTGTTAGTGAATACACAACAAGGCAAGCCAATATGCAGTAGGACCAATCTTCTCAAGGATCTTAAATGAACCAAAAAATATTTACACAAGCTTACAACCTTTTCCATAAAGTCTTGAGATCTTGTTTGGTTTTACTCTCAAAAACACATAATTACCAACTAAAAAAGTGTTGATCCAATCTCTTGACATCGATGTACTACTTCTACCTATCTTGAGTAGTCAACAATTGCTATCTTACCCAAACTAAATATTTCTTCATATCTTGAAGCATCTCACAACCAAAGAAAAATTGATCCTTAATCATATTCTAACTCAATAAAGTCTGACAAGGAAAACCATACAAAGTCTAAAATAGTACCATTCCAAAGGAACTATGATACCCATTGTTATATGAAAAATTTACAAGGTTTAAATAGTCCTCCAACTTAAATTTTTGGTTCACAACATACATATATAGTATATCCTTTAGTACAATATTCCCCCTCTCAATCTAATCAAATAAATACCCAACACACGATACATGGAAATCCACATCAAATATGTGAACATAGGATCACAATATGAGATGATCTTGCAAGACACTTTGGGCATGTGCACCAAGATGGGGGACCAAAAAGTGGCCACTCCACTTTTTGGTCTTGAAATAGAGAAAGCACAAGCACATTATAATGAAATGCACTCGTGTTATGGGTTTTTAGTGGCCAATCCCAAGCTTAGATATTACCAAGCCAAAACGCAAGCAAGTTATGTTCTGCATTGAATTTTTTTCTCTTTCTCTTTCTCCTTCTATTTCAGTGAAACTATATACATGAAATAAATTGACATTTACATATGGACACCAATAAAATAAATTAAAGATGAAAACCTTAACATACACAAAATATGAAAAAAATTACATGGTTAGATAGCTAAGGGTAAGCTTAAACATTACCATGGTATTTTTCATCTTGACATTAAAACACATGCAA
Source organism: Sequoia sempervirens (assembly GCA_007258455.2). Classification (NCBI taxonomy): domain Eukaryota; kingdom Viridiplantae; phylum Streptophyta; class Pinopsida; order Cupressales; family Cupressaceae; genus Sequoia; species Sequoia sempervirens. The sequence continues at coordinate 376,265,760 of VDFB02086081.1, forward strand.
ACCTAATGGGGAGCACACATGAGACCATGTCAATTTTTTCACAATTTGCAAAACACGTCTTTGGATGTTGGAAAGTCACACCAAGCTAAAGGCTTGGAAAATTCCAAAGCAAGATAAAACACGAGCACATTATAACGCGCTCACATTATGTTATACATTGATTTTTTCTCTTTCTCTCTCTTTCTCTTTCTCTTTCTCTTTCTCTTTCTCTTTCTATTAGTGAAACTATATACATGAACTAAACATTCAAGTATAAGTTTTTATTTACTTTCTTATAATTTAAGTTATATTTCATGTATATAGTTTTAGGGTTTTTGAGAGTGGTTTCAGATCTCTAAGTCTTATAATGCAAATTCTTGTTTTTGGAAGATCTTATAATATTTTTCAGACAGTCAAATTTTAGTAATCAGGAAGTTGTATCATCTTTCTCCCTCTCTCTATCTGAATCATTGTTTATCCCTTATGCTCTAGACCTCTCCCTCACTATCTCCATCCCTTTATCTAGCTCTCTCTCTCCCTTGAGCTCAAGAACTACCTCTCTACTTATCCATCCTTCTCTCTCTCTAATTCTCTCTATCTCATTTCTCTCTTCCTCTCTCTCTACATACATGCATACATACACATACATACATGCATGCATACATACATACATATATATATATATTTCTCTCTCGCTTTCTACTCTTTATCTCACCATTTTCTCTTTATCTCCTCTCTCTACTTCTATCTATCTCAGCTCTCTCTCCTCCTCCTCTCTCTCCCTCCCTCCCTCCCTCCCTACCCCCTCCTCCCCCCTCTCTCCTTCCCTATCTAACTTTCTCTATCTCTCTAGCTCTCCATCTCTGCCTCTACCTCCTTCCTTCCCTCTTTCTCTCCCTCTCTCTCAATATCCCTTTTCCCTCCCCTCTCTCTCTCTCTACTTCTATATATCCACCCTCTCTCTTCCCCTTCTCTCCTTCCCTCTCTACTTCTGTCTATCTCACATCTCTCTCCCTCCCTGCCCCTTCTCTCTATATCTCTCCTTCCCTATCTACTAGAGAGAGGTAGGTAGAGGGAGGGAGAAGAGATATAGAGAGGAGGGATGGAGGGAGAGGTAAGGAGGGACACAAAGGTGAGATAGAGAGAGAGAGAGATGGAGGGAGGGAGGGAGGGAGGAAGAGGTAGGTAGAGAGAGATGGAGGGAGGGAGGGAGGGGATGAGGGAGTGACGAAGAGGTACGGTGGGAGAGAGAGGTGTAGAGAGAGAGGTAGGTAGAGAGAGAGTTGTAGGAAGTGATAGAGGGAGAGGTAGGTAGAGAGGGATAGGGGAGATAGAGAGTAGAGAGTGAAAGAGATATGAAGGGAGAGGTAGGGAGGGAGAGAGAGGTGAGAGAGAAATAGATAGAGAGAGAGTGGTGGGGAGTGATGGAGGGGGAGGGGAGATGGAGAGAAGTAGAGAGGGAGGTAGAGAGAGATGAGAGAGAGGGAGAGGAGAGATAGAAAGAGGGGGAGGGAGGGAGAGGAAGAGAGATGAAGAGAGAGAGTGGTGAGTGTAGACACATAAAAATGTCCTTATAATATTTTAATCACTTTTATTAATTAAATAGGTTCCATTATCTATTTAATTAATTCATTAATATATTTTCCTCCTAAACCATTTACATAATCATTAACTCATCCATTTCATTAATCATTAATCCTTAATCATTTAAATACATCCATTACACATTTGATACATAAGCATTATATTCATTACATAATCTTATTTCCATAATCATAATCCCATTTCATAAATACATTTGCATAAGAATTTGTCCAAACCAATTTCATTAAACAATTTAAATAATCATGTATCCACATTCTTCCCGAAATTCAAATCTTTCCCAAAAGGACATCTATAAAATCCCACTTCCTACTCACTTTTCAAACATAACTCCAATTTCATTTTGATCAAATCCATTCTACATAGCCTCTTGTATTTTTTTCTGCCAAAATTTGAGAGCAAAGACAAGATCTTGTAGATGGGATAAAAATGGTGTGATTTTACTTTTGAATGCATGTGTTTGATTTCTTAGTAATTAGTATTTATTTTTCTTGCATTTGTGTTCATTTGTAGATACTTCATTGATATTATTTTGAATACATTTTGATTCTCATTTGTGAATTCAAGGTTTTCATTTTCAACATCATACAGTGAGATAGAGAGAAGTAGAGGGGGAAAGGGAGAACAAGAAAGAAATAGTGGGAGGGAGAAGTAGAGAGGGATAGGTGAGATAGAGAAAAGTAGAGGGAGAGGGAGGGAATGAGGGAGGGTGGGAGAGAGATGATAGAGAGGGAGATGTAAAGATGGATAGGTGAGATAGAGATAAGTAGGGAGAGGGAAGGAAGGAGGGTGATAGAGAGAGGGGAGGGAGGGAGAGGTAAAGAGGGATAGGTGAGATATAGAGAAGTATAGAGAGAGAGAGAGAGAAGAGGGAATGATAGAGAGATGGAGAGATAATGGTGAGAGAGAGAGGGAGAGGGGGAGGGAGAGGGAGAAGGAGAGGGAGAGAGATATGTGAGATAGAGATAAGTCAAGAGAAAGATAGAGAGAGTGAAGGGGGGAGGTGAGAGAGAGAGAGAGAGGAGGGAGGGAGAGGTAAAGAGGGATAGGTGAGAGAGAGAGAGAGAGGTAGGTAGTAGGAGGGAAAGGAGAGGTAGAGATAATTAAAGAGGGAAGGAGAAATGGAGGGAGACATGTGTGTGAGAGAGAGAGAGAGAGAGAGAGAGAGAAGTAGAGAAGGAGAGATAGAGATGTATATATATAGAGAGAGAGAGGGAGGGAGGGATTGGGGAGATAGAGAGAATTAGAGGGAAGGAGAGAGGGAGGGAGAGGTATGGAGGGAGAGAAAGGGATGTGAGAGAGGGGTGACATAGAGAGAAATAAAGAGAGAGTGGTATGGAGTGATAGGGAGTGATGGTGGGAGAGGTAGGTAGAGAGAGGGAGAGGGGAGATAGAGAGAAGTAGAGAGAGGAGAGGGAGAGAGAGAGAGAAAGAGAGGGAGGGAGGGAGGGAGAGAGGGAGGTACAATGAGTGAGATAGAGAGAGAAAGATACAAATTATTGATTACTAAAATTTTACCTCCTAATTATAAAAATTTGACATGTTGATTATTGAAATTTGATTGTATGAAAAATTATAAGATCCTCTAAAAACTAGAATTTGCATTATAACTCATAGAGATCTAAAACGAATCTCAAACATCTTGAAACTATATACTTGAAATATAACTTAAAATATAATAAATTAAATGACCATTTGTAAATTTCAACTTATACTAAATGTTTATTTCATGTATATAGTTTCGTTGAATGACAAGGAGAAAGAGACAAAGACAGAAAAATAAAAAAGAAATGAGAAAAAAATTAATGCAACACAAAACGCAAGCATGTTATAACACACTTATGTTTTTTGAAAGCATTCACATAATTCAAGTGCATTATAACACACTCATTTTTTGTAAAAGCATTTACATAATGCGAGTGTGTTATAACGCACTCATGTTTTGTGAATGCATTCAAATATGCATTCAAATAACAAGTATGTTATAACACACTCACATTTTTTCTCGTTTAAGAAATTTCCTAGCCTTTGGATTGGATTTCCTTGGGCTTCCAACTCAAAGGCTTGGAGTAACTTTCCAATATCCAAAGACTTGTTTTTGTAGATTGTGAAAAAATTGACATAATCTCGAGTGTGCTCCCCATTAGGTTTACATATGTTTCAATGTCAAGTCAAAAAAAACCTGGGTAATGTTAAGCTCTCTCTTAGCTATCTAACCATGTATTTTTTTCACATTTTGAGCATGTTAAGGTTTTCATCTTTAATTTCTTTTGTTGGTGTATCCACTTTTTCTCAAAAATCAATGTTTGGTATTTTTCACTTTTTTTTAATCGTTCATCAATATTTCAAATAAATTACATTTTTAGAAACTAGACTTCATTCTACACATATTAAACAAAATTGATTTTCAATCAGATTTCAAAAAATTTAGGTAGAAGCACGCTCAAATTTATGTTTCTTGGGATGTGTCCACTTTGAAATTTAGTAAAAAATCATATATTCATTAAGAAATTAGCAAAAAGATTGGGGATAAACTACATGTTAGCTAATTTCTCACGGAAGTGATTTTTGAAATAATAAAAAATGTTAACATTTTAGGGGGGTCACACCAGACACTATTTTTTTTTTTGAAAAAATAGGACCAATTTGTGTGCCCCCCTTTTCTGAACCACTTAATCTCTACCATTTAAAAAAAATAGTAGTTTAGAAAGTAGATTTAGAGCACTCTGACTCTTGTTTTCATTACATCTTAAAATTTTTATTGTAACTATCTTCAATTTATCATCCAAGGTCAATCTTTCCTAATTTCAAAAAAAAAGTGGCCACTTAAGACCCCTTTTTGGACCCCCATCTTTGTGCACTTACCCTCATTGCATGATAGTAGGATGTAGGTATGGACAAATAACTCTCTAGGATGATAAATGTTATGGATCATAAAGATGTTTTCCCTATTTTGATTCATGAAGTGCATATGAACCTACTTCCTACTACTCCATTGGTAAATGAGCATTTTAGTTTAAGTGCATGGTAGATTAAAAATTATATGACTAATTCCTATTCATTAGGTTATAGAGTGTAAGAACATTACAAAGAATAACAAATTAAAATCACAAAGGAATATGAGCTATGAATATTGTAACGTGCCAACCCTTCAATGCATTAAAAATTTATTATTTTACACCATATGACTAAGTAACAAGTCATTGCAATAAAAAAATTCTTTCTTTTATTGATAATATACGATCAAGATGCCATAGAATATTCTAATAAAGATTCCACTTCATTACAATAACTTCACAAGTACAAGTAACAAGAATACATACACTTACATACATAGCTCCAATGAGCTTTTAGAACTAATAGTTGTAAGATGGTCCAGGATCTTCCCTTTCAAATCTTGTTTCTTATGTCACCTGTTGTGGAGGAGAAGCATCACTCAGACACATTTTTTCCAACCACAGACTCATAATGTGGTCCCTCACACATCTATCATTTGATAGATGGCCCTTCCCTTCGACAAAGAGATTGGTATAGTAACTGATAACAACAACCAAATGAGTATAGTGTTGTGTCCTACATAACTAGAACCGTGTAATCCAACAATATTGAACTAGCATGTAATATTAGATCATGGTGAACTAACAATATAGTCTCAAAATTCACACAACTAAGTGGAGTCTCATACATTGCACTACTTTGATCAAAGAATTCTCATTCAATGCTTCAAATGAAGTCATCTATCATATACACTACTTAGGGTCAATTTAACTTAAGGCTATCTTTAGCTACGCATAGGTATTTCCTTCAATGGATAGTCCATCATCCCAGATAACCTACAACCATATTAATCTAGTTGGAATTAACTACTTAACTAGTAAATACACAAGCTAGGTACTCCTTCTATGAATAGTCCATCATCCTAGATAACCTACATACTTGTATAACTTGACTTATGTGTAAGTATATTAATCCCTCTCCCATACTGGATGCCCTCTCCTAGGAGAAAGCACAATCTTTCCTAGTTAAATCAATAACTTAGCTAAGTGTTCCATATGTTCTTTTCATGTTCAATCATACCCAGTATATAATACTTATGATAAACACCCATCTCATACTATGGAGTAAATACAAACACATTGCATCCCATGTTCAAACATATCTATTATAATTAAATACCTATGTTGTACCACATGCAACATAATTAAATACCTAATTCAAGTAATCGCTTTGACATATCTAGTATAATTAACTACTCTTGTTAAGAAATCTCTCTTATCATGGAGTACTTAAAAACATTATAAAAGCAGCCTAAAGGCTTCAATTCCCTTTTCTCAAAGACACTCTTAATTACTTCTATTGTATATAGTGAAAAGACATTTCAGGATACATATAAATCACATTAATTCTAAGTAAATAACAAGAAGAGATCCCCATGCCTGTTATCACTTATCCCAATCAATGACAATAGTGAAACCTTATCCAAAGGTAATTTAGCTTGATTCAACTTCCAACACAACTCTCTCTCTCTTGTCGATAGCACACTTCTCTCAAATATAAGACAACTCTCCTTCACAAAAGCTCACTCTTTTCTCACTCATAGGTAGATGAAACAACTAGTTAAAACTCAGATATGATAAATTGCAAAGGATGTATACTCCTTTGGTTAAGAGCATCTCTCTCAAGTGAAATGGGAGAATGGAAATAATGTTCACACAATAATATAGAAAAGAGAATGATTATGAATGATTTCAAATAATGATCACTCAAGAATGGGTAAGAATGTTTTATAAGTGAGATGGTGCGACTATTTATGCTGCAGCCAACATTCTGAAATTCCTACAGTTAAGGCACGAAGAATTCCACCAATTCCATGCAACATGATTCAACTTAAAGGTGGAAACAGATAAAGCTCAGACTCAAAATTTTCCATTAATAGATTGACATACATATTGATAGCATTCAAAAGACCATTTCAACTTACAAATGGAGAATCGCATTTTTCTCCCAAAATGACATCTACAAGAAAGTGAAAACAGAGGTTGTGCCAAAACTAGTAAGTTGGTGTGATTCTCAAGTAAGAAGAATATGTCAATGATAATTTAGTAACAAATAGCCAAAATCGATTGTTCTATGGGTTGAGTCGACTGAAGCAAATAAATGTGTTGGACTTAGTCCACTTTTTTTCCATTTCCCATATCGACCAAGTCAAAGCCAACAGATATTAGATGTATTGTTATGTCTCACTCATGTGTATTCTTGGCTGGTGATATGTGGCTCCTAGCACAATGTCATGTATGTTTCAAATTTATCTTACATCTTGATGTCCAACATCAACATCTATTGTTGTAGTCATTCAACATCAAAAAGCAACCTTTATTAATTGGCTCAAATAAACAATAATGAGCAGCTTCTATTGGTCTCCCTCAATTCACTCATGCGTCCTATTTGGTTGTTGTTTTAAAAAAGGAGTATCCACACATTATAAAGTGCCCCTTATTACTTTAAGCATCAACCAAGCATAAGGCGCAGGAAACATATTATGGTTTTTGTTTCAAGGTTTGACATTCTACGTTTTATAAACATGTAAATGTGCCCACCTCCATATAATTTTCCTATCTTGTATTTATATATAAATAGCCCTATTTTCCTTATAATAAAATATAATATATATATTTATATTATATACATATATGTATATAGTATAACCACCATACTTATATATTTATATGTATATATGTATATATATATATATAATTAAACTTATTTGATAAATATATTCGATACTTCAAATGCTTATCCCCTTATTAGTTTACATCAAGTAATATGCACGTATCCATACATTATATATTCTATGTATATATATTCTTATCCACATATTATATACCCAATCCATCAAATGTATATCTCTTTTATCATATTCCATGAATGATAATACACGTATATATTTATACACTTATATAATATATACATTTGTACACCTCTCTGCTAAGCATTAACACTTGCAAGTGTATTTATGTATATATACAAGAATATACATTATATGGTAATATGAGAGTCAAGTAATCCATTCGATATCGAATGATTATGACCTTGTGACTATATTCATACATATATGTATATGCATATGCCCAAAGACTCAACCCAAGCACAATCAACACAATAAAACAAGGTCTCAAAAGCTCAAACATATATAAACATCACCCACAAATGCATGCAGAAGTAAACAAGACTCATAATGTAAACACACAAGCTATGGATGACTTACCTATAACCCCCAAAATGACTCAGTTCAATCACTCTAATGTGGTGTGTGTATGCTTAAATAGTTACATTTACTGGCTATCCAACCAAGATCTTATCCCGAGTGATACTTCCCCTCCCCCTGGAGAAATGAACATTTACCTGCAACCACTACCATATGCACTCAATAGTCAATTGTTCACAACATATGCAGTATACTTAAGTATTTCCAAAGTTAAAATAATAATAATTCAATAACCCTAAATTCTCATATATGCAATATTTCACCATGATTAACATCAAATGAGACGAAATTCATATTGATAACAAGGTACAAGAATAATCTATTCATCTCTAGAATTCACATTACATTTATATTTACCCTATGTAGTAATAGTAATTAGCAACTTCACAATTGAGATGTAACACATACACATACACTACAAATAATGATCTTAAGCAATTAATTATGATAAAGTTGATTAATTAATATAAGATGAATTATCATAATGATGGGATGTTTTTAGATGTTGAGGTGGAGGGAAATGGTATGAAGTTGAGCATATAGAAGATTACAATGTTTACAACAAGTTTGAAGTTGATGGAGATGAGTAGCTTTCTCTATTTTAGCTTGATGATCACCCTATAATTTCCCACAGTTATCATTAATCATTTCATATTCATGTTACCATAATAGACTCAGTGGATGTTTATATAGACTCTTTGTAGACTTAGCCATTGCCACTCATTTTAATAGACTTAGCTACCCTTGACATATCTATAATTACCATTTTCTCCAATGATAGTACTCATTTTAATTTCCTTACAAAAGATGAAAAATATAAATTGATAAAGAATTTTATCAAGAAGAATATGTCAAAGCTAATGAGTTTGGTTATTAACATATTTTTATTGCTTTTCATATACTTCTAAGACACTTATGTTTTTGGAGTATCTCTCAAACAATATCCCCATAGTATGTTATCCTATTATGCATACCTTGCCACCTTGAACCCATTTTGTGAAAATGAAATATGGTGAATTATTCGTATAAATGCATGGATTAAATATGAATATATATGTATGTGAATGGATTCTATGATTTGATTATGGTAGTTAGCTATATATATGTGTTGGATGGGCTAAACTCTTTTTCAGCTTAACACGTGGTGGCAAGGAAGGAGTATTTATAGCAAGTACTGAGTTGAAGAGCAGGGGATTAATGAGTTCGAGCTGATCAAGTGAAGGGAACAATGGAGCTAAACATGGTCATTATAGAAGAATAAATGTTGGAAGATATCTTTTCTTAATTATTGGATAGTTATCCATGTGTTTCACATGCAAGTTGTCTTTATCTGAATAGGTCTCTTTTTCCAGTTAGTTTTCTAGTTAGAAGAATAATTCAAATCATTAGTTCACCTCCTCATATCTATGAGTGATATTTATGATTGTTTCTAGTTAGTTGGCAGTCTGAATAAGACTCTCCCCATTTTGTATAAAGTTGGGTGATGAGCTCATAGATTAGTTAGTTGATTTTGTTACAAACTCCTAGCAATTAGTAATTTTCCAGTTGATCAAAGATATGTTGTTACAATCAAGTTATGGAATAAAATCTAAAGAAGGATTTTGTCTGATATCTGGTGTTGTGTAATGAATGGTATTGTATGATTCATGGTTGTATAAGGTTCTGAATTAGGTCTGGTTTTTAGTTAAGTGAAGCAGTCTTCTGAGTTGGCCACTTAGGTATTGTTCATCACTTCATTTGCATTTCAATTATTTATACACTTTCATTAATTTTGTTTTCTTTATCTCATGCGTGCATTACAAGTAAATGTTTTATGGTTAAGTTAGAAGTTGTGTTTTTTCATGAACAAAAATAGAAAATAGTCCTCCAAAGATTAGGATTGATTTGTTGGAGTTAAAATGACACTGAGAGGGGGGGTGAATCAGTGTCTTAACATATTTGACCAATTTTCACATATTCAAAAACATGGCTTAGATTTGATCTCAATATTATTCTGATTAATGCATTCATGATTTGAATGTAATCATTCATAAATAGAATTGAGAAAAGTAATAAACTCAACAGTGAACTGAAACAACAACACAGAAAAGTAGAGAGTGCATAGAAGAACCAAGATACAAAAGATTTGCCAAGTGGAAAACCCTCCTGGGGTATAAAAACCACTCCCTAAATGCCTTCCTGGCTTAATCTTCAAAACCACTTTTAACAATGCCTTATAGGCTAAATTTCTGAGCACCAACTCAAGGAGCACCAACCCCTCATTTAGAGACACCAATCTCAAGGAGTACCAACCCCTTATTTAGAGACACCAATCTCAAGGAGTACCAACCCCTTACATAGATTACAGAATTACAATAAAAATATATCAGAGGATCTCTCTATTTACAGTTAATTTCATAACACTCTGCTTCTAATACTCTAGGAGCAATGTCCCAGTATTACATCCAGTTCCCTCTCTTGATTACGGCCAGAATAACTATCTCAGAATTACTGGCCAACAGCTCCTTCACTATTTTCAACATTGGTTTTTATATACATTCCAAGTGTGTTAGTTAGGAAGAGATCTTCAACAAGCGTTTTTCACCAGATTCTCAAATTCTCTTACTGATTTTTGAATATAAAGCTGATTCATAATGATATGTAGATTATGCTAAAAATCAGAGAAATGCCTATCCATAGAGCTTTTAATTTCTGCGTTGAATCAGGAGACTTCAAATTGTAACTGAAAGATTTTCATCAAAGTCATGACAGCCCACAAACAGAAAATCATATCCTCTAAAACCTCAGAGAATATTTTCCAGAGATTCGATACCAACCAAAGAAGTCTGCATGCAACTATACTTAGAAAATTCATTAAATCAAAAACGCAATAGCTCAAAAAGAAAACTCGATGAATATCCAACATAATTGTTGCTCCCATAATTTCCTTCAACCATTCTCGAACTTCCAGTCAGTGAGGCGCACCAATCATAGCAGCCATACCATTCATTACAGAACCAATAATGAATTTCATTTTTGCCCTAAATTCTCCTTTTCCATCGTTGTAAAGTTATGTCGAAGGCAACTTATAACACTGTCAGTCATCCCCATAGATATCGCTAAGACTCTATGAAGTCGGTGAGACATCTCATAGACTATAAACTGTTATATCGAAACACCCCAAACCCTTTAGATCGCCAAGAAAATTCAATTCTCATACCAACAGAGACCCTTTTGTTTTCCATTCACTATCGCTGTAGCCTTTTGATATCGGAGAGACCTCTCAGAGATTACTTTATGTCATACTGAAGGTCTTTTTCATTTCTAATTCGCTAAGACAAGAGCACACTTACACTGATGAGCCTTTGATAGAAACCCCTTATGTGATGTCACTGTGAATTTATGATTCTTTCGTCGATGCAACCTTCTCCCTTATGAATGTTGCTATAGCATGCCATCATCGAGGAAACTTCTTGTAGAATATATTGTGTCATACCGAAAGCCCTTCATTCACTTAGATTCGCTGAGACATTACAAACCTCTCACCGAAAGTCCCTCAAAAACTTAGTCGCCAAGACTTGACGGGTTCGCTGAGACATTATATCGATAGCCATTAGTTTCACTGAAAGACCACATGAACATTTCTATTTGCCGAGACTTCAAAAATGTCTTGCCGAAGGAAATTCTCCAACGGTGGTCGGTGTGACATTGCAATCTCGCAATGACTTCATACCGATAGTTTTACACTATGCCGATATCCTTCCACATGCACTAGTCGATGAGACCAAGAGGAGTTCGCTGAGATGCTAAACCGAATACTCCAAGTCTGGCCGAAGTGAATCCCATATGTGATGTCGGCGAGAAAAAAATACTTCACCGAGACTTATTCTAAAAACCCTGACTCTTGCCGATATGCATCCATTCACCATCGGTCGGTGTGATATTGCATAATCGTTATAACCTCATGTCGAAGCCTTAAGCTCTTGCCGATGAGTTTTCATTTTAATCTTCAATAGGTGTGACATACCAATATCGCTGAGACCACATAGCGATGGAATAACTTATGCTGATAGTGAACTCTTTTTGTCACCAAAACAACATGTGTGTCATGCCGAATGATGCATGGAGATGGATCCCAATCGTTGTGACATCAAATAAGTCTTGTCGAAATGAAATTTCTTGTGTCAGTCGCCAAGACACAAAACGCTTGATGAAACATCATGCCGATAGGGATTTCTTACGCCGATGAACCACCTTATGAGTTAGTCAGTGAGACCCGACTCAATCGGTAAAACCTCCCAGCAGTGAACAATCCTCATGCCGATAGACTTTTCTTCTGTCGCCAAGACCACAAACACTATCACGTCGAAAGCTACTAGAATGTTAAATTCAATCGCCATAACATCAAAAATATCTTGCCGATAGGCAACTCAGAAATTTCAAAGAGGATCGGTGAGGTCCTGCCATTCTCACTCCAATATGAGTATGCTTGAGAGAGAAACAACCAAAGCCTGTGATATGCAAGGAGAACCATTCTGACAAAGAAACCATCTTTCAGACTCTGTCAGTCAAAGATGTAGCATTCATAACTTGAACTAGAAAACTCATCACCATGAAAATGAACCATAACAAATAACTTTCTGTAATAGCCAAGAGACATCAAAGAAGTGCCATAATAAATCATATAGATTCAAACTGAGACTGATCATCAAAGAGAACCAACTGAAAGAGATTTTGACATCAAGGACAAACTATAAACACAATTGAGATCCAACATGATTATCTTATCATTTTAAATAGTTTCAGATTGATTTTACATTCACAAATTTTTAGCAGACACTTACAGCTTATGTTGCATGTACCTGAAGCCACTAGGTTTTGTAACTACTTTCATTGTTTTTATAATTCTATTAATTCCAAAAAAGTAGAATAGTTTGAATAAGTTAAATTAATTTAGGTTAGTACAAGCCTATGAAGACACATATATTGGAGTGCCATCGTAAGTTTACGCACTTTGGTTGATAATTTAATGTAGGCCTGTAATGTCAAGAGGATTGTTTAGTTTGATACACCCTTGAATTGTGTGAAATTTACCAAGTCTATAACACATTAGTTTTCCTCTACATTTTTGGCACCATTGTCGGGGATGGTGCTATCTTCATAGACCTGTTTTTACAAGCTTTCATAGTTAAACATTCATAGTTAAAATTTTCCATTATGCATTAAGATTGATAGATTTCATCTTCAAAACTTGGAGTTATACTAACATTATGTAGGTCATTTCCATACAAAGATAAATTTACCATATGCGGAGGTGCAAAGATAACCAAGGAAGATTCATAACTTTAGACACACAAGATAGAGAAGAAGATACTGGTGGTTTTCTTGAATTTTTTGTGAATATTATTGAAAGAGTAGGCACTACTCTTCCATCTTCATCAACATCATCATCTTCCATAGCTATAGAAGGGACCTTCCAAATAATGGCGGATGCATCACTAGATGATCCAAAACACGAAACCTTTGATTTCCCTATTACTAAACAAGCTAGAGCCACTGTGTTGAAAAATATACCACCATTAGCATTACTATTTTTTTATGGCTTGGTAACAGAGGACCCAAATTTTTCCTCTTTGAGTTTGATGTTTTGTGCATAATTTATGATAACACTATTGATGCACACCGACTCAAGCTCTTTCTAGCTACTTTGAAGGATTCTTCCCTTAGATGGTTTATGGGTCTTGGTAGAGATGTTTTCCCAGACTAGGAAACTATGAAGACAAAGTTCTTGGAGAAATACAAGGACTATTGTAGATGATTAGACTGAAGAAGAGATGACATTTTCTCAATGACTCACAAGGAGGATGAGCCACTAGAAGATTATATTGAAAGGTTTCAGTTTTCCTTGAAGAAGAACCCCTAACATACTTATCATGTGTTGCAATTTAAGAGTTTTAATCAACTTAGTTGTTGCATGTGAGTAGGAAGGTGGAAATTTTTTTAGCTTGTTTGTAGCCTTTGGAAGCTTAAATTTTAGTATTTACAGAGGTTCTCTCTCTACCATTTGTTACACTTTTCATTTTGATTTCTTTGTTGTATTTTTTGTGCAATTATTTTAATATTTTTAGTGAAAGAGAGAATTTTTTGTGAGTTATGTTTGTTGAGAATCCTTGAGAGGAGGCTAGAGTTTGGAATTTAGTTGAACATAGGAGTATCATTTGTGATTATGGAGGTTGAGCTTGGAAAGCAACATTATTAGTTGGAACTCTATATCCAAGAATGTTGTTTTTTGTTCCTCTATAGTTTATGTTTAAAAGGTTATTTGATTATAAATGTCTTTGTTTGGAAAATATTTTTTTTGGGAATGCATGATATGCTTGTTCTTATGAACTTGGTTATTTCCTAGTTTGGAATAAACTTGGAATGCATGATATGCTTGTTCTTTTGAACTTAGTTATTTCCTAGAATAGAATATTCTTGTGTGGTTCTTGATTAAAGTCTCAAATTAGTGAAACCCTAATATTTGGGAATACATTTATATTATGTGAAGTATGTGTGGCTTAAATACTATTAGAACTATACTTAGTTTGGTAAGTCTATATATGGATATTGCATGATTTGGAATGTGTTTCTATCTTATAGTGCTTTTATGAATATGTCATTTTGAAGTTAAGAGATTAGCATGGTTATTCTTCCAGGGTTAGAGAAATCCATGGGAAAGCGGGTAACCTAGCTAGATTCTAGTATGTGTGAATGTATGGTTAGTGTGTTTATACCTAGGGTTAGAGGAATCCATGGGAAAAGGGTGTAACCTAGATAATAAATTTTTTATACACTTGGATATTCCTGGGGTTAGGGTAATCCATTGTTAAGGGAATTACCTTGTTGAACCTTTTGTTATGTTATTACCTTAGATTGAATGTGTGTTATGTTAATGGCCAATACCAAATCGAGATAAAGGGTGGGTGGGTAGGTTAGTCTCACTCAAAGTATTGGGTGTTGAATTCTTTGGACAAAGTAGTGTAAGTATCCATTGTTTACATTTTCAGTTCACTGTGATCCATAATTGCATTCTAGGTAGGGAAGTCATACATGTATTTTGTAGCCAATGTATGGTAGATCTAGATATGTAGGACACAACACTATGCTCAAGAAGGTTAGGATTATGGGGTTACCAAACCAATCTTTTCATCAAGGGGTAGGGCCATCTTAGAATTTAGGTATATGTACAGGGGACCGCAATAAGTCTATGGTTGGTGGAAAAGCACTTGAGTGATGCTCTCCCTCATAAAGTTGGTGGTCAAGATTTGATGATTTAACTTTAGTTTGGGGACACAGGTATAATGTATGCACTAGTGATGGGAACATCTAGGAGGTATGCACCAACATGGGTACATCTAGATCATTGTATTCCATTTGTGTGTGTGTGTATGATTGAGCTCATGGACGCTATGAATCTAAACATGTATCTCTATTCTTATTGAGAAATTGTAAATGGGAAAGTTTGAAATGGTTATGTTTCAAATGTGCATCTTGTTATTCATATGAAAAGGAAAAAAAATATTGCTCATAATGTTAGTAGCATAAACTTTCACTTGTGAGTAAAATATAGTAAAAACAATGGGTAGAACAATGGGCATGTTACACATGGTATCAAAGCTACTAGGTTCAGCACTAGAACCTATGTGCTCGCTATGCTTCATCCAACATTATATGAGTCTAATTTTTGGAATTCTTGTGCCAGTATGGTGTGTCTCAAGATGACTGCAAGGAAGTTAGTAATTGGTAATGAGAGCTACCTAAAGGCCAAGAAAAAAATGGAAGCCATTATTCGAACTATAGAGGGAACCAATTATGACAATGTTATTTGGCTGAGTGAAATTGAGACTTTTAGTCATGCACTATCTCACATCAATCAAGAAAGGAGGATGCATGACACTATTAACTATGTACCTCTTATCTCTCCTACCAAGTCAGACTCTTTATCACTTTCCAAGGATATGCCCTCGGAATGTAGTGTTATTCCTGTAATGATATTTAAGGACCCGTGTGTTCTTATGGTGGAAGTTATTGTAATAGCCTCAAGTGGTGAATTGGAGGGATATGTCCCCCAAAACTATGTATCTGAGGATAGGTATGAAGGTTATTTTCCTTTTGATAATGTAAGTGAACAAAAATCAGAGGAGTATACTCCACATAGTTATGTATCAGAGAGTGAATCTAAGGGACACCCTAACTTTTAAATAGTCATTCCATGTAAATTCTAGGATATTGAAATCCTATTGATATAAATGAAAATCATGTTTTGAAGAAACTTGAGTATGAGTGCTTTATGAAATTTCTTATATGAATGTTTGTTCTTAGGGAAATGTTTTAGATGATATGAAAAAATTCCTACAATCTAATTAAAAATGAAACCTCTAGGTGTAAACTTTCTTGTTGAAAATGGTTAGAACTTGAACTAACCTTGGGGAAAGCAAAGAATTTGGCCAAGGAGTTGAAAATTCAAGGGCTAAATTGGACCATATTTTATCCATGATGGATGAAACAAGAGCAAGAATAGGAAACCTCGAGCAAGAGATAAGGGGAAAAGAAAGGGAGGAACAAGAAGTTCCTAATAATAATGAAGGGGAAAATTCTCATGATCATACTCAGTCTAGTGAACATGAGGATGATGAATCATAGTATAGATTGGAGGGAAGCAAATGGAAATGACTTGCTAATGAACTATCTCGAGACATGAGAAAGATCACTCCTCCAAATTTTGAAGGAAGTATTAGTGGGTATGTGGCTGAGGCATGGCTCACGGAGATGGAAAATTCTTTTGAAATCAAGAATTACTCGAAGGTCACTAAATCCATTTGGGGAGCTTTCTAATTGGCTGGAAAATCATCCAATTGGTGGATGAATAAAAATATGGAGCTTTGGCTAAGTTCCTTAAGGCTCCCTTGGAGTGAATTTGTGGATATTTTTTGGAAATAATGGTTGCCTCAACTCTTCTTTGATGAAATCTTATCGACTTCCAGAACCTGAGGCAAGGAGATTCCTCAGTTAACAAGTATTGGGAGATATTCACTCATCTCCTAAGGTGCATACCCATGTACCAAAAGGATGAGTGGTTTCACATAAGGAAGTTTATCATGGGCTTCAATGCTCAAATAGGTGGAGAGATGGATGTGCGCAGTCCTGCTACCATGGACTTGGTGTACAAGAAAGCCATTAAGCAAAAACAAAAGCTTAAATATATCTCAAAATACCATGAAAAGAATCATGAGAAGTTTAATTGGTCGCAAGCCAATCAAGCTTCGAAGAAGCCTAGTGAAGGTCAAGATTACCAAAGAAAAGGGCACAAAGGATCCCATAATAGAAAAAATAATTCAAGAAGGAACCGTAGGGGAAACAACAACAATAAAAATAATGTTGGTAGGAATGAAGGCAATTCTAGAAGGCCTTCGACTAGGATCAGACCATTGAGAGGATATTATACTTGTGGTGGAGATCACTTTTCAAATTAGTGTCCCAAAAAACCATTAGGGGCATAGCTACAATGGAATCAACTACCTTCTCAACGAGAAGCATTCTAGTAGAGGATTCATTCTACATTGGACAATCAACAAGCTGAGTACCAAATCACTCATGTGGAAATATCAAGTACTTTGTTTGGTACACCTATTTCCATTCTTATTGATATTGGTTCCATTGAAAATTTGGTTTCACCTAGTATAGCTAGAAATTTTGGCTACATGGAAAAGCCTTGGATGGTTGAATATGCAAACCAGACAAGAGCTAAGGTGGAGCAATGTCTATTCGAAGCAAGGGTTGAACTTCTAGGTTTCTCCTCAAAAGTAAATTTATATGTAGCGCCCCTAGGTTCTTATGATTTCATTTTAGGGATGAATTGGTTGTGGAAGCATAGAGCCAAAGTAGATTGTCATGCAAAAACAATGGAATGTTTATATGATCTAGGTAACTAGGTGTTCTTGTAAGGAACACCAAGAGAAGTTAAGTTGTGGTAGATATCTGTCATACAAATGCATAGGGTGAAGAAGAAAGGTTGCCAACTCTTTGCTATGAAAATGGAGAAAATTAAGGAATGCAATGAGTTCATTTCTCAAGATTATGTTGTATATTATGGACCTCAATACCCCCAAGATGTTGAAGAAGGTGAGGTAGTGGAATCTGGAAAAACTTATATGGAGAAATATCCTATTCTACAAAAAAATTGTAGACATATTTCAAGAGGAATTACTTATATTTCCTCTCAAGAGAGTGTTTTATTTCTCCATCGACATAGTTCCAAGGGAAAATCCTATATCCAAGTGTCATATAGGATGACCATAACAAAATTGGTGGAGTTAAAATCTCAATTGGAGGAATTATTGTCCAAGGGACTGATTAGACCTAGTGTTTCACCCTGGAGAGTGTTCGAAGATTGTTGGATGTTGTGGATGTGTTGCTGATATTTGGTTTTCATTGATTTCAACACTATTAGCATTTGGTTTATCTATTACTGTATATGTCGAGGATATTGATAAAATTATAAGGAAAAGTGTTCCAGGTTCCTAGTGGAACTGTGTAGGTCATAAAGGTGTTTTGTTCTGTACGTAAAATATTAGCTGATGTGGATTAAATGGTTTACTGTTGAGTATGTCTAGATCATCTACCAAAAGTTTCAGAGGTCCGCGTGAAGTTTTGTGTGAGTTATGGTATCACAGTGTGTTGGTCTTTGTCAATGTTCCTAAATGAAGATTGTGTGATTTTGGTTATCTCAGTCATTGTGAATGCTTCTCTATTGTTGCTTGGTGTTCTCAAATGTCTCTAGTTCATTCTCTATCTTTGTGCATATGTGTGAATATTATTACTGAGCAAAGTGTGAAGAAGATTGTGTGAAGTGTGAAGAATTTTTCAGCTTAATTGGAACTATAGTCAGGCTTGAGCAAAAGTTATTTTCTCAGTTCATACCCTCTGGATTTTTAATCCAACTTTATTGGGTAGTGAGCCCTTTTTGTAATTGAGCAGTGAGCTCTAGGCAGTGTGCCTGAATGCATGTGCATTCCTCTTATTGTTCTTCATTATACTTTTAGCAGGGTATAATCTTGTGGACTAACATCCACCGTGGTTTTTCCCCTAACAGGGTTTCCACGTAAAAAAATCTTGGTGTTCTTTGTCTCTCTGATGTTTTAATTGCTTATGGTTAATTATTCATTCATTAGACCTAAGATTAAGGATAAGTTAAGTTAGAAAAAAATTAAATTTATGTGATGACTGATTCACCCCCCATCTCAGTTGTTTGTCCTTCTTTTTCCAACAATTGGTATCAGAGCTAGTTCCTCTAAAGAAGTCTAATAGCTTGAGGTGATCCAAGATGGCAACATTCAAGAAGGACAGTCCTAGATTTGATGGAACCAACTACTCACTGTGGAAATTCAGGATGCAATTTCATCTGCAATGCATTGGTGATGCTTATTGGAATATTACAAGAGATCAATATACTATTCCTCAGAATGGTCCCTCCTCTGCTAATGAGATCAAAGATATTGAAAGTAATACCAGAGCTATGGAAGCATTGGTGAGTGCTCTAACATATTCGAAGATGGCTAATGTGATAGGTCTACAGGCAGCTAATGAGATCTAGATGAAGCTAGAAACTTTGTATGAAGGAGATACATAGGTGAAGATGGCTAAGCTGCAGAGCTTAAAAGGAAAGGATGAGAATTTGAAGATGGGTAAAGATGAAAATATTACTTCTTTTATGCAAAGAGTAAATGAAATAGTGCTAGGTATTAAATGTGTCAGTGGTTTAGTGAGTGAGTATGAAATTGTGGCTAAGATACTCAGATCCTTGCCTCCTTGCAAAATGAAGGTTCATGTTATTGAATAATTTATGTCTATAAACAAGATGACAAGAGATACACTGATAGGGAAGCTCGCTGCTTTTGAAATAAGTGAATTTGGTGAATCTACACCAAAAACTGAATCTGGATTCAAAGCTACTATATTCAAAAGTTACAGGAAATGATACAATCAGAGAGAGAGCTCTAGAAATATATCTAAATATGATGAAGAACTGAAACAGCTCGAATACAAAGAAAGAGAAGTACAAGAAGTGGAAGCACTGATTGCAAAGCAATAAGGAAGAGGAAAAGGTAAGTATGAATATGTATTGCCTATTAATTTTTTTTCATGTAGTAAGATATGTCACTTTGCATCAATATGTCTTGAAAGAGTTCCTAGGTCTAAGCCTAGAAAACCTAGATTCCAAAAGATATGCTACTTTGCTGAAGAAGCAGTAAATGATGATGAGTCTAATAAAGATGATGGAAATGAAGATGAATGGGCTTTCATTGCTACCATTGAAAATAAATTTTTCCTATTGAATCTACTAAAGATAAGAAAGCTCTTGCAGCCCGAGTTGAGGAGAAAGATGAGTGGTTCATTAATAGTGCATGCTCACATCATATGACCGGTGATAAAAGCAAGTTTGTGAATCTAGAGAAGTATGACGGTGGGGTTGTAAGATTTGGAGATAAAAATGCTTGTGTGATTTGTGGAAGAGGTTCTATTAGCCTTGGTGGTAAGGAAAACACTGATGATGTTCTCTATGTTGAAGGCCTAAAGCACAAATTGTTAAGTGTTGGATAGATGGTACACAAGGGATATGATCTACAGTTCAAGAATGGTAAATGCAAGATTCGTGGGAGTTCCGGAAACATGATTGCTACTGGTGTGTAAACTAAAGGTAATATTTTTCACTTGAATACTGCTAGTGGAAGTTGTTTAATTGCTCAATTAGATGAAAGTTGGTTGTGGCATAGGAGGTTATTTCATGTAAACTTTGACAATATTATCAAGATAAGTTATACTCAAGCAATGAGATATTTTCCTAGGTTAGTGAATCTTGCTAATGTAATCTGCCAAGAATGTAAGATAGGTAAACAAACCAGAGTCTCCTTCTAGAGAAAATAATTTCATTCAAATAATGTGTTGGAATTTCTACATACTGATCTTTTTGGTCCCTCTAGAGTTAGAAGTATTCATGGAGAAGGTATTTTATGCCGGTCATTGATGATTACTCTAGAATGATTTGGGTTTCCTTCTTAAGAGAAAAGTGTGAAGCATTGGAAAATTTTAAAATTTTCAAGGCCATGGTAGAAAATGAAAAAGGTTTGAAAATAAAATGCCTGAGATCTGACAGAGGTGGTGAATTCATTTCAAAAGAGTTCAATTCTTATTGTGAAGAACATGGAATTAAAACACAGTTATTTGCTCCTTGAACCCCTCAACAAAATGGAGTTGTAGAAAGAAAGAATAGAACAATTCTAGATGTTTCCAAAAAAATGATGATGGAAGGGAATGTGTCTCAGATGTACTGGAGTGAAGAGGTAAGCACTGTTGTATATACTTTGAATTGGGTAAATGTGAATGGTAATTCTGGTAAGACCCCTTATGAATTATGGTTCGGTTATAAGCCTACTATTAAGTATTTCAAGATATTTGAAAGAAAATGTTATATCAGGAGAGATGATGATATAGGAAAGTTTGATGCTAGAAGTGATGAAGGGATCTTCCTAGGTTACTCCACAAAGAGCAAGGCATACCGATGTTATAACAAAATACTGAGAAATATTGTTGAGAGTGCAAATGTCAAAGTTGATGAGGACTATCAAATCATCCAGACGATGCAGCTATTATTCAAATGAAGACAACACAAATCAAGGGAAGAACAATAAAAGACCAAATCTACTTCATATTATTCCATATGTTCTGGTGAAGCAACCACAAGTTGTTCTGGAAAATCAAGTCAGTCAGGAAGCACAGACAATTGCAAGTGTAGAAGAAAGTTCAGAAGACACAAAATTCCTACAAAGTCCCAAGACTCCAAGGTATGTAAAGTTGAATCACTTTGAAAGTCAAATCATAGGAGATAAGAGTAAAGGAGTGCAAACTAGAAGAAAAATTGCAAAAGAATATTGTCTAATTTCCAAGATTGAACCTAAGAGTGTCACTGAAGCCTGTCAAGATGAACACTGGTTGGAAGCCACAAAATAAGAACTAACACAAATTGAAAAGAATGATACGTGGACACTGGTTCCTAGGCCCAAAGACAAGAATGTGATTGGTACTAAGTGGGTATTCAGAAATAAGCTGAATGAGGAAGGTGAAGTCCAAAATAAGGTAAGACTGGTATGTAAAGGGTACTCTCAAATGGAAGGTATTGATTTCGAAGAAACATTTTCCCATGTTGCTACAATTGAAGTAGTAAGATTATTTCTTTCTTATTCTGCTTATAAGAACTATAAATTCTATCAAATGGATGTAAAGTCTGCATTTCTGAATAGGGAACTAGAAGAAGTGTACATTGAATAGTCGGATGGATTTCAGCTAATAGATAGGGAAGATATGGTTTTCAAATTGAAGAAAGCTATGTATGGACTCAAATAAGCCCCTAGAGCCCAGTACGCTAGATTGGACAAATATCTACTAAAGCTTGGATTCACTAAAGGTACTACTGATAGTAACTTGTACTTTAAATTAGATCATGACAAGGAGTTAATCATAGAAGTCTTTGTTGATGACATCATTTTTGGTTGAGATGATAATCTATGCATGAATTTTTCTGATGAGATGAGGAGTGAATTTGAGATGAGTATGATTGGTGAAATGAAGTTCTTTTTGGGATTGTAAATTACACGGTTAGACCTGTTACCCAATTTTCACCTTTGGGCTCAATCAGGCAAGACAAATTATGTTTCAAATGTTCAAGAAGGTCAAATGGGATATTTATGTTAGGGGTTAGATCATGCATCTAATGAAAATTCACAAGGAGCTCATTTGAAGAGTTTGTCTCAATCATTTTGGCACAAAAATTACCAGGGAAGGAAGTCGGCAAGACCTTCCTTTTGTCTTGCTGAATAGCAATGCATCCTATGTGGTTGAATAAACTAGTCGTAAGGACTTTTGGGTCACCAAGAGTCTTCATGTATCTCTTCGCTTGTAAAGGGTCATGTCGACAGTTTTTCATCAGGGAGCTGTCGGCATAAGGTCTTGTCGCCCACAGTGAGGTCTTCCTGACTGGTGGTTGTCACACCAATAGTTATTCAATAGGCCGATGTTGTGGAGAATGGTTTGTGTTCGGTTTGAGGTCCCGACGACAAAGCAGATTCTCACTGAAGGGGGTTTCACCATCAGCATAAGGTTTTTCCTTCGATATGAAGTCTCGGCGACTAATAGGGGTTCTCACCGAAATGAAGTGGTCTCAGGAAAATAGGTGGAGTTTTCTATGAAGTCCCGACAACTAACAGGTGGTCTCACCAATAACGAGCTCGCTGAAGGATTTTTCCTTCAGCATAAGGTCTCACCAACCAAGATAGGGTCCCGTCGAAACAAAAATGATCTCGAGGAGAAAGTGTTGACTTCGGCATGAGGTCTGGTTGACATGGAGAGGTCTTGGCGACAAGATGGGAGTTTGGCGTGAAGTCTTCTCAAACCCCTAGGGTCTTGCTCATGGATAAAGAAATGAGCTCTCCAAGAGATAAATCCTTCGACATGAAGTCTTCCCAACTTTCTAGTGTCTCACCAAAATAAATGTTGGGCTCGGGTAGAGCAGAATGCATTCAGGGTGACGTCAAGGAGCTCTTGCCAATATGGTTTGTAATGTTAAGCTTGGGGAGACTCTAAGAGGAGTTTTTACACTTGGTAGGATGTCTTCCCGACAGGATGAGGGTCTCGGCGACATCTTGTGTAGTGGTATAACTCATAAGGATTGGTATGATATCCTGCCAACTAAAGCAACTCTTGCCGAATGCAGATGACTAAGTGATGAAGTGGTGATGTCAGTATGACTCCTGAAGGGCTCGCTATAGCATCTTACCGAAAGCGATATGTCTTGCTGATGTTCTGAGTGATGACAAAGATGATTTTGATATAACTTTTGTGGATCGATGAGAACTCTCAGCGATAGTTGTTTTCTATGCTGATAGCTGCAAAGGGGTATAATCGCATTGGCAAGACACTTCTAGTGTCTCACTGAGATGCAATTCTGATGAAGAGCTTTGACCGCCCGAAGCAGCTTGTGTGGCATCTGTTCAACCAATCCAGGGAAGCTACAGGTGGACTATTTGTAGCTTGACCGATGCCAAGAGGATCAACAGGGGGAACACGACGTGGATCTACCCTAGGCTCAGAGGCATTCAAAGCAGCTCGACTAAAGGAGATTTGAAGACGAGGGACACGAAGACCAGAAGTGAATGCGATAGTTGCAAAAGATCAAGGAGGCCATTCCTAGAGCGATTCCACTCCGATATGGACAGCAGGGACGTGCGTTTAATATAGCATTAACTCCATTTGAAAGATCTAGGGGATATTTTTTTGAAGTCTGATATTTTGTAAGCCCTAAGGGGGCCGACACTCTTTGGTATATATGGCATTTTTTTCCTTTTTGTAGGGAGTTCTTACTGGTATATTTTTCTACTTTTAGAGACTTCTGAGAATCCTTAGAAGAAAATACTGGATTTTGTAACTCATTTAGAGCATAATATACATATTTTACCTTAATCATTGTGGATGATTCAAATTACCATCTTGTTCTTGCAAGTGTCGTGCATTTCAGGTTAAGTATCAAGTTATGTTGTGAATTTCTTTCATTCCTTTATAACTTTATCTTGTATTTCATGCCTTCCTTTGCAAAAGTATCATTAGTCAAATCACAAACTATGTTTACATAATCACATATGGATTCTAGTCTGTAAAAAATATTTTCTCTCTCGGAAAGTGTGTGAATCAAGCCTATTTGTGACGTATTAATGCATAGCTTATACAGATTTAATTTGTAATTTAATGATCATTAACAATTTTCAAGTGTCAATCGAGTATTCCACTGCTCTTATCAGTTCGGTGTATCACCATAGTGTTAGTTTTGTTTTTATTCACTCCTTCTCCCTTTCCCTTCACAAAGATCAGTAGTTTAGGTGACACCAAAGGAAGTTAGCCTTCTCCAGAGGTTCATTTCAACTTTAGGTGACCCACAGCCTTGAAATGATCCCATGTTTCTCTAGAAAGCTCAATTTTTATAACTTTGCATAGGGTGCATTTCTAGGAGATAACAAGACCAAGCTATTTTCATATCTCAATCCAAATATGTGAAAGAACTATTGAAGAAGTTTGGAATGGAAGACTCCAAACCTATTGGTACTCCCATGGTAATCGGTTGTAAGTTGACTTAGAATGATGACTCTCCTAAGGAAAATCAAACTAGATATAGGTCAATGATCGGTGGATTGCTCTACTTGACTCAAACTAGACCGGATATTATGAATGTTGTATGTATGGTCACTAGATTTCAAGTTGATCCAAAAGAATCACATGTGGTTGTTAAAAGAATCTTTAGATATTTGAAAGGAACAGTTGAATTTGGAATTTGGTATCCAAAGGATGATGATCTCACTTTGTGTGCATATACTGATGTTGATTGGGCTGGTGATGTGGATGACAGAAAAAGCACTAGTAGTGGTGCTTTCTTCTTAAGGAAGAAGCTGGTATCTTGGTTAAGTAAAATGAAAAACTCAATTTCTCTATCTACTACTGAAGCAGAATATATTGCTACTTCCAACAATTGTACTCAAGTTATATGGATGAAACAGATGTTGAGAGATATCAGAGTAATATATGAAGAGCCTATTTCCATATACTATGATAACTAAAGCACAATAAATATATCAAGGAATCTTGTGCTACACTCTAAGACTAAACATATATCAATCAAGTTTCATTTCTTGAGGGAGAAAGTGAATGAGAAAGAAGTTAGATTGGAGTATGTTCCTACCAAAGAACAAATTGTAGATATATTTACTAAGCCATTGCCGAAGGATACTTTTGAGTATCTCAGGGGAATGCTAGGGGTAATTACCTCTCATAATAAGAACTAAATGATGCATTTACTTGCATCAATCTGTGAGCCTCATTGCTATATTATGATATGGATTGATGTTTTTGTGGTTGCTACTCAAGGGGAGTAGTTAGATGTGCAGATATGTGGTTCAAAGCATGTGTATGGAAAGGTCCTAGTTACATTTTCCATTGATTTCAAAGGGGGAGAAGAGTAATGTGAAAAATATCTTAGGGGGAGAAGAACAACATGTCAAATCTTTTCAGAAATGAGGTGCAAAAGAAGTCAATGTGTTGGGTTGATGGTATTTTTCACATCATGTGTTGCCATCAATGCCAAAGGGGGAGATTGTTGGATGTTTTATATGTGCTACTAATATGTGGTTGTCATTGATGTCAACACTATTAGCATTTGGTGTATCTATTACTGTATATGTCGAGGATATTGAGAAAATTATAAGGAAAAGTGTTCTTGGTTCCTAATGGAACTGCGCAGGTCATAAAGGAATTTTGTTTTGTACATAAAATATTAGTTGATGTGGATTAAAGGGTTTATTGTTGAGTATATCTAGATCATCTACCAGAAGTTTCAAAGGTCCACATGAAGTTTTGTGTGAGTTATGGTCTAATAGTGTTTTGTTGGTCTTTGTTAGTGTTCCTGAATGAATATTGTGTGATTTTGGTTATCTCAGTCATTGTGGATGCTTCTCTATTGTTTCTTGGTGTTCTTAGATGTCTCTATTTCATTCTCTTTGTGGTACATCCACATTTATTTGTGTGCTCGTGATTGAACATCTTCTTGCGCATGTTCATTTTTCATGTTCCTGGCTAACATGTTGATGATAGCGTGTCATGGATGTTCAAGGAAAAATTAATTAAAATATTTTTGTGTTGGAGATATTAATTTGGGTCTCCACTATGTTGTGGCCAACCTTGGTGGGTTTGCATTAAAATTTAGCTATTAATTTGGGTCGACATTGCAAATATATTTTATTTTCTTGGTCGACAAAGTTGTGATGGAATCTCATGTAGTGGATATATAAGGGTGATTAGTTCATTGATGATGATGATGCTTCATGTTCTCCTATGTGTTTATGTGCGAATATCATTATTGAGAAGAGTGTGAAGAAGATTGTGTGAAGTGTGAAGAAGATATTCAGGCTTGAGCATAAGCTATTTTCTCAATTCAAACCCTCCAGATTTTTAATCCAGCTTTGTTGGGTAGTGAGTCCCTTTTGTAATTGAGAAATTAGCTCTAGGAAGTGTGCCTAAATGCATGTGTATTCCTCTTATTTTTCTTCATTATACTTTTAGCAGGGTATAATATTGTGGACTAACATCCATCATGGTTTTTCCCCTAACAGGATTTCCATGAAAAAAATATTGGTGTTCTTTGTCTCTCTGATGTGTTAATTGCTTATGGTTAATTTTTCATTCATCAAACCTAAGATTAAGGATAAGTTAAGTTAGAAAAAGTTTAAATTTATGTGACAACTGATTCACCCCCCCCTCTCAGTTGTTTGTCCTTGTTTTTCCAATAGCGAGCGCCTGTAATCTTCATGAAGGATGGAACACTACTCATGTGCATTGATTATCATTTTCTTAATAAGTAAATGATAAAGAATAAGTATCCATTTCCACATATTGATGATCTCTTTGAGAAAATGTGAGGAGCGACAATATTTTCAAAAATTGATCTACGATCAGGTTATTATCAACTAAGGATCAAGGACAAAGATATATTTAAAAAAAAAATTAGGGTATGGTCATTATGAGTTCATGGTCCTACCTTTTGGGCTAACAAATGCACCTATAGAATTCATGAACTTAATGAATAATGTGTTTAGAGACTACTTGGATAAGTTTGTGTTGGTCTTTTTCGATGATATTCTTATTTATTCCAAGAATGAAGAGGATCATCTCAAGAATATAGAGATTTTTCTCCAATGATTAAGAGAGAATAAGATGTATGGGAAACTCTCAAATTGTATGTTCTTTCAGAAGGAAGTACAATATTTGGGTCATGTGATTTTATTTTATGGGATTTCCATTGATCCAGCTAAAATAAAAGTAGTGCTTGAATGGCTAGTTCTAAGAATGTGTAAAGAGTTGGAAGTTTTATGGGTTTGGCTGGTTATTATTAGAAGTTTGTTGCAAACTTTTCCAAGATAGCTTTTCCCACTACCTCCTTACAAAGAAAAGGGAAGAAGTTTGAGTGGATGAAGAAATGTCAAGCGACATTTGATCAACTCAAGGAGAAGTTGACCACAAATCTGATATTGAAGGTACCAAATCTAGAGGGTCATTTTATAGTCATCACCAATGCATCAAGAGAAGTTTTGGGTGGAGTGTTGATGCAAGATCGGCGAGTCATAGTCTATAAATCAAGGAAGCTAAATCCTTATGAACAAAATTATGCTTCACATGATTTGGAATTAGCAGTTGTTGTTCATGAATTACAGATGTGGAGACACTATCTAGTGGGAAAACCTTTTGAACTGAAGACCGATCATCACAGTCTAAAGTACTTGTTTACTCAACCGAATCTAAATGCAAGGAAAATAAGGTGGTTAGAATTGATATCTGACTATGATTTCAACATCAAGTATATCAAAGGGAAGGAGAATCGGGTTGCAAATTCCTTAAGTCATAGAAGGCATATCTCCTCAATGATATCAATTCAAACCAATTTCAAGGGTCGAGTGTTGCAAGAGTCCAAGGGTGACGAATACTCTGAGAAAATCAAGAAAGCACTCATAGATAATCTGCAAGTCCCAAGGTATGAGGGATTTCACTTTGAACGTGATGGTTTGTTAAGGTTTAAAGGGAGAATCTACGCACCTAATTTTGTGGAATTAAGGAATTTAGTGTGGAAAGAAGTTCATACCACACCATATTTTAGACATCCTAGAGTGACTAAGATGTTGGATGATGTGAATCCATTGTATTTTTGGAAAGGAATGAAAGGGGACGCTGCAAGATTTATGGAATTTGTTTAGAATGTTAGAGGGTGAAGGAAAAAAATCATCACCCTGCAGGTCTTTTGTATCCTCATGAAGTTCTAGAAAGTAAATGGAAAATCATTAGCATGAATTTTGTGCAAGGTCTTCCAATGTCAAGGAATGAGAACAATGCCATTCTGGTAGTGGATGATAAGCTTACAAAGATGGCTCACTTTATACCAAAGAATTTGATGGATGGAGCTCCTATTATAGCTTAAAAGTTCATTCAAGAGGTATTTAGGTTGCATGGAATTCCTGAGAAGATTATTTCTAATAGGGATGCTCTTGTGACATTTAGGTTTTGGAAAACCATGTTTTCTTTGCTTGGGACTTAGTTGAACATAAGTTCAACATATCATCTAGAAACAGAAAAAAAATAAAAAATGAAAGAGTGAACCAAGTGTTAGAGGATCTACTCAAGATGTATTACATGGATCAAAAATACAAATGGGAGGATTACCTACCTTTGGTTGAGTTTTCATATAATAACTCTTATCATTATGCAATCATGATGGCTCCGTTTGAAGCATTATATGGCAAAAATTGTCTAACTCCTATAATTTTGGATAAGCTAGAAGATAGGATAAGCCTTGGGCTAGAAATGTTATCATAAATGGAGGAACAAGTTGTGATTATCAAGCAGAGGCTGGCATAAGCTAATGATAGGAAGAAAATTTATGTAGATTCCAAATGGGTACCCAGGAATTTCTTAGAAGGAGAGAAGGTGTTGCTGAGAGTTAAACCTCATAAAAGTTTTATAAAGTTTGGAAAGTCATCCAAACTAGATCCACGTTATGTAGGTCCTTTTGAGGTTCTCGAGGAAGCCGACCTTATTATGTATAGAATTTATTTACCACTAGCTCTTTCTAGAATGCATAATGTCTTTCATGTCTCATACCTTAAGAAGTACATACCAGGGGATAATCATGTTATTGATTGGAATGCTTTATAGGTGCAAGACCCAAGAGTGGTAATGATTGAGCCTCTCACGGTGCTTGAAACACCTAAGCTTCACTTATGTAATAGAGAGGTTCTGCAATGCAAGGTCCAATGGGATTAGTATGTAGAAGATTCTACCACTTCAAAAAACTATGTTGAGATGAAGCAAAATTTTCCTTAATTCATGCTAGATTTTGAAAACTCTTGAAAAAAAATGATGTTTTATGATGCTATGTTTTATGTTTTATGTTATGGTCATGTATGATACTTAACAATCATTGAGGACAATGATTCAAATGGGGGGAATATGTTACATCTCGTTGTGTTGTTACTGAATTACTATTACCTTGATGGGATAAAAATGCTTTAATATATATGTTTATGATTTTTTTGGTATATGAATGTTGTTGGAAATTTGATGAATGTGTTTAATTAAGTTGATATTTTATAATGTTTTGAAGATGAAAATATATGATGCATATGAATGGATTGTTATCGGCTAACTACTATTATGTTGTACTAAGCTAGATGCAAGAACAGGTTTGAACCTCTGGAAGAGAGGGGGAGTATCACTCAGGAGAAGAACTTGGTCTAGTAACCTTGATGAGCCTAATTGAGCTTACACACACTCACTTCCTAGTTGGTGTAGTTGATTATGATAGTTCTGGAAATGATAAGTAACTTTTCGTCAAGGTTTGTGAATGTTTTGTATTGGGTTATGATATTGTTCTATGAATGTTTTGATTGAGGGTATGAAATTGAGTATTTATGCTAAGAATAAGTTCTTCGTGTGTTCATATTTATATGTTAATCTGTGAAGTATATGCATAGAATGTATATATGTATATATATGTATATATGTATATATATGTATATATGTACATGTCTACAATAAAGTTCATACATGTGAATATATGCGTGTGTGAGTATATGTAGGTAGACGTACCTATGCAGCCTCATGAATGGATAACCCATATGCATGGGAATGTCGATTGGACAAATGATATACACACACACACACACTTTGTATATATACATCAATCAATGAGTACATGAATATATGTGTTAGAATATGGATATTGAAATAATGTTATATACATGTATATAGTTACGTTAATGGAAATGTATATACATATATATTAATATACGTATATAAGAATATGTATATATATAATTATTTTAATATATGTTTTTATATATATTTAAATGGAAAGCAATGAAATTGGTAATCATGTGGATATAATTGTATATATTAATATATATGTATTATGGAAATTATTAATATATATATTAATGATATATATAATATATATATTATTGTTTGGTTTATATTAAAATGCTTTGAATAAAGCACAGTGCATGATATAGTGCTATTGTTATATGTATTAAAAGTGTTATGTAATAAGTAAAGTGCATTATAGCACTACCATATAAATATTAAAGACATTAGATTTCCACAGTCCATAACAATTAAGAATTCTTTGTTTCTGGATTAAGAACGCTTTGTTTGACACAAATACAATTTATGCAGTTAAATCTAGAAACAAAGCATTCTTAATCATATTAATATTGTTTTGGATAAAGTTTATAATACTACTCTTAAAACATATAAAGAATAAGTCAATAGAGACCTATACGTTGCGTATGAGAAAAGGGAATACAATTTAAATGTTGAAAATAGAAATGAATGTATATTTTACAATGTTGAATATGTCAAGAAGACTACACAAAAATAGAGGATGCTAAAGTAAGAATATGTGGCAACAAAAATTTTAGAATGTGGGAAACAATAGAAGTCTAAACCTGTGTCATTTCTTGGTAAAGTCATGTGATAAGCACAAAACTCAATCAATGCAAAAATGGCAGAAATATGTGAGGGTAGTTGACTTGTGAATCAAATAGGGAACCTGTAGAGAGGCATTGTTGTCCCTTGAATTAGTAAAAGAGTCATGTTGTCTCAAAGAATGAAGTCGATTCAACCATTCTATGAAATTGGAAATACGAGGACTATCATGTGTTGCAATTCAATATTTTTAATCAACTAAGTTGTTGCATGTGAGTAGGAAGGTGGAAGAATTGTCAGCTTGTTTGTAGCCTTTGGAAGCTCAATTTTTAGTATTTATAGAAGTGATCTCTCTACCATTTGTTACACTTTTCATTTTGATTTCTCTTTTGTTACTTTGTTCTATTTTTTGTGCAATTATTATCTTAAGAGTTTTAGTGAAAGAGAGAATTGTTTGTGAGTTACATTTGTTGAGAATTCTTGAGAGGAGGCTATATTTTGGAGATTAGTTGAGCATAGAAGGAGTAGAATTTGTGATTTTGGAGGTTGAGGTTGGAAAGAAACATTATCGGTTGGAACTCTATATCCAGGCATGATGATTTCTATTCCTCTATTGTTTATGTTTAAAAGATTATTTGATTATAAATGCCTTTGTTTAGAAAATATTACTTTTGGAAATGCATGATATGCTTGTTCTTATGAACTTAGTTATTTCCTAGGTTGGAATAATATTGGAATGCATGATATGCTTGTTCTTTTGAACTTAGTTATTTCCTAGAATGAAATATTCTTGTGTGATTCTTGATTAAAATCTCGAATTAGTGAAACCCTATTATTTGAGAATACATTTATATTATGTGAAGTATGTGTGGCTTAAATTCTATTAGAACTATACTTAGTTCATTAAGTCTATATGGATATTGCATGATGTGGAATGTGTTGCTATCTTATAGTTCTTTTATGAAAATTTCATGATGAGGTTAGCATGGTTATTCCTAGGGTTAGAGAAATCCATGGGAAAGGGGGTAACCTAGCTAGAACCTAGTATGTGTGCATGTATGGTTAGTGTGGTTATACCTGGGGTTAGAGGAATCCATGGGAAAGGGTGTAACCTAGATAATCAGTTTGTTATAGGCTTAGATATTCTTGGGGTTAGGGTAATCCATGGTTAAGGGAATTACCTTGTTGAACCTTTTGTTATGTTATTACTTTAGATTGAATGTGTGTTATGTTAATGGTCAATAGAAAATCAAGTTAAAGGGTGTTTGGACAAATGAATCTCACTCGAAGTATTGGGTGTTGAATTCTTTGGCCAAAATAGTGTAAGTAGCCAATGTTTACATTGTCAGTTCACTGTAATCCATGATTTTTTTCTAGGCAAGAAATTCATACATGTAGGTTGTAGCCAATGTATGGTAGCTCTAGATATGTAGGAAATAATGGTATGCTAAGGAAGGTCAATACTATGGAATTACCAAACCAATCTCTTCGTCGAAGGGTAGGATCATCTTACCAGTTAGGTAGATGTGTAGGGGACCACAGTAAGTCCATGGTTGGTAGAAAATAACATGAGTGATGCTCTCCCTCATACAGTTGGTGACTAGGATTTGAGGATGTAGCACTAGTTTGGGGACACCTAGAATGTATGCACCAGTGATGGGAACATCTAGGAGGTATGCACCAACATGTGGACATCTAGATCATTGTATTCCATTTGTATATATATCATTGAGCTTATGGATGCTATGAATGTAAACATGTATCTCTATTCTTATTGAGAAATTGTAAATGGGAAATATTATCATGAAATTATGTAATGTGAAATCATTACTTGAATTATTGAAATGATTCCTTTTTATGCAATGGGAAAGTTTGAAATGGTTATGTTTCAAATGTGCATCTTGTTATTCATATGAAAAGGAAAAAAAATTATTTCTCATAATTTTAGTAGCATAAACTTTCACTTGTGAGTAAAGCATAGTAAAAAAAATGGGTAGAACAATTGGCATTGGTACACTGGATCTTTGGTTGGCGATACTCTTGGGAGAAGCTTGCTCTAAAAGTATATTGTAATCTTTTTGGTTTTTGAATAATGTATTGGGCAGCTTTTAGAGTGCGGGGTTTTTCACCAAAAAGGATTTTCCTCGCATAAATAACAATGTTATGGTATGCATGACATTTATGTTTAGTTTTTGTAATTGTTGTGAAGATTTGAAAAGTTTTGTATTACCCTAAAATTTATTCTACTATCTTAACTTCCTTACACTTGTGAACTCTCAATGAAAAAAATGATAGCTTACCAGAATCCCAAGGCTCCAATTTATAGGAATTTTGGAAGAAGGATACCACTAGGAGTTTCCATAATAAGATGTGCAAAAACCATTCTAAAATATGGCACCCAAAATCCCCTTGCAAAAATAAAATGTTCCACTCCTTAGAATTCCTTTTGAAACATGTGAAGTCACTCATTTTGGCATCCTAAGAGACATATTTCCCTCATTTCCAAGCACCCAACTTGGAGAAGCTAACAATTACCTATGTGGAATACCAAGAGTCACCTTTCCCTCCTTTCCATGCACCCAACTTGAAGAGCTATTTAATTATTTCAAAGTAAATTTTTTTTAATAGATCCCTTGATCCCTTATGAATGAATTACAAACTATAGGTGGAATATGATTATAAATTAGTTCCCACTAACACACTAGGTGCTTAGACACCTTGATGAGGATGTTATAACAAATTGAATAACATATTATTTAAAATATTTATGGCACATAAATCTTAGCATTCTCCAACTTGCTAATATGCAATGTAAATGCATCCATAGAAACACAAAAATATTCAAGTACAAGAAACAAGGCCCATGGCTTCCCTACACCAAGATAAAAAAATTCATGGTTACAAGCTTGGTAGGAAAATTTGTAACATTATTCCAACTGTCAATTTTCTTAAAAATAATTTTTCCACTCTCACAAAATTTCCAAACAAAGTGGTACTGTACATTCACATACTTTTTTTTAGCATGAAATATTGGATTCTTTGCTAAATAGATTGCACTTCGACTATCACAACCAATCTAAATTATCTTACAATCAAAACCAATAGTTTGTAACCAAAATACCTTGTTTGTGGATAAATAAACTATGGGCTATCTCTTATTCATCCAACTCACTCCACCATCAAACAAAGTAAAAACATAGCCACTAGTGGACCTCCAACTATTCAAATCACCAAACTAATTTGCATCAACAAATCCATGTACTTTCAATTCCATATCTAGATTGTTAATATTATAATAAAATAAATAACAATAAAAACTACCGTGCAAATATGTAAGTACCCTAATGCTCTCTATTAGGGTTAGGCATAAGCTTGTTCAATACTCCCACTAGTTGGACAATATCTAGCCTACTACTTGAACCATTGCATACATCAAGTTTCCAATTATACTATCATATGACACATTAGAAATATCCTAAAAATCATACTCACATGTCATCATCCTCACATTAGGACATGTATATAAATTAATTTTAGTGCCAATGGGTAAAAAAAATCTAATTAGCTTACAATCCAACATATTAAACCTTTACAAAATAGTATCCACATATTTACTCTATGAAAACCAAGGCTTTATGTGTTCATGATCCCTCTTGATTTCCATTCCCAATATATATATATATATATATATATATATATATATATATCAATCATGATACACCTAGATATTTCATTTCAAATTCACCTAAAATTTGAGCTTTCAACTTGCTAATCATACCCTTGGTGTTACTAAAAAATATGTATTCTACATATAATCTTAAATAAGTAGAATATGATCATCAATACATCTAATGTAGATATGGTGATCCTCATCACATCTTACAAAACTCAAATTCAACACAAATGAGTTAATTTTATATACCACATCCGAAGTGATTGTCATAAACATAAAGAGAACATTTTAACCTTCAAACTAAGTGTTCCTTCCATTTTACCACAAAACCATTATCTTGTTGCATATAAGTTTCCTCTTTTATATTCCCATGAAAAATAATAGTTTTAACATCCATATGTTTAATTTCAAAATCATAATAAAAAACTATGGATAAAATAAATCTAATCGAGGATAATTTAGAAAAATGAGAATATTTCACCAAAATATGCTCCTCTTTGGGAGTTTCCCTTGGCCACTAGTTTGTTCATGTACCTCTCTAATGAACCATTTTCTCTAAATTTGTTCCTATATATCTATATACAACCAACAGATTTCCTTCTTTTGGGAAAATAAAATATATCTTAGGTGTCACAAAAGTCTAGATCCATCCTCTCCTCTTGCATATCTTACTACCAAGACCCACTACCAACTAAAATAATAGCTTCCCTATAGAATCTATGTTCACCACTAGTACTTAACAAAGCAAATACACAACAAAAATCTAGTGGGCTATGCCTATCAACATGATTTTTTGTCTCATGGATCTTGTCAAGGGTGGAGTAAGGGATTTTTCTCCTTGTTCTTCTACCTCTTCAAGGTCATCATATTCAAAACTCCCACTTGACCCCTCTTCTTCCTCTTCATTCTCTAATCCATCATTGTATTTTCCACATAGGCATCTTTCTTCTATTAAAAATAAATTACTTTTTTCCTTTCTCTATACTTTGGTTATTCATGAATAGAAACAATTCTAAACTCCCTAAAAATCATATCTAGAATACCCAACATTCAAGGTTAGAGGGTTTCAAATCTTGTAAACCTTAACATTCTCACCATATTCAATAAAGGTGCATTTTATGCTTTGAGATCCAATTTAGATCACTTTTCTTTAGGCACATGAACATAATCCTCACATACAGAACCCTTAAATGTGCAATAGAAGGTTTCTTACCTATCCACACTCCATCAAGTTTTATTTCAACAGCCTTAGAAGGAGATCTATTTACCAAGTGACACGCAATACTCATAGCTTATGTCCAAAAGTATCTATCCAAATATGCACCACTTGACATAATTATGGTACTTTCCATCAAGGTTTAATTCATCATTTTTGTCACCCCATTTTTTAGGTATGTACAAAGTAAGATTTTGCATGATTATACTTGCATGCTTGCAAAACTCATCAAATTCCCTAGAATAATATTATTCACCTCCATAATGAGATATCAACACCTGTATTTTACACTTTTATTGCTTCTCTACTAAGGATTTAAAAAACTTAAAATTTTTGTTGCATAAAATAAATCCAAGTGAATCATGAGGCATCATTAATCAAGGTCACAAAATATCAAGATTTACCAATAGAACCAACATACTCAAGACCAAATGCTTCCTTTATCAATGATTTTTAATTTTCTCTTTGATTTATTATTTCATTAAGAAAATGATGATCTATTTTGTTTACTGAACTCACAATTCTTACAAAAATCAAAGTAGTCATCACAAAAAGAAAAATTGTCAACAAATTTTTACTCATTAATCTTTAAACCTTTTTCATTTCTATGTCCTAATCTATGGTGACATAATATACATGTGTTTTTAATTTTTTTAGTTACATTGGTGAAATTGCAAACAATTGTAACATTTAGCTTAAACAAGGTTCCCATTCTCAACCCTTTTGCTATCACCAATTTTCCTCTCACCAACTTGCAATTTATCTTATAAAATGTTACATATATTCCTAAATCATTTATCTTAGAAATAGACATTAAATTTCTCACCAGCTCGAGAATATGTAAAACACTGGAGAGGGTTTTCATCCTCCCATCATCAAAACACAATTATACCTTTCCCTATTCAACTATTAGATTTGAACTATTATCCCCAAAGTACACCTCCCCATTATCATATTCATGATACAAGGAGAACTCCTCATAGTTATGTACTACAAGTATCTTGATTCAACCAACCAATGATCATCAAACATAATGTTACAAGAAATACTTGAGGCTTCAATACTTTCATTCGAATAATTTTTGTCGATAAATCCCATTATTTCTTCTTATTTATGTATTATTTTTTCACATGTCCCTTTTATTGCAATTCCAACATCTTACTATATTCTTTCAAATATTTTTAGGCCAACCTCAATAAATTGACTTCTCTTTAGACCCCTTTTGTCTCCCTTAGATCCTCCCCTTTCCTTAAACACTCCCTTGACACGAAGAGCAGTTTTAGTACTATCTATAGTGAATTCTTCCTCATTTCCTCTATCAATAGTTGCAACAAGGGCATCCTAATTAGAATATATTAAATTAGCACTAATATCAATAATAATACTCTCACATGACTTAGGAAAAGAACATAGAAGCATAGCATGCTTATCTTTATATCTAAATAGGGTAATTGACTCAAAATTTAATTAAATTAATTTAAATGCTTGGCTTCCAATTGACCTTCCTTCATTTAAGAGAAAATAACTTAATTTTTAAACATAATTTATTCTGAAGACTTCTAGATTGATAAATTTTACCCATCCTTTTCATAGGAAATAAGTAGTAAGCTCTTCTAATACATTTAAAATGATAGAATTTACAAGACAAATCTAGATTTCCCTCCAATTTTTCGTATCCATCTTATCTCATAAGTCTTGGTAAATAACTGTTACCCAATTTTCACCTATGGGCTCAATCAAGCAGGGTAACCTATGTTTTCGAGTGTTCATGAAGGCCAACCAGAGGAACATTTCTATCTGGGTTGTGTATTTTCTAACTTATTTGCTTCTTGTGTAGCTGCAGGGGAGATTAGGTTTTAAGATTCGGCATGTGGATTAAATGACGCTCCCACAAGGGTTGAGCCCAGCGTGCAGGTATTCAATTTTGGGTGGGTCTTCATCTTGTTTTTGCCTTGTTTTTTCCCCTTTCCATTTTTTTTTCCTTGGCCCCTTTTCCTTTTTGTTCTGCTAGGGACGGGATCGGAACGGAATCCGAACTTGAAACTTTGGAAAAGTTTTAGGTCCGGATTTAGTTATGGTTCTGGTTCCACCGACTCTTTTGTGTTGCCCCTGCTTCGACCCCGATCCTATTTTTGGTTCCATCTTGGCCCCACCCCTGCCAATTTTGAAAGGTCTCGGCAAAAGATTTGAGTTCGCCGTAAAGTCTTGCTGACCCGCTAGGGTCTTGCCGAAACAAAGGGAGCTCGGGGAGAGTGTAGGAGTTCGCTATGCAGTCTCATCGATAGGGTGGTGTCATGCCGATAGCGATGGATCTGTTATAGGCTTCAGTGAGACCTCTAGCCGATATCGATTGTCTTGCCGATGGTTTTTTGTGATATCGATATAACTCTGGCCACTCGCTATGATGTCTTGTTATGAAATAACTTGCACAATAGAAGAATATGATAGGAAATATGTTGCAAATACTTGATAATAACTGAGAATAACAAGCCACTTCGAGGGGGAAAACCTCCAAATATCTCTAATGAGAACACACTTCACAACTTGATAATGAAATAAGACTCACAACCTCCTATATATACCTATTTATGCCAAGGATATCACCTAGGCTGACTTAGACACACCTATATAAGACTTAGGCCGACCTAAACAACTAAATAACAATATACTAAAGATAATATGACTTAATAGAGAGTTAAGATAGCCACAAGCCGACTATTCATAACCCGATGTATAATAATATTAAGGGCGTAGCATGCCCCCCTTCTTCAAAGAAGCATTGTCCTCAATGCTAAACAAGTTTGGAAACTTTTGAATGAACTCCTCGTCTTCCCATGTGGCATCTTCAACTGGTAAATTCTTCCATTGGATGAGATACTCAGTGATAGTTCTATTCCTCAGCGTCTTTGTGCGTGTTTGACGAATGCACTCTGGTTCCAAAATGATTCTCCCTTCTTCATCCAGCTCGGGAAGTGTTGTTTGAGTGGGAATATTATGCCCAATTACCTTCTTCAAACAGAAACATGAAAAAATGGATGTATCTTTGTTGTAGGTGGCAACTCAAGCTTGTAGGCAACACTACCGATCTTCTGCATGATTTGGTATGGACCATAATACTTTGGCGACAACTTATTATTCTTTCTTTGTTGCTTTAGTGAGATTTGCTTATAAGGCCGCAATCGCAAGAAGACCCAATCCCCAACTTCAAAACTTCTTTCACTACGATGTTGGTCTGCCTGTTGTCTTATTCGATTTTGTGCCATGGATAAATTCTCCTTGAGTCCTGAAAGTACTTGTTGATGAAGCAAGTGGTCTTCTACTACCTGAACTCTTGGGGACACCTTAATTGATGATGTGATGGAAGGAGGATGATATCCATAAAGTGCCAAAAATGGAGACATTTTTTATGAACTATGAAAAGAAGTGTTATACCACCATTCCGCAAGTGGTAGCCAATCTACCCACTGGGACTGTTTCTCTAAAGTGAAACAACGTAGATATCCTTCCAAACACTTATTAACAACCTTTGTTTTCCCATCTGATTGAGGAAGGTATGCAGAGCTAAGAGCCAATTGAGTACCCAAACATGAGAATAAATCTTTCCAGAAGTGACTAGTGAAGATAGGATCACGATCACTAACAATAACTTTAGGTGTACCATGTAGCTTTTGGATATTCTCCAAAAAAGCTTTAGCCACTGCACTTGTTGTAAAAGGATGTGCTAATGCAATGAAATGTGCATATTTAGTGAGCCGATCAACCACCACCATGATGACATTATGAACTTTAGATTTGGGAAGCCCTGTGATGAAGTCCATGGATATCTCTTCCCAACGCCGACTAGGAATAGATAAGGGTTGCAAGAGACCTGGTGTCTTAATTGTCTCCCCTTTATGCCTTTGACACACCAAACATTCAGCCACAAATTTTTGAACATCACCCTTTAGCCCTTCCCAAAATAAATCTTGCTTGACTCGATGATATGTCTTCAAAAATCCTGAATGACCACCCACTGGAGACTCATGCAACTCTGTGAGAATTTTGATTTTAAGGTTGGAATTCTTGCAGAGATACAAACGCTCTTTATACCAAAGAGTATCTCCCTTCCAACAAAACTTATCTGAACTACTAGGATCACTTTTTAATTGCTCAATGAGATTACTTGTTGCAACATCATTTTGCCACTCTACTTTGGCTTCCTCCACCCAATTTGCTTGTAATATTGAAAGGGCACACAATAAGGCTTCATCTTTCTCATCCTTCCTTTATAGTGCATCTGCGACAATATTTTCTTTCCCTTTCTTATATACAATCTCAAAGTCATACCCTAACATCTTAGTGACCCATTTTTGTTGCTCTTCAGAAGATAGTCGTTGTTCCAAAAAATATTTTAGGCTATCATGATCTGTCTTAACCTTGAAATGTCTACCCAATAGATAAGGCCGCCATTGTTTCACTGCATGGAGTATTGCTAGCATTTCCTTCTCATAAATAGGTTTTTAGTAGATTCTTACCTTTTAATTGATCTAATTTCAAAAGCAATTGGTCAACCTTCTTGCATGAGCACTGCTCCTATCCCATTTCGTAGCATCACATTCCACAATGAATTCCTTGGTGAAGTCAAGAGTGGCAAGTACTGGAGTTGTACACATAGCCTCCTTCAATCTCTCAAATGTTGTATTGGCAGACTCGTTCCAATGAAAAGAATCCTTCTTCAATAGAGTGGTGAGAGGTGCTGCTATACTACCATAATTATTCACAAATCTTCTATAGTACCCTGTCAATCCCAAGAATCCTCTCAGTTTCTTAATGGTTTTTGGAATAGGCCATTCCATGATAGCCTTAATTTTGTTAGGGTCCACCTTTACTCCTTCATGTGAAACTATGTGTCCCAAATACTCCACCTCTGTAAGACCAAAAGCACACTTGGATGGCTTAGCATAGAGTTTATGATCTTCAAGTATTTGTAATGCTTGGTCCACATGTTGCAAATGTTCTTCCCAAGTCTTGCTATAAATCAATATATCATCAAAGAATACTAACACAAACTTTCTCAAGAACTTCTTAAAAATGGAATTCATCAAACTTTGGAATGTAGATGGTGCATTGGTAAGACCAAATGGCATCACCAAAAATTCATAATGACCCTCATGAGTCCGAAATGCTGTCTTACAAATATCCTCCTCCTTAATCCGAATTTGGTGATAACCAGATCTAAGATCTAACTTGGTAAAAAACATAGCTCCATTTAATTCATCTAGCAAATCATCAATGACTGGAATTGGAAACTTATCTTAATGGTGTACATGTTGAGCACTCTATAATCTGTACACATGTGCCAAGTATCATCCTTCTTATGTACCATCACCACGAGGAGTAAGCACTTTGGCTATGCCTAATGATTCCTGCCTCTAGCATCTCTTCAACATTTTTTTTCTATCTCACTCTTTTGTATGTGTGGATACCAAGGCCTGATGTTCGGTGGTTGGCTCCCTGAATAACTATATGGCATGATCATGATCCCTCTTAGGAGGAAGTCCTTTAGGCATATCTCCAAGAACAACCGAGTGACGATCAATTATAGCTTGCAAATCTGGATGAGTAGGAGTAATAGATTGAGAGACTTCTAATGAACATAGTTGGGCCACAAATCCATCCACTCCTTTCTTAAGCAACTTTTGCATTTGATGAGAGCTTACCATTTGTGGAGATTTTGCCTTCAACCCCCTTAGCTCTACTAGCCTTCCTTCTGATTGAAATCTCATGAATAGTTCTTGGAAGTTCATCTCAATTGTTCCTAATGTAGTAAGCCATTGTACTCCCAAAACAATATCTGCTGCACCCATGGATATCGCATACATTGGGGTATCAAGTTGATAATCTCCCATGGATAATTTAATACTATGACACTTCCCTGAACAACTATCTATACCACCATCTGCAATCAAAACTTGAAACTCTGGAGCTGGATATATGAAACAATTTAGACAAGTAGCTAACTTTTTGTTGATGAAATTATGAGTACTACCTGAGTCGATCAACACTGTTACCTTCTGCTTCTTTAGGAACCCCACCACCTTGAGAGTTTGTGGAGCACTGAAACCTGAGAGTGCATGACAAGAAATGATTGTTTGAGAATCATGTGATTCCTCATTTGACTCCCTTTCATCTTCTAGTATGGGTTCCTCCTCTTCTTCCTTATTGGGACCTTCAATATAAAACATTTTTTTTTCACTACATTTATGTCATCAATTGTATTTTCTATCACAATTGAAACACAAGCCTTTTACTCTTTTCTCCTCAATTTGTTGTGGAGTCAACTTAGTAGGTTGTGTTGAATATCCTTTCTCTCTTGTCACATTAGCCCCTTGCTTCTTAGGAATCAAATATTTCTCCTCTACCCTACGTGCTAAGATAAAAGACTCATTTATGGAACGAGGGCTAAACATGCATACCTCATGTTGAATGTGATCCTTGAGACCACCCAAGAATTAGTCATTCAAGTTTTCCTCCGTAATTGAATCCACCCTTAAGGATAGATTTTGGAATTGCTGAATATAATCCTTGACTGATCCTGTTTGTTGAAGTTTAGCTAGCTAGCTGAAGAAGTTGTCTGTGACGCTATTGCTATATTGTGCTTGGAGTTCCTCTGTAAAAATTGACTATGAGACGGTGAGCCCCTTTTTACCTCGATGAGTGCAAAGCCAATGATACCAAATGAATTGATCTGGTTCTAAATATAAGGAAGCCATCGTGACCTTTTGTCCATTTGGGATTTGGTGTACTTAAAAAAAATTCTCCATTTGGTTTATCCATGTTAGAGGATCCTTACCATCAAACTTGCGCATATCCACCTTTAGAAATAAATTCCTAGATCCCATAGGAGTACTAAAGCTTGTGTTAGTAGTATCTGACCTAGAATTCTCACCTTGGCCACTTGAGAACTCCTTTCTTGATTCATCTATGTAGGTGCTTAACATGTTTCGCATGTCCAACATATCTCCTCTTAGGTCACACATATCCATCTTAATTGAGGAAATTTCTTCCTTGACCTTATTGATCTCTTCATTATGAGTAATATCCTCGATTGTGTCACCATCCTTATCAGGAGTCTTCCTCGGAGTGACAACATTCTTTTTACCCCTTGTTGCAGGCCCCGCCATGATGGAAATCACTAATGTTGAAATAAATCACACAAATGAAACTTAAATTTTCTAAAATTTTTACTGTAATCTCCTTTAGTATGTCTTCAAAAACCCAATAAAAATTAGACTCCAATTCAACAAGATGTACGAGATATGTAGATTCCAAAAAAATAGTGTAGAAACCCTAATTCTGCAATAATTCGCTTAATTCTCCTCCAATTCTTCTAAAATATGGACTGTAGCTTCTTCAATATGTTCTTCAAAAACTCTTTAAAAATAAGAAAAAAATTTTCCAAAATCTGAAATATATGCTCTTCCCAAAATCGCCTCCAAAATTGAGAAAAACCTTGCCTCTATGGTGCCAAGATCATGCTCTGATACCACTTGTTATGAAATAACTTGCACAATAGAAGAATATGATAGGAAATATGCTACAAATACTTGATAATAACTGAGAATAACAAGCCACTTCGAGTGGGAAAACCTCCAAATATCTCTAATGAGAACACACTTCACAACTTGATAATGAAATAAGACTCACAACCTCCTATATATATCTATTTATGCCAAGGATATCACCTAGGCCGACTTAGACACACCTATATAAGACTTAGGCCGACCTAAACAACTAAATAACAATATAGTAATGATAATATGACTTAATAGAGAGTTAAGATAGCCACAAGCCGACTATTCATAACCCGGTGTATAATAATATTAAGGGCGTAGCATGTCTTGCCGACCATCGTGTGTCCTGTCAAATGCCGCTGCAAGGTCCAATCGCATCGGGGAGAAACGATTAGTGTCTCACCGACATGTGATTCTGAAAAAGTGATCTTTTGACTATCTGGGAATCTATGTGGCGCGAGTTCAACCAATCAGAAGGCTCTAGGGAAAATCACAGGTAGTTTGATCGATTGACTCCCACGTAAAGAATGATTGACAGAATGTGCGTGACATGGGTCAACTCGGTGAAGCAATGACGTTTGAATTTTATAGGGTAAATCTGATGCTGCTTCTCGAAGGGGGTCAACTTGCTAAAAGATCTAGAGCAAGAAGAAATCCAAAGAAGAAACTGTGAGTCACAATAACAACTGGGACGTCAGCTGGAAAAAGTGGGTCAACATTAATGACCATACTGTTGAGCATTCAGAGCGGCTCTGACGAAGGCTTGGGGCTGGACACGAGGGCTGCGAGTTAATGCAGTCATTGTAAAAGATCTGAAGGCCATGCCTAGGAACAAGCTTTCACCAACATGAGCAGGCTATGTGCATTTAATGCCTCATTAGCTTCATTCCAAAAAATGCTTCTAGGGGCTGACGTGTCCAAGCACCGACTCATTTTGTAAACCCTAGGGCAGGGGCCGACATCTTTTTGTATATAAGGCATTTTTG
Source organism: Sequoia sempervirens (assembly GCA_007258455.2). Lineage (NCBI taxonomy): Eukaryota > Viridiplantae > Streptophyta > Pinopsida > Cupressales > Cupressaceae > Sequoia > Sequoia sempervirens. The sequence continues at coordinate 376,310,620 of VDFB02086081.1, forward strand.
CCTCTTTGTAAGGGAGTTCAGATTATGCATTCTGGAGAGTTAGTGATTTTTTCTTAAATCCTTTCTCAACTAATGTAGATTTTGTAACTCATTTGGAGTTCTCCTGGATACTTTTCTGAAGTCTATGGCTTCTACAGTCCTCTCTCAGATTAGCAAAAATTATGTAACTCATTTTGGAGCATGTTATATAAAATTTACCTTGGTTACCATTGATGGTTCATTTTTTCCTTCTGGTTCTTGTGAAGTATTGTGCAATTTTAAGTGATTCATCAAGCTACTTAGTGAAATATTTCTTTTCCTTATAGCTTTGTTTCATGTTAGCATGCCTTTCTTTGCAAAAGTAGTATTATGTAGGTTACAAACTATGTTTACTCAATTGTGCATGAGCTTTTAATTTGTGAAAATCTGCTTTTCCTTCTTGAAAGTGTGTGCATTTCGAACCTATTTGTATGCATAATCTATAGAATCTTGTTGTGCAGTCCCATATCCATCATCAAGTTTTCAAGTGTAAATTGAGTATCTCATTGTTCTTATCAGTTTGGTGCATCACCTTAGGATTTAATTTCCATTTTTATGTTTCTCCTTCTCCCTTTTCCTTAAAAGATCAGTAGTTTTAGGTGACACCAAAGGAAACCAGCCTTCTTCAGAGGTTGACCTCTGTCTATAAGTGACCTACAACTTTGGAGGTCTTCCCATGTTACACTGAGGTGTTGAACATTAGGTTCAACAAGGGTGCAACTTCATATTGATAACAATAACTTTATGCTTATATTCCTTTGTTTTCACTATCCCTTGATCTCTCTCTTCTAGGAGATCCTCCATATTAGCTTCCATACCTCATAATTAGATCCATTAAATTTCTCAATGTCTATGTTTGAGATGTAGATGCAACCATGAATTCCACAACTCATAATTAGATCCTATGTGTGAGTGAATTTAATCTACTAGAATGCAAAAACTAAACTAATGCAAAGATTAAAAACACAAGACAAACACTCAAGATTAGGCCTAAGATGAACTCAAACAAAATGCAAGAAAATGGAAATTTTTACCTTGTCTGAGGTGATGAATTTGGTTGGCCCTTTGAATGCTTGAATGTGTGCTCCTTTGTTGGAAAAATATATTAATACCTAGCTCTAAATGATCTTGAAATGGTGGGGAATGCAATGGTGCAAATGGGTAGTTGAATGGATGCAAGATGTGAGCTGAAATGGTGTTGCAACAATGGTGGAATGCTTGGATGAGTGCTTGGTTGGTTGCTAGTATGGATTTCAAAAGTGATGGATGCAAAGGGAAATTTCCATCATTTTTAGGGGAAGTGCCTCTAAACCATGGAGGCCCAGGATGAAGCCATGATGGACAAAATCAAGGGCTGGGGTGAGTTGAGAACTCACAAGCCCTCACATCTTGACATGTGGCGGGTAAGATGGCAAGGAGGAGATGATGTGGAGGTACTACATAGTACCTTTGGATTTGGACAAGTTCTCCTCATAAAGGAGGTCCTTGTCCACATATGGGTGAGAGGACATGTGAGGAATTAAAAATTCCTTAAATATCCACATGGGGATGAGAGAAAGAATTTAAAATTCTTTGAAATGTGTTGGGGGATTAAATGTGAATTAAAAATTCACATAAGGAAGGGGATTCCTTCTCCAAAAGGAAAAAGCATTTAATAAGGTTGACTTAGGATACATTCCATAAATGGCATGGAGATTAGATTAGGCTAATTAAATGATTAAGGTTGTGCAAACATGGGATTAGACAGTTAATGAAAAATTAGAGGCAAGTGGGGGATTATGGAGGATGTGACCCCAATGATGATTAGGGGTGTGCACATCCTAATCACAAATTAATTAAATTAACTTGGATTAGAAAGGATTATGGAGGATGTGACATGAGGAGAGAGAAAAAGGGGTGAACTAAAAAAAGATTTAATTCATAAAAGGCATAAAGTGACTAAATTAAATAAATTGGGGTATTTATTTAATTTAGAGAAGAAAGGGGGACAAGGTATTTAATTTATTTATTATATACCTTAGGGGACATTAGGCTACAAGATAATATTAATCAAATAATAAATTATTTAATTAATGTGGATGAAGGATGCGAGAAAGAGGAATAGAAAGGGGTGAATTTGACCATATAGGGGTGGTCAAATTCAAATGCCTACATTTTTCCCCTCTTCGAAATACTATTGGAATAATAGTGTTTCAGAGAAAAATAGAATATAGATGACTCGATAGAAGAAAAGAGTGTTAGGTTGTCTAATCATAGAAAATAGAGGATGCACCGGTGTCACAGGGAAGTGGATAGGACAGAAGAATGGAGGAAATGGCAGGGAATGCCCCCTAGAGAGGGTGGATGGGGAAGAAAAAGGGGCCTTGGGTGACTTCTCGATATGGAGAAATGGAGGGTACCACGTGATAGAGAGTGAATAACCATGAAGAATGGATTTTGAATGGAGGAAAATGGATAAACGAAGTGAAAATGGCAACTCATAGAAGAAAAAGTGGGGAATGAATTAATAAAATGTTAAATAAAGATTAAAAATTTACCAAAAAATTAAAACGCTAAATAGGTGCAAAAATTATAAATTATAAATAGTAAAATCGAAAAATTACTATTTACCTTTTGCATACTTGGCAGCTAACTAGACAAGAGAGAGAGAGAGTGACGAGGATGGCTAACGAGAGCGGTGATGAGGGATTCACGAAAAATGAGCTCATCCACCGAGGCAAGGAGCTACACCAGTACTACTACTATCAAGCAATACCACACCAAGTAGGATTCAAAATCCCACTTTGTGATTTGATTTGAATTTTTAAGTATAATTTAAATTTGGGATTCAAGTAGATCTAGGACGCGGATTTTCCATAGGTGGGAGAATTCGCTCATCCAAAAGGAAAATTTTCATGTCCATGAGGATGGGAAAAGAAAGGGGCAAGGTTGTGCTCCGCAGGGGTGGATGTGCTAGAGGAGGGGTGATTTTGAAATCACCTCTCCAAGGAAAGGGGCATAAATGCATAACGCAAAGGTGAAATTGCTAAGGAGAGGGGATATTGAAATTTCCTCTCCAAGCAGAAGGGCATGATCGCACAACGCAAGGGTGGATGCGCTGGCAGGATGGGTGAACGGTGGGAAAGGGAAAAGGGAAATTTTTCCTTACACAAAGGAAAATTTTCCAAACTCAAGGAAGAGATGAAAATGAAAGAGAAGGAATGAAATATGATGAAAATATAACAAATCATTCTATATGGATGCAAAAAATTGAGTCACTGAGGACATAGGAGAGACTTAGCAATATTGGAGGCAACACGTGGGGCAATGAATTCCCATGACCACGGATCATTGGAACAAGTGAGATTGTTGCATGTGTTGGGATATCCCAACATTCGAGTGCGCCGAGGACTTTTGACAACACTGATGGAGAGATGGAGTTCAGAGACATCGAATTTCCATCTCCCAACAAGGGATATGACAGTGACATTAGAGGATGTATGGAGGATTCTATGATTTCCCATTCAAGGGTACCTAGTTAGCTGGGCCTACACCCGACTAGTGGAGGAGAGCCTATAGGTTGTGTTTGAACCAGTGGAGTTGTCGATCTAGGGGAGGGAGCTAGACCTAGATGCATTTTTGGGATTACATGTGCCAGCCCTACCATTGTACCTTTGTGGATTGATCAGTGTGATCCTATTGTCAAACAAGAGTGGACACTTTTGTAGCCTCAAGATTATTGAGGTTGTCAAACAAATCATTGAGAAATGGGAGGGGGGGTTTGCATGGGGAGTGTGTGTACTAGCACAACTTTATAGGGATATGCACATCATGTGCTAAATACAAGCGTTGAGCATCATCCATGTGACACTACTACAGGTTTGGGCATGGGAGCACATCAGTGTGGCAAGGCCAGACATTTTGGTGGCTAGAATCAAAGACGAGACACTACCAGTAGCGTACTAGTGGGGGATAGTACGGATTCAAAATGCACTACTAGTAGGTGGAGGATTTGGAGGGATGGCAGAGGAGATTCGATAGTTTTGTTGTGCATATTTTGCACACATGCCTTGTTGAAGGCAAGGACCCCCTCTTTTCGCTCTTGATGGGTCATTTTCGCTCCCAATGGACTACTTCACTCCCACCTTGCTTTGCAAGCCCTTATTCCCAAGCCCAAGTTGGTCACATGCATTAAAACAATCAATTCTCCTACTAGCCAAATTTTCCCACCTAGATTTCACTAAGTTTTGGGTCTTTGCAGAAATCCCTCTACGGACTTTCCTTTGTCTTTTGCCCAGTGTCCTCTGAGCCCTACAGGCCCGCAACTATGGGTCTCCCTCTACACGGTGTCGTTGTCCCTTCACCATTCTATGATGGCCAGCTTTGGACTTCTGCCTGCACTGCAGTTCCTATGTTATTCTTTGTCGTCACGACCACCAGGCACCACGGACCCGCAGTTGTAGGTAGCCTCATACAGGTTTATGCTCTGTTTTGGTGTTAAATAATGATGGTCAATCATTAATTTCCGATCACATGGCAGGCTTCACACTTGGTCTCGCCATCCCCACCATCATTTCGTTGTCATTGCTCAACAATCAAATCTTCATGTCGCCCTTGTGATACGCTTTGTATCCATTATCAGTGACCCTAGCCTGGAAACCTAAGGTAGAAAAACCACCAAGATAACAATTATCCAGATCCTCCCCAACAGTTGCGGGTGTCTGCTAATGGAAATCCATCTCTTGATAGTCGTTATTTGAATCATGAAACCTTGGGTTCATTCCACTGTGTGGGTTCCACATACGTCGTTTCCTCGGCACAAAACCTCATGTTCGCTAATTGGGTCCTACGTTTGGGCTTGTTGGCAGGTCTGCCCATTTGATTCACCACTAATTGGGTTCCATCACCACTGCATCACTTTATGATGGAAAATCCCTATTGCTTTCCCGCACCACTCTCGTGCAAACTATTCACCTCTGTTTACCATTATCATTACCCTAGCAACACATTAACCATGGCACCCCACCCTCTTCCATCATTGGCCCGCATTGAGTGTTTGTGTTTCTCTTGCAATAAGAAGTGATTGGAGGTGTTGCAAAGTTGCTAAATATAAACTCATTAAAGAGTCTACGAACGAGGGATCCAAATGGAAGCTCATGATAAGATTGGAGGCAACGGCCATCATCCATGTAGAGAACACAATGCAGACCTTCGCCTACCCCTCGACGCTGCCTGAATGGATTTCCTTAGGCATCTCCACGCACTCCTCCACCTGCAGTCCACTTGATGGAAATCTTACATGTGGGCCCCGAATCTCTTGACGCTACTGTCATGACTCTTTTTCTTACACGACATACATTTGTCTCATCCCCGTAGGGTGTCCATCCTTGCGTTACTGGTGCAGGAGCACCTAATGGATTTTATGCCTCCATAAGGCCATTTTGTAAAATTTGATTTAGTTTTATGTTTGAAGTATGTAATAAGGTAATTTAGACCATATTGAATGTGTTTGAGTCATTAAATAGGTTATTAGGTGGGTCATGAGTTCATTTTTACAAATGTTGTCGAAAATGTAAAAAATTGTCAAATTGCAAAATTGCAAAAATGAGGAATATGAAGGGTCATTGTGGGAAAAGAAGTTATTTGGTTATTGAAACTCAAGGGTTAGTTGGAAAATTGATGAAATATGTTTAAATTAATCCTTGGAGGGTCGAATCCAAGGAGGAAGAGGTGGTTGTTACATTTTGAAGTGAAATTAATAAAAGACCTCTTTATTTTCTATATTTCTGAACATTAAATTGCTGTTTCAGAGCTTGGTACGGCCATGTACATATTTTTTATGAATTATAGTTTATTTTAATGGATGTAAAATTGAATTATCTTTCTAATAGTTTTGGTCTCATCGAATTTCATTGAGTTTTGAGTGTTTTATGGTCATTTTACTCAAGACAGGTTTGCAGAATTAGGCCTTTGGGACAGCGTAGCAGCAAGTTTTTGAGGGATACATTTCAAAGTAACCCCACTTTAATTTAATATATGTTATATAAGGGCTTAATGGGTATCCAAATCAGTTTTTATATCATGGTTTTGATTTTTCTTCTAAAAATTATGTCAAAATTACCCTATTTGCTGCTCTCATCAAAGCATAGTGAAAGATTGTGAGAAAAATCATTTGCTTGAAGTGCTAGAGTTTTGGTCTTGCAAATTTAATTGAATTTGTGTTATTTTGGAGTCCCCTTACCTTTGCATCAGTTAATCCTTCACACTCACAGGTTCCTCTATATCATGAGAATATTTTAACATGATGTATGAGTTTAATTAAGATGGGGAATGTTCTGAGCACAACAAAATTCTTTTATTACACTCAGTTGTAGGAAGTGGGGTGACATTCCAATATGCAAAATGGACACATACGAACATAGAAACCTAGTTCAATTTTAACCAACTGAGAATAGCTCACATGATTAAAACAATAAGTGGAGATTATTATAGAGAAATGTCACTGAATCCAAGGATAGTAGTGAGTAATTTTTGATGAATAAGCATGTTACGGGTTCCTTCATACCTAAAGTCATTTCTCCTAACACTGCTCCTTTTCTTGGCAGCCCTACTAATCGCCTCCATTCCCATTTGGCCCTGAGATGAAGATATACAAGTTGGCATCCTTGGGGTCTCTCCTATGGATGCAGCTTAGCTTTGATGGTTTTGACGGTGAGCATGATAAAATAGCGTATAGTGGTGGAAGAATTTAAAGTCCATGGAAGGAGGGAGAAAATAGTGAATACGCCCATCGAAGTTATCAAGTAACAATTCACTTTAGAACCTCAAAAATTTGTAATGTGTTTTAGCAACAACTAGCAAGTACGTCAACCATTAAGGAAATGACAAAGTGAATAAGCTGCAAATAGAGCTTAAATCGCGAGATTAAGAGGGAAATAAAGCAAACAGGGAAATGGTCAAGAATATAAGATCCTACAGCTACCTCTTTCATCCCATCTAGTAGACAACCCATCATGCTTGAATGAGTGTGACTCATGTGATACACTTACTGTTGTGACCCAACCAGGGCCTTCCTACATTGACATTAGGGTGGCATCCAAGTCCCGCATTATGAGGACTGTCGAGGGATGTATGGAAACAACATTATCAAGAATTTGTAGCGCATAAATCTTGGCATGGGAAATGAAGCAGTGTTGTGTGAATTTGAGAGGTGGCGGAAAGATGTTTATATCATACTCCTCGCGAAGCATGCAAGGATGAGCTTACTATTGAATTGAAAAATGACATAGGAGATGGCTTTGAACACAAGCATTTTAAACCTTTCACTATCCTTGCTTGGTACAGAGCAACGCCTTGCGGGTTCTACACTTTCGACGACTGTTTATATTCTCACCATCTCTTTTCGGCCTTCCTACCTCAGCGTCCCACATTCCATTACCTGCATCATGGTTCACGAACACCGTTCATGCAGATCCCGCAACCTCTCTGGTCGTCACTCCTTCAAGTTGTTCCATGACGATGTCCCCTAAATAGCAGCCCCGCTTTCTTTTTCCATGGTGACATAGAAGTATGGTCGGCCCACATTCATTTGCTCACAGCCCCTACCTATGGACGTCTTCTATGTGGATTTCACACTATATGGAACTGCCATCTCCACAATTGTTGGCTATGACAGTCTATAAACGATCGCCTTACCACCTTTTCCTGCTCAGATCACTTAGCATCTCCTTTTGCAGAGAATCTTATCTTGAAGAATGAAAGTCATGACAATGGGCTTAAGGAGTTGGCACACATTTTTTTTTTAATCAACAAATTCTGCTTTAATGATCTACGAATGTCTTTCTTTTTTGGGTCTTGAGCATATGGCTAATTATTAATTGCCATATTTTTTGCTTAGCTGGGATTTTGAGAAACCAGATGTTTCAATGGATTGTTCAATAGTTGTAGACTTAAAAAGGGTCATCCCCTATTTGAGACCATTTGTTCATTACATGTGTTTCGAAGATTAAAATCAATAGAAGTATGGCGAGCTAAATAAGTTCTAAGCCTCTCATAGTTTTATTGTCCTGGCTAGTGGCAAGGATATTGAACGATGAAGGAAATGCCCGAATCAGGATTAGCAAAGGAACTACGATACTAGGCAATTGAAGTAATGGAATGCATTGCATTATGTAAAGGGGGGCACTGTGGTTGTCATCTCATGAAAGCAACGATTCCCGAATGGATGAATATGAAGATTTCTATAGAGCTTTGAAAGTTCTAACCATCGAGTCATTGCTTCAAGTCACCACATGAGGTTACATAGGAAATCCAAATGCACGTGTTAATGTTCATTTAGAAAGGTTAAAATGGAATCAAAATAAAGGGTGGTAGTGACATAGAGGTCCTCAGGCCCCACAATGGATGACATCATAATAAAGTTGGATGTGGATATTGTCAAGCAGAACCACACATACACTTGGCTATTTTTTTTAAAGGCGTTCGAATTGCGGCTTCCTGCAGGCTGGCACCTGCATGATTAATCTTGCAATGGCCTCCTCTGTGGAATCTGCACTCTAAATAGCTCCAAAGTATTTTTGTTGGGTAGGGGGCAAGACACGTCTGATAATGAGGGGTTTCATTGCATGAGAATTCCTCGACATCAACAATCAAATGGAGGTTGGTTGACTTTGCTAAAGAATTTGTTTCTAAAAGTGCAACAAGCAAAATAAATTTATTTTGCGAGCCTAAAGTTCCCTAGCATCACTACCTCTTAACACTACGCTCGTTATTAACAAGGGCAGTCTTCTCAGCTGCGGGCTCCACCACCTCCACGGCCACCTAGGGTGGTGTTTTCACTGTTGCCTCCTAAGGACTCTTCCACATATAAAAGGCATTTAGTCACAAAGCCTCTATCATGTGCTTTCTGGGTAGGGCAGCATCATAGGTGGTAAAACTCTAAAATCCTCAAGTAATTAGTCATTCGCCTTGAATTATTTTCCAAACCTAGACATGTCGTTAAGAGAAAGCGAGTTGTAACTAGCATTGGAAGGAGTTTATGAAGTTATTGAAGTATAACCGTTGTCTCTAAGATTATTGCATGAGTGGGATGTAATGAACATGTTGGTTTGAGTGTTTTGTGATGAATGTAACTAGACATTTCATGGCTCATGGAAGCTATGGGGGATTGAAGAATGATTGAAGCCAAAAAGGGAATTCTATGGATTCGAAGTAAAATGCCCCTTCTTATAATTGCATGTAGTGATATTTTCTTATAATTAAGTTCTTCATTAATATTTTATGGATCCCTCATTTTTATTAGTTTCCTTTGCTATGTGCAGGATGAAAAAAGATATGGGAAACCACTTGCACGATGGATCCCTGCCATGGTAAAGACTTTGATAAGGTGATGAAGCAATTGAGATGGATTTGTTTTCAGATATGCATCCAAGTTGCGCATTGTCCAAGAAAACATGCAAGAAGGGCCCTTTGGGGGGGGGGGAATGAAGCTGCAATTGGGAGAAGACTTCCACACAAAATATTGAGAACCCTTCCAAAAGGGGGAATGCTCCAAGCCAAATATGCTCAAACGATGGACGTGTTGACAAACATATGATACCATGCTAAGGAAAATTCAACCCTAGGCTTGATCTAAAGAGAAGAAATATGAAATCATGAGGGTTACTATCCAAATAAAGAATTTGCATGTTGCCAACCGAGTCTATGAAGAAGGAAATGATCAAAGACCACATGTGGAACCAGACCAAGAAGAGGGTTTTAATTCACAGATGATGCATATTGGGAGTGGACAAAGCAATACTTGCATAAACAAAGGATAGTATGTCAGGGGGAGGTCTACCAAATGGTGGCCAGCTTTCCAAGAACGACTGGCTTATATAGGATGTAAACTTAGAAAGCTTGTGCCAATGATCCAAATAAGTGCTTTCAACAGGGCAGCATGGGGTTGTTTTTTCTTTCCCCCAAATGATTGTGATCCATCAAGAGTTGTCCCATAGATCGGGGAGCAGCTAATCCATTTCACATTAATGCAAATAATTGTCAAGACTTGCCTGATTAGCCAAAGGATTCTACAAATACATCTGACAGAAGGAAGCCTAGGAATCTTTCAACCACAGCACATAAAACAACTACAAGACAAAATTGCTTCAATGGCATACCACTAAAAGACAAAATAGGGAAAATGACAAAGATGTATTTTAAATTTTCATATATTGGGGGTAGGTGAAACCCTAACTTGTAATGAATCTGAGCCACTCATTGTGATTAAATCCCAGCCATTCATTTGGGCTTTGGAAAACTATAAATAGGGGCTTTCCTCTCATTTGTAAGTGTTGGAGAATTGGTGTAAAGGGAGTTTTGCAGCAATAGAGAAAAGCATTGCATGATTTTATGAATGTTTCTTTTGAGTTTGTTCATTATGCATGCATGGTTCAACTTTCATGTTAGATTTAGTTGTAGTTTCTTGAATGGTTGTGATTATGGTGTTTGTTGTTATGGCTTTGATGAATTTCCAACCCATACTTTTGGCACCTGTTGATGACAAGATGATGTGCAAAGTTAGCCTAGGCTTCCTCATTTCATTGTTGCAACTTAGTTCAATTTTATGTTTATGATGTGCATGTACAATCTGAAAATCAGCATACATTAGGAGATTGCACTGGTTTTGTGTAGTTGTAGGCTTAGATTTGTTTAGGAAGTTTGTTTACTGTAGCAGCTTCCATTGTCACTGTTCATTCATAGCTTAGATTTAGAATAATTTTCTTACCCCTTTCTCTTTTGCTATTCTTTTAGTCCTTGTTAGAGTGGGATTTCAAAGCATCACTACAATGCTAAATTTGATGAGCATGGTGGGTTTCAGCTTGCTGTTTTGAGCGAGCAGTCACTGTTCAGTCATTTCCAGCATCCTTGAAACTCCATTTGCAAACCCAAATTCCCATGCTTTGTAAACCATAAATGCCACCCTATGATTACCAACAAAACACATCAACCAATTGAACTATTCCAAGCATTGTCATAACCTGACACCCAAGAGACATTGGGGTAGTGATTTGTAACTCGTTTGCAGATTTCTACCTTTCAAGAGAGGTAGTGCACTTGTGTACTGCCTTTGTTGAGAAAGTGTATAAAACACCCATCAACAAAATTGGCGCTAGAAGGAGGGCTTGGCTGAGCTTGAGGCTACAAAGCTGTAAAGTTGGAAATTGAAAAGCACTTTCAAGTGAAAATTTGAGATAGGGAGATCTCTTTATATGCTGGAAGTTAAAATCAGAAAATTTTGAAGACAAACAAGAGTTGAGTTGAGATGGAATAGCATTTGAAAATCAACATTACTTAGCTACATGCAGATATAAATAGGAGATTGAGGAGACCACTCCAACAATTTGTATTGGCAGCCAAGTGTAGAATTCATGGCACTTGCAGGCACAATGAATTGGAATGTACATTCTTGGATAGAATTGAAAAAGTCTTGCAAGGGGAGATTCCCTTTTGGGAAATATACCAACCCTTAGCTCCTCTAGACCCAAACGAGGAATTGACTAACATGGAAACCAAAGCTTTCAAGGAGTTGATCCAAGAATGCTTGAGAAACAAATATGGACTAAAATTAGAAGGCGTGTTGATGTCTAGCTAGCGTAGGTTCCAGAACACACCACATTCAGAATTTACTTGTCCATCATGTGTAGACATCATTACTCAAGTCAAGGGTTGGTTTAGGCAAGTCAAAGCAGCCAACTCTCAATGAAGAGGATTCATGCCATGAGGTAGAAGGGTTGTCAACATCTGGGGGATAGCATATTGAAGTTGAACCAAGAAGCTCCACCGAGGTAAGTGTTGGGGAAATAAATATAGATGTTGAAAACCAAGAGGAAGGAGTTGATTTCTTTGGGACAACAAGAAGCTTTGGTGAAAGTTCACTTAGAAGGGAATTAGAAAGCCTCTCCTTCATTGGTAAAGGGAATTCCTCCACTCAAAAAGAGGAACTATTGGCAATTGAAGATGAATTAATAGAGTTTGCAACAACATATGCTAGGACAGCCAATATAATTGTTGAAAATCAGAAAGAAGAAGAGGTTGAAATTTTTGGGACAACAAAAATGATGATGAAGGCATGAGTGAAATAAGATTAAAGGACCTTTCCTTCATGAATGACAGTGATCAAGCATCTAAAAAATGAGGATTTGGAGGAATGGGAACAACCACATGTCGTAGTTGTCCAACATCAAAATTCCTTCTCAAGTGATGATGAGGGCCCGATGGTGGAAAGATATAATGAGCTTGTGTCAAGACTAGCAAAGGATTGGTTAGAGCTAAGACACCAAGTGGAACTGGAAGTATTATTGCTGCCCAAATGGTGCAGACTCCATGATTCACCACATTCAAAGTTCATGTGTGAGCTATGCCAAGAGGCCATTAAGGAAATTAAAGAACAAGTGGAGCAATCAAGCACACCGCCTTCGAAGACCGCTTCTAGGATTGAGCCAGAGGTCCAAGAACCAGAACTAAGTAATGACTTCACTGAGAGCAGCCTTCAAGAAGGAATTGCGGCACAATAGAAGAAGAACAATGTAGCCTCGAGCCTCCAAACGAGGAAGCCAAACAAATGGGGAGGTTGTCCATGGGACATCAAGAGTCTTTCCCTCTTGAGGTTCATTTATACGCGATGGATGACAGAGTTTATGGAGGACTTTCAGAGGTGAATCGCTCGTTATACATTGACCCTCTTGACGGACCTATGTCACTTTTTTATTTCTTCCCACTTGGAATTGTGCCACAAAGATATAGTGATATTGAGGACGAGTACATTTCAGAGGATGGTAGTGATGAAGATATATTACTTGAACCTCCAGACGGTTAAACATTATAACTTTCAGATTGGGAAAGGAACTCCTTCTCCATCTACAGTGATAGTGAACAAGAGGAAACGAGTGAAAATTTTGATGAGTTGCATGAACTACAAAGAGAAAAGGAACAAAACTAGGGTGTCTTGGAGGCTACCCACAAAGATGGTATACCTGGCCACCTACAAGATGCAACTAGGAGTCCTTCTACCTTGACCATTGTTGATCCTATTTCACATTCATAGAGATGCAATAGGACAGATTCATCCATGTCATGTTTTTATGACATGAACCATAAACAAATTAAGATCAACTCTACGAAAATGAGATGGGATAACATGCTGCCTTTTGAGGACAATAATCAAGTGGAATCGGGGACTATCGAAGATTGACGAGACAAAGTTTATCTCCTTGGACAACTGGTAGGGGTTGCAGATCCCACACAGGGCTTGAAAGAGGTGCTTGATCCCTCGTTCTCCCCGCCTTGTGTAAGCCTAAGATCAAGGATGTTACACCATCTGGTACCTCCACCTGAGGCCACCAACATGATGACCAATGATGCAGTGCTCACTCTCGACTATCAAATGTTGCCACCTCTGCATGGCGACATCCAGGTTCTATCTTTCCTTACTCATGTGAATACTTACAGCTACGTTTATCATTTTGATTATGGGAACGAGGGGAGATGAACTTGTTTATGGATCAATCATGGGTATAATGAATCACCTCAATTGCTGATTTTTCCTAAATATGTGATTAAATTTGAGTGTTGCAACATTGAACTTCATTTTTCTAAATATAAGGATGAATTTGCATGGGTTAGGACTGTAACGATTTCCCTTCTGCTTGTACATGCATTATGAATTCCAACGGGTGTAAATGTTGGTTTTCCTTGCCTGGATGTTTTTCTTTGTAAATATCTTTGTACATAGGTTGGTTTTGGGTAGTTTAGGTTTCATGTACATACCTCGGATTCATGTATATGGCCCCTTTTTCCTACTTTCGGTAGGTTTGGTTTTCTTTTGAGTAGTTTCCTTGTTTTCTTTCACTTTCCTACTTTGGTTAGTTCAGGTGTTTGCTTTTTGTTTGCTTTCCTTTCACTTCTGCTTTGCTACAGCTTTGTTGTGGGTCCCTCCTCTTACTACTGGGTACATTTGCATGCACAACAACCACTTTATTTCTTGGGGTAGTTCCAAGTATTTCTTCGATAAACTTTAATCAAGCCTCCAGAGTGGATGGTGAAGGTCTTTTGTTAGCGTCAAGTGACTTGGATGTTTGGCTCGAAGGGGATAAGTTGTTGGTTGGTATGATTCTAATGTATTCTGAAATATTATATCTCTCACATACTTTAAGAGTCATGAGGTTACTGTAGGGCCTTTTGTGAAATTAGGTTAAGTAAAAAATCTAAAATTCTACTTCAGCGCCATTGTGATTCTCAGCCCTGTATGCAAGCTTCACTACTTGCAGGTTGAAATGAAAATAATTGAAAAAGAGAAAATCAAAAAAGAAAGGAACAAAAGAAAGGAAAAACAAAACATTGAAAATCAAAAGAAATAAATTCAAATTTTTAGGGGGATCTAAGCAACTCTACTGGGGCTATGGATGCCTAGCCGGCAGTAGAGCAATGTTCAGGAGAATCACAATGACAACCTCATCGAGGTTGTGGATACCTGACTGGCAGTGAGGCAATGTCCAGGATTCTTTTGGAGTTAGAATGAACTATGTAGCTTAATTTGATGGAGCTTAGGTCCCTGTGGTAACTTGAGGATAGGAATTAATGCAATTGTACACACATAGATTTCCAGCATACTGAAGGTTGGGTTAACTAGTGGTTTTGATCCTTTGGTCGAGCATCTAATTTGTTTTCCCTAGCATGAAGATCGGAACCAAAGATTCTGGGTTCGTGATTCCAATTTTTCATCGAAATGCTCTCGAGCATTTCCCCAGCGAGTCACCATTTTTTGTGCATATTTTGCACACATGCCCCACCAAAAGCAAGGACCCCCTCTTTTCGCTCCTGACGGGTCATTTTTTCTCCCAACAAATTGCTTCGATTCACCTCACTTTGTGAGCCCTTATTCCCAAGCCCAAGATGGTCACATGCATTAAAATGATCAATTCCCCTACTGGCCTAATTCACCCACCTATATTTAACTAAGTTCCAGGCCTTTGCCAAAATCCCCCTGTGGACTTCCCTTTGTCTTTCGTCCAGCATCCTCTGAGCCCTGCGGACCCGTAGTTGCGGGTCTCCCTTTGTGCGATGTCATTATCCCTTCGTCATTCTACAACAGTCATCTTTAGACTTCCCAACGCATTGTGGGTCTCATGTTATTCTTTGTCATCATGACCACCAAGCACCGTGGACATACAGTTGCAGGCAACCTCATACGAGTTTTCACTTCATTTCAATGTTAAACAGTGATGGACAATCATTAACTTCTACCCACATGGTGGGCTCCACACTCAGTCTCGACGTCCCCACCATCATTTTGTTTCCATTGCTCAATGATCAAATCTTCATGTCACCCCTTGTGATACACTCAGTATCCATTATCAGTGACCCCAACTTGGAAACTTGAGGTAGAAAAACCACCAAGATAACAATTATCTAAATCCTCCCCAATGGTTGTGGGTGTCTACTGGCAGAAATTCATCTCTTGACTGTCGTTATTTGAACTATGAAACCTTGGGGTTGTTCCGCTATGCAGGTCCTGCATATGCCATTTCCTCGACGCAAACCCTCATGTTCGCTAGCCAAGTCCTTAGTCTGGCCTTGTCAGTGGGTCCGCCCATGCAAGCCACCGTTGGTTGGTGTCATCACCATTGCGACACTTTATGATGGAAAATCCCCACTACTTTCCCATGCTGCTCTCGTGTCGACTATTAACCTCCATTTTCCATCGTCATTACCCAAGCAACATATTAACCACGACACCCCGCCCTCTTCCATCATTGGCCCGTACTGAATGTTTATGTGTTTCTCTTGTAGCAAGAAGTGATTGGAGACATTGCAAAGCTACTAAATATAAACTCATTAAATATTCTACAAATGAGGGAGCCAAATGGAAGCTTATGATAAGATTGGCACCGACGGTCATCATCCATGCGAAGACTGAAATGCGGACCTCTGCCTACCCCTAGCCACTGCCTGAGCGGATTTCCTTAGGCATCTCCCCGTAGTCCTCCACCTATAGTCCACTTGATAGAAATCTTATGTGGGGGCCCCGATTCTCTTGACGCCCTTGTCATGACTATTTTTCTTACGCAACATACATCTGTCTCATCCCCGCGTTACTCCTTCACGCTCCCAGGATCCTCTATACATGAGAATAATTTAACATGAGGTACAAGTTTAATTAAGGCGGGAAATGTTCTGAGCATGGCAAAATTATTTTATTATGCTCGGTTGTAGGAAGTGGAACGACATTCTAATATGAAAAATGGAGACATACAAACATAGAAACCTAGTTCGATTTTAACCAACTAAGAATAGCTCGCATGTTCTAAACAATAAGTGTAGATTATTATAGAGAAATTTCGTTGGCTCGAAGGATAGTAGTGAGTAATTTTTAATGAAAAATCATGTTGTGGGTTCCTTCGTACCTGAAGTCATTTCTCCTAACACTGCTCCTTCTCTTGACAGCCCCAATGATCACCTTTGTGCTCGTTTAGCCCTGAGATGAAGATATACAAGCTGAAATCCTTGGGGTCCATCCTATGGATGTAGCTTAGCTCTGATGGTTTTGATGGCGAGCATGATAAAACAATGTATAGCAGTGGAAGACTTTAAATTCTATGGAAGGAGGGTGCAAATAGTGAATACACCCATCGAAGTTACCAAGTAACGATTCGCTTTAGAACCTCAAAAATTTGTAATGTGTTTTAGCGGCAGCTAGAGAGGACGTCAACCATTAAGGAAGTGACAAAGTGAATAAGTTGTGAATAGAGTTTAAATCATAAGCTTAAGAGGGAAATAAAACAAACAAGGAAATGGTTGAGAATATAAGATCCTACAACTACCTCTTTTGGCCCACCTGGTAGATGACCCATTGTGCTTGAATGAGTGTGACTCACATGAGACACTTATTGTTGTGAGCTAGCTAGGGCCTTCATGCATTGACATTAGGGCAATGGCCAACTCCCACATTATGAGGACTATCAAGGGACGTATGGACACAACATTATCAAGTGTTTGTAGCACATCAATAGTGGCATGGAAAATGAGGTGGCATTTGAATTTGAGAGGTGGCGGAAAGATGTTTATATCATACTCCTTGCAAATCTTGCAAGGATGAGCTTACTAAAGAATTGAAAAATGAAATAGGAGATGGCTTTGCACATAAGTATTTTAAACCTTTCACTATCCTTCTTAGTACGGAGCAACACCTTGCGGGTTCCACACTTTCGACGGTTGTTTATCTTCTTGATGTCTCTTTCTAGCCTTCCTACCTTGGCGTCCCCCATTCCCTTACCTGCATCATAGTTGATAGAAATCGTTCATGCAGATCCCACCACCTCTTTGTCCTTCACTCCTTCAAGTCATTCCATGACGGCGTCCCCTAAATAGCAGCCCCACTTTCTTTTTCAGCGACGGCATAGAAGAATGGTTGGCCCACATTCATTTGCTTGTAGCCCTCCCTGTGGACGTCTTCTACATGGATTCTGCACTACATGACGTCGTTGTCTACATGGTTGTTGGCCACTACAATCTATGAAAGTCGCCCTACCACCTTCACCCACTCAACTCACTTAGCATCTCCCTTTTGCGAAGAATCTTGTCTTAAAGAACAAAACTCATGACGATGGGCTTAAAGAGTTGGCGCACAGATTTTTTTTTTTTTAATCAATGAATTCCACTTCTTCAATGATCTACAAATTTATTTCTTTATTGGGTCTCAAGAATATGGCTAATTATTAATCACCACCTTTGTTAGGGTTAGAAAAGTAGATATCTAACAATTAAATGCAGATTTGATCAATAAAACAGAGAAATAAAACACAAAAAATTACAGCAAAAACAAGACAACACAAAGAATTTAACGTGGTTCACCCAATCCAGGCTACATCCACAAAACCGAAACCATCCAATGATTTTATTATCTAGTGTAAAACATATTACAATCTTGCTAATAATGCAATACTGCAACCCCCATCCAAACCGCTTATAACAAGCTTTTTAGAAGCTTCCAGATTTATGGTTTTTACAAAGTCGGTTTTTTTTCTTTTCAGTGATATTTCCTTTTTCCTTTTGAGTGTATAGTATAGTATGATCAGTCGCCACATACCTCAACAACCTTTTACACAAAGTTGTGCTTTTGAGAAACCAGATGTTTCAATGGATTGTTCAATAGTTGTACACTTAAAAAGGGTCGTCTCCTATTTGAGACCAGTTGTTCATTACATGTTTTTTGAAGATTAAAATCAATGGAAGTATGGCAAGATAAATAAGTTCTGAGCCTCTCATAGTTTTATCGGCCTAGATGGTGGCAAGGATATTGAGCAATGAAGGAAATTCCTGAATTAGGATTAGCAAAGGCACTACGATACTCGGTCATTGAAGTAATGGAATGCATTGCATTATGGAAAGTTGGGCAATGTGGTTGTCATCTCATGAAAGAAACGATTCCCAAACAGATGAATATGAAGATTTTTATAGAGCTTTGAAAGTTCTAACCATCGAGTCATTGCTTCAAGTCACCACGAGAGGTTGCGTAGGAAATCCAAATGCACAGGCCAATGTTCATTTAGCAAGGTTAAAATGGTATCAAAATAAAGGGTGGTAGTGACACAGACATCCTCAAGCCCCGCAATGGATGACATCATAATAAGGTTGGATGTGGATATTATCAGGAGGAATGACACATACACTTCGCTATTTTTTTAAAAGGAATTCAGATCGTGGCTTCCCACAGGCTACCACCTACATGATTATCCTGCAGCGGCCTCGTTTGTGGACTTCACACTCTAAAGAGCTCCCAAGTATTGTTGTTGGGTAGGGGGTAAGACACGTCTTATAATGAGGGGTTTCATTGTGTGAGAATTCCCCAACATTAACAATCAAATGGAGGCTAGTTAACTTTGCTAAAGAATTTGTTTCTAAAGGTGCAACAACCGAAAGAGATTGATGTCGCAAGCCTGAAGTTCCCCAACACCACCGCCTCTTAACATTGCACTCATTATTAACAAGGGCAGCCTTCTCAACTATAGGCTCTTCCACCTCCATGGCCGCTTAGGACAGTGTTTTCACTGCTGCCTCCCAAGGACTCTTCCACATATAAAAGTCATTCGGTCTCAAAGCCTCTATCACATGCTTTCTGGGTAGGGAAGCATCATAGGTCGTAAAACTCTAAAATCCTCAAGTAATTAATCATTCACCTTGAATTATTTTCCAAACCTAGACATGTCATTAAGAGAAAGCAAGTTGTAACCAGCATTGGAAGGAGTTTACAAAGTTACTGAAGTATAACCATTGTCTCCAAGATTATTGTATGAGTGGGACATAATGAACATGCGGGTTTGAGTGTTTTGTGATGAACGTAACCGGACATTTCATGGCTCATGGAAGCTATGTGGGATCGGAGAACGATCGAAGCCAAAAAGGGAATTCTGTGGATTTGAATTAAAATGCCCCTTCTTATAATTGTAGGCAATGGTATTTGCTTATAATGAAGTTCTTCATTAGTATTTTATGGATCCTTCATTTTTATTAGTTTCCTTTGCTATGTGCAGGATGAACAAAGATATGGGGAAGCACTTGCATGATGGATCCCTACCATGGTAAAGACTTGGATAAGGTGATGAAGCAATTGAGATGGATTTTTTTTCGGATATGCATCCAAGCCACACATTGTCAAAGAAATCCAACAAGAGGGGCCCTTTGGGGGGGAATGAAGTTGCAATTGGGAGAATACTTCCACATAAAATATCGAGAACCCTATGCAAAGGGGGAATTCTCCAAGCCAAATATCCTCAAATGATGGACGGGTTGACAAACATATGATAGCATGCTAAGGAAAATTCAACCCTAGGCTTGATCTAAAGAGAAGAAATATGAAATCATGAGGGTTACTATCTGAATAAAGAATATGCATGTTTCCAATTGAGTCTATGAATAAGTCGATGATCAAAGACCACTTGTGGAACTAGGCCAAGAAGAGAGTTTTAATTCATAGATGATGCATATTGCGAGTGGCCAGAGCAATACTTGCATAAACAAAGGATAGTATGTCAGGGGGAGGGCTTCCAAATGGTGGCCAGCTTGCAAAGAATGACCGACTTATATAGGATTTAAACTTAGAAAGCCTGTTCCAACAATCTAGATAAGTGCTTTCAACAAGGAAACATGGGGTTGTTTTTTCTTTCCCCTAAATGATCGTGATAAGTCAAGAGTTGTCTCATAGATCATGGAGCAGCTAATCCATTTCACATTAATGAAAATCATTGTCAAGAATCGCCTGATTAGCTAAAGGATTCTATGAATACATCTTATGGAAGGTAGCCTAGGAAGCTCTCAACCACAGCATAGAATATGGCTACAAGACAAAATTGCTATAGTGGCAAACCACTAAAAGATAAAATAGGGAAAATGACAAAGATGTATTTGAAATTTTCATATATTGGGGGTAGGTGAAACCCTAACTTGTAATGAATCTGAGCCACTCATTGTGACTAAATCCTAGATATTCATTTGGGCTTTGGAAAACTATAGATAGGGGTCTGCCCCTCATTTGTAAGTGTTGGAGAATTGTTGTAAAGGGAATTTTGCAGCAATAGAGAGAAGCATTACATGATTTTATGAATGTTTCTTTTGAGTTTGTTTATTATGCATGCATGGTTCAACTTCCATGTTAGATTTGGTTGTAGTTTCTTGAATGGATATGATTATGTGTTTATTGTTATGGTATTTGATGAATTTCCAACCCATACTTTTGGCACTTGTTGAAGACAAGTTATTGTGCAAAGTTAGCCTGGGCTTCCTTATTTCATTGATACAACTTAGTCCAATTGCATGTTCATGATGTGCATGTACAATTTGAAAATTAGTAGACCTTAGGAGATTGCACTGGTTTTGTATAGTTGTAGGCTTCTCTTGGTCAAGAAAAACCTAGTTTAGGAAGTTTGTCTACTGTAGCAGCTTCCATTGTCATTGTTCATTCATAGCTTAGATTTAGAACAGCTCTCTTACCCCTTTCTCTTTTGCTATTTCTTTTAGTCCTTGTTAGAGTAGGATTTCAAAGCATCACCACAATGCTAAATTTGATGAACATGGTGGTTTCAGCTTGTTGTTTTGAGTGATCAGCCATTGTTCAATCATTTCTAGCATCCTTGAAACACTATTTGTAGACCTAACTTCCCATGCTTTGTAATCCATAAAGGCCACCCTGTGATTACTAGCAAAACACATCAACCAATTGAACTATTCCAAGCATTGTCATGACCTAACACCCAAGAGACCTTGGGGTAGTGATTTGTAACTCATTTGCAGATTTCTACCTTTCAAGAGAGGTAATGCACTTGTGTACTTCCTGTGTTGAAAAAGTGTATAAAACACCCATCAACAAGTTTGAGATTGGAGGACATTACATGGAGATCATACCTAGCACGATGCTTCCATGGGTGGAGGGATGATGACAGGAAAAACATGGGTTATTTTTTTTCAATCTATTACCTAATTGGATGAGATTTGTTCATTGTTGAGCTACACAAATTAGACAGGGTCACACAACAGTTTGGGATTCAACAAGATATTCCTGCAAGGCCACAGAGATTTCAGAGGATTATGAGGGAGTCAACAACACTATGGGGAGAGCCAATTATGAAATACTATGCACAGGAGATGTGGGATTAGGTCCCACTAACACATTACCCATGGAGGGGAGGGTCAGTAGACACAAGGATGACAATGTGTTATTCAACATGGTGGGAAGAGGGGTGGCCAAGGCGGATTACGACTGTACATCCAATTGTGGGAGCCCTGGGATATGGATCTAATGACGAGAGGAGGTTGGTTGAACAACAGAGGAGGAGGAGAGGAGGCTGACAGAGGAGAGGGGGTGATGGAGATGTGGAGATGGAGGAGGATAGAGGAGAGGGAGAGGTGAGAGGAGAGGGACACGTGATGATGTTGGATGCTCTAGATATATATCCCTTGGCGATAGTACCATATGTATCACCGCCACCTAAGGATCTCATGGTTCTACTCACAAGAGCCCTAGCTCAACTAAGGATCATAGAGCATCAACTTTGGGAGTCTAAGACAAATAGAGACAATTTTTAGATAGAGGTGCAAAACCTATAGAGGGAGGGAGATGGGGACTATGTAGCCCTGGAAAATGAGACCTTGTTGCAGGTACAAGAGGCCCATATAGAGAGAGATGACCTCAAGAAGCATATAGCAAAGATTTAGCGGGGACTCGATGAGCTGAGGAGAGAGAGGAATGAGATACGAGATAGGGCAGAGTGTGCAGAGGTGACAGGGACAGAGACTACAGACTCCTTTGTATAGATTAGAGATTATTTCATTCATTGATTAGTTTATTCTTTATTCATTTGGGAGATGTATTCTTTGTATTTGATCAGAGCTTTGCTTATTTGATGGGTTTCGATGGACATGATGGACTTGTTGTTATGCTTTTATGATGGACTTATTATGGAATCTTATGGTTTTATTATGGATTAAGATAGACATATGATGGACACTATATATTTTGATATTTATGTGATATGGATGGACATTTCCGACACTATGTGATTATTATGTGATGGATTTTTATTTATGTTCATGTGCAATGTGGAGGATTATGAGATATGCATATGGTTATGATGATTTATGCTTATGTTTATACGGATGATAAGGATTAAATGCATTAAGTGTAATACGTTGTGATGCAGGATGTGATGGATGATTTATGATTTTATATTCTATGGATATGAGACTAATGATTTGTGATGCAGGTGGTGATGGACGTGTGTACACTGTACAATCAATTTTATTTTATGTGATGGATGATTTATTATGATGTGATTATAATATGGAAGCGTAATGGAATGCAATGAACGAAAAATGTGATGTATGCATATGCAATAATCTTATGGATGGATGTGATGAATGCACAATGAAATGTAATGCAATATAATGTATATGATATGATGAATGTAATGAAATGCAATATATGTAGTGAGATGGACTAGGATGCTTAGAATAATAACTCTAAATAACCTAAAATGATAATCCAATGATAATCCAATGATATGATAACGAAATGGAATGAACTTAAGATGTTTAGAATGACCAATCTAGATTAATCTAAACAACTTAAAATGAACATGATAATGATAAATGAAAATAAGATGAACCTAAGATGTCGAGAATAAATAATCTATATTAATATAAGAAACTTAAGATGAATATGATGGAAATGATAATGAAAATGAGATGGAATGAAACTTAGGATGTTGAGAATAAAAAATCTATATTAATCTAAGCAACTTAAGATGAATATGATGGAAATGATAATGCAAATGAGATGAAATGAAGTTAAGTGGGGAATGATAAGTGTGGCAATGTATCGCATATCAAGATGAGTGATGATGGGTGTGACATTGCACCTGTCAAAGCCATAGGAATCTTGAGAAGAAAAGAAAATGAGAGATGAGTATTTGCACAACCAAAATCACTAACCATGGGCTAGGGAAAGGATAGATGAGGATAAATGCAATGCAACGAGATGATAAATGAAATAAAATGCTAATGCTATTTTTCCATTTTGAGAGCACTAATTTTTTCTATAGCATAAGACACGATATGCCAGGGTATGAGGAAACAAGGAAAATTAGCGTCTAATGCATAAGACAAACACAAAAAACAAGAAGGTTATCCCAACACCCCAAAGCTGCTAGGGCTTTGGTCAGTCTAGGTATTGGGATAACCACAAGCACAAAAGGATGCCCCAGCATAACACAAGACCACAGGGATCTTGGTGGGTACTACTTGGGATAACCAAGAAGACAAAAATAGACAAAGATCAAGATATGCCCCTATGTTTACAGTCAAAACGCACCATGATATGATGGATCGTGGTGACCCTAACAAGGTATAATAGGAAGCTTGAATGATAAACAAAATCCAAAAGCATCAAAAGATTGCAATAAATTTCAAATGTCCTTTGCCACAGGATCAAAAGGGTGAATGGGATTGATGCAGTCTGATT
This sequence comes from Sequoia sempervirens, assembly GCA_007258455.2. Lineage (NCBI taxonomy): Eukaryota > Viridiplantae > Streptophyta > Pinopsida > Cupressales > Cupressaceae > Sequoia > Sequoia sempervirens. The sequence goes on from VDFB02086081.1 coordinate 376,334,666, forward strand.
AGGAAGGATGCATTCTATTAAGACCAAAGATGGAGGATAGATCAGGTGATCAACATTACTCAGGATACCCGAAATTGATTGGACCTCAAGCTACTAACAGAGTTTGTTTGTTAGGAAGCAGCTAGGTAGGGACACACTTGACGACATGACACAACGATAAGACATACCCTAAAGACTTAGGGGCTTAGGGGCTGATCAAAGATTAACCTTGCCTACATGAAAGCACAGAGCCCTCATAGTTTGATAAAAGACTAACGACTAGAGGACAATGGAGACCATGATAGATGACCAAGATAGGATGAAAAAATGCCCTGGGGGCTAATCAAATGATCGACCTTTCCTACGTGAAAGTGCAAGGGCAACATAGTTTGACAAAAGACTGAAGACAAGATGAGACCTAATGATGACCGACACAATGACAGGATCTTAGATGAGGAAACAAGACCGACAAATGACACTAACATAAATACAACAAAAGCTCAGATGTAGGATAAAAGCTTAGGATTGTAGATATCTGATGTGGATCATCCAATGCTCAACCAAAATATACCAATTTTAAGATAAGTAGATGTAGATGAAAGGATCGGATGGATAGGATGTGAAGATAGGATGTGAGGATAGGATGGACGGAAGCATAAAGTAACTAGGAAGCAAGGTAGATAATGATTAATCCCTCTATGAATGGCGCATGTTGCCAATTTTTCACCAAATGTACTAGTCCAAGGTGCCACCAAGGGTGGTTTTCACCATAAGATGAATTATTTCTCTTTACTTTTTTTTTTAGATTTTTGACTTTTGGCTTTTTTGATTTTTTTGTATTTTTGACAGTTTTCTACTTTTTTTGGTATTTTTCAGGATAGGATAACTCTATTGACTTAGGTATAAAACCTCTTTAGATGCATGATGTTGATAGGATCCTCTAAGGGTTTCCCCTCAGGTGTAGCAAGCCTATATTCCCTAGAACCATGTTTAGTTGTGACAACATAAGGACCCAGCCAATTTGCCTCAAACTTTCCTTTCTTGTCTCGATCTTGTTGGGTGCACTAATTCTCCTTAAGGACTAGATCACCAACATTAAATTGGCGTGTGAAAAATATCTTGTTTTAGCTCCTCCTAAGATGATGTTGGTATGCTTGTAGATGATTGTAGGCCTTGATACACTTTTCATCCATGAGTTCAATTTTACTTAAGCGTGCAACATGGGCATCTTCATCACTAATGAGGTTCTTCAGAGATATCCGGAGTGAAGGGATCTCAACTTCGTTCGGAAAGATTGCATCGACGCCATATACAAGAGAGTATGGAGTGGCTCCAGTGGGAGTGCGAATGGACATGCGGTAGGCCCAAAGGGAGGGATGTAGATGGAGGTGCCAATCTCGACCAGTATTATTAACCACCTTTTTAAGGATTTTGATGAGGTTCTTGTTGGTTTCCTCTGCTTGACCATTGCCTTCTAGGTAATAAGGCATGGACCAACGATGTTGGATATGATATGTATCACAAAGGTGTTTCATAAATTGATTTTTGAAGGGCTTTCCATTGTCGGTGATGATGGTGGAAGGGATTCCATATTTGCAGAGAATATGGAAAAGGATAAATTTGGAGATCTGAATACCCATGATTTGTGAGAGTGGAATTGCTTCCACCCACTTGGTAAAGTATTCAGTGGTTGTGATGATGAAAGTGTGGCTGTCAGAGGATGGAGGGTAAATATTTTTTATCAAGTCAAAACCCCATTGAGAAAAAGGCCATGGTGCTATGATGGGCTACAAATCTTGTGAATGAGCATGGATTAAATCTGCATGTTGCTAGCAAGGTAGAAATTTATTCACAAACTCACAAGAGTCATGCTCCATAGTAGGCCAATAGTAACCAGCTCTTAGAATCCTTTTTGCTAAGGCCATGCCATTAGAATGGGCCCCACAAACACCACTATGTACCTCGTTTAATGTAGTGCAGGCTTCTAACCTGTTCAGACACCTAAGAAGAGAGTCATCATACCCACGACGATAAAGTGTATCTCCTACAATGGTATAGCGAGAAGTACATTGGATAAAGGATTTTCTCTTATTTTGAGTAAGTTCAGGTGGTAGGATATTATCACAGAGATAGGTGTAAATGTCATGGTACCAGGGTGATTCAGGACCTACGATATCACACACCATCTCACTATCAGGGACATCATATGTCAGGATTAAAATTTGTTCAACGAGGAACTCACAGTCCGTTCAATCTTTGGGCATGTCAATGAGGGAACCGGTTGTAGCCATTGCATCTGTTGCTTTGTTCTAGACTCTAGGGATCCACTCAAACTAGATGAAGGTGAAGTACTTCTTGAAGTCATCCACCATTCGTTTGTAGGGTAACAACTTGTCATCTTTTGTTTGAAACTCATCATTGACCTATTTGATAATCAATTGGAAATCGCCAAAGACTCGTAGACAGGTGATATTCCATTGGATGGCAATCTTAAGGCCAGTGATAAGAGCTTCATACTCTGCAATATTGTTGGTGCATGGAAATGCTAATCTGAATGACTTTGGGATGTAGTCACCTTGAGGAGTGATGAATAAGACACTTGCACCAACTCCATTATGTGTATATGACCCATCAAAGTAGAGTGTCCATGTATCTGCTTCTATGACTATAAGGACCTCTTCATCAGGGAATTCGGCTACCAAGGGATATGCATCCACCAAAGGAGCATCGACCAACTGATCTGCTATTACTTGTCCCTTGATGGCCTTGTGGTCCACGTACTCTATGTTGAACTTGCTCAATAACATGACCCACTTTGCCATGCGGCTAGTCAAAGAAGTTCTAGACAACAAATATTTAAGTGGATCAACTTTTGATATTAGCTTGACAGGATGACTAAGCATGTAATAACGGAGCTTTTGTGAGTTGAAGACCACTACCAGACAAGCCTTTTCCAATGGGAAATAATTGATTTCATAAACCACCAACATTTGACTGATGTAATAAATTGCACGCTCTTTCGAGGACTCATCATGTTGAGCTAATAATCCCCCAGGGCAACCAATGTAGCTGAAATGTACAACAATTGTGGCTTACCTCGAATAGGAGGCATTAAGATGGGTGGATGAGCCAAGTACTCCTTAATATTTTTGAAGCCTTGCTAACATTTTGGATCCCACTTGAAGGTGATGTCTTTGTGCAGGAGATGTGTGAATGATTGACACTTCTTAGCGAGCTAGGCTATGAAGCATTTGATGGATTGTAGCTTCCCTTGAAGGCTTCTTAATTGCTTGAGATTACACGGCGGTGGCATTTCCATTATGGCTTTGACCTTGGTTGGATCTACCTCTATACCTCTTTTGGAGAATATGAAACCTAGGAGCTTTCCAGATGTAACTCCAAACACACACTTCTTTGGATTTAGAAGTATCTTGTAGTGCTCTAACCACTCAAAGATTTTCTTCAAGATCATAGGGTGCTCTTCTCTGGTCTTGTACTTCCCCAATAATTCATCAACATAATCTTCCATTATGATATGAATGAGGTCATGGAAGATAATATTCATAGCATGTTGATAGGTTTCCCTTGCATTTTTGAGTCCAAAGGGCATGACATTAAAGAAAAAGGTGCCCCAAGGGGTGGTGAAGGCAGTTTTATGTTGATCTGTTGGTGCAATTTTGATCTAATTATAGTTAGAGAAATTTTCTATAAGGGATAGCATCTCATGTCCTGATGTGAATTCGACCAACATGTCAATGTTTGGAAGTGAGAAATCATCCTTAGGACAATTTTTATGGAGATCCCAAAATTCTATGCAAATTCTAATATTCCCATTTGGTTTGGAAAAAGGCACTATGTTGGATATCCAATTAGAATAGCCAATAGGTCTTATGAACCCAACCTCTAACAATTTCTCCAATTCTTTCTTGACAAGAAAAGCCACCTGGGGATGCATTTTTCTTATCTTTTTTTTAACAGGTTTGGCATCCTAATGGAGATCCAAATAGTGTACCACCAAGGCGGGATCTAATCCTGGCATGTCTAAATAGGTCCATGCAAAGTTGATGATTCCTTCTTTTAACAAGTTGACAATGACAAAATGTTCTTCCTTTGATAATTATTTGGCTATGTATGTGATCTTAGGGTCTTCTTTTGTTCCCAAATTGACTTCTTGAGTTTCTTCGATCAAGATAGAAGACCATTCGGACAACTGAGTTCCCATGAGGGGAAGATGAACATGCCCATCCTCTAGTGCCTCATCGAGGTTTTCACTATCGAATACACCCTTTATTTTGACTTTTGATGAGTCAAGAAGTGCCTCAGAGAGGTTTTCACTAAATGACCCTTTTTTATTTTGTTTCTTCTTATTTTTGTGGTTAGGGTGTTAATCTTCCCCCAATCCCATGAGATGCACGTAAGTGTCCACTGAAGGAAAGGTATCGATAGGTGCACTACCTCGTAAGTCCCAATCAATGAGGTCAGGATGGCGAAGGGAAAGGCTAATGGTAAAGATGGATAGGTAGTCGAACATGGAAGAGAGATCAACGTCATCATATGCAAGTTTGATGGCCTCTTCCTCAGGTATGTCCTAAAGGAAATCATTGTCCACATTGACATTATTAGAGGTACTAGTTGATGGTGCGGGACCTTTTTGTTTCTTATCATAGCCTAAGCCCAAATGTCTAGGTCACATAGGTGTGTCCATAGGTTGCAATATTCCTTGTTCTTCTACACCAAGGCCTTGCCATTGATAATTGTATTTTTTAGCTAACTTGGATGCATGAGGATAATTCTCTTGGAAATACTCAATAAGAGGGGGTGAAGGCTTGGGCTCTTCTTTGTATATTCACTAACTGATATCATCATCTAGTTGATCTTGTTGCATTCCATGGGATTGGAAAGTACTAGACCCCACATTCTTAGAACTGAGTGTTATTGTCTTCTCTTCTTCTTTTGGTGCAGACTAAGAAGGTCAGCCTTTAGTATGAGGAGATGGTGGTAGGGTTGCCACATTTAAAGTTGTGTGCATCTTGTACTCACCATAGCCTTTATCTATGATATGGACCTTGGTGATTGTGGATTCAGATGTGGAGGATGGAATGGATGATGTGGTGGATGATGGATTAGAAGATCGATTAGAATATGGATTGGAAGATGATGCCTGAGCTTCCCCCACTTCAACTCCTAGCCAATAGTGGGAGTGAGGGTATGAAGCTTCTAATGCATGACAATATTCAAAGGGTTGTGGATCTGCATGTATGGTTACTTCCATCCCATTAAATGGAAATTTTAGGCATTGTTGGTAAGTGGACGGAATAGCCTACATGGCATGGATCCATGGGTGGCCAAGGAGGAGATTGTATGGAAGGTCCAGATCAAGGACGTGGCATGTGGTATACTGCACAACATGTCCAATCTAAATAGGAAGACAAATGATTCCTTTAGAGTCTCATTTTTTGTTATCATAAGATTTTTTGGTGATGACCTGATTGTTTAAGTCGGTATGGATAAGCCTACCTATTTTATGAACTTCAGTGTACAGAGTTTAAGGGCAAAGTCATTATCTACCAGGACCCTTTTCACTTTATGATGGGCTACGAGGACTTCGATGTGAAGGGGATGATTATGGTTTGAATCGATGAAAATCATATCATTTTGATTGAAGCCTACCTAATATGTGGATGACAGATGTCCTACCAAGGCTTGAAATTGAGTAGGATCTATATCATTAGGCATGTGGGTATCCTGAAGAGCTTTGGTGATAATTTCCTGATGGATAGGGGAAGACTTAAGCAAATCCAAGATGGATATTTGAGCAGGATTCTTTCCAAGGTGATCAAGAATATTATATTAAGAGCTCATAGGAGTTGGTTGGGTTGACGTGGAAGGTCTAGAAATGAATATATGGGTGTCATGGGTTGTAACAACACATTGTGGATCTTTTCCTTTAACATGAATCATGCATACGCGAGGCTTTACCTGGCTAATGCACATAACTATACCATCATAGTTATAGGGTACATTCTTATAGTTGACATTATTCATGTTGTTATTTTGGTTATTGTTATTGCTTGACCCGAGATTAGCATTGGACGTACTAGCACCCTAATTGTGCTTCAGAAAAGCATTTTGATATATTTGCAATTGGGAATTGGACGATGTCGCCTGATTAGCATCCACTATTATATATCCTTCTATAAGATCTTGGATATATGTTTTAAGTCCCTAACACTTGTTAGTGGAATGACCTTTCATTTTGTGAAAGTCATAGTACTCGTTTTCCCTTTACAAGGCGGGCTTAGGTTTAGACTTGTCAAAAGGTTTAGTCACAGGATAAGTGACTGGGTAACTCACTTGGAGGAGCCTATTGAAGACAACACTTAAAGATTCTCCCAAAGGAGTAAATGAGCATTTATTGTTCCCTTGATTTTGTTGATTGGACTGTTGGGGAGGACGTGGTGCCCCCTGTGGCAATGATATGACGTTAGAGATTGATGGTTGATTAGGGACGTATTGCAACCTTTGTGAGGTGTTGGCTACTTGGACATGCTTGGTATCAGTGACACCATCATTGAAAACATTCTTGTTTTTATTCTAGTAGCGAGACTTATCTCCAATCGACTTATCCTTATCTGGATTATAAATTTTGACTTGCCCCTTAGTAATGAGCACCCTCTCAATGATGTACATTTTTCTATGACCTCTAAGAAGGTTGTGACACAATGAAGGTTGAGATTATGTGTCATGTCTGGATGGGAATTTTCTACGAAAATGGTCACCATGTCCTTCTCACTGAGATGGGATTTCAGTTGACTAACCAAGGCACACCACCTTTGTAGGTAGCTTGCAAAGGTTTCTCCCTCACGTTGTTTTTCTTTTAGAAGATCTAAGGTATTGATGTCCTCCAAATTGAAGGAGAAGTGTGCAACAAATTTCTCTAAAAGATCCGCAAAAAAAGAGATTGACCCCTTTGGAATACCCATAAACCAATCTAGGGCTACTCCCGTGAGACTCCTAGGGAATA